>OX637323.1:15895876-17107543 GCA_951799385.1 Hyppa rectilinea
CAGTCCAGGTTTCCTCTCAATATTCTTCTTCACCCATATCACTAACGTCCAAAATATGATTAGGAAGTAAATATGAATGGACCAAGTCACATTGGTACTTGCTTGGATCCACAACCTAGCGCATGAAAGGCAATCGTAACCATGTGGTAACCACGACAAGCACTTCGTCCGCGAGTATTTCGTACTTTTCTCCACCAAATTTCAACACCCTTATCAAAATAAATAGAGAGAAAATTGATTGATACTTGCTGCTTACGGTTCAAGAAACGAAACAACACATTATTTCTCGGCAAAATATTAAGAAACAAAACAACACATTTTTCTCGGCAAAATATTGAATACCAGTTTCTGACAGCGGCTTCGCCCGCATGGAGGTCGGAAACTATCTCACTGGAACGTTCCACCGGGATAAATAGTATCCTATGTATTAATCCAGGTTATAATCTATCTCTGTGCCGAATTTTATCCGGATCCATCCAAAAGTTTTTACGTGAAGTAGTAACAAACATACAAAACACACAAACTCAAACTTTCGCGTTTATAATATCAGTGAGATCCCTTTAGCACCTTTTCTGACATTAACACAGATTCACACCAAGAAATTCAACTTAACCTTCAAGTGCCATCAAAACTTCGTGATCATCCGTGATACGAAAATGTCAAACGCATTACCTTACTTTCCGCAAGTCGGTTAAGACTAACAAGTCACGACTGACTTGATGTCACGGCGGCAAAAAACACTGTTTTCTTATTAATTAAGAATCGTGACTGCGTCGGACGAGGGTGGTAAAAACTGATGGCTGATTGGATAGACATATACGATATAACCTGACATTGACCTGAAAATGGCCAGAAAAGCAACAAAATTCGAATTTCACGGGTTACTAGGCATAGTACGCATTCAACTGAGGAGCTTGTGGCTAAATACTAACAGCCGCACTGGTCGATCCATCAGGTTAAGCTACGCTTGCCGGGGTTGGCCGTGGATGGGTGACAATCTTTACACACCGGGAAAGCACGTTAATCCGTTGGTCCCGGCTGTCATTTGTGCATTTTTGACAGTCGTTACGGGTCGTCAGAAGCCCGAAAATCTGACAGCCAGTCTTACCAAGGGGTACCGTATTGCGCAGTTAGGGGTGGTAGAGGTCAGATAGGCAGTCGCTCCATGTAAAATACTGGTATTCAGCTGCATCCGGTTAGACTGGAAGCCGGCCCCAAAATAGTTGGGAAAGGCTAGGCAGATGATGACTAGGCGTTTCACTGAAGTGATCAGATTTTAGATATAGCAAAAAGCTTAATCAAAAAAGGAATAAATTGTCATCAAGTGTTGAATAGTCAGTTTCAGAAAAAAAGTGAAACTCTCTTCTGCTCCACCTCCAGCGGGGACATTTGATCATTTCCCAACCTTTAAAAAAAAACACCAAATGTTAAGGTTGTAATTCCTAATGTCAATGATTTAAATAACTTCAATATAAGTAGACACTATCGGAAAGTACTAACAAGCTTAATATCCTCAGTTTCCAGCTCTTAACATATCGATCTCATTACAGCGACCACAGGCTACAAGGCAGTAATCGTTCATAACCAGTGATAAGGTAACTATTCCTACTAACCAACTACTTCGCCTCCAAACATAGTTTCTAGCTTCCGTTTCCAATATATCGCAATTAACTGGTAGATAACCTGAAAATGTAAACTGTGTCGTCATTTCCAGTGTATTTTAACAACCTATCCTTTAGATTTGTGGTCTTTAGCCCTGTCTGAGGAGCTCGTGGCTAAGTACTAACAGCCGCACAGGTTGATCCACCAGGTTAAGCTACGCTTGCCAGGGTTGGCCAAGGATGGTAACCATCTTTATATACCGAGACTCCTCCGTGCCTCGGAAAGCACGTTAAGCCGTTGGTCCCGGCTGTCATTTGTGCATCATTGACAGTCGTTACGGGTCGTCAGAAGCCCGAAAATCTGGCCAGTCTTACCAAGGGGTATCGTATTGCCCAGTTACTGGGTTGTGGAGGTCAGATAGGCAGTCGCTCCATGTAAAATACTGGTATTCAGTTGCATCCGGTTAGACTGGAAGCCGACCCCAACATAGTTGGGAAAAGGCAGATGATGACTCCAATGAAATCATTGATCGAACATTTTTCTACCAATTTCCAACTACAAAACAGTTATGTTATAATCCAATAGAACAGTTTTGCTTGTCGTGACAAACGGACATAACCCCGCAATACATAACAGTTCTGCATCAGTCATACGCAGTTATACTTAATGGAATTTGAATGATTTGAGCGTTGGTTGAGGTCTAAAGTTTGCGGGAAAGCGGTTTGAGAAACGGAGTAGTTTATAGAAAGAAGCCTTTTCTTCACTATCATGATAACTGATAATGGATAATGGTCTAGGACAGCCTTTTCCAAATTGGGCGATAACGCCCCCCTATGGGCGCTGCAGGCCTAAAGGGGGGCAGTAATAGACCCAGAAAAAAATGGGGTCGTTGTGTAGAGGCGGCTTGTAATTTCATCTAGATAGTGGTTTTTAAGTAGGTGAAATAATGGAGGCACTAAAACATAATTTATTTTCAAAGTGGGTAGTAGACAAAATAAGTTTGGGAACCCCTGGTTCAGGATTATCAGGGATTTTTTTTTTAAAGCTGGGAAATCAATGACTGCTACCGCTCTGGGTGGAGCGGAAGGGAGTGTCAGACTCTTACTGACTAAAACCCATCCATGTTCCTTCCGTAGCCCTTTATGTTCCGGGGTAGCGGTAACCCTTTCGGACAATCCCGATTACCCGGCAGGCTTGGCCCTGAGGGGCCCCTTCATAATGCTGACAACTCTTTGAGACGCGCGTGTAACATATACGCGCCGTCCGGCACGGGCCTGGTGCTGATCGGACGGTGAGTGAGACAGTGACCATTACTCACCGCCCGCAGGCCCGCAGGATTATGAGATTTTAAGATAACGATAAAAAAAGATAAGATAACAAAGATTTTAAGTCATCATCAATCACAACCTTTGGTAATCTACCCTTGTTATAGTATATTCATATTTGTGACCCTTAGCTGGCTAACTAATTTGGCAAAATTGTTACTATAAACTACGTACTCTAGGTACTTGGTTTCAGAACTAAAAATCGTGTGACAATAATATCCACGTCAATCCTTAATTTACTTACAGGATAGAAGAAATCATCTGGCATTCAGAAACAATTCGTCTTGTCCACCAAAAAGTGTGAAAAGCAATTTCTTCAGATTTTTGTGGACCAAATGGTTGCAAGAAGTTCTACCAATTTGTTTTAAATTCTCAGTCCCTAACTCCGCTTATCTCCACTTCCTCGCTCCGCTCCCACATCATGACCAAAACCCCACAATTCGGTAACCAGGCCTGTGGGGCACTCGTGTCACTAGATTCGTCACGCGGATTGACCCAGTCGGCGCGTGCGCTTAAACACTTACTTACTTTTTTATAGTTATTGTTATATTGAACATTACTCTGTCTCCTTGACTACTTGGGCTTTTTATGGATGATTGTTAAATGGACGAGCGACTTGTTGAGTATTTTACAAAACAGTACGATAAAGTACTGCAATAGATATTGTTGTGTCGTTAAAAGATGGGTGTTAATGTTTTATTGGGCTGTATATGATGTATTGGCATTTAACCATAAAGTCCAACATTGAAGATATCCAATAGTCCATAAAAAAATTCATAAAGCATAAAGCTAATTAAGATTTTAATTAACTGCGTTTTCAATATACCGTAACATATTCACTATCTTCGCAAACCTTCATAGTTCATGCGCCCGCGCCTGTCATCACTTACGCCGCTTTAACGACAACTTCTGCGAACCTTCCATCACTACATTTTTTCTTTCACTCTCACCTTGAACCCAGTGGCTCATATCGTGCGACTGTCGCGTTTTTGTTGCGATTGTCGCGTAATTGGTTTAATAGTCGCAATCGCACGGATTGAGAACGCGTCGTGTTGTGGACCCACTCCCGGATCTTAGTCTGAGTTTGTTTGTAATGATTTGGTTGGAGACGTTTTGATGTGGTGATAATTAAAGATGCCTACTGATTTGCTTGTTTATTCTTCAGACTTCGCATTTGACCTGTATGGTATAAAGAACTCTTCGGTCTCTGTCCTTATCTTAATCATATTCTAAATCTTTAGTTAACATTATGGGGTGTATTTATAAATGCTGCTTAAAGTTTAAAGGCCTTTAAACGTCAAAGATGCATGGTTAATCAAAGTCAAATCATTTTAAATTTCAAATATACGTAGAATTGATTCTAGTCGCCTCTTCCAAAAGGTAGTTTCGTATGTAGAAGAATATAAAAATCACTCGCTAATCATGACTGAACCTTAAGCAATTTTTATAAATAAGCCCCTATATGTGTACTGCGTCTGTTAATTTTAAGGAATTGCCATTGCTGGCGCTAGTGGTGGACCACTTTTCAACCTTATTACTAAGGGCTTATGAGGGATAAGTGGTCAGCCTCAAAAGTCCGCAAAAGTACATTAAAAAGAAAACGCTAGACACTTAACAATAATATTAGTTAAGTTCAGAACCAGAATGTCCAAAGCCAATTTACATGTCTTGTATCATTAACTAGTTTTATTTGGCACTAAATGAATTAATGAAAATTGAATCAAGTAATGAATATATCGCTCTAAGCACTTGATGAACGTTGGTCATTTATATTAACACAATAACAACATATATTTGGTCATAAAAGTTGTTAAATTAAAATCATGCGTAAAAATTAGTGTTGTAAAGTCCAATGTCCTGATTTATAGGGTTCACTAGCCAAATAAGGAAGCCATACCTTTCCGTCACGACTGTCTATCATATCAATAATAGTCCGTATCTTTGTCCTTTCAACCATATTGACAAATCCTCGACTGCAGCGATAGGTGAAAATATTTTGATCCACTTGGTCTTTACTACAAAGGTTCTGTGTATACTTGCTCCTATCTCTTCGTCGTAACAATGATTCCATTTCTATCTCATTTGCATTTCTATTTAGTGTTTTTTAAATCATATACATATTTAAATCAATGACTATCTAACTAACTCACTACCTAGCCGGTCGGCTTCCAGTCTAATCAGATGCAGCTAAATACCAGTATTTTACTATCTAACTAACTGATAAAAATGAATACAAAAACAAAAAGCACACTTAGGCGTCGAAGTACCTACTCATCCGCATCGCTTTCGCCTGGAAACGTGCCCAGAAGACTGGCAGCATTGCCACGTTGAGTTGCAATGTTAATTCTTTGACCAAAAAATAATCGAGCCCTCTGGTCGACAGCGTTCGCGTTGCTACAATATCCTTATTACCAAAACTTTTACTCGCTACTCCTAGGCTTGCATACAGTCAAACATTCACAATGACTACGGAACCCGTCTCTAACCGTACCCCAACACACAGCTGACAGATTTTAATTATGATTGAAGCACCAAACATGATGATGTCGGCATAACGAACAATTTCAATGACATTGGCTCAATCACTAGAACGACGCCCCTGTAAGACTATTGTTCAAGCTCAACAATTGTATCTAATAACCAATTCATCGGTTGAAATTCTTTGCGACTTAAATCATCACTGAATTCAGATTTTATATTTTCTGAATTGTATTGTTTATTATCTGGTTTGATGGTGAACACAATTAATGATTGTTAGTTTATTTCTTTACTACCGTTACACAATTAAACTCCTCTATTCATCTGCCTAGCCTTTTTCCAACTATATTGGAGTCGGCTTCCAGTCTAACCGGATGCAGCTGAATACCAGTATTTTACATGGAGCGACTGCCTATCTGACATCCACAACCCAGTAACTAGGCAATACCCCCCTTGGTAAGACTGGCTGTCAGATTTTTCGGGCTTCTGACGACCCGTAACGACTGTCAAAGATGCACAAATGACAGCCGGGACCAACGGCCTAACGTACTTTCCGAGGCACGGAGGAATCTCGATATGAAAAAGATGGTCACGGCCGACCCCGGCAAGCGTAGCTTAACCTGATGGATCGGCCTGTGCGGTTGTTAGTACTTCAAGACGAGCTCCTCCTTTTAATTGGAATTATACACCTCTATTGTCTGTATTTATTATTTATGCTATGATAACGGCATGTAAAGGACTTCACTTAGCATAATCACCTTGTAGTGAGTGATCCTACTGCTATTATACAGGCATCCTCTCTGATAGAGGCCATAATCCATCACGCTGGTCCAGTGCGGTTTGGTGGTGTGAAACAAAGTGATGGTTTCAGGACATGCCGGTTTCGTCATATTTTCCTTCACCGTTTTGAGAACAGTGGTCATGAAAATACACTAAGTAAAATGTATACCTAGGTTCGAACTCACCACCTCGTAAGTCGAGACCGATACCACCGAGCCACAGTCTAGTAAGTACTGCACTTAATCATCATCTGCCTAGCCTTTTCCCAACTATGTTGGGGTCGGCTTCCAGTCTAACCGCATGCAGCTGAATACGAGTACTGCACTTAATCAGGATTATTAATTAATTAGCTATCCGCCTCTACTCCACAGGGGTGCAATCTACTGATGTGATGTGGCGATATGTCATTCCAGATGATGTTAAAAACCCCATCAAAAGATATAGTAGTTTCGAAAAACTAAGTGGACTAACCAACAGGTGAAAAGTGGCTTGTTTTCTACTATTTTTCATAGATTTTTTGTGTTGACTATTGATAATTTCTATATTTTCCTATAACTATAAATACTTATTCATTTTAATTATCGTGTGTAAACACTTGAATTACTAAGTCTTCTTATCTATTATCGTTGCCAGCAATTGATTCATACGCATTATTTGCATTTACATTTCTCGTTAAAGTACTTTCTATGTCTTCGTCGTAAATACTTCACTTGTTTCTAAAACCATCGTTTGAGATTCCTTCCGTACACCATCATCGCTAAATTCAAGTTTAACTTTCTGTTTTCTGAAATTGACGGATAATTATGTGGCTATTATTTTCCCATTATTTTCATATTTGCCATGACCCATGGCCATCTTTTCTACTGTGGTGACATGGATACCGGATTCTGGCTTTTTTTTGTTTGTTTGTTAATTTGCATTTTTGTCTCTGTTTTCTAGTTAAGTAAGGTTGACATTTTTTCTTTGAAAACCATAGTCGATGTTGACCTTTGAGAAATCTTCGAGTCTAGCGAAGTCAAAGTCAAATCATTTATTTCAAATAGGCACAAGAAAGGCACTTTAGAACGTCAAAATGAACAAGAAATAGAATTGATTCTAGTCGCCCCTTCCAAAAGGTAGTTTCGTGTGGAGAAGAAAGGGCAATAAACTCCACCGTTACTCTTTCAAAATGTTTTACTATGTTTTGTATACATGAATTATAAAATTATATTATGTGAAGACGATACCTATCTCTTGGATGGGTCAAGCTTTAAAAACGAGTCGAATTGGGATAATCTAATTTTATCTGCTTTACGTAGGTACTAAAGCTTCCGAGAACTTATACTGTAGAATATCATCGTGAAGTTTTTGAACATGACGGGAGCTGTCACTATTGTTAAATCCCTAGCATCAGGTGGAATGACAGCTCAGTTCACCTATGGTTTATACAAAATGTACCGGCTGATATCAGACGTCGTTAATGATCGTTTTTGTTTCATTCCACGTGCACACGTCAAAAAGACATGGGGATGTTCATCTGCTCATTTTGTTTAATTTTTCTATCATTCGGTAGGAGAGTGAGAGATGTCGAGTGATCCAATATTGTTGGATCGGTTCAATTCAAATCGGATTTCACGTTTTCACTTCGATTGAAAGATGTCGAAAAAAGAAAGATAAAAAAAATAAACAACCACAATGTCACCCATCATCGCCGATATCGATAAAAAATCTGACTAGAAACTGTCCTAAAACTTAACCGACCCATCTGAAACTTAGCTTTCTAATTGGATTTTCCACAATAAAGCTTACAGATTATGGATTCATAAATCGGGACTGCCCATAGCCAGAGGTATTCATTATTATTTATTAACGATGTTCGATTAACAACATATTTCCGCAGCCATTGCTCAAATGGCGTTGCAGCTAGGGTTACCATTTCGTACGAAAAGTTCCGACAAAAAGTCCGACATTTGAAGCAGAAGAAAGTTTTTCTTCATCTTCTTAGCGTGTCGATGGTAATCTAACCGTACTCGGCCCAGAATTCCTCTAACGTGCGGACGACAGGACACGCAGGACATGATATTAGGTGTCCCATCGTTTGTGGAACAGCTCCACATTTACGCTTCAAAGCGGAGTTGTCTATGAATATGAGTTTATATGAAATAATAATAATAAAAGTTTATTAAAAAGTTATTCACTTAACTTTTTAGTCTTTCTTTTTCAGTAAACATTTCAATTGTTTTATATTAAAACTAAACCCATTTGGCGTAAACGCCAGGGTGCCACGCAAGATTTCTAATTTTCTCGCGTTTTTTTTGGTAATGTTTAAATACTTAATTGTTATTTTAAATACGTACTTGTTATTGTGGCAAATCACATTTTGATCATCAAAGAAACTGGCACTGATCGATTGCAAAAATAAAGATAACTTTAATTTTGAAGGCTAAATTAGCGTATTCCCCTTACCGAACTTTAAACAAAGCCACACAAAGTCCGGACGGGCAGTAAAAAACCTTGTCCGGTAAAATCCGGACAGAAGGTAACCCTACTTGCTCTATTTGTATGTTCAACGGAGATAGTATAATTTTCGCAATAAGAGCAATGATTTAATCTGTTTTCTCTGACGTGGCTTTAGCTATTTTGGTTTTGTTTTTTTTTTTTAATTTACTTTCTTTCTTTTGCAGATGTGTCAGCCCCCTTATTGAGATACAAAGAAGATAATTTTCGGTAAGTGTCATAATTTATTTCAATGATTAAGACCATATATATATTATGAAAGAAAAGTGTTTTTGGATGAACTTGGGGAAGTCTTTGCCCAACTCATCTATGGTGACTGAGTTGTGGTTCCAAAAGCACTGTTCTGGATAACGAAGACTTCTTCATTCTGTACTTTTGATTGACACATGATGACTTCTTCTTCTTCTTTTCGTGTGGTTAGTGACTAATCTGGTGTCAGAGTTTTTATGCTGCCCATGGGCCTCTGACTTAGTTTATAATAATAATAATTTATTTATCAGACTACAGAGAGGTCCACTTTGTTAGTAACAATGTAACTTAGCCTATATGAGCTTATGAGCTTCAGAAATATCTCTGACAAGCTGGTTTCCTCACGATGTTTTACTTCATCGATTTTTAAGCAAGTGATAATTATACAATACGCACATGAATCCGTAAAATCAGAGGTGGCTTGGGTTCGAACTCGAGACCTATGACTTGGCAGTGCGACGATCACACCACTAGGCTATCACTGCTAGACTGATGACTGACTTCCTTTCAATGAACTTTCAACTCGCTGACACTCGCTCAGAGAACGATTTAGATTAAATGCGCACATAATTGACAAATGTTCGCTCAAGTGGCAAGGTCGCCATATAAGGACGGGACTTTAAGAAGAATAAAACATCTTAGATGCCGAGTAAATACTGATTATATTTGGTGTGTTGATAGGTCTAGTAATGCACTCACACACGTAGAATATATACTTATCTATTACATCAGTGGGACAGCATAGCCTAAGTAAAAAAAAAATCTGTTCTGCTATCGGCTATACATATAATAAAAAAATCTTTATAAACCATTTATAAATGACTAGCTTTTGCCAGCGGCTTCGCCCGCGTGTATGTAGGAAATTACCTCACGTGAACCGTACATTTTTTCGGGATAAAAAGTAGCTTATATGCTATTCCAGACTATAATCTATGAAATATTATAATCTATAATATATAAATCTATGAAAAAGTCATGCTCGCGAACGAGGTGGTGGGATGGGAGAGAGAAAGGTCCTCACGTCCAAGCCGCCGCAGGAGACGCCCCGGGCGTCGGGAGCCACGTGACGACTCCTGGCCACCGTAGGCGCGGGCCTGCGGACGGTAAGTAATGGGTGACTCACCGTCCGATCAGCACCAGGCCCGTGCCGGACGGCGCGTATATGTTCCACGCGCGCCTCAAAGAGATGTCAGCACAATATGAAGGGGCCCCTCAGGGCCAAGCCTGCCGGGTAAGCGGGATTGTCCGAAAGGGTTACCGCTACCCCGGAACATAAAGGGCTACGGAAGGAACATGGATGGGTTTTAGTCAGTAAGAGTCTGACACTCCCTTCCGCTCCACCCAGAGCGGGAGCAGTCATTGGATGATTTCCCAGCCTTAAAAAAGAAAAAGACTATAATCTTTATTTGTGATAAGTTTCATCCAGATCCGTTAAGTAGTTTTTGTTTTTTTACAAACATACTTACATACAAATCTTTCCTCTTTATAATATTAGTATAGTGTTTTCACGAATAAGGGAAGGGTATTACAATCTCACAACATACATTTTCACTATAATTATCACACATAGACCTCATAAAACTCAATGTCAATTGTGTTAATTACCTACCTACCTATTATTTTCACGGCCATCGCACTAGACAAGTACACGTTACATAAACGAGTATATACATAATTAATTAATGAGTAAACAAGTACAGAGGCCAGCACATCAAGCTACCTCAATCTGTCAAAGGAGAATGATCACGACAATATGGACCACGGTACAGAGTTGCGTCAATTCCAAAGTTGTTTTAGATGGTTTATAAATTAACCAAATAACCATCTACAATTGCCATTTTGGAATCAAAACCCGCATTTCCAAGTTTTTTTAGAAAACGTAACTTAACCTCAAAGTAGAAATATCCGTCGTGTATAGAGGTAAGTTTATAGGTCGTAGTTTGGAGAGCAGATTAATTAGCATATCTGATAGGGATAGAGACTTAAATAAATCAGTACCTTGCCTTTATATTTCCTGTTAAAACAGTTACAAATACAAAAAAAGGAGAGCTGTAAAAAAAAACAATAGAATTCAAAGAGATCTTTAATTTGATCCAGTGACACTGGTAGCACTTTAAACATGTAGGTAGGTAGGTATATAATCAGTCATAGTATATCTAACCCTTACAGTAAGTAGGTAGGTACCTATACATAATATAGGAACAGCGAATGACTTCATTCATCATTTTCATTAAAAAAATCATCTAAATAAGATGCTGGAGCAGTGATATCATTGTATCGAGCCCAACTCAAAAACCACACCACTGTCATTATGTGAGCACAGCAGCCAACAGTTCGCTTACCAACAAGGCAGTTGCAACAATAACCTACTATGGCTTGTAATGTATTTGCTACAGCATCGTCTCTGCTTATTAATAAATACGTGTAATATGTACGACTGTTCACATGCCTGGATTTAATCCTACCTCTTAACAAATAATTATTTAGGCCTAAAATCAGAGGAATATCCTCATCAATTTCAGTATTCACTTCCACTGAATATATTCCAGACTGACGAACATGTTCCCCGAAGTAAGATCTGGCCTGTTTTAATTGATATGTACCTAGAGCAAACCGCTTAAGGTCAGTAATTGTGAGTCGTGGAAATCTATCCAAATGAGGATGATTGCCATCAATTGTTTGGAAGCTAGCTCTCCTTCTGTTAAGATTTTCTTGCTCTACATATGTTGCCAGATGGTTTACTAGAAAAAGTCTACTTTTAGCTATTGTAACATATTCCAAAGCCTCCGGTGGGTCATCTATGGCAACATGAAACTTATTTAATAAGGCACAACAGATCCTAAAATCATCATTGAGGTGCATAGCAGCTCTATTATTGAATACATGACGGAATAGTCTATAGTCTCTTTTTATCCTACCATTGACTATTTCTACAACCCAGCGACACATGGTTACTAGACGAGACCGATTTGCCTGCTGGGTTGTTAATTGGTGTTCATTTTCGAGGAGCGACTCTGGCATGTGGGTGACAAAACCGTGTTCTTGGAGTTCATTTATAACATCTCGAAATCCTCTATCAAGAAGAAAAATATCACCTCTTCTAAAAAATGATCTTATACAAGATCCCTCATTATTTAAGTTTAAACTTGTGATTGTAGCATCATTAAGAGTGGCTTTGTATGGACCAAGACATTCCACAATGTGGCCATCGCAACACACAATCAAAAATGGTTTAACTAGGTTGTCTAGTTTTTGTAAACTGTAGGTTTGTTTCTGAAACAAATAATTTGAACTACTTTGCACAAAAACATAGGTAGCATCACATATAACTATTGCAGGTTTAACATCTGGTGGCAAATCAGGATTACTAAACAGTCCTTCTGGTATAATCTTATTTCGAGAAGCAACATCTTGTACAGTAAGATGATTAAATCCTAAGTGCAAGGGGACAAAATCACTCATTAAACAATTTCTTGCTTTTGACATCCACCGTTCTAAAGTGGTTCGAGGTTTATTAAAAAGAGTAGCCAACCTTTCATTACTGTCACCAGTTCTTACCTTAACTAAATATATGCACAAGGCTATAGAAGCATTTGGTACCTGTTCTGCTAGATTTGGGATACTGTTAAGTAAATCATAAAACTGGTCAGCATTGAATCCAAGCCAATAATGACATAAATATGGAGGCATCATCCTAATATTTGAAAAATCAAATCTGTTATTAGCTGCTCGCTGCATCATAGTCATAATATTATCAAATTGACTACCAGTAAAATCCCTCAATTGGGAGGTTAATTCATTCCAAGAACCGTGATCCAAGTGGTGACGACAAACACGTGCACCAGATGGTACATAGAATTTATAATGATACAATAATAAATCTTTTATAGCACATGGTACAAGTAGACGCTCATTTTCAAAACAATTAACGAATATGCAGTGGCCAGATGTGTTTGCAGCACGTCTATATAAAGATGATGTGATTTTTGGTGCCGCTAATTGAACTGCTACTGGTCTTGAAGATGGAAGAGGAGGTGGCTCAGGAATATTGAAATCATCACTTGACACAGCATTTGCTACAGTAGGACGATTTGAATCATGCTGCTGTTGCCTCTGTACTTCTCTCGTAGCTGATCTCCAACATGCAGCACATACACGTTCCATTCTGGAAACCTAAAAAAAATAAGGTGCTTACATAAATATTTTTTCTGTTAGCCCAAGTAGACAGATTCTGTATTAGACACTCCATATTCTCAATAAGATACTAATAAATATTTACCAAGTGCAGTGGAACCAGTCTCATTAAAATGTTTCTTTCTTGTCGATCATGTCGCACAGGGTATGTTCTTGGTGCCCGTAAAATAGAATTTCCACAAGGAAAGCAGATTCTTCTATGTCCAAGAGCAGGCAAAGGCATAGCACTTCCTTCGCTCATTGCGTTAACTCGATTTTGAAGCAGTCCAAAACACTCGGAACAAATTATACTTCCTGGAGACAGCTGCAATCAAAAAAATATATTTGAAATGAAATATAAAAAAAGGTCATTAGAATATAGTATAATAGAATGAGCAAAGGAATGTCACAATCACCGATTTCAAGCCTAACTGAATGGGCCGCACAACATAATTATATTTTGTGCTTACAGCACGGAGTGCTTCCAGTTTCAGCATTGTGACATTGATTTTATGCTATCATTTGTCTATAGTTTTTAATATGTGATTTATAAAAAGCAAAAATTCAAATATAAAAACGAGAGAATGACTGGGTAGGTTTAAACTGTCTGAGAAATCAAGAAATAGACTGATAGGTATGAAAACGTCAATAGAATGTGCTTACCTGAGTAGGAGTTATCCATGACTGTAACACATTGATCATCTGAGTAGTAGCTTGTTCCAAAGAATACCTGCGTTGGTTTCTTAGGATTGCAAAAAAACAGTTGATACACCGGTTTCGCCGGTAGATTGTTCTTGTTGTCGGTACCTCACGCGAAGTGGTCGACATTTTCAGTAGTCGCTAAGTAGTACAGTACAGTACAACAAAATACGAATCACACACAAACTTCAAACAAAGTGAAAACTTCCTGGCGTAAAAACGTCCTGGCGTAAGATTCACAATTTCACATTAAAGTTAGCGATAGTGATTGAAAACAAGAAATAAACAAATAGTTACAATGAATATCACAATTACTGTGGAGAGTAGGACTCAATCAACACAAAAAAAACTGTAATATTTAAATCGCAATGAACAAACTTAGCATGCACCACGCACAATAATAATTGACATTGGACTTTTTGACAATGACAATTCAATTAGAGACACCAACACCCATGTTGCCACTTTAGATTTTAAATGAAAATCGATTACTAGAATAAATACACTCGACACATAATTATTTCAAATGACTGATTTAGTTCTATAATCATTAGTTTATTAAAAAGGTTCGATTAATATCAAACCGAAGCAAGATAATTAAAAAAAAAATTATGAATCATTCATATGTATCGTTAGCCAACAAAGTGAAATTGCTTTAAAAAGTTTTGAAAGTAAAATAATACGACTACTGTGTGTGTGAAATACTAATTATTTCACACCACAGTAGTATCATCTCGCTTTATTATTTATAAAAACCCCGCGATTTACCTTTCCAATGACTTTACATTTATATTAATTTGTAATCGTATACAAAAAAAATCGATTAGAGTTGTCAATACATTTACTTATTTTGATTATGGCAACACTTTAACGTAAGAATAGCCGGCAGTAGGTAATTCATTTTATCAAAACAATTTCATAACTTATTAAGTTTACAAAATAAACCCCTATACAAAATTGGCATTCTAATTGCAGAATGACTTCAAAAATAAAGAAAATAATTGTAATATAATTTTTATCTTGATGCATGAGAAAAACCAGTACCGTGGATGGTCATGATTCTTTCTTTGATAGTATTTCAACTTTATTGCAAAGACATAAGGTTCATTTTGAATTGAGAATTTGACAGTTAGGGATAGCTTGATGTGCTGGCGTCTTTACATTATGAGTAATGTAGCGAAACGTAGCCGTTATGTGTTTACGTCAGACGCAGTGGGGGGTCTCCCGAATGACCTAAATTGGTTAGGTCGGCAAAGGATAATGTTTATGCGGTAGGTCATCTACTCTTGTTTATGTTTGAAAGTCTTCCTTATTATGACTTATTTATAATTATAGGTTTATTACTTGACATGACTATTTAAAAATGGCTTAAATGCATGGATTGTTCACGCCATTTTAGGTTTATTAGTGGTTTTGCTATTTAAAATTGCTTAAGTGCATGCTTTGCACACGTCATGCTCGAATCGTTTTGGAATAAGGGGTAAACATGGTTCTAAAATAAATATGTCATTAAATAATCAGAATATTATGGGTTAGAATATTATTAATTGAACAGATGGCAGATATATTGTTATTCCAGAAAATTAACTAGATTTAACCACCCACCCACTATTTATGAAACAGTTTATATTGTAGTAGTCGATTGCTTGATGCTTGGTATGATGTAGATTTGTTTCTGTCAAGCAGAAGAAACCAATTCATGTCGAAAAAAATTTCAATAATCAGCAGAGTCCTTTCATTGCTAGACCCCCCTTGCTCTCCGGTACCGTAATCATAGCTCTCAAATCTTTACAGAATAGACCTCTATGATGTCAGGCATTCAAAAATCTGACTAAAGAAAAGAATAATTTTATTTGACACCGGAATTCATAGGGTTAATAACAATATCTTAAATTCTAGTGTTAGTAGGTTACAGACACATAAAAATACTTATACAATTTTTCGGCGTGAAGCCGTACCCACCTCCGCAACATCGGGGAATCCCACCGATCTGCGAATACACTGAGAATACTGTTGGTGCCGCGAACACGACACATCAGGGATGCACGCTCTTTACACTATGAGCATTTGAAACCTTAAGCAATGCTAAATTTTACAAAGCGGCATAGTTACGTAAATTCAGGTGAAAAATAAATGAGAATGGGTGATGTAAAACCGAAAATTACCACTACACGAAACACCACAACATGTCTTATTTCAAAAGTTAAGTCACAGTAACTAACGTACTGAAATAAACAGAAACTATAAGTGCACTCGGCGCCAGATGATTCTGCGAACAATGTAAACAACATGATCTTTATAGAGCATGTCACTGTTAGCGTTCATCCCGAGAGGCGCGGGATGAAAAGCTCATGATTCAAGCTATATTAAGTTTTACTCTGAGACAAGATTGGAAACGTTGTGTAAACATACATATATGTATGTACATACAATCAACTACACTAGTACAATCACGATTACTAATAGAACAACTTTAAAAAAGAGGAGCTTGTGGCTTAGTAATAACAGCCGCACAAGTCGATCCATCAGGTTAAGCTACGCTTGCCGGGGTTGGCCATGGATGGGTGATCATCTTTACATACCGAGTCCTCCGTGCCTCGGAAAGCACGTTAAGCCGTTGGTCCCGGCTGTCATTTGTGCATCTTTGACAGTTGTTACGGGTAGTCAGAAGCCTGAAAGTCTGACAACCAGTCTTACCAAGGGGTATCGTATTACCCAGTTACTGACTGGTTTGTGGAAGTCAGATAGGCAGTCGTTACATGTAAAATACTGGTATTCTGCTACATCCGGTTAGACTGGAAGCCGACCCCAACATAGTTGGGAATAAGCTGGGCAGATAATGGGAATAGATAATGTTTTATGCGTATATAAATAATAATTGCACCAGGTACGGACGGTCTCAAATGAAAAAGAAGCTAAGCTAAGACAACAATATTTAACAATAATTAAGTAGAATACTCAATTGGCAATTGCTCTTATGGTTTTTCCAGTCAGCAGTTACAAACAGACCGGCTGCCCACTGCCCAGCTAAGTACCCCACGGCTGGATATGTTGTAAAATCGGTAACATTCCGTCACAAACGTTGACATGTCACGTACATAACACATAACATCCTAGATTACTGTTGCTGCTGGAGTGGGCCAAGTTATGAGGTTACAGCGTTTTAGAAATTGTGATCCAAGTTTTTGTGCGGTCCTTGGTGGCGTCGATTGTCTAATTCCGTTAAACTATTTGTTTGTAAAATAAAAATAAACTGACAAAACACAAAATTATAAACATACATTCTAGTAAGCCGTTTATCAACGTTAAATCAATCTGCCTAGCCGTAACCCAGCTTTGTTGGGTTCAGCTTGAATACCAGTATTTTACATGGAGCGACCGTCTATCTGACATCCACAACCCAGTCACTGGGTAATACCCCTTGGTAGAACTGGTTGTCATACACCTGACGACCCGTAACGACTGTCAAGGATCTACGAATGAAAGCAGAGTGCAAAGGATTTCCGAGACACGCAGGAGTCTCGGTATGTAAAGATGGTCATCCATCCACGGACAAACCCTGACAAGGGTCGCTTAACCTGATGGATCGATCGTACAACATTGTTGCCCGTGGCTAAGAACAGCCGCATCTGTTCTTAGCCACGGGCAACAATGTTGTACGATAAAAGTCCCTTAATATTCCTTATTCAGCAGGGCTATCGCTTAACAAAATAAACTAAATATTAATATAGGATCATTCTAATGACCAAATCTACTCCAGTTAAATAATAATAATGCTAATGTATCGTTAAACGGCGAAGTTAAACTTAAATTACCGGTTGCGGCTGTTAATTTTTTGACGTCTGCGCATGAGTGGTCATATTTTTTCACATACCTACTTGGCTTGTCTACCTTGACTTCTATGAAAAATTACCTAACTTCATTAAGTTAAGAATTTATATTCCACTTATAATTTATTAGGACAAATTGTGCGTCTTTATTACAAACTTATTAGTTGTTTATTTTCAATTAAGATTGCAAATGGTGCACGAATGTTTTAATCAATTAATTGAATTATAAATTGCTAATGCTTTAAATAGATTAAAGCCATTCAACGTTATAGCTATTCGAAATAATTTTTAGATTACGCAGTTTTTATAGACACACTAGCTGACCCGACAGACGTTGTCCTGTCTTAACTATGATACCTACCTTACCTACCCTACCTACCCTACCTACACTACCTTGTAAACCTTTTAGGGGTTGAATTTCCAAAAAATAATATGCCTATGTCCTTCTCATGAATGCAAACTATCTACATACCAAATTTCAGCAAAATGGGTTGGGTGGTTTAGGCGTGAAAAGGTAACAGACAGACAGACAGACAGAGTTACTTTCGCATTTATAATATTAGTGTGGATGTACGCTATTTTGAGTCATAATGTAAAATGTAATGTGTGTGTATTTTGAGTGATAATTGTAAAGTATTAGTCATGTCCACCGCCTAATCTAAACCTTTTTTTAATAATTAACTACCTACTTCGAGTTTCACTGCTATCTCTTCTGGTGGTAAGCAAGTGCCGCTCTCGTACCTATTTGTAATAAATGATTTTACTTTGACTTTACAATGACTCGGAAAGACGATGGTTCACGATTGCCTGGAAGTCATTTATTTACATAAGACTTGAAGAACATAAAAGCCTATCGGAAAATAGACTCTAGAGTAAGGAGATCCACTCTTTTACAATAGTCAAAATTTGTGCGTAAATCGCTACCGCTTATCCCTCACCCCGCCACCCAGTGTGGCATACTGTAGCGGGCGCGTGCGCCGACCTAAATACCCGCCTCTAACGGTGCGTGCGGTGCACGTCGACCTTTATAGCGCGGATCTACAGCCAGCCGACTGACATGCGAATATCTGACAGAAGCGTCACGGGCACGAGGGGACACGAAAAAAACCGAAGTTATTGGGTCAGTTGATCTGCTTCTCAGCCCGCGCCATCTGAGGTCTTCACTTCAAGCTTCGTCGAAAACACACCTAAAAGAACGTGTTGGGTCGATGTAATGGCATTGGGCACAAAAGAGGTGAGGATGACAATAACAATGAAATCAAATGTGAAAACAATTAATAATTCACGTATACAAAACATTGAAAAATATTTTAAAAGAGTAACGGTGGAGTTTCTTGCCCATTCCTTTCCATACGAAACTACCTTATGGAACTACTAGAATTAATTCTGATTCTGTTCATTTTGAGGTTCAAAAGTGCCTTTCTTGTGCCTATTTGAAATAAATGATTTGACATTGACTTTGACTAGATGTGTCTTGAACTGCATTAACGCTCGAATCGATTTGTCCTTAATGACTGGTCCTACCCGGTATTAGTAAAAGTGTATAGAATCCTTGACGTGCCATTTTCTTTAAGAGTATCAAATGATTTGGGTATCGTGATCCTCTCAGACAAGTGAACGTTTTAATCAATCTGCCTAGCCTTTTCCCAACTACGTCGGCTTCCAGTCTAACCGGATGCAGCTGAACACCAGTACATGGAGCGACTGCCTATCTTACCTTCACAACCCAGTAACTAGGCAATTCGATACCCCTTGGTAAGACTGGCTGTCAGATTTTCGGGCTTCTGACATCCCGTAACGACTGTCAAAGATGCACAAATGATAGCCGGGACGAACGCCTTAACGTGCATTCTGAGGCGCGGAAGAGTCTCGGTATAATAAGATAGTCACCCATCCACGGCCACGGCAAGCGTAGCTTAACCTGATGGATTGACCTGTGCGGCTGTTATTACTCAGCCACGAGCTCCTCATTTTTATATACATATTATTATGATACCCAATTTCCCTTTTGCATTTAAACATCTTATTCTGATATAGCAACTGCGTATTTTGTGATGATGAATATGATACTCACAGCTGATGATAATCCTGTTTGAACAATGCCTTCCAACCTTAGACTCTTCATGAATGCTCAAACCATTGAAGCGATGAAAATTGCTAACAAGTAAACATTAATGAATGGCGAGCGCGTCTGATTGCCCATAGTTAATGAAATTAGCCTGAACTCGCTCACGTGGACTTGAATCTTGGTATGCCGATTGACGTAGAACATTCACGTGACCGGTGTGTAGTGGCTAATAACACGTATCAATAATAGTATTGGAGTTCCGGAGAATAGTTTAGTAGTGATAGCGTAATGGCACAATATTGTGGTAATGGTGTGGCCGTAGGACTGCCAAGTCAAAGGTCTCGAGTTCTACCCAAGGCACGCACCTCTGATTTTACGGATTCTTGTGCAAATTGTATAATTATACTTGCTTAAAACCGATGAAGAAAAATATAGTAACGAAACTAGCATGTCTGAGAGATATTTCTCAACAGCATGTGAAGCTAAGTCAGAGGCCTTTTTTTTTAAGGCTGGGAAATCATCCAATGTCTTCTCCCGCTCTGGGAGGAGCGGAAGGGAGTGTCAGACTCTTACTGACAAAAACCCATCCATATTCCTTCCTTAGCCCTTTATGTTCCGGGATAGCGGTAACCCTTTCGGACAATCCTGCTTAAAGTCAGAGGCCTATGGGCAGCATAAAAAAAAATTCTGACACCAGGTTAGTCGCTAACCACACGATAAAGAAAGAAAGAAGAAGTTTTGGAATAAGAGGAGTTGCCTTTTGTCTTGATTCAAAGAAGAGCTTAATATCTTCTGATGATTCGTATTTGGGATGTTACAATTGTTTTGGATGTCACGCTTTCTGTTTGCAGTAGACAGGTGGACTAATATCTTCTGAAGTTGATTGTTGATTTATCTATTTTTGTGTCATATCTCGACTTTTTTTAGTACCTACGTTATCTTCAACTATCATCATACCTTTCCATGTGTTTTAGTATTAATATTTTCTTTTAAATGCCTTCAGCCATCTATCCAGCCAGTCACCACCTTCTATAGGACTCTGAGAATACATTTCGTGAAACAACTTCTGTAATTTCGAAATGAAATTTCCCTATCATTTGTCTTTACCAAAAGTCAAGTAAATACCTCTTGAGAAAGGAACATTCTAGAATACCATTAACAATATGTATAGGTACTTAATTCTAAAGCATGACTAAGGTCGCTACAAACGAAATTACTTAAAGTTTCGAAATTCTATCTTAGGGAAATGTATTGTTTTAGCCTATTATGGAGTTATTGTGTAATATTTTCCCGGAAACAGCCAGGATTTGGGACAAAGCGCTGTTTTGAGTTCTTATCGTTGGCATAATGGATTTAATTAATTATCAAGGATAGAAAACTATATTATTTACTCTCTGCACCTGCTCCCTTCTAATTTCTTATAGCTAAAGTTTTACTTACTATAGTCATACATATTATTCTTTCGGGATACTACTAGTCTATGTTTCTATTTATAAACATTTTATCCATCTAATCTTAGACCTTTTTTTTTTTTTTTAAGGCTGGGAAATCATCCAATGACTGCTCCCGCTCTGGGTGGAGCGGAAGGGAGTGTCAGACTCTTACTGACTAAAACCCATCCATGTTCCTTCCGTACTCCGTAGCCCTTTATGTTCCGGGGTAGCGGTAACCCTTTCGGACAATCCCGCTTACCCGGCAGGCTTGGCCCTGGGGGGCCCCTTCATATGCTGACATCTCTTTGAGGTGCGCGTGGAACATATACGCGCCGTCCGGCACGGGTCTGGTGCTGATCGGACGGTGAGTCACCCATTACTCACCGCCCGCAGGCCCGCGCCTACGGTGGCCGGGAGTCGTCACGTGGCTATCTAATCTTAGACCTAAATTGAGATCCTATTCATTAGTAGTTAAGTTGGTAATCGTAACTAACCTTAATTTCTCTAACCCTTATGCTTCAAAATCAAAAGAAAGAAAGTAAAAAAAAATACGTTTATTTGCAGCAAAAAAACAAACAACAAAAAAACAAGTTGTGGGGAAATATGTGTCGCATCCGCGCAAAACGGGCATCGCTCAGCATAATGCTTCGACCCCATGCGATATGGAACCACAGCGCTGATTTTCAGCGACAGCTTGCGTTGAAGTGATAACGTCAACCTAACCAACGAAAACTAACCATAACTTCTCCAACCTTTAAGCTTCAATATGAAAAAGAACATCGTTAACAGAACCTTATTTCTCCCAAACTCTAAGTATTGCCAGGAAAATAAGTCACTAGCGCAGAATCCAATAGTCGAACCACCCAAGCATACACAATTGCTGGTCTAAACTGTGACAATGAACTTGCCTCACCGCCACCATAACGGTCGGCGTTCGGCCAAGTGTGAGTAATTAGAGAGGCTACTCGATAATTTTGTGGAATTCGCTCAGTGGTGGAGCCATTGTGCCCCAGTGGTGTACATGTATCAGAATTAATCAGTTGGCGAGATATTGTTGTGTGGCTAGGTCTGGATAACGTGGAAGTTGGGAGACTGCAGTAATAAAAGGTACAAAGAAGTTGGTGGTTTGGGAATCCATTAAGTTACATCAGTAACACTAGAGGTGTTCAGTACATTTGAGTAGGTCGTAGTTAGGCAAAGATGTACCTACAGTCCCCACAATTCGCGAGTTATGTTTAAGTCCCATGCATAAAAATTTGCCAGTCCCGAGAATCGAACCCAGTTCATCATGCTCAGCGATATCGCTTGTGACCAATAAAAACCTACAAAAACCATTCGAACAGACGTTGTTACTGTGAATGATCAGTTGATCACTTAAACAGTACAATTCTACAAATACAATTATTAAACAAAGCATAACATAATAAGAAGCCCTTGAGCGTTTCTTGAAGCCATAGGAACGTTGGCTTTAATATTATTGTATTATAAGTAGCTCGAACACTGCTCTAGGTTTTCTTTCATTCACTGTTATTATTATTTCGGAATCTACTTTATTTATTTATATATATATATATATATAGGAAAACCAACAGCTGAAGCAGAAGATTAACAATTGTTTGAGAGCCATACAGCCAATTACCTAAAACTCATGTTTTAGCTCTTTAAGATACACCTTTGCAAAAATATGTCTATGATAATTCATTAATTCATGCTAATCCATGTTCTGCTAATATGATAATGACGACAAAAACTCAATTCCTAAATCGACCTTAAACTCAAAAGCAATTTTATTCTTATCAAACTCGTTTATAGCGTCGAAAAAGCCATAAAAAGCAGCGGCCGGATGACAGCCATATCTGGACCATTGATTGGTCAAGCATTCGCTGCTCACAAATACACTAAACGTATTTGCGATTCATTATTCTTTGCTATTTATCACGGTTATAATGTATTGGAACGTGGTGGGTTAAGTTGGAAGCGGAAGCGTTATTAAAAAATACTCTTTGGTACGTCAACATCCTTCAAAAAAAAGTCTCCATACAATTGTTTGGTTTGGTGGGAAAAACCCATGAAAATGACGACGAGAGACTGCTGCAATGCCTTTGAGAATTGCATAATATTCATTCTGGATTCTCTAAGAATACAGTATTTGTAAAATTTAGCTTGCTTTCATTAATCTAACAGTAGAATTCCCTGCCGTCTTCAAGATGAGAGTAAATAGGAAACTACCAGTTAAGCGATTAGGAGCAGTGATAGCCTACTGGTGTGACCGTCGGACTGCCAAGTCATAGGTCTCGAGTTCGAACCCAAGGCACGCACCTCTGATTTTACGGATTCATGTGAGTATTGTAAAATTTATCACTTGCTTAAAAATCGGTGAAGGAAAACATCGTGAGGAAACCGGCATAGTCGAGAGATATGTATTTCTCCACAGCGTGTGAAGGTAAGTCTGAGGCCCATAGGCAGCAAAAAAACTCTGTTACCAGGTTAGTCACTAACCACACGATAAGAAGAAGTTAAGCGTCTACCGTCGTTGACAGCATCATGACTTGCCATCAGTAGAAAAGTAGGTCAAACGCGAGCCACACTATAAAAAAATAAATTAAATGACCTCTTATCTTGCGCCTTAAACCACAGCAAAAAGTAAGGAACGCGTGACGGACGCACACTACGACCTTGTCGGTGAAATATAACACATATATGCAACATATCAGTACCGTTATACTTAGCTATGGCAGCTCAGCCATGGTGACAGCTGCATTCCGAGTGCTATGGCATTGTAAGTGGGTAATTAGTTTCGAAAATGTAATGCTTGGAATAAGGCAGTAGTTGGCTTGGGTACAATCTTTTCTCATTATGATGGGGGACCACGTATAGAATAGATCACTGCGCTTACTGATTCTGCTAATGTTCGATCAAATTAATCATGAAATTATCAGAATAAAAGAAATTTACGAATTACACCAAACGGCTGACTTTTCTTAATTGTTTTTTAAGTTTTGTAAATCTTTCGGAAAAATTTTTTTTTTTACATTTTTAAACTGTGAAGTTTTTTTTTTTAAGAATCGTAAACATGATCATTTTTTATTTGTGTAGCATAGGTAGTGAATGCAGTTCTTAAATTAAAGTTTATAGGTCGCTATGTTATGCCAAGAGTCGTACAAATATGGATGCAGCCGATTTTTTTTCCTTCCATCTTTTGCACTTTTTCATCTTAATTTTTTCGTTTTTTCGACTGCCAAGAAACGTTATAGAACACCATTTCCATCTCATATTAGCTGTACTCCACCATCCAACACAACAAAGACACCAATTTATAGAACTTCATCTTCAAACAATGTCCCAGATGCGTCTGTGTCCAGCAGGGCTACTTCCTCAATAACTGTCTCCAGTGGCCCTAATTGAGCCCTGAGTTATAGCCTTATGGCCCAGCGCGAGAATTAATATCTCGTTGAGGACATATTGAAAAACACTTTTGTTGCCAGTACTAATGGTGTTAATGTTATGTGGACATGGTTTTGTCGCGTGGTCTGTATTCTGGTCCTACTTCTGTCTGATTGTCACCACGTCTGTTTTGAAGGGTTCTGTAAAAAGTGAGGTGGTTTTTGTCTTCTCTGCCTCAGTTAGAACTTTGAAGAAATTATAGTCTTCAATTGCTGAACTGATTAAATTATTGGAGGCTGCTTTAGAATAAAGAGTAAATTATCTGTAATATACAGTGTGTTAGGTTAAACGAGGGACATTCTTTCAAGTTGTATAGTACTCATGGAAATCAACAACTTTGTCCATGGGACCAACTCCGAAATATGAAAAAAAAACAGCTGTGCCATACATTTTGGCGAATTATGCAAACATAAATATACTGAACAGCTGATTTTTTTCGTGATTTCATGTATAGTTCCATTGTCAAAGTTGTTCATTTTCATGAGTATAGTACCCCCTGAAAGTATGTGCCTCGTTTAACCTAACACACTGTATAGGATCTCGTTGCCTTCTGAAATCTAAATTAAAACTGCGATCCTTAAAAGTTAAGTGTTTTATCTCACATGGAAACATTGCATTTGATATATTATCGTTCCAATTGTCTATTTCACTTTTCTACCCCGAAGAATGTACATAGATTTATTCCAAGTCTAGCTTACCAGAGGTTTCAATAGTAGACTGTTCCTACGTTATTACTCTGTAGGTGTTAACGGGGGCTGTAACATTTGTATTACCATGGAAATGTTTATTGCTCAGATTTGCATACGCATTGCACTGATACCATTCGGCGCCTTATCTTTATCTTAACGGGCTTGCCTGAAGGTTTTCTTGTTTCTGATATCTTTTACATCTATTCTAGTTACGTCCTCTGATATTGATGAAATAATGCATTCGATTTGTTCATTAGGATTTACGTTAGGTTTAGCTATCGGTAACTTTACCACAGTTTTTGTTTTTGAGTTTTTCTTTTGTTTGCTATCTATTATGAAGCTTGTCATGTTTTATAAGCTACCCGCCTCTTTGGCAGTTTTCATTATTTTATTGCTTCATATTTTTATCACTTTTCTTTTCTAGATATGACGTATATTTTCAATTAGATCTTTGTTTTTGTGGTGATTCTTTATGCATCCTCTTTAATGGGAGTAACTAATTATATTTAACACTACAATTTTCCTAAACAATATATCAATCTGCCTAGCCTTTTCCCCGCTATGTTGGGGTCGGCTTCCAGTCTAACCGGAAGCAGCTGAATACAGTATTTTACATGGAGCGACTGCCTATCTTACCTCTACGACCCAGTAACTAGGCAATACGATACCCCTTGGTAAGACTGGCTGTCAGATTTCCGGGCTTCTGTCGACCCATAACGACTGTCAAAGATGCACAAATGACAGCCGGGACCAACGGCTTAACGTGCTTTCTGAGGCACGGAGGAGTCTCGGTATGTAAAGATGGTCACCCATCCACGGCCAACCCCGCCAAGCGTAGCTTAACCTGATGGATCGACCTGTGCGGCTGTTAGTACTTAGCTGCGAGATCCTCTACACTACATTGTTCCTAAACATATTACCTGATTACTTTATCCCACAGACCATCTATCTACATTTTATTACCTTAAAGCGCCAATTCATATTCATCAAGTTCTTCCGCCTTTCCTGTACCACCATAAACTTGACCATAATTCTAGTACCTACCTGCCTACTAATCAAATAGCATGTACTCCGTAGCACGCACAGCGCATGCGTCTTATGGCCCGTCTACCCCCGAGCTATCTAATGGCCGTCTTAAAACTGTCCCGTCGGTTTTGTTGCTCATTCATCTGCATAGATCCAATGATTTGTGTAATGCAACCGCGGTTACGCTTAGGGCCATGGAAACAGTGGATTTATTAGATGCTTTAGTTATTCTTTTCTATTCGACGTGTCTTACATCGACTAGATTTTTTGTTCGGCTAAAGAAACTGGGAACCTAGACAAAGTCACATTTCCATTAACGATAACGAAATTAGATAAATCCGAAATGTATGGAATTGGTATAAGCTTTCGATATGTCACGTGATCAATAGTTTTCGATCGCTAAGTGCTAGAAAATGTCAAATTGTGTAATGAATCTCGATCAATATTCCCATACAAATGCCTTGTCAAGTGGCGTTCTTCGAATCGCTGAGATAGCGAATTGTTCAATCAACATTTTTCGAAATCGAATCGACACGGAGCGATTGACAATCGTCTGGGCCCCCAGTTTCCTATTGAAAAAAAAAACAGATGTTTTCTTGAAGTTTTAAATACTGAATGGATCTGGGAATTTAAAATTACCTACAGACCGAGAGAAGTTATTACCTGAACCGTAGAATTCAAAACATACTTACACAACATAATTTATCAAAATCGGAAGATACAGCCAAAATCCATACGATGATAACATTTCACAATCAGAAACTGTACCTTAACCATAACAATATAGACTGCAAAGAAATAGCACGTGGCATAAATAAATCGTATTTGCTTAACCACAATTATTCCTCTCATTTCCTGGCCCCACGTCATTGATAAACGAGCTACTACAAGATTACAGTTTCCACAATCTGGGTTAAACTAGTTCTTATTAATGAAGATTTATTGGTGACTTTTATCATTAGGCCCACGGCACTGATTGTGGCTGTTCAAGTTCATTATGCGACGTGACACCTTCAGCACTGACTTTATTCAATTTCTGAAATGAATGTAACATTTTGAGATTCTGTATTCTGTAGCATCATGGTTGGTAGATATAATACAATTCGCGGAGCTTTTAGGGTTTTGTATCCGAAGGGTGCCAAACGAAACTCTATTACTAAGCCTCCGCTATCCGTTAGTCTGCCTGTCACCACGCTGCATCTCATGGGCCATAATAGTAGTAAGACAGTTAATAGCAGGACAGTTGACATTTCCACGGTATAGTAAATTCACAGATTGTGTGTTACTATTGCCGCTATAACACCAAATAATAAAAATAAAACAATACGAGCACTGTTGGCTATATATGGAGGTCTCCGTCAACATCGCCAGAGATATTGGTCACAAGCTTCTGGCATGGTAAATTAATTTATCTCTTCCCCTTCTTTTGCAAGACTATGATCTACTCTGTTTTATTAAAACGAAATTGAATTTGCAAAACCAAATTTAATTATTTGTACATATAAATAAATAATATGCTTGTGTTATGGTAACGAGATGGCTGATAAACTACTTATATACATTTTTTTGTAAATACATTAACGTATACACATATTACGTAAATACATACATATTATAGATAGAAAAACACCCAGACCCGGAACAAATACTTGTAGGTGTACAAATATGTATTTGATCCGTGCGGGAATCGAACCCGCGACATGCTGCGCAGCAGTCAATCGCTCAATCTTTGCGCCAACCATATCGTCGTATCTTCTTCTTTTCGAGTGGTTAGTAACTAACCTGGTGTCAGAGTTTTAATGCTGCCCATGGGCCTCTGACTTAGCATGTCGTCGTATAATATCTAATTATCGATAGCTTCGCGTAAAATTAAGCAACAGTGCATTTTCTTTAGTCTAAGACAACTGTTTTCCCATTTCTAATCACCACCTATCCTTCAAACACTCATTACCCTAGACCAGTTGTTACAAATGATTGATTCAGCTAAATGACACCCCAAACATGAGACTTAACCTTTCAAATACATTAGCAGTAATGCCAACTTAATCAATGGTGGTAGTCTGGTAGTGATTGATTGCACTAATGTCGTGCAAGATTGATTGAGAGTTTAACTGTCTGTGCTAGGATTTAGAATTAGTTTGTTAGGTCTTAATGTGGATTTTACTATGTTTGTACGAGTGAGAGTTATGATTAGCAAAAACAAACAGCAATGGTTACAGTGAAAGATTTTAATGGTATAAGTCAACACATTGCTGACATGCCAAATCATCTTACGCATAGGGATTGAAATCATCGCGCCTCAAAGAGATGTCAGCATTTGAAGGGGCCCTTCAGGGCCAAGCCTGCCGGCATCAAAAAATTCGTCCACCTCGGTTTCAACAAGAAAAGTTCCCAGAAGGCTGATTATATTAATATTTATAGTTGATCAACTCCAAATCTGACATTAATTGCATCTCCATTTAATCCATGATTAATTAAAAAGTTAATAAGCTGTACAATCATTTGGTAATCCTACCACGCAGCATGTTACTTAACGGAGGCATTTCTAAGAATTGCTCTTTGTAGGTGATACACAATTAATTTGCCATTAAGTACCTATTGCAATTGTCCAATTTAGCGCATTACTTAAATGTTGCTTTAGAGTGCAGTCAGAAATGATAATACTTCATCATTCTGGGTCCGAGCAACGTACATATATGTCACAGAGTCACTCCTCTCTTTGAGGAGCTGGAACTAAGTTCTAACAGCCGCACAGTTCGATCCATCAGGTTAAGCTACGCTTGCCGGGGTTGGCCATGGATGTGTGACCATCCTTACATACCGAGACTCCGCCCTGCCTCGGAAAGCACGTTAAGCCGTTGGTCCCGGCTGTCATTTGTGCATCTTTGACAGTCGTTACGGGTCGTAAGAAGCCCGAAAATCTGACAGCCAGTGTTACCAAGGGGTATCGTATTACCCAGTTACTGGGTTGTGGAGGTCAGATAGGCAGTTGCTCTGTGTAAAATAATGGTATTCAGCTGCATCCGGTAAGACTGGAAGCAGACCCCAGCATAGTTGGGTAAAAGCTAGGCAGATGATGAGTCACTCCTCTTTTTCCACGGTGGTGTGTGGTGCATGGTCATGAGCCACTTCCCCATATTCAGTAAATTGACAAATCTGTTTGTCAAGAGTGGAACATATACTCGTAGCAGTGTTATCAGCCATACGTTGTTAAGGCCCGGTGCTCACTATCGGTGGGCATCGGTGCGGCTCCTTCTTACGGCGCCTTCGGGCGCCTGAGATCTGCGTCGGGCGACTTCAGGCTGCCTCGACAGCCGTAAGCATGGCTAAGGACGCCGAGGCTGTCTTCGGGTAGCTCGGGTGGCATTTTCCCTTCTTCTTCAGCAAGATGAACAATGAGAACTAAGTCCCAATCCACCATTATAAATACACACGTTTTATACAACTGTTTTCACGTAACGTTACGAGTGTTACGACTGCTCTGCGATGTTTCTGCCGCCGGAACTATTCTGAGGCTACCCAAAATCAGCTACGGCTTCCTTAGGTGTGCTTACGACTGCACAGGCAGCTCTTGGGCACCCGAAGCCGCCTGAAGTCACCGTAAGGCGCCCGAGCTGTACCGAGCCGCACCGATGCCCACCGATAGTGGGCGCCGGGCCTAAGGGTTAACGCTACCCCGGAACATAAATGGCTTAAGAAGGAACATGGATGGGTTTTAGTCAGTAAGAGTATGACACTCCCTTCCGCTCCACCCAGAACGGGAGGAGTCATTTGATGATTTCCCATCTTTAAGCCTTTAAGCTTTAAGTCGTAGGTTTATAGGAATGAGCAATGCCTGTTTATAGTTCACTTGGTTGGTGAATCTCCAAGGTCTTATTTTGTTCTTAAAAAGACGATTCTACTCTTCTGAAATTTAAATTCCGTTAAGTTCAAGGGATAAAATATGAATTAATCTAATTCAACCACAATATAGTGCCTGAACATATTACAATGTTTAACTTCGTTCGCTCAGGAAAAGGTGTTGCTCTTGCAAAATGGCTCCTTTCACTTTCCGAAATCTATAAATACAGGACGTGTAGTGATTTTGGAACAAAACTGTTCCAAGACTGATTCTCATAATTCTTTATCGTTAACATCTTCTATCTTAATATCTAACACGTCCTTCATTTCTAGTTCTTCAAAAACTATGTTACCAATTTTCATTCTATCGATGACTTTTAAAACACGAATGTCTTACACTATTCATAGTAACCACTCCTGAACTGAATTCGAGACATTTCAACACCTTAGATCATTACCATCTAGGCAAGTGAGTCGATATCGGTACTTTGCGCAAACACTGCTATTAGCGAGTAAAGAAACAAACCTCTGTGCTAGCATTAACGCCAGTGGGCGGTGTTTAGCGCTAAAGTTTAGTGAACTCACCATATTGTTGTTACACTTTTTGGTAAATTAAGGTGAATTGGGCAGTTTCAGCTTCCTGGGTATTTTATCTAGATCAATGAAGTGATGATGAGTCATCGCAGTTTTGTATTAAAGAGGTTTTGTTTATTGATTCAAGGTGAGTCGAAAGTTGTTGAATGGTTGCGTATAGTGCGTTCGGACTTGGTGGTACCTGTACCTATTATCTTCATATTCTTTGTGAATTCTTTTGGATGTATGGATATCCACACAATTTAAGTTTTTTTTTTTTAGGGTTGGCAATCATTAAATGACTCCTCCCGTTCTGGGAGGAGGTACGTGGAGCGGAACGGAGTGTCAGACTCTTACTGACTAAAACCCATCCATGTTCCTTAGCCCTTTATGTTCCGGGGTAGCGGTAACCTTTTCGGACAATCCCGTTTATACATTTAAGAATAATATTAAGATTAGCTTCTTCTATCTTTTGAATCAATTGGATAAAGTTGTGCCTCTGCCATCTGCCTACATTTAGTGCAGAATGTCTAATCCGTCGCTAATTAAGACTTGATTGACGAACATACATCTAGAATACCACCGATAATTTTCTTGTACCCGATGATATGATACAGAAGTGTGAACAGGTAAATCTCAAACTACCTACAATTACATACTTGCATGTGGCAAAGTCTGTAGAAAACAGTAAAAAAACATGTGATTAGTACACGCGATATAGTAGAATACATACATTGACATGTATGCGCTCGCGCATGTCTGCAGCGTTTAGTTTCTCTGTCATTAAGTGATGTACCCACCTATTACCTCTACTTACATTAGTATGATCCGACATGTAATGAAAAGAAACCCCATTTATTTAAGTGTGTAGTCTTATTGACACTATAATATATCAGATAATGCTGTCTTTAGAATACATTCTTTTCCAATATTATTGTAATCTTTTTTCACATTCCATACCCTGTCATGGATATAATTGACTATTTGAAACGGTCAAAGTTAAAATATGAAAACTATACTTTAATATTATAAAGCTGAAGAGTTTGTTTGTTTGAACGCGCTAATCTCAGGAACTACTGGTTCGAATTGCAAGATTCTTTTTGTGTTGAATAGTCCATTTATCGAGGAAGGCTATAGGCTATATAACATCACGCTACGACCAATGAAACCGCGGGGAACAGCTAGTAACATAGAAAAATACCGCTCTTCTTAAAAACTTCCATCACCATACAGAAATTAAATATTATGCGAAGATATAATTGTGAAATTGCATTTAATGCTGGTATTCTATTTGATTCTACAAATCTGTGACGTCACATTGTTATATTTCATTCGAATCACGTACAAATTCTGCGTTTCGACAGTTCATAAAAAGTAACGTTATTGACTACCCTTTCAAATACCCCATTCTAAATGCGAAAAAGTAAATATCTCTTGCGCGCATTTTGGGGTGGCGTTTTTAGAATTTGTTGGTATTTGAACAAACTTTTTTTATAGGATTCTTTTCGCTGCGCAAACTGAAAGCTCTCCGTCCACGAACACAGGTAGTTCAGAATTATTTCCGTTCTCATTTTCTATAAACAGCTTCCCAACTTCCAGTGTTGTTGTTATTACTCCCAGCCTACCGACCACTGGTAGATGTAATTAAATATAGCCGTTGGAGCGTTGCCCTTGAGTTATTTCGTCTGCTAAATGTACAGTATTGTACAGTTCGGTGAACGATAAACTCGATACTTTAATGGCCGCGTATATTGTTTTGGTCAAGATATTTGTGGTGTTGAAGGTTAATTTTAGATTTCTGGTTTCGGATTGGATGTGTGTATGAAAGGTATGCTATACAAGCAACACGCATACAATCAATCTGCTTAACCTATTTCCAACTATGTTGGGGTCGGCTTCTAGTCTAACCGCATGCAGCTGAATACCAGTGCTTTACATGTGCGACTGCCTATCTCACCTCCACTCTACCAGTCAGTAACTGAGTAATACGAAACTCCTTGGTAAGACTGGCTGTCAAACTTTCAGGCTTCTGACTACCCATATCGAGCTGAATACCAGTATTTTACATGGAGCGACTGCCGATCTGACCTCCACATTCCAGTCACTGGGTAATACGATACATTTTGGTAAGACTGGCTCAGGCTTCTGACGACCCGTAACGACTGTCGTAGATTCACGAATGAGAGCCGGCACCAACGGCTTAACGTAATTTCCGCATGGAGGAGTCTCGATATGCAAATATGGTCACCCATCCACGGACCAACCACGGCAAGCATCATACATACATACATAAACTACAACCTTCCCATGGGATAGAAGTTACAGATCGTCCCACAACGATCCCAACATACATCTTTTACTTTGTTTACGTTCTTCCTAATCGAGTAAAGAGAAAAAGATGCAAGGTTCCAAAGTGTTTTATTGTGAAAGCATTAGGATAGCGCTGATTGGGGAATGATAGAGAAGACATAGAGGGATTTCCAATGAAAATTTATGTATGATTCCTCCGATTTGATTTAGTTGACTTATATCTCTGTAGATACAACGTAGGAGTTTTTGGCCCTGGTGGCTGAGAGTAAATCATTCTCGCCTTAATGTTTCGTTGATGGTGGTGCGTGTATCAGCTCCCTTCAAAATGTTTGATCGGAATGGTGCTAATCTATGCGTCATGTTCGTGAACGGCCGCCGTCAGCAGGGACTGTCGGTCGTTACTGTAAAAATCTTACCTTGAAAAGTTAAGTGAAGTGAGTTAATGTTCCACCTAATGCTTGGGATTGACACAATTGACAGCTCACTTTAAATTCACTTCACCTCCATTATCACGGTGAGATTTTTTTAACAGAATAGCACTACTGGCCTCTGGATCTCTAAACTGCCGGCTTATTTTTAGCGAATTCGATTTTCGAACTGTTTTATTTTTTTAATCTTTTTGTTACGGTCGCTTTTGACGTTCTGCATCGTTCGCACTTGTATAATTTCAACATGGATGAAGTAACCATATTTTGAACAATATTCCGCTTAGAAATAGGCAACTAGGTTCAAAAGTGCCTGTAATTGGTTTAATTGCTATTTATAAATGCTTTGAGTTTGAATGGTGAGATTTTGTTTTGTGAGTCATCAAATGACTCTTCCCGCTGTGGGTGGAGCGGAAGGGAGTGTCAGACTCTTACTGACTAAAACCCATCCGTGTTCCTTCCTTAGTGTCTCTTTATGTCCCTTTATGTTCCGGGGTAACCCTTTAGGACAATCCCGCTTATTGATTGGTGAGATGTGATAATAATTTGGCTTTAATATTGGTGATTCCATGATAATACTTGTTTTATTTTGACATTTATTGTTGTTGACAATTGAAACCATAACGAACGATCTATTAAATATCGTTTAAACACTGAAAATTAACATAATGTACCATGTAATCGACATTTTACAAAATCCAATCCAAAATTATGACAAGTGCACCGAAGCAGATCGCAATTAAACTCACTTTCTCACTGAATAAAATTAACTTTTCTTTAAGCTTTCACAAATTAAATGTTGTTAATAAGGAAGCTAAGTTATCAATTTCATCTTTGTAATTAATGAGAGGATTTGAATACGTGCTTGTGTCTTGTAATTATATTTTCGAACCGTTTGGGGTTGAAGTGAGCTGTGGGGTCCGAGTGCTCATTGTTAATTCAACGAGATCTTCAGACGGCTGGTTGACACTTCCGTGACCCAAGGGCTGGCTTTTACCTTGGTCAGAGGCTAAGCATACAACGTGGCAATACCACAAATCTCTTGGGTACATTCAAAATCAAAATCAAAAGTCATTTATTCAAATTAGGCTGAAAATCAGCACTTTTTGAAGGTCAAAAGCACTACCATTCGACAGCGATACGGAGGAAATTTTCGACACCATATTTTGGTTTCTTAATAGTTTTAGTTAGGTTAGGATATTAAATTTTTTATTTTTACTTAAATTATAAATGTTAAAATATATATATTATATGTTAAGTTGTTATTCAGAATAAAATTCGCCATCCGCCATAATGTCTCCAATTAGTTGTCCCTACGGTTTTGAAGATTTATCAGTGTTTTTCAAATAGACTGATGGCAGTTAAGATTATCCTCATTTCACCCACACATGAATTATATTCATGAAGAGATTAACTTAGGTGCCTACTACCAAATATCAAGTGGGCAGTAGAGAGAGATTTTGAGGCCTACGCACAGTGGCGTGCACACAGTTTTAAGACTGGGTAGGCAGAAAATTTTACTCACCAAAAATACTACACGTTGGTTTTGGTTCGTCGTCTTGTCGATTGATGATGTAGGTAATTGCCAAATGCCAACTCAAATATCCATAGATTGACTGATTTTATAGACATATAAATTTACGGATATTCGAAGTGGCCTTTCGGCGCGTTTGTTTGATGTTTTGTAATGTTTGTGTAATTTGCAAAATTTAAATAAAATCATTGAAAAGATGGTGGTGTGAGTATACTAAGTATATAGGATTGTTTTATTTGTATATTACATCTACACACCTATCTTTCTGTAAGAATATCTGCAATATGGAATCGTAAAAGTTGGTAAGGCGTTTTATTTCCGTAAGAAGGTTTTTTTCTATTGAAATCGTAATAAGATCTGTAAGTCGTTGCTGGCCTTGTGTGTTTCTTAAGTAGGTGTGTATACGTTTTAGCGACGAGAATGACCTTTCGGTTAAAGCACTGCTCGCGGGAACTGTAACAATTAATTTTGCCAAACGCAGTACTTCGGGAAAAACTGTATTTATGTTATTTTCGTAAAAAGTTTCTACAATGTTATAAATAATAAGGTTTTTGAATTCGGCAGATTTATAAACACATTTGAGCTCATTGATAAGGCGGTCTAAGTTAAAGTCGTATAATTTATAAACATTTACGAATTGCGATACTAATTCAACCGGAAAATTGTCATTATATTTATTGAAATTTTCGCAAGAAAGTAGTCTACTCTTTCAGATTTTTATATCGGTCGCGACATTCGATGGATATATTGTCTATAATTTCAATAAAAATCCGCTTTTGCTAATTGATTTTCGCGTCCACAACATTACGTTTTCGTTTTGGCGGCACTGTGCTTATTTTTACGCTTCAAAAATTAATTCAAACCTAGATCTGAATGATTCCAAAAACGATTCAAAGTCCCTAATTTTTTTAATGCAATAAGTCACATCTGATGTCTTTTTTTGCATAATTTCGTAAAATTAAAATTTATTTTTATTATACCTATTAAAATTATGAATATCAGCGTAACCGATGTCGTTCCAGACGGTTTTATTATTTGAAAATAATAGACAAACGAAGCAAAATAACCGATTACTGTGTATGCAACCTGTCAGCCAATGATATGAATCATATTGTTTTGTATTGAATTTACGATTAACTTTACCTTTAGTTTGTATTAATTGCAAATCCGGTGTTGGACGACCTATCTCGATAACTTGTTTTTTTTCACTGAAAGATAGTTTTGAAAACGCATCATATTTTATTTTCTCAATACACGCACCATCTGAACAACTTTCACAGACAATATTATCCATTTTTCACTCTAATAACAATGTTAAAATCCTAAATATATCAGATATTTCAAGCGCAAGTCACAAACACAACACACATAAAACAATATGGCTTCTATTGACTATTAAGTATTAAAATTACGTAGTAAAAAGAAAAATTTAATACGACAAAAAAATGATGGCCATCTAAATATATAAAATTCAATGAAACAATGCTACTTCTTAAAATATTTGCACTGCGCCTGCGTAGCAAACTTTCTTCGGAAATGTTCGGTACGGATCGTAATTCTTCGTAAGATAGACACTGGCTATTTATGCAGTTGTGTGCGTGATTTTTGTCATTGTGTGTCAGCAAAGCCCACGTAGCTATAGGAACGCACACACATAAAAATCCGCATAACCACGACTTTTTTGTATGTGTGCTCAGTGCAATGCACTGAGCACACATACAAAACATTCAGAGACGAATAGTTTGTGTCTTTGCCGAATGCCGTGGCGCTAGTGCAGCGCGAATCGATGATGCGCAATTACTTGACCGATCTTAATGATAACACCGGCACTGACTCGATAGGTGGCGCTGATTTATGATTTAAGATTTTTATGTTGTTTTGTTTATTGATAAAATAATATTAGATCTATTATCAGAACTAGGGTAGGCAGTGTCTTTTTGTCTTTATAAAACGCACGCCACTGCCTACGCATGATTATAAAAGAACGATATTAATAAGGTTGTGCTGTGTGGAGCTTCATTATTCGATTTTCGAGCTTTATATGTACAGAGGCCAGCACATCAAGTTACCACAATCTGTCAAATTTCTTTGATAGTATTTCAACTTTATTGCAAAGACATAAGGTTCATTTTTAATTGAGAAAATTTGACAGTTAGAGATAGCTTGATGTGCTGGCGTCTGTACATAATATATATCCTTCGACACTTGGTAATACAGTAGCTTCCAAATACGTTTACTACCGAAGATTACCCCCTACATACAAACTCAGAAAATACCTATATCTTTATAATATTATAATACAAAAGTGGTGATTGTACTGGAGTTCTAAAGCCCCTCAGCAAAGATCTCGACGTAGTTCCTTATAACGCTGTGTTTGAACACAAAAGGGCAAAAATGATTGCTTTTTCCGACAACAAAAAACGAAAGACAAAAAAATCAAACCTACCGCTACCTTTTTTTTCGAGAGTGAGAAATCATCAAATGACCCCTTCCGCTCTGGATGGAGCGGGACTGTCAGACTCTTACTGACTAAAACCCAGCCCTTCCTTAGCCCTTTATAGGCAGGCTTAGGCCCTAACGGGCCCCTTCAAATGCTGTGGAACACGTACGCGCCGTCCGGCACGGGCCTGGTCCTGATCGGACGGTGAGCTAAACAAACAAAAAATTAAAAAGATGGGCCCTAAAAATCAAACCTACCGCTAGCCTAACCGCTTAATAATCAGCAAAAACGATCTACGCAACAAACTCCCTAGGACTGCGTAAGGAAATGTCATAATATTTCCTATTCCTACCACACGATGCGGTTTTCCGGTCTCCATCGACACCATGATAATTTCCAAACAGCCGTAACCGCCATTGCTACACATACACTAGTACACGCACAAACTCGTCCCAGTTTCCATAAGCGTTTATAAGAGTTACTAAAGCGGATTTGGTTTACGTAAAAGCATTATATTACGGCCTTGGTTTGTCTGGCTTCTGGCTTCCCGAGCGTTGGCAGGGTTGCCCGGCTATTCATTTGTCTAAGTAATCTTTAAACACAATTACGTCAGGTTTTTGGTCAATATTTTAATGCTGGCAACATTTCCTAGCTCCAACATGGTCCGAGACAAACTCAGAGGTCTTTTTGAAGTTCAAACATTATATTATTCACAAGTTAGTCTAACACTGCAGGGCCTTTGAAACAAATCTTAATATTGACCTGCCCAAAGAGACGGCATGCAACGGAAAAAAATAAGTAGTCATGAAAAATTTATCAAACTTAATAATCTGCCAGCCCTAACTTGAAAGCATAAACCTCTAAATTTTTAAAGATGGAGGTAGGAAGGAGTTGCAACGTGTGCCCATACTCTACTGACCAAAACCCATCCATATTCCTTCCTAAGCCCTTTATGTTCCGGGGCAGCAGTAACCCTTTCGGACAATCACGCTGACCTAGCAGGCATCGGCCCTGACGGACCCAACTGCTTACATTTCTACCGTAAAGTTCTTGGGTAGGAATTTATAATAACAGAGCTTAGTAAGTAGTTCTATTATTTCTTGAACAACTCCATTAACAACTTCTGGTTCGTAAAATTATCCTCGGGAAATAAATATTGATATATATATTTGAGGAAATGGTTTATGTTTAGTGTTGAGGCTTCCTGTTCATTCCAAGTCAACTGCAGCTTAAACTGCGTTTAGCGTGTTATGGTGCATTGTGTATTGTTTTCACAAGACAATACTTGTGTTCAGTAAATCAATAACGTTGCAGTCAAACACGGAAATATAGTTTTTTAGTAATATAGCTAGAGGCTTCATAGTCTCCTAAGACTTTAAGAAAAAGAAACTACTTACATAAAAAAATTACGTTTCATTAAGAGCGAATTTCACCATTGGAACTATGCGATCAGCATTTAAACTCCGCAAAGTCAAAGTCAAATCATTTATTTCATATAGGCACAAGAAAGGCACTTTTGAACGTCAAACATGAACAAGAAATAGAATTGATGATTCTAGTCGCCCCTTCCAAAAGGTAGTTTCGTGTGGAGAAGAATGGGCAAGAAACACCACCGTTACTCTTTTAAAATGTTTTACAATGTTTTGTATACATGAAATTATAACATTATATGTGAAAACGATGCACCCAGAATAAAAACAGTACACCACAAAAGGTGAAAAGATAAACACATATATAGCAATGGCAGGTAAACTTAATTATGTCATAAGTACCGCTTGAGAGCTGTCAGTGTCATTATTACTGTAAAATAGTGACGGCGACAGGTCTTTCAGCTTTTCTCTTTTGCAGGCAAACCTTTCTAAAAAACAAATAAAACCCCAACAAGATTCAGCGAAGAGGGATGTTATCATCCTACCATTTAGAAAGGATTTCAGGGGGAAAATGTCACCGTGAATTGGTGCGATAAAAAATGTACGAAGGGATGTGTGGGGCTGCTATCGATCCGTGCCACCCCTGTCTGTCGTCAGTCTGGCAACATCTATGTTATGGGCATTTTCATCCCGTAAATAGGGGAGGTGTTTTTTTAGAGAAAAAACTTTCTAAGCTTGGAAAAAACCTGGCACAATAATGCGATTGTAAAGAACTTCTTCTCGTGTGGTTAGTGACTAACCTGGTGTCCGAGTTTTTATGCTGCTTATGGGCCTATTTGCATTTTACTATTAACACCCTTTATAAACTTCTTGTTGTATTAACTACTAGAGTTCCCATCGCTCTTCTAGTTTATAAAGGCTATCAAGGTAGAATGTTCAGTTAGGGAAATTAGTTGGTTTGTAAACTGACTTCACTATGGTGTCTCAAATCTTTCTTCCACACCATGCTATGCTAGTGTCCCAGAAAAATATAAGAAGTTTCCAACCACGTCTTTATCTATACAATATCGGGCAAGAGGAAACCAGCATATCTGAGAGATATTTCTCAAATCACGGCTATCACAACTTCCATTCATTGACATATGAAACAGATTTATATCTATTTCATATGTCACAGAATTAAATTTGCATATTGACGTAGTCCGATTGCTTAACAATCAATTTCCCTGACAGTACCTAGTGGTGTGAGCTGAGGTTAGTCGTAAATTCAGTACAAAATCCCATATCATAACACCATCAACCACCAATTGTAAACCACGTCTACAATACTGGCAATATCATTCCTCCATCTTGTGAAAATGAAACCACTTCCCCGTATAATATTTCATGGGCAACCCTACCACCAGATGGAAAGTTCCAGATAGAAAGTTGACACACGATATCTGAAACAGAGGTGATATCGCGATTATATCGAGCGATATGGCAATATTAGTACTCGACGCGTTTTTACTTTTCTTTGCCTTTTGTTGTAGTGAATGTAGTTGGTTATATAACTGGTCAAAAAACAAGTGCATTTCAGGTTATTTAATTTTATAATCTACTACGTAACCTTTAGTTGTACAGACCGATTCAAACTTTATGGCGCCTCGGAATATGAGGCGAGTCGCTGCGCAGTAACTAATTTACGTGTCAGCGGGGGTGCGGGGCGGGGTACTGCGCCGCGTGTAGCGCACTTCAGACCCGTCATAAAGTTATCGTGTACCCACTGAATCGCTTCTAGAGTTATACTGGGTGTAAATGAAAGGGTATATACATACAAAAAGATATGTTACAGACCACCAAACTGAACAACTTTTACTACGGGACCAACTCCGATATCATGAAAAAAACCCCTAGGTATCAAGTTACCGAGAGTGAATTAGACTTTTGGGCTTTTGACTACCCTTAACGACTGACAAAGATCTACGAATGACAGCCGGGACCAACGGTTCAGGTATCCGACGCACGGAGGACTATCCGTGCGGCTGTTATTTCTGAGCCACGAGCTCCTCAGATGTGTCAGTGTGACAGACAACATTGTAATATCAGCGTTAGCGGTAACAAAACCACAACTTACCTCCATGAAAAATAAATTAAGAACCTTAAACCCAGTAATTTTGAGTAACACCACATCTCAGTCATTAAAAGTCAGCCATTACGCTTACTTCACGTCATTAAGTGTGGTAATATCATTACTTGACTTTTATTCTGTCGGTTAGCAGTGCAGTTGTCGTAATAATAAGATTTATGGTGAATGATGCTGTTCACACGGTGTAGTACGGTGTGTTGGTACAGATGCCAGCACATCAGGTTACCACAATCTGTCAAATTTCTTTGATAGTATTTCAACTTTATTGCAAGGACATAAGGTTCATTTTTAATTGAGAAAATTTGACAGTTAGGGGATAGCTTGATGTGCTGGCGTCTGTACTTTACTTGATAGTGGGACTATATTTTCAGTTGAACAAGAGTCAGTGGTGGCCTCCTGGAAACGGATGCGATGTCTAACTATCACGGTTCATGAGATACAGCCTGGTGACAGACGGATATACGGACGGACAGCGAAGTCTTAGAAATAGGGTCCCGTTTTACCCTTTGGGTACGGAACCCAGTTTTTGTAAACATGTTTTGATTCAAAAGAGTGTCCATGTAGTTTCTTGCCCGTACTGCTTTGAAATGGGCAACTAGCTTCATCTTTTTGACTGACCGACCCCTTGACCATTCAAAAGTGCCTGTAATTGCTTTGAGTTTGAACCCTAAAAAGGACACTTAGGCGTAAAAGTACTCGTCCGCATCACTGTCATACAGAAACGTGCCCAGAAAACTGGCAGTATTGCCACGTTGAATGGCAATTCCAATTCTTTGGCCCAAGAACGCGCCAGCCTTCTTATATATGATAATTATGTGTACATAGTATATTTCCCATGTTCCTGTTATAACATTCCCACATTTCTATTGAGTTAGGTATATTGACATGTGGTTAAACGAATATTGATAACACTATTGTTCTAATTGTGTTGTTAATAAACATTATTGTTTGTTGGTGTAACTATAACAGCATACCATTATAGCATACGTTGAATAATTTTTATTTATAACTATAATTTTAATTATTATTTATAGCTTTTGCCAGCGGCTTCGCTCGCGTGTACGTAGGACATTATCCCACGGGAACCGTACATTTTTCCGGGATAAAAAGTAGCTTACATATAATTATACTATTCCAGACTATAATCTATCTTTGTGCCACATTTCATCTAGATCCGTTAAGTAGTTTTTGAATTTATTCGTTAGAAACATACATCCAATTGTTTCCTCTTTATAATATTAGTATAGATCTGACATTTTTGAATATTTTGTATTTGACTTTAAAATTACCTGAAATAAATGAATTGATTTATTATTATTTATACCTACTGAAAATCATGGGCAATGCTGATTCCTCAGTTCGCGCCAGGAAACTAAAATAAAAATACGATTCAAATGATATACATACATACAAATGCTCGTATCTTTCCAGCTGTATGCGGTTAGGCTTGAAGCTGACCCTAACATAGTTTTGAAAAGGCTAGGCAGATGATGACTTACAATTTCCTATTAACATAGATTATACCTAATTATATTTCCGAAGGGTTACACAGAGATGCACCTATTATGCACTCACATTTTGCCAGATATGTAAAGTCCCCATGTAATGCCCTTTGTCCGCCTTTTGCTATTAACCGGTCACCAGTTCAGACTCCAGGCTGCCCACAGTCCGACCTTGAAATCTAGCCCAGGACCTCATGCAAAAGCATGCGACTACTAGACCAACCAGGCAGTAATTATAACATTTTTATATAGATATTTTATCTCTAATGTTTATTTTCTTTTTGTTGCAGGTACGTTGACCTCTACAATTGGGTTAAGATAACAGCGTTTATCACACAATGTTTACTGTGCGTAAGCGCATACTCATGACTTCATGAGTCGACCTGTCATGCATGTTAATTTATTAGGGAACTGGCGACGCGGTAATAAAAAGAAAAAAAAAGTTTATTCTGTATAAACAAAACGCACATTCCAGAAAAAAAAGACGTAAATTACATTGATGCAAAGTAGCCACAAGCCTCGTATGCAACCGATAAAAGTTTGTCAATTTTATCTATAGCTCGATGTCAGTGTTAGCGACCAAAGACAGTTTACTACAGAACATAGTTATCTTTCATGTTTCTATTTGGTAATAATAATTATAGGTACTCGATAAGTTAATAAAAACAAAAAAACATCCATAAAAACTATCGCGCTAAACTAATTTTATTTGGAATTAGAAAAAAATAGGGTTCTGAATCAGTCTATTTTTATTCCAGCTGTCGTCAAATTAAAAAAAAACGGTATATATTGTTACGCTATACTATAATGTTATAAAGAGGTAATGTTTATGAATTTGTGAGGTTGTAATCTCTGGATTTACTAACCGATTTTGAAAATTCTTTCAATAGTGAGAAGCTATATTACCCCTGAGTGTTGGGTATATTAAAAAAAAACACGCGGTCGAAGTCAAAGTCAAATAAATCATTTATGAAATTAATATATTATTTTATATAAATGATTTGATTAATGCATTATAAAATAGGCACAAGAAAGGCACTTTTGAACGTCTAAATGAACAAGAAATACAAATTAATTCTAGTCGCCCCTTTCAAAAGATAGTTTCGTATAAAGAAGAATGGGCAGGAAACTCCACCGTTACTCTTTGAAAATGTTTTATCATGTTTAGTATACAAGTGAATTGAAGAGAAGTGCTAGTAAGTAATAAAATAATACTAAATAATCGAAAGGAACATTAATACATTTTAATATTATTAATACTGTAAAGTTCGAGAACTGTTTCAACACCTAACAAGCTATAATTAATATCATAAATATTCCACCTGTGTCTCAACCTAGCACATAAAATAAAATCAATTAACAAACCCAACAAGATCTCGTATCGATCCACGATACTAATACGAACCAGCTGTTCAGACTCACGATTTCTTTAATTGCAAATGTTACATAAAATTAACGTAATTTATGGTACTCCACGCCCCTAGACTGAAGTGTTGGAATGTGCGCGAGGACGGCTGCCGGTGGAATTTGTATCTATGTATAGCGACACGTACTTGCAGGTTTTTCTAGCATATTTTGGTTGGTTCTATTGCAAGTTTTTCAGTTTCCAAGGCAGAAATCTCTCATACATAAGTCCGGAATTTTAGAGGGGCTCGTGGCTAAGTAATAACAGCCCCACAGGTCGATTTATCAGGTTTAGCTACCGAGGTTGGATGGATGACAATCTTTTATAGTTTTACATACCGAGACTCCTCCATGCCTCGGAAAGCACGTTAAGCCGTTGATCCCGACTTTCATTTGTGCATCTTTGACAGTCGTTACGGGTCGTCAGAAGCCCGTAAATCTGACAACCAGTCTTACCAAGGGCTATCGTATTACCCAGTTACTGGGTTGTGGAGGTCTGATAGGCAGTCGCTCCATGTGAAATACTGGTATTCAGCTGCATCCGGTTAGACTGATTGCCGACCCCAACATAGTTGCGAAAAGGCTAGGCAGATTGAAGACTGAAGCTCCTAGGCTAGAATTACTATAGTTCAACGCGCTTTATCTATAAACGAAAGATTACACCATTCACTTATTGTTATTAACATAATTATTTCATTCGTATTAATTCTGTGCTCTCAGCAAACAGAAACAGTATTCCAATTAACTAGAGTTTAATGATACTGATAATTACTGAGGAAATAACATCAGAACTTTAAGTGCTGCTTACCGTTATAGGAAATTAATAATAATTCTTAAGAATGTCGGGACATTATATAGAATGATAAATCACGGAGGTGAATCAGAAACGACACATTATGGCCACTTATGCCGAGCTTCCTTATTTAATGATAATGGTGGCAATAATTCTTAAACTCAAAGGGAAGATCTATAAAAGCATGGTTAGACCTGGCGTCCAGTATGGATCAGAGTGTTGGGCCACAAAAGGAGAATGCTAAGAGATGATGAGAGAAGATGAGAATGTTTAGAGGGATGTGTCGTGTTACCCGAATGGATAGAATACGGAATGAGTTTTGTAAGATGAAGTCTGAAAGTGGCACCAATGACTGAAAAGTTTTGTGGAAATCGGTTGTCATGGTATGGGCATGTTATGCGGAGGAATGAAGAAAATGTTCTCAGGAAAGTTGTGAGCATGAATGGCTATACAAGTAGAAGGAGACCAAAGAAACGATGGATGGATTGTGTGAAAGATGATATGGCTAGGAAGGGAGTGACTACCGAGATGACGAGAAGTATGGTAAAAAAAGACATGTTGCGCCGACCCAAATAGATTGGGTAGCCATTATTCTAGGCGTTAAATGCTCTGAAGCAACACACAGGGTGGAAGGACATCTACGCGATAATGGTAAACATGGATTCAGTACATGTTCCTTGTTTTTTTTTTTGAGGTTGGGAAATCATCGAATGACTTCTCCCGCTCTGGGTGGAGCGGAAGCGAGTGTCAGACTCATACTGACTAACACCCATCCATGTTCCTTCCTTAGCCCTTTATGTTCCGGGGTAGCGGTAACCATTTCGGACAATCCCGCATACCCGGCAGTTCTGAACCTTGCGTTAAAATTTTTAGCTGGTTATAAAAAACAGATTGAGACAGCTCTCATTTATCACTTGACAAAATGGAGGGAAGAAGTTCAGCAATGTGCTACTGAATAATCGTGATAATTGTTTAATGATTATAATAGCTAAAACTATTGTAGTGTTCATGGTAGATGCCAATCAATGTAAGGTGGAATAAACGTACTTTTATAAAAACTCAGTTAATTATTATTTTGAAAAAATAAGGTGGTCTTTGGAAACATTAAATAATAATAATAATAATCATTTATTTCAGGTAACAAAGGCCCATAACATAAATACCTTACAGACTATTACCTTCAACATTACTTACATAACCAATCATATTATAGTCTTAGAAAATTCAATTAATTTATGGTTTAACCCAAATACATCGATTAATTAACAAATCGTGATTAACTAAGAAATTATCTTTGTATCGGATCAGATGTCTTTGGAAAAGGCCTGTTATGTAAATCAGAAAAAAACATATCGTAGGTTTGTAATCCAGTTCACTTCTTACTAACACATCCTTTATTCAAAGAACAGTTTAAGAAATTCCGCCTCAAAATTAGCATTTTGCGGCACTAATCCTGTGTGCCAAGGCTTTATAATATTGTAGTAAGGTTTCCGGTAATTTAATAATGTCTGTCACACGATCCCAATAGTTTTAGGTTACGAATTCTGCATATTATTTTTGATATAATTCTTACAAATGTAAATCTAGGACTTCATTAAATATGTTAATCGGGTTAGGTAAAAACAGAAGCGATTAATACTAAGCCATAAATAACATTATTAATGTGAACATATGAATACCCATATCAATAGAAATCTAATCTGCTTAAAGTTTACATAATTCTTCAAATATTGAATTAGTTAATTAATTGGGGAGAAATCAAACACTTTAGTGAAATAAACTTTGATATGTGAACGTTAAAAAAAATGTTGACTCTACCTGGCCTCTTGACGTCATCAAGTCCTGTGATTGGGTGACGCGCGCGCGGCGCAGCGAAAGTACAAGCGGTCAGAGGTGCCCAACCATTGTCAATCGTCACAGTGGCCGCGCAAACCAGCAACTGTGACGCGAATTTGATATGCTATTGTTACGAGTTCTGGAGGTCACCTGTTTTTGTCTCGTTTCTCATGTCGGTGACAAAATATTATAATTAAAGTGTATCTATCTAACTTTTTGTTGATAAATTCGGTTTTTTGGCAACGTAATCGCTGTATTTGTTTTCACATAGCAATTTTTATTTGTTTTTTTCCCTTTCGTAATATTTCTGTAAGTGTCATGAGTTTTTGTCCACAAATGTTTGTTTTTAATGGGCTAAGTACCAACAAATTAAGTTAACATAGAACTCTTGACATTTATTTGGTTAACGTTAATAGCCGAGTGCACTGTATCAAGCTTTATGTCAAGAAATAAACCTATTTAGCAGAGTAAAGTACTTGAGTTACTCAATGTAACGCTAATTATAACTGTTCGCAGTACTTAACGTGTGTTAGTTTTATGTTAATTGACTTAAATATCCTTTACTTTGCAGATAGTTCTGATAACTCTTAATAAGGCAGACTAATCGCATGATTTTATTTAATTAATAACTAGCTTTTGCTAGCTAATTGAGGAAATTATCCCACAGGTAGGTACTGTACATTTTTCTGGGATAAAAATGTCATCTAGATTCGTTCAGCCGTACGTTCGTGATTGAGTAACAAACATCCACCCATTCAAACATTCGCATTTTTATTAGTATAGAAGAATAGATTGCAAGCTCATTTACTTAGGTCTTCAATTAATTGGATTTTGCTCTTCAGCGGTAATCATTAAGATTAGAAAAGTTATAAAAGCTATAAAAATGAACGACGTACTTTAAGATGGGAATTAAAAATGATAATTTGATAAGTCGAGTGCATAAAGTAGAACCAACTGCAATCAAATTGATAATTAAATAGTACTTACTTAATGAAGATAATTCCGATGATTGGTACTTATGTGTCTTGTATTCATAATGAATTTTCAGCAATTATCTTTTATCTATCTATACATATAATTAGAAACTGCCAAGTAGTGTCGGACCACGCACTATGAAGGGTTCCGTACCTAGAATTGATTCATGGCAAAAACATACTTAAGATTTGTAGTTGAAAAGCATGTACACACGGTCCAAATTCCAATTGGAAATAATTATGTAAGTTTGTACCTAATCGTAATTCTTTTACTTGTTCTTTGAGATCTTGCTTCTTGCCCAATTTCATGTTCAACGGGAAGATATAGATTTCGATTTATTTGCGAGTATCGAAATATATTCTTAGATGCTTGAATTTTCAAACGTTAATTTAACATGATACCTCCGCGCGTTCCTAAAAAAAGGCTATCGACAAAGTTTCAGTTTTTGTAATTTAAGGTAAGAAACCCTAAAAGTGAATGCACTTTTCAGAACGGCTGGACCGAATTCGTAATTGTCCGAATCACTTTCTACCGCAAAGAAACATTTGAAAGATGTTGGGATATATTAAACATCCTCTTCTGGGATGGATGGATAGGATTTATGTTTTGTTTGGACAGAATCATCGTCCGGTCTGCTACCAGATAATAAAATTAACTTTAGGTACAAGTTTATAGAATTTCTGTTAAAATTAAACTACCTACTATTGGCATAACGCTTCGTTATGGATATAGAAACCGGGTCAAAGTGTTTACACTAGGTACTAAATTAATTTACTATCTAAACAACTATACAAATAAGTACAAAAACAAAAGGACACTTAAGCGTCAAAGTATTCGACCGCACCGCTGTCGTCAGGAAACGTGCCCAGAAGACTGGCAGCAGTTGCCACGTTGAATGGCAATGCTAATTATTTGGTCAAAGATTAAGCCAGCACTATGGTCACAGTTGTAGTTTCATTTGATGCCGCGATAATATCTAACAAATATTAAGATGCCAAGCAATATTAATAATCATTGGCAGGGCGTTACAAATTGTAATGTTGCCATCGTCGTCATTTTCATCGCCCGCGGCTTTGTCTGTGTTGCCATAAACTAACATGATCTTTGTATCTGCAGGTAAGTTATAGGAAATCGATTTAATGGGAAAGTCGTAGCAGGTGGCGCACTGTAATTTCTGCTTACCCAACACGGGAGGAAGGAGTGAGTTTATATATTTTGACACGGTTGGCGCAGTGGTTGAGCGATTGACTGCTGCGCAACATGTCGCGGGTTCGATTCCCGCACGGAACAAATATTTGTACGACCTGCAAGTATTTGTTACGGGTCTGGGTGTTTTTCTATCTATAATATGTATGTATTTACAAAAAAAATTGTATATAAGTAGTTTATCAGCCATCTCGTTACTATAACACAAGCATTAGGTTGCTTAGCTTGGGACTATATGGCGGTGTGTGAAATGTCCAAGGATATTATATGTATGTATCTTATTGAATAATGAGAGAGATTGGAAAATATCGTGGGGAAACCGGCATGCCTGAGAGATATTTCTCAACGTGTGAAGCTAAGTCACAAACCATGGGCAGCATAAAAATTCTAACACCAGTTTAGTCACTAACCACACGAAGACAGAAGATGAAAGAGCCTCCCAGAGCGGGAGAGATCATTTGATGACTTCCCGCACTCAAAAAAAAAAGCCCGATGTGTTCAGTGGTTACCCCTTCGGACAGTCCCACTAAAAGGTAAAATACGTGAGAACACATTGCATAATGGTTCGCAAAATGACCGGTAAAACTAGTTGCGTTATAAACGAATACATAAGAAACTATTATGTCTCAAAAGGTCAACGTACTCTTAAAACTGTTGAATCACCCGTCACTTAAGCACTATGTTAACCTTTACTCAACAAGGCACTCGCTAGATACTACAGTAACTGAAATATAGTGTTCCACTAGTATTTAAATAGATTACACACATTAATGAACAGACACATTTCGCAAGTCGTAGGGTCCGGGCCCGCTCGGCCCGCTTAGACTCGACCCGAAAAATAATACCAGGATATTTCTGCTGTCATTAGCGTAAAAACGTCGATGTGCAGTCAGACAGAAAAGTGCAAAATTGAAAGGATGTTTGGATAATTAAATAAATAATAAAACTGTTCCCAGAAAACGTGTGCAGAAAACAACAAAAAATCTGTTGTGTCTGCTAATTGCTGTGCGATGGGTTAAACGAGGTAGAGGCTCTTTACAAAGTTACATTTTTTAAACGAAATCACCGACTACCATGATAAATGTATCATAACAAAATATTATGTTTATAATAAGCTACCTATTTAGAAACAAAATATCACTTTGCCTAACTGTAGAAATGGCACTGAATGTGTAGTAAAACATCTGGTAGAACTTCGGGCCAAGTCTAAGCGGGCCGCACCCATGGCGTAGAAAACGAGACTCCCGAGTTGCTACTGAGAAATTCCAGATGGAAAAATCCAATAACATTTGCCCAACCCCAAACCGAACCCAGGACCTCAATATCAGTACGCGGTAGCTGAACCTGTCAGCACTAACTGATGGTGACCGCTAGGGCCGATGCCCTGATCTATAGATAGAAGATACTTGGGGAAGTTGATATTACTAACCTTTATGGTTGTCTAACTGGTAAAGTCAAGACTACTTGCTTCCGTATTACCTAATTCTATTGGGTAAGAAGTTGTGTTAACTAGTTTCAACTTAATTATAGATAACAGCTGCATAGAGCCTCCAGCTATGTATACCAACGTTTAAGACAGCTGATCTAAAATAAACAAGATCAAGAGCCAATCTTTAAACACTTCCTATCCTGATAAAGATCTGTGCCACCATTTCGGCAGCAAATCTGTGACGTAATCATAGACAAAGAACTAACGAGGTGGACAAAATAAAGGATTTGGTTAACAAAAGGTGTTGAACCCGAAAATCATCAGTCAAGTATGTGATGGAAATGTCGTAGGTCAGCGCCGCCATCTTGCGCAACCGTTACAAAACTAATGGACGGCCATCTTTGTTTTTTGAGTTCTTTTTTTAAACTTTTTACTTCTTTTCCGCGGAATCGTTTGTTAATGTGTCTTTAGTATAATGGGTAAGTGCAATGGTATTTTTGGAAGCGGCCTTGACGTAGGTAAAGACGCCAGCACATCAAGCTACTCCAACCTATAAAATATTCCCAATTGAACATGAACCTTATTCTTTTGAATTAAAGTTTAATTTAATTTGTCCTCCGCAGCGACGCATCTTAATAACCCGCTACACAGCTTAGCATCAGTGGAAACGGTCACAAAGTTTTGTAGCTTAGCTTTCACATACTCGCAGCATAGCTGCATAGCACATCTGTGGTGGAAAGGCAGCCTAAACGTCATAATTATATGGTTTACCAGTCGCTAATCATTACTTAACTTTAAGCAACGTTTATAAATAAAATCCTTTGTCTTCACGTTCACAATGTTAGTAATGCTATAAACACTACAATAATTGACACCAAAGCTAGTTCTGACTTCAGACCGAGAAACAAGACAAATGTCTAAACAAATTGGCTCAAACTGAATTATTACATCGTAATTAATTTCGTAAATGGCGTATTTTACTGCTGGCGTGTTTAACATGAGTGCTATATTAATTACGTATTTTTCCGTTCAATTTGTTTTAGTATCTAAGACTCGTTGGTCTATTGATCGTAAGCGCTACTGCTGAGCATAAGGTCCTGGGTTCGATTCCCGGTTCGGGCGGTGTTATTGGGTTTTATCTGTTGGAGTCCAGATTTATGCGCGATTCATGGCAATAGGCTCGCCTCCTAAGACATAAGACTTAAAACATAAGGGTGATATGTGTGTATACTAAATATAGGTACATCTCTGCCTTACCTTTCGGGGAATAGAGGCGTGATGTTATGGTTGTTAAGTAGCAAAGGTTCTTGGTTTATTTTTAAAGGAATTGAAGAAAGTTGGCTCAATAGCCGGTAATGCGGTTGCGGTCAGGATTTTAAGTTCGATTTCTAAGGGTTTCAATGAATTGAACAAACAATGAGATAGTTAATATCTTTGTTTTGATTTTATATTTTACTAGCCGCTGCTAGTGGCTTCGCCCGCATGGATGTGGAAATAATCCCAAGGGAACGTACTACCGGGATAAAAAATATCCTGTGTATAATATCCTATGTATAATATCCTATGTATAATATCCTGTGTATAATATCCTATGTATAATATCCTATGTATAATATCCTATGTATAATATCCTATGTATAATATCCTATGTATAATATCCTATGTATAATATCCTATGTATAATATCCTATGTATAATATCCTATGTATAATATCCTATGTATAATATCCTATGTATAATATCCTATGTATAATATCCTATGTATAATATCCTATGTATAATATCCTATGTATAATATCCTATGTATAATATCCTATGTATAATATCCTATGTATAATATCCTATATATAATATCCTATGTATAATATCCTATGTATAATATCCTATGTATAATATCCTATGTATAATATCCTATGTATAATATCCTATGTATAATATCCTATGTATAATATCCTATGTATAATATCCTATGTATAATATCCTATGTATAATATCCTATGTATAATATCCTATGTATAATCCAGGTCATAAACTACTTCTGTGCCTAGTTTCATCCAGATCTGTTCAGCGGTTTGATCGTGAAGGACGGACAAACAAACAAACTCCGTCCCCAACAATGCCCCCAAAGACGGTTCAGGGACTTCCAAGCAGACCACTAAACGTGTGCTGGGAGATGCTTTTTTAGGGTTTCGCACCCAAAGGGTAAAACGGGACCCTATTAGGTACTTAGACTCCGCCGTCCGGCTGTCACCAGGCTGTATCTCATGAACCGTGATAATTAGACAGTTGAAATTTTCACAGATGATGTGCTTCTGTTTCCGCTATAACAACAAATACTAAAAAACAGAATAAAATGAATATTGAAGGGGGCTCCCATACAACAAACGTTGTTTTTTTCCGTTTTTACTACATAATATAAAACAAAGTCGCTTTCTCTGTCCCTATACCCCTATGTATGCTTAAATCTTTAAAACTACGCAACGGATTTTGATGCGGTTTTTTTTAATAGATAGAGTGATTCAAGAGGAAGGTTTATGTGTATAATTTGATGCGGGCGAAGCCGCGGGCGGAAGCTAATACTAAATAATGGTAGGTACGGACCCCTTCGTGCGCTAGTCCAACTCACAGTTGGCCGGTATTTTTTTTGTCTATGCTTACCCGCATACTTATATCTAGCGCTTTGATAAATAAACACTGAATTCTAGAATCTAGCTCTAAACAAAGGAAAATTATCACTAAGCTAATTAGGAACATCACAAGATCTAGATTAACTATATTTAATTAGACTGTTTGTTTTGTCTCTGCATTTAAGATAAGAGATAATGCATAATTATAACTATAGGTAATGTAGTTTATTTTCGTCATTATGTAGGTCGGTCGTTAGCGCCACTGGTTTCAACAGACATGCTGCCAATTTAAAAGAGGATGATTACTACATATGTGTAGTTTGAGAATCATTAATCATCTTTGTTAATATCGTTAATTGGACAATAGACGTCACAATAGTAAAGAATATTGCATCAATTTGTCTAATGTAGATACTTTGTAGAATGAATGGAACTATTTTTAGTATTCCGTACTCAAAGGGTGCCAAACGGAACACCCTTTTTTTTGAGCGTGGATCATCAAATGGAGTTTTAGTCTCTTACTGACTAAACCCTAGTTCCTTCCTTATTGTATAGTTCATCCGTATAGTTCATGTTCCTTCCAGGGTAACGGTAAACCTTTCGGACAATCCCGCTTACCCGGCAGGCAAACGCCTATTGCCAAGCCTCCACTGTCAGTCCGTATGTCTGTCAGCGGGCTGTTTCTCATAAACCGTAATAGGTTGAAATTTTCACAGATTGTGATGTGTTTTTCTCAGACAGCACGGCGTATCGAGATAGTTTTCGATAAAAAAACCAAAAGCCAAAAAAATAAGAGTGATTGTCAGTACCTACCTAACGAAGATTTTCTCTTCCTTAATATCAGATAAAATCGCCTACATCACTCCATTTTCCTTAACTCATTAACACGCTTCATCCTTTAATCATTATCAAGTGGACAACAAGAACCGCAACAACAAACAATCAATCGTTTAGTAAACACAAATTTAGAACAAAGAACACCCTCTTATGAAATCACAATATCAACACCAATTGTACTACTTACAATTACGTGTAACCTAACTAATATTATAACTGCGAAAGTTAGTTTGTTTGTTACCTTTTCACGCCTAAACCTATAAACCGATTATCGTTGTCAGGTATACAGAAACGGATATAGAGTAGGTACCTTTCGTTCCGAAAAAAAGTATTGTTCCCGAGGTAAACAACAATAACATTTATGATAATAGATGGCGCCACGTGTATGTTTCATTCTGAGCCCGTGACAGCAACGGCCAAACAACAAGCAGAGTACAACGTGAATTGATTGTCAAATGAAGCCCCGGGCTAAAGCTAGTATTTCAATTGAGAGAAATGGGTCAGTTGGTACAGGAGCATAGGTTGGCGATCTGTCAGTTTTAATAAACAGCTATGATTTCGATCTGAGGCATGTAACTGTTGCGTGGTAATTTGAATCCAGCTGTTCGCGGACTGTTGCAATTGGAGAAGGTATGTGGTGTTCAATTATAAAAGAACCGGCCAAGTGCGAGTCGCGCGCGCGAAGGGTTGCGTTGCGTACCATTATCTATAAAAACGGCAAAAAAATCATGTCTGTTGTATGGGAGCCCTCTTAAATATTTATTTTATTCTGTTTGTGGTTATAGCGGCAACATAAATAAATCATCTGTGAAAATTTCAAAACAATCCAGGCGGACATTAAGTCCGCCATTGTAACTTTAGTGCTGTTTAAATACATAAACTTCGGAACAACCGAATATTTGCGATCGTTATATGCAATTATTATCTGACAATCATTTGACAGGTGATTGATTACGTCACATAGACGAGACTTGCTTAATAATATTTCGAACTGATAAGAGATAACAGTGTCGATTGCAACAAACAATCGAAATATTTTCAATATCAACAATTCTTTGTGTCCTACATAATATTTTGTAATCGAGTCAACCGTTATATATAAAATGGGATCACTGATAAATTGATAATATATATTACTAAAAAAATATTGATAGGAACATTTACACAACATTTAATCAGCTAAATCAGCTGTTTCCTACATTTTGACGAGTTAAGCGAGCATTATGTATGGGACAGGTGTTTTTTTTGTGATTTCAGATTTGTTCCAATAGTAAAAGTTGTTCGTAATTATGACTAGAATGACCCCTTAAAATATGGCCCATGAATTTAAATTTACCCTATATAATGAAAATGGTATTTTAAACAAAGGACCATTTGTTTTTTTTTTCATTATACTTAGGTTACGATTTCTCCTTTTCCTTAATGTCTTAAAAATATCGCCTTTTCCAATTAGACATTTGTTGTCACATGAAAAGCACCTCACAATAATTAATTAGTAACTCATTGCATTGCAATACACTTTTATGGAAACCATTAACACAAATCTAAAATTAAACCTGACCTCTGAAACATGAATATCTCACGTCATTTATTTAATTACCTAGTTCATTTTGCAACCGACCCCTTCATCATCTGCCTAGCCTTTTCCCAACTATTTTGGGGTCGGCTTCCAGTCTAACCGGATGCAGCTGAATACCAGTATTTTACATGGAGCGACTGCCTATCTGACCTCCACAACCCAGTAACGGCGATACGATACCCTTTGGTAAGACTGGCTGTCAGATTTTTGGGCTTCTGACGACCTGTAACGACTGTCAAAGATGCACAAATGACAGCCGGGACTAACGGCTTAACGTGCTTTCCGAGGCACGAAGGAGTCTCGGTATGTAAAGATGGTCACCCATCCACGGCCAACCCCGGCAAGCGTTGCTTAACCTGATGGATCAACCTGTGCGGCTGTTAGTACCTAACCCCTTATCTAGCATTAACGGTAACTGGTATGTCGGTAGACCACCTATACAAAATCGATTGCATAATAAAATCGTCATTTTCTCAATCGATCCCGTCCATCTCGATCCTTGATATCTCAATTATTTCTATTCCATTTCGACACGTGTGCAATTTACACACGCACACATTGACATTTGTGTACACAGACAATGGTGTTGTACATGTACAAAAGGTAACAAGTCGCGCTCACATATTAGTATGGCAATTGGTTTGTGGTCCAATATGAAAGATGGAGCGTAGGTGTAGAAGTTACTTTCTTTTTGATAAGACTTTTAAATAATACTATTCAGAGTTCTATTTTTAACTACTTTGAATAACCAACCAAACTCCCCCCTGTCCATCATATATTCTTATACTTTCGAAATAATCGAAGACGTCGATAAAAAGCTGGCAAAACTTTGGCTTACTAAACCTTTCTCTTGAATCACTCTATCTATTGATGAAAACCGCATTAAAATCCGGTGCGTAGGGGGACAGACGGCGGGAAGTAACTTTGTTTTATAGTATGTATATTACAATATTCTTCTACAATCCACACTAAAAACCGCATAAAATAGAAATTTTAAGGTGAAAATCTCAAAAATCTCGTTTCTACGAATCTCAGTAGTGCTAGTCTGTAAATACATCACCGTCAAAATGTAAGTGAAGTGAGTTTTAAACTGAGCTGTCATTGCTGTCAATAATGTGAATCTCTCGCATTAGGTGGAAAGACATTTCACGCTCACTTCCTTTGTTTTTACGGTGAGATGTTTACAGAATGACCCACAGTAGCGCGATTGCCACCATCCTATTCACTAAGTATTTATCTCACGCTTTTTAAAAAAACAAAACACGCCGTCATAACCTTCTCGGAATCCTTACAAAACACCTAATTAATTATCCTCTATTTGTAACAATTCACACGTTTACTCCTTAAACAGTAGACACACGTCAACATATCAAGCTACAACAATTCCAGGTAAAGCTGACATCGCTTTGTATAGACTTGCCGTACTTTGACAGGTCAGCTAACACTGGAAATGTATACCTTCATATGACGTTGTGTGTACTCAAAGTCCCGCTACGCGCTTGTACTGCGGGTCAAGCACCGAACTCACATTATGTCACAGAGCAACGAGAGTGTTCTTATTTAACGCACGATCCTTACGTCACGTTGTCGAAACTGCCGCCATTGTAGTGAACGAAGAGTGAACTGAACTGAGTGAATGATTCAAGTGAACATGAGTGTACATAGTCAATAAACGTTACTAAATCGTTGATCATTTTTCGACTTATACACTAAATATTTCATTAGTGAAATGGTGACGCATTTTTTTTTTGAGGGTGGATAATCATCCAATAACTTCTCCCGCTCTGGGTGGAGTGGAAGGGAGTGTCAGACTCTTACTGACTTAAACCCATCCAAGTTCCTTCCTTAGCCCTTTATGTTCCGGGGTAGCGGTAACCCTTTCGGACAATCCGGCTTAACCGGAGCAGTTATAGCCTAGTGGTGTGGCCGTCGGACTGCCAAGTCACAGGTCTCGAGTTCGATCCCAAGACACGCACCTCTGATTTTACGGATTCATGTGCGTATAGTGTGTATAATTAATTATCACTTGCTTAAAAATCGGTGAAGGGAAATATCGTGAGGAAACCAGCATGTCTGAGAGATATTTCTCAACAGCATGTGAATCCTGTCAGAGGCCCATGGGCAGCATAAAAAAAAACTCTGACACCAGGTTAGTCACAAAACACACTAAAGAAAGAAGAAAGAATGACACCATTTGCTTAGTGTAAATTATCATAGATCTTATCTTAAGTACCTATGACTATTTCTAGTTGAAAATATATACATATATCTATTTGAAAAGGTTTTTTATGAAACACATCGGAAGTGTCTCACCACCGCAGACTTCATTGTCGATAAAAGTAGGAATAGGTCGTTCGGGGAAGAACTTATTAAATCATCAATTGCCTAGGCCTTTTCCCAACTATGTTGGGGTCGCCTTCCAATCTAACCGGATGCAGCTGAATACCAGTATTTTACATGGAACGACTGCCTATCTGACCTCCACAACAGGGCAAGGCCAGTAACTGGGCAATACGATACCCTTTGATAAGACTGGATGTCATATTTTCGGGCTTCTGACGACCCGTAACGTCTATCAAAGATGCACAAATGACAGCCGGGACCAACGGCTTAACGTGCTTTCCGAGGCACGGAGGAGTCTCGGTATGTAAAGATGGTCACCCATCCACGGCCAACCCCGGCAAGCTGATGGATCGACCTGTGCGGCTGTTAGTACTTATACACGATGTAAAATATAAATAATTATAAAAGATCATCTATTAGTACGATTCTTAAGAACGTCTGTTATGTGAGCCTCTAAAGTAATCCAACTTAGGTAGCTTAGCTATTATATGCATTTATTTTCATTTAGCGACAACTCCAGTGAATAAATCCTTACTTTAAGTTAAGTTAAGTTTGCCAGTTTGTTTGTTACCTTTCCACGCTTAAACCACTGAAGCAATCATCCTGAAATTTTACATATACTTTGTCAGGTATACAGAAACGGACATAGGGTACTTTTCATCTTGAAAATAAGTACTGTTCCCGAGGAAATAAACGATAACGTCTTATGATAATAGATGGCGCTACGTGTACGTTGTTTTCTGCAACAGACAAACAACAAGCAGAGTACAACCCGAATTGATTATCAAACTCTAAATTAACGCAAGTGAAGCCGGGGGCAAAAGCTAGTTTAATAATAAACATAACAAAGCCTATAAAAGTATAGTATAATGAAAAGATTAGAGCATTCTTACCGTCGCAGCAGGTACCCACCAAGCATATTCTGACAAGATCATTTTCCGTCATTCGAAAACAAATCACAATGTGGTTTACATAACGTACATTATTACGCAACAACAAAATCACCTGTTACACACACAAACCACAAAACTTGAAACGTATTTCCTACATAGCTTACAGACGAGAATATAACATAACATTATATTTTCCGAACTGGTAAGCAGAGGTGTTATTATACCCACATTTCGACAGGTATGTTTAGGTCCTATGTAATATGGGCTAGCCTATTGCCATTAATCGGGCACATTTGTTACGGGTCTGGGTGTTTTCTATCTATAATGTGTATGTATTTACAAAAAAAAAATGTATATAAGTAGTTTATCAGCCATCTCGTTACTATAACACAAGCATTAGGTTGCTTAGCTTGGGACGATACGGCGTTGTGTGAAATGTCCAAGGATATTATTATTATTATTACAGATCCAGACTCCGGGCATCTACTAAGATTTTTTTTAATTTCTTCTCCCCAGCTAAATCACTAGGAAGTGTTGAAGGGTGGGCGTTGTTTGGGAGACTGTCTTATGTAACTTTGACTTTCAAAAAGTGCTGATTTTCAGCCTAGTATAAATGACTTTTGATTTTAATTTTGAAATTCCAGATAACACTTTAATACTGGCCGAAAACCCAACAACACTGCCCGATCCGGGAATCGAACCCAAGACCTGTTCAGCAGTAGCGCTTAGCACCACTGAACCAACGAAGCAATGACATTAGTAAAATCGTTACAAAAACAACATAAAACTACCACATACGCAACACCATCAAATCCAAGCGAATCGGGATTATTCATTCGGATGCGGATACAACTTGTATTGAAAATTAGCAATGGAACTGGTCATTAAATATGCATTTACTTGTCACACTGCAAATTGATAATTCTACAAAATGTCACGTTACGACATTCTGCTTGATGAGCGACTGTGTCGTGACACGTAGGTATCATGCGAAAGTCTTGGGGATAACGAGGTGGGATTGAAATAAAGACTTTGAATACCGACTTGCACTAAAGGTTTTTTATTAATTACTAGTTTTTGTCCGCGACTTCGCACGCGTTAAATTCGTAGTAAAACAATCTTGAAATTATAAGTGGTTCTCTAATATATTAAGCATGTTATAATACATATAAAACTTCCTCTTGAATCACTCTATCTATTGTGTAGTAAAGATCTAAGCATACATACAGACATTAGGACAGACGCGGGAAGCGACTTGGCTTTATACTATGTAGTGATAGTGAAGTGATGATAATTAAATAGGAAAGGAGAAACTCATTTCTGGGCCTAGCCGTTACACGAATCAAACATGTACCAAAAAATTCTACTATTCTGCCTAATTAACCCATTTAAATCTTAGCCTCAATTACAATGGCCAAGTGTAAAAAAAAGTAAGTACTTTTCTATTTTTTTGTTTTAAACAACCTTTGTAAACCGTTACAGCACTTATTTAATTATACGTCACTTACTTTGCAAACACTGGCATTAAACAACAGAGCGTACCCTAAGAATGAAATCGATTTAGCGGATATCGATAATTACAAATTATAATTGAATAATACTCCATTATTTTAGTGTAATTGCCTTTTAGATATTGAAATCATTGTAAAATAAAAAAATCAGGAATATAATTATTTTTTAACGTAAGCACGATTAAAAAATCATTAAAGGAAATAAATAATCGAAAAAATCGATTGCAACGCGGATTGCACTAGTAAACGGCAAATGTCAATGTCAACGTCTGTCAATTGTCATTGTTATAATTAGTGTCATTCGCTTTTCGTATTTCTGCGCAAGTGAATGTGCTTTTTGAATTCTCGATTTATTACAATGTTAAACCTCTGCTGACTGCTGGAATACTGGACTCCGAAATCAATTGCCTTCTGACTGACCCTCGCTTGAATATTGGACACCGTAGCCTGCCATTCCTGCTGACCTTTGCTGAAAAACCGGATCTGGATATTGCTCTTCTGACGACTGGTTAATACGGTATCATGAGCTTGTGCATTAATTGTGGAATAGCAACGGACCGCTGCAACACAATAGGAAGGCAAAGATTGGAAGATGAAGTGATTCTTTCAATTGTACAGGAATGGGTCGCGCCTCAATCGGTTAGTATACGATAATTCTATAACGTAACAATTTTGTAAGCATGTAATATCACCAATCTGCACTGAACCTGCATAGTTAATTACGGCCTATTCCTTCTCTCAGAGAGGAGTCCTGTGTCCTTGCAGTGGGAATGTAATAAAGCCGCTTATGTTTACCTAAATGTGCCACTCAGATGCTTATTGTTAAATGCTAGTGCTAGAACTAATAGTTTAATGATAAATGTTTGCTTCAGGTAAATGAAAATGACTTTGTGTGTGTATTCACTGTGGACGTTCTCTTCGGTCGTTCGGCACCAGGGTGGTCAGTTACCGCCTACACAATTCCTTGATACTGTATTATTATATTATGATAATCCTAACGAAGAAGGTGATTAATAAAACCCCATCTCAATAATACGACACTGTCCCACTGCTGAGCAAAGGCCTCCCTTAAAACCTTCCAGACATCAAGAGAAAGATGTCTGGAAGGATTTGGGGGAGGCCTTTGCTCAGCAGTGGGACAGTGTAGGCTAAACAAAAAAAAATATTGTTGCAATCTTAGTTTACTATAATTTGAGATAGCATCAAATCCCCTGGTAGTAAATAACATGTTTAAAAATCCAACCCATTAGTGATGTAAGTGGGCCTTATCTAGCAAACATAATTTTTAGCTGAGGTTTTCAGTAATATTAATCTGAATTCACCGCTTTTTATGTAAGTAGGTACCTAAACCTCATTATGATAGGTTGCAAGCGCTACAGCTCGGCGCATGTGCATTCCATATTTACGTAGAAAACAGCCTCAGAAAAGATTTTTTTAACATGATAACCTAACATGTAAACATTGTCTGATTTTACCAATTTGGCCATTGCTGAGAGACGTGAAAATTGGGCTCGTGAAATCTTCCTAGGTGCTCTAATTTATGGAAAAATTCCAGCTCTGTAACGCCAGGCCCAAGTTTCTATAGAGTTTGGGTTTCTCCTTTACTACGAGGTGTAAGAGAATAAACGCGAGATCTCAAACGCCTCAATTAATATAGGCATTCAATAATAACATTTACTTAATATCTATAAATTAAAGAAGTAAACTAAAAAAAAACAGTTGTCTTACTTACGTAAAGCGGTAAAATCGTAAGCTCGGTCATGTATTTAGGTTGCCTTTATTGCTCTAAGATAAAATTTAAATTTCCTTTAATAAAAGCCTTTATTAACTTGCTATACCGCGGTGGTTCTAATTGAAGTTATAAGTAAGTAAAAAAAAAACGATAAAAGTTACATATAAATAATGACGGAAATCGATTCTGAACTACTTAATTACTTTCGGACCTTTGCTAAGAAAAAAAAGAAAAAAACAAACTGAAAAATCGTGAATAAAATTGGAAACGCTAAATAGGCCCAGTTCAGCATAAATACCAGACAACTAGCGCCTGACCCTGGTTTACAACTGGACCTTATGATATCAGAACGTCTTCCGAATGTAAATCAATTTAATAGTGTGTGCATAACTATAAAAACATTATATGTATAGCAAATTCTTATTCTGTTACATCTTGTATAGGTACTAATAGGCATGGCACAAAAGGGAGGACGCCAATATTCGTGTGTGGGTGGTACAAGGCTACCATTGATGATGATGACTATAGAAGTATACACTATACAGTCTTTAGAATTGACCTGCTCCATCTGTAATTAAACCTTATAGTAGATAGTACGAATGTTCTCTAATTCATATTTCAAACATTAACTTTTGTTCCCAATGTTATGTCTATGACCATGATAATAAACTATTCTAAAGGATTCTATATTTTCTTGCGGCCATTCCAAGCATTTAAAATACAATGTCTGATTTTGAATTCGATGCATTTCATGTTCCAATCGAACTGTTCGACTTTATTTATCTACAGTTCTAGAGAATCAAGTTAAGCCAATCCTTATCTGAAAATTCTTACAGTTTCAAAACCTACTCTTACCCAATATCTATTCCCCGATCTAAAGAAAAAGATAAGCACCAAAGATCATTAACCTCTTACATAAACAAGGACACAGGAAAAAGTAAGGCGCAAAGCATTAATTTAATTTATTTTACATGACAACATGCATGTATCTGTCAATGAATCGAAATGTCATAATTTATTAAAGAAATTGACATTAGAATGCATAAAAATGTCATCGATATTCTAATATAGTGCATATTGTATCCATAAATTATGATTAAATTTTATTATAATAATGGCTAAGATTATGATTATGGGATGGGCTAAGTAGCTATAGTCTGATATATGGCCGTTTCTTTGAATATTGACATGAGTTTTTAAATGAGTAATATGATTTTATTCTGTATCAATGTTTGAGGTGTTATCTTCATTAATTGGCTTTTGATTATTATCATAATTATCATGTTGCTCTACTACATGCGTGTGCTCTATATTATAGAGTTTTACTTTGATAGGGACCTGGTAATAGGTACTACTCCACACCATATTTGTATAAGATCGTAATAAAACCATCAGAAACCGGGTATGTACCAACATGCAAGTAAGGGTGGCCAGAAATATTGCCAAAACCGTTATTGAAAGACTGAAATGCCCATTCTCCTTTGAAAATTATACAGATAGATAAAAGAAAGAAAAAGATCTTATTTGCATTCCTTGTTTTTGTCAATAATCAAAAGGTCACATCTTTTTATAAATCAATTGTATTCAGTGTCAAACACTATCTAAATATACTCATTAATTAAAGTTACACCAGACAAAAGGATGTTGCGCATTTATGAATAATCATAATAAATCGCGAGACTGTGACACAATTGTTGGCGACACTTGCGCAAGCGCAACATAATCCAATGAGTGTTAAAGACGTTACTTTGTGAAATTGATTGTGTAAGGATTAAAAGTTTAAAATGTATTGAGACACGAGATACTAAAGTTAGCAGATTATAATCATGAACTGAAGAAGATTTCTTATTTAAGGTTGGGTTTAATGGCCCAAAATTCCTTTACGTTATTCTTAGGATTAAATAAGCTGTTCATTAGGATTAATACGAAATACCTCTAAACGATTCCGAATAAAATAATCGGAATCAATTCTCGGAATCCATCGGATGCTAAGACTGACCAAATACCTTGTCTATAATTTTAATATGAATTTCCTAAAACAAAGCAATGGCGCCTAATCGACTCACTTAATAAAAGTTAATATATACAACCTTTAATCCTGAGCTAACGATAATAGAATCATAAAAGTAGAAAAGTTACTCAATGACTTAGGATATGCGAAAAGTCGTGACGTAACCATATCTCCAACATCATGGTTACTAGGTTTTAAAAGGTAGCCCGTAAAATTCTGTTTTTTTGCAATTTATATCTGAGAATAACTCACTCTCTCTCTCTCTCGTCCTCTCTAACTTAGAAAGATTGATGAATGATGATAATGGTTATATTCATTTGTTATATCGTGATCTTATAGTATCATTGAGGTCATTAGAATTAGCTTAATACACTTTTATACATCCACTAGCTTCTCACGCGCGGTTTCACCCGTTGCGCGGCTCTTATTGGTCGTAGCGTGATGTTACATGGCTATGTAACAACGAAGAAGGCTTATAGGCTTATAGCCTTCCTCGATAAATGGACTATCTAACACAAAAAAATTTCAATTCGGACCAGTAGTTCTAGATTAGCGCGTTCAACTAACAAACTCTTCAGCTTTATAATATTAATATAGATTAAATGGCCTTTTTATTAGTCTATTCTCATTTACATCCTATTGTCCGCTTTTCTATAAATCCTAAACGAATTATTAATTCGCAAAATACTTCTTAGTTAATTATTCATCTCCTTATTCATACAATTATATTCACATGCTATTTATATTTTATAAGGTCGTTTTCAGATTTGTAGCATTGCTATCTGTTCCGCAATAAACAGAATTATTGTATTCACGTAATCTTGTTGGTACAAATCAATGGCGTATCGATTTAGATATCATTTTATGATATTTTGGACTACACTTAAAGGATGTTAGAGTTGAGAAACGAATTTCAATTAAACCATTTACAGGCGCTTTTGAACTGTCAAAGTTTTGGTCAGTCAAAAACAGCCAAGAAAGTCCATGGACATAAATTGTATTGTTACAAACTATTAGTTAAATAATTAGTGTTTCATTTATAATTACCTATATGTGAGAACGATGTAAAAAAGACTCAAACTTTTAAAAAGTCTAGAGCACCACCAGCCCTAACTGACGAACCCCTTTTCTTTTTTTTTTGATCCGGGGGGAAAATCCTCATGGATGTCCCCCGCCCCGGGGAGGGCGGTCTGTCAGACTCTTACTGACTAAAAACCACCCCGGGTGTTCCCTCTCATACCTGTGCCGGGGGTCGCGGGATCTGAAAATACTTCCGCAACCCCCGTGGTGCCGGCCCGCCACTGCGGGCCTCGTCTCGGTCGAGCGGGAGTGAGGTGTACGACACTCCCCTCGTACCGCCTTGGAGGGGCGCGCGTGGAACACTACGCGCCGCCGCCTCGGGTCCAGATGTTGTTGTGGGGGGCGACGGACGCGGGGCTAGTCCGTCGCCCCCCACAACAACATCTGGACCAATTTAGGGGGGCTGGATGAGGGCATTGTCTGCCCTCCTCCGACGCCCGGTGCGCCTGCTGCGGGCCGGGTTGAGGGAGGTGATCTCCTTCTCCCGCTCCGCAGCCTCCTTCTGCGAAATGACTTCCTCGCAGAAGGATACCGCCGCGAACTGACGCCCCCCTACACGAACATGACGCAGTATATAGCATTTAGAACTTTAATAAATCCAAAAGTGATCCTTATACAATTTTGGATCTAAGTAACTGTTTACCCTTGATGTCTTGAACATTGTCATATACGCGAGTACAAGATAAGAAATATTTTATCAGCATTATCTATTAGAACGTTTATATTCTTATGAGGTGAAGGCGCATGAACCTGTTTATACACCGACCTCGATATTACGCGGTTATATTATTGTTTTACTTAATATCGCTTTTGCATTAATACTTACTGCATATGTAAATACGTTTATTGAATTCTTTGGAATTGTAGCATTTATTTCTGAATTCTTCGTAAAGGTGTTGTTACTTTTGTGGGATTATTGGGAACAGGAAATTTCTGCAATTTTCCGCATCTGGGCATGTTACGTGATCGTCTATTGTGAAATTGTTAATAGTTTCATCATTGATTTTGATATGTATGATGCACTTTTGACCGGAATATTGCGTAGGTATCTGCTTCTTTCTCTTTATCAAAATTGTACTTATCTTTCTCTTCGTCTTCTTCTTTTGTAGCTTCAAAGTAACCATTCTCCAGATACTAAATCTTGTTAAATACATTTCCGTATATTTTTAGCAGCTATATCAAGTATTTTACGATTATTTATCTCACACTTATCTCCATATTAGATAAGTTTGCTTCCTACGCCTTCGCGTTATCTTTGTTTTTGTATCCGAATAACGGTCGGGTCTAGAGTTGCAGATTGGCGACTGTGTGACTCAGATCATGTGTGGAAGGATAGCTTTAGATAAAGCTAGTAATTTATAGCTTTCTTACACCCCGACTATTTTAGAAACTGGTAGATTCCATTTCTGACATTTAGCAGCATCTTAGATTGAAAATTCTCTTTTTTTAGTGCTTAAGAACACACTACTTGACTAGGGTGAACATAAGTTGTATGTGAAGTCTACACTTTAGAGACTATAAGATTTTGTATTATGCCTCTATCAAACATAATCTTACGTCCACGATATTGATGAAACCTAGAAGTCATTTACAACACTTTAATGGCGATCCAACGATGACGAAAATAGCCTCACCAATTAAAACACCCTAATTGCTCAAACATCAACACAAACCAAACAAAAACACTTACCTTACATTGACCTATGAAACACCTAAAGCAATATTTCATACAACCCGTGGGTGTTTGTATTAGCTCCGTGTACGGACAGATAAGCAAATGCAACGCCCACTGCCTTTCATAATACATCCTCGGTAATAAGCCTCAGTACATAGCGAGTAATGGAACGCACTTATGATTTCGTTGCCGATTAATTATGATGCGAGTGGTTCTCAATGTGTTTGGCAGATTTTATCGGCTAAGCCTGAAGGTGATGGTTTTGATTTGTGTCTGTTTGCATCATGAGGAAGATTAAGGGTAGGTACTTAGGATTTTGTATCGTCTTGTGGAATGCGATTATTGCCGAAGTGCTCACGTATTTCTTGAAATTTCATATTTTGTTAAAACATTTTATAATACCCACTCTATTTTGCTACTGCAAATATATTGGGATGAGGATCGAAAGATTGATGACGTATATCTCAGACGCTCAAATAAGATCCTTCCATTCCTCTACCTTTAGTTTCTAACACAACACAAAGCAACTCTAAATAATACATTAAATGTTGGGAACCAGCACTCTTTTCCTTTACAATGTGTCATACAGCCTTTACTTCATCATACATGCAGGATTATAATATATGAAGCCATTACCGTCTGTTGTATGAATGCGACCTTTGGATTTCGTTGTCTTTGCATGTAAATTATATATTATGCTATGTTTACGATTTGCAAATAAATACATAACATATAAAATCTAAATATTTAAGTCTTAATCTGTAAATCACAGGTTTAGAATGGTTGTTTAGTATAGAGCTTGCCATATTTTGAAATATTCTGTAAAATCACTCGTAATTCATTATGGATACCTCTAATGATACTTCAAATTATTTTAATGTAATTCGGTTCAGTAGAATCTATCCGATGCATCTTACAATATTGCTAGCAATCGCTTGGAGGTTGTGTAGCGATCTCGAATCTATTACGAATATGGCTACATTTCTACATAATTGCACTATCTAAGATCTCCCTGATAGTATGCAAATTGAGGACTAGAAAGGATATGCACAGGCACAATGTTGCGTGACTTGAAGCAAAAAATACCATGGAGGCAAGTTCTTGCAGAATTACTAGTACATCTAGCTAATTAGAAACCTTACTCAAACATCAATTCCGATATCAGAACTACAAAAACTAGCATTAAGTTTATTTGATCTACAACAGTAGAATTCTATATCTAAAATACAAAGACTACTGCAATTTAAGTCAAGATTAAAGGCTTGGCCGTGGAATGTACCGATCGTGGCATGAACATTTCTATTAAAGCTGATAAACGTACAAAAGAACCAATAAAGCATTACCAACCTTCACATCTCTATTGGTAAGCTCAAATTAATATTCATGGAAATAACATAGTAATGGCATGAAAGAGAAGTAGTCCGTAGAGCAATGACGTCTTAAATTTGATTTATAGTTGCCAGTACAGGCGGTGACCTAGTGAAATCATTTGATATAGTAATTGGTAATGCTTCTAATCCCGTATAACTTGGAATAGATGGAAGTATTATTGTGGAGATAGTAAGCGGTGAGCGAAGCCTCGATATTTATCATGATCTACATCCTAGCTTTACCGAGATTGTATTGACAAGGTCTTAATATATCACCACATATCATCCCTTAAAATAAATCTTGCTAGGAGATTTCTGAATTAGAAATAGACTCCCCAACATATCTCGTCTTCAGAATCTATTAACTGTTTAGATCGTGTGCCTAATCTCGTGATCGTGTTCCTAATCGATGCTATATATAGCAAGCGGTCATGTTAACGCAATTATTGTTGGCACAGCTTCTCGCGTCGTAAAGGACAACGAACGTGGTTTAGATGAAAAGTTGTTGATCTTAGAAGATTTAAATTACCAACACGCCTTCCACAACGTCAATGGTGACTGTACACTAGCTCCCTGTTACGGGCTTTGAAAATATCCACGATAGTTTACAAGAAAATTATTTGTAATCTATGACGGGAATTATCTGTCACAAATTCCTTTAGTAACAGTGCTGCACTGGCACTGTTTCTATGGGAAAAGAAAAGGTTATCTCAATCATATGAAAGGTCTCATTGTTACCATTAAAAATATTTGATTAAAGTAGGATGTTATTGATATCGCCAGGTGTGAAATGAACTTGAATGAGTTTCCTTTTAGTTGAGTCATGACTTTGAACAATGAATATCTTTTTTAACTTTGTTAAAAACATTCTTTAAAAAACGGAGGGCAAAAGCTAATCTCGGTTCTAAAAATATCATACAATTTGCATACAAATACGTTATTATGAGCTTAAGATAAAGAAAACATTAATACCGTGTCCAAAAAAGTATATCTATAACGATCTGACGTTCCTCGAACATGGTCGCTTATTTAACTTCAAAACATATTACAAAACTGTCCATCAAAGCTGCATAAAAATTCAATTGGATATGATAAAATTCGCCCGAGGCGTTCTCCAAGGTTCCATCTTGGCACCAGTTCTTATCACACGCTACAGTTACAATTCCAGAGAAATTGCTTTGACATTATCTGCCCAGGTAATCTAGGGGTCAAATGTCAAAATTCTAGTTTATAATATTAACCTTGATCATAAAATTTTTGAATACGTTGTTAATTAATGTTGACTTAAGGTTTTACGATTCAAAAATTGATTGATAAATGTTAAAATACGAAGAAGAAATTAAAATCAAAGCTGCGATTAAATGAAGAGATAAAATCAACTCAATTTTTCTATTTCATCAAGATACTTTTTATAGACACTGCGATTAGATTGATTGCGTTTAACACCTCAATATAATTATGTATATCTGTTTTACTAATTCTCAAAGCCACAGCATTTCTCAATTCTAATATTGACTCTTGTGTATCTGGTTGTCGATCAACCAGATTGAAATCGAATGATTGCAGTTCCTCGATACGATCTTATTTCAAAACGTGTTATTTCTTATGAAATTCTTGTAAATAATGTAAAAAAATATATATGCTGCGGTTACAACTCTCGTTTGTTGCTTTACTACAAATATATTTCTCAATCAATATTGCAATGCTATGGTGTGTGGCTTGAAACAAGTTTTAAGTAACAATCACTTCGACTATCATAATAATTTGCAGACTTCATAATTATGAGAACGGTATTATTATATTTAACCTTGCTCTATTGTTTGTGTTTTCAGTAAACTGTGTCGAATCAGTAGAGGTTTTTTTTGATTGTACTACGAAGTTTTTAACACAGTATAATGCAGTGTTAATGGGCAAAGATCTTGACCGTATGATACCGTTACTTTCCAGCCAAAAAAGTCGTCCGGTACGTTACATAAGGTAAAAGTATGAAGACTGTAGAGCCAACACGTCAAACTAATTTCAAATACCAAACACAAAATCAGTGAATGCAAAATAAAAACTCGGTGATGCGTCACAAAACTGACTAACGAGCAAATAGGAGGCTTTTGTAATTTATGGTCATGCTCTGTTAACCGACAACACTACTCCATAGTCTATGGTCAAATATGGCGGACGAAGGTCAACGAACTCGTACAACCGTACACGGCGAAAATTAACATTCACTATAGTTATTTTAACATCATTAGCGTAGATCAAATATGAGTTTCAAATTACTGCGCGTTTTCTTTATTGAAAGTTACTTTTGAACTTTTTACACTCCGTTGTATACCGTTCAGTCAATGATCTCCTATTATGTTCTTTATCTCGTATACGTTTCTGTTGTCTGCTATATTCATTTGTCTGCCAGCATCACTGATAGATTCGTATTGTCAAATATTCGGTCCATTGAATTAATTTCATTTGATGTATTGTCCATCGATTGCATTTACGTAAGCCAGTTGCATTCTAATACATTATATCACGAATGACTTATGGCGGTTGTAACTTTTCATCAGCTTCTGTCCCACACGGAGTAATGTTTCGTGGAACCAGTTCTTGGTTATCTGGTATAATTTAGTGGCTGACATGCCGTAATCACGATGCATTGTACGGGCAATTCTAATCTGACAAAAAAACTGGCGGACCGTTACAAAATGCTACCGTAATGGCTGAACTAAGCCAGTTGCCATGGTTGTGTAGACGATATGATTATTTCACACCATCATTCCGTTTCGCTGTCCAGCCTTCATTTGTTACTATTATAGTTAATTGTCTATTGCAATCTTGAATGATTCTATTTTTATGAATTTTAATGCAAATAATCTCATATACGTAGAAGTAGTCTTCAAAACAGTAAATTTTATAACAACAATTGTGTCAGTACACAGCTGATAAAATACACACATAAATGTTTTATTCTGTCCGATACACCTAATTTGTATTTTATTACTCCGATAACCTTATGCCATCACGGATTCAATTAAATAAAATAGTTAATTGTTCAATCTATTTTTGATTGCCATTTAGCACAGCTTGAGGCAATATTTGTTTTTACGAATCAACTATAATTGCCACTAGAATTGAGCATTAGGAAACTCAAATAATTCGACTGTATATGTAATTATATCCATATGTTCGAACCAATTAGTTTGGTTCAACTGAATGATCTCAATAATGTTGCATATAAGAGGCTCTCGCATCTCTTACAAAAGCTCTGTATGAAATATTCAACAATGGCGGAGGTTCCACTTAGTATTCAGACTACGTTTCTGTATCAACTGACGCAACATGAGATACCTGGGGACAAGCAGTTACAAAATTGTTTTAAACCCTTTATATCATGATGATTTTATCTAAGTCATGAAATAGAAACTAGATTTTTTTGAAATCATCATGTTTTGTCTATTTAAAATGTAACGAGACATGCTCTAAAGGAGGTTGTGTGCCAGCTGCAGTCAATTATTTAGCATTCTGAACATGTTTCTGGATTGAAGGAAATGTATTATTCTGATGTCTGTCCACGATAACCTAGCATGTTATCGTCTTGTGCTTTTGCAATCTTTAGACTCCTTACATTGATGTTTTATGTGTTGTTGTTGCAAGTTTCCGATTTTGGAGCAGATTAAGTCTCTATACGTACAATAGGAGAAATGAGTTTGTCAACCAACTCTGTATTGATTTCTCTTCAAAATACATTTCGAGTCCCATCTTTGTCATTTAAGTTTTGTCTTTGAACTAAAGAATATTTTGGAGTGTACCGCTTTAAATTTCCTGCTAAAACTGAATTTGCATAAATGCGTGACTGCCTTATATGGCTTGACTTACTCTTAAAGGTATTAAGCGTGAATAATTGACGCCTACGTTTAATCATCTTTATTTGTTTTAAGAAACACATGAATATATATACTTTAAAGTGTTCTCTACATTTTTCGCGTTAAATGAGAAAGTTGATATCTATGTTAGCCAGAAATTGAATACTCGAACAATATTTAATTTTGCTACTTCAATGAATTGGTGTTTAGTACCATTTTTGTTACTTTAGCATTTGCTGAATCTACACTATAATAAAATACCCATCCCATCCAATATTTTTCCTGAGTCAATTGAAAATTCAACCGTTACAAATAACCCATTTTTTGCTAAGGAAATATAATAATCGTAAATTCTAACAAATAAATCTTTTTCGTGCGTTCAGTAACATTTTCACAGTCTGGGCTACTTTCTTAAACGATTTATACAAACCATAAGGTTTCCCTCAAAGCATCAATGCGGCTAATGTGGCATGTTTAAGACATTTCACTTCATTAAAGTGCATTGTTTATCGGTATTTACTGACTTTATTGTGTGAGATACTGCTACCAGCTGGGGCTAAATTGGGACCTGAGACGCATGAAATAAAAGAACAGAAATTCCAGACCTTATATCGTACAGGCAGTCAGCCATTTCGTTATGTTCATCTTTTGTTGCTGTCTGTTCCTTTGTTGTTTTTGATCAGATTGATAGTATATGCTATTATTGACAGACAGTCTATCAAAAGGCACGCGTTTTAGCCATTCTTTTGTTTCTATCACCGCCTAAGTCATCTCTAGAACTTCTGAATCTTTCTCCATACTGTCATTTTAGAGTGTTAAAGGTCTTGCTTATCATTTCCATCGCCTCTACGTTTGCAGTAAAAATGATTATGTGCTGTATAGTGTAGGTTTCTAGGGTTTCTATTAATATTTCAAAAGTGCAACTATCAAGTGTTAGTTGTTTCCAGTATCAGCTTTCTGATCGAGAAGATTGACAACTTTACAGCTTGTTAAATCTTTTATCGAAACAATATATTGGTTTAGAAAGGAGAGTTCTACTAAGACTTAGATACTAATAAATACTGGTTTAGTTGTCATTCCAATTTGAAATATTGATAGGGAAACTCCTAATAATATAAAAAAAATAAAATTACGATTTATTTCTTTTCTTATTTCTTTTTCTTATTTAAGATATTCAACCATGGCCTATCCTGCAGTAAGAGTGCAGGCCGGTTAGCACGGCACGCCAGCATCAATGACATCATCCGTCGTGCTCTTGTCATCGCCGAGGTGCCAGCTGTTTTAGAACCTAAGGGCTTGGCACGCGACGATGGGAAGAGACCAGACGGAATGACACTGATGCCTTGGAAGGTGGGTAGGCCTTTGGTGTGGGACGCAACGTGTGTCGACACCCTTGCGCCATCCCACCTTTCTAGTACGGCGGGCTGTGCTGGTGCAGCCGCTGCAGGTGCAGAGAACCTCAAACGGCGCAAATACTCCAACCTTATTGGGACTTACATGTTCGAGCCGTTTGGGGTTGAAACACTAGGGCCATGGGGTCCGAGTGCACACTACGTTTTCCGAGACATCGCCAAGCGGTTGATCGATTCTTCACGCGACCAGAGGGCTGGCCTATTTTTTGGTCAAAGAATCAGCATTGCCATACAACGCGGCAATGCTGCCAGCCTTTTGGGAACTTTTCCTGTTGACAGCGATGTGGAAGAATTTTTTGATGCTCTTTGATTATATACTTATTATTTCTGTATATATTACTATGAATATTTAGCTTTTAAATGTAAATACAAAGAGTTGTATTATTAATTATAATGATTAGGAATCTAATTAAAAATTTCCTTATCTTAAAAAAAAAAAAAAGATATTCAAAATAAAGAATGTTTGGAATATCTATGGTGATAGAAATGTTCCTAGTTACCAAGTGATTGGAAAAACTAAACACATGCTAGCACTTCTTATTTCTTTATCACTTGAACTACTTCATGCTAGCGACAAATGTCCGCCCTTTTCATGTTACTACTACAAATTCAACAGGTTGTTTTATGACGATTTCGCCTGCAGGAACTATCTTGTGATGGTTTTATCTAAAATGGTAGATCAGATGTTCTAGTGATGAAAATGTTACAGCATCTTAGAGAACGCAATCAGTCTAGCTACTAATATTAACAAGCTAGTTACTACTATTAAGCTAGTTATATATGGCCGTAACTTTAAGTTTGTCTTCTAAAACAATATTTTGTTATTATGGCTGTCATTTGTGCATTTTTGACTGTCGTTACGGTTCGTCAGAAGCTCGAAAATTTGTCAGCTAGTCTTACCAAAAGGGTATCGTATTACCCAGTTACTGAGTTGTGGTGGTCAGATGGTCTGTCGCTCCATGTAAAATACTGGTATTCAGCAGCGTCCTCTTAGACTGGAAACCGACTCCAACAAAGTTGAGACAAGGCTAGGCAGATTGATTCTATAACAATATTAGTAAACCTTCAAATAGTACAATACGTAAATGTTAAGTTTAAAATATGCAACACGGAGTCATTAACCTCGGACAGCTTATCATATGCAGCTATAATATTACATTTTCCTTCTACAAAGGTAATGATTATAAAAATTACAATTCAGTTACATGCAAACACCGGTAACGTTTACGCTCTAATTGTGTAATTATACAATTTGGTGAACGTGGCGATTCACGGTTATGATACTGACCCGACAAGATATAGCTGTACTTCCGTTGATGGTGATTTGGACGAGAATGAAGATGGAATATTGGAAAGTTATGAAATCGATGATGAGGTGGAAGAGACGGTAATCTCTAAACATGATGGTGTTAATGAATAACAGCAAAGGTCAAGAATTCAAGGTCGTGAAGACTACTAATGAATATAATTTAAGGAGGAACAACAAGACAGAGAAATGTTCTCATTTCCTTAGGAAGAATATAAGAAGAGAAAGAAGAAAGAAAGAAAAAAGTAAACAAGCAAAACGCAAAGCAAAATATCGGTGTGAATAAAAAGAGCAACATTTCCGGATCTAATCCCAATATAGATCATTTTATTATTTTGTATTCTTATTCAAAACTGAATAAAGATGCAGCGTGAAATGTCATCATCTGCATTTGTTAGACCTTCAAGTCATAAGTGTAAGAATGCACGATGCACCTTATTCGTGTTGAACTTGACTTCTAATACATCTGTTACTTTATTTAATTCCCTGTTAAAAGTGGCCTTTACTATCGCTGTTTTGTAAAGGCTAACAGCTTTAATAATGTAGAAGCTAATTTGCTTTAGTTCATCTTTCTCTTAGTATTCTTAATTTAGGAATCGCTCCTAAATATTTGGCTACGTATGTTAAAAAGTGTCTCAGGGCACCGATTCTGTGGCACAAGCTGTGGGCCCAAATAGCACAGATCTGGTTCGCTGAAACAGTGAGGCGGAGTCGCGATAGACCACAGAGGAGATAGCGGGACGAGCTGGATAGATTCCGTCAAAACTGGAAAGAGGATGCGCGGGCTCGCGAAAGATGGAAGGAGTCGAGGTAGGCCTTTGCCCAGGAGTGTCCCACTCCGTAGCGTAGACTAACTAAAAAAAATAAAAAATGTTGTTGAAACAGGTGAATTTTACCAGGTGGCCAATGCTTCAGTTCAAGGTCGTTCTTTAATATTGATAGAAAGGGCCATACCGACCAAAACATAATAAAAACAATCTATTAACATTAGATACTAATCAAAAGTCAAAGCAACAAATTTCACCGCCTACCTTCCCGGAACTTTCTATCCGCATTTGCATCGAATCTTAAGAAAAAATCCACCAAAGAAAGTAAAAGTTAATAATTGCATAGATGCGCCGGAGTGGACAAACGAGGCGTGGTACAGGGCTGAGAATTAAGTGTGCCGACTCGAATACTGGTGGAAAATGAAAGTTTTTGAGTAAAAATTTATAATCGAATTAATTTATTCGATGATAATTATGTTTGGAAAAGAAACAAAAGTCCGACGGTCACACGACTAGGCTATAACTATAGAACTAACTATAACTATAGAATATAACTTATACGCCTTGATGAATGAAAAGAAGACACCGTTCCATCTTTAGTGCAGTTGCACGAACGTATGACCATAAAACATAAACATATAAAGGAGGCACAATATTAACTTGTACCCATAGAAACACTGCCACTATGGGGGACAAGCATGAAGGTCATACGCAGGTCTAACTTAATAGCCTTTTAATTAACAAGTAATGTTCAACCACAGACATTAACTATCCTATGAGACATAATTTGAAAGAAAGTGGATGCATGTAGTTTAATGCTTCATCTCTAAGGGGGTAAGTAGACCTCCAAACGGTACAACCATGAGTTGTACTAAAGTAAATTGTACAACGGTTTGAATATACACCGTAAGTTAAATCGAGCTTCGAAGCAATATGAATATGGTGCTACTTACAATTATTAGTGTACCGAATTACCATTGACCAGTGCTTTTGAATTTTCGAAACTAATCGTTCAAGATTACATAACAAAATCATATAATATAACGACATAGTAATGGTGATCCTTAAAAGTTTTCCAACCCATAGTAAATAAGCCCAAAATTCTTACAAAACATGCAAAAGAAATACCACATTCGCTATAGACGATCCGTATTCCAAACACAAACTAAACACCACTTCAAACTGAGTACCCCAAAAAGCCATCGATCAAACTCGACCCAAAAGTGGTTCTACAAAAAGCAACCGGCTCTGAACCCGTCGGGGCAACAGCCGATACGCGGCCTACAGTAACCCAAGGTCGTTAGGGTACCGCTTCACAATCCTCTTCCTCTTTTTGTACTACCTTTCTTCCCCACTAAACCATAACATCGTAAAACTCATCATCCTCTAATTTAAATTCTACGTTAGCTTTGTCTGGTTAAGGTTCAGTTTCATTTGGTGGGTTCTCTTTAATGGAATTTCAAAGGTCGTTCGGGCCATGTGTTGTGTTCGTTTTTGCAAAAGTTTTTTCGTTTGGACTTCCAAATGATAGGTTGTGATGTCTGTACCCAACAACTCGACTGTAATATTTGATTCTGTTTCGATGGCTATCTCTCTGATCGTATCGGTATTATTTTTCTTTTAAATCTTGTCCGCCTGTAATGCTTCCATAATATAATATTAGAAATCTCTTTGTGAAGTCTTTGCTAACTTTGCTCAGCAAACTTTGGCTAATGTCCGTTAGCATTGAGACGTATCGAGTAATTTCTTCCGGCGAATCTTTCTTAATTTTTAGACTGGAACGAATTCTACTGATACCTACATGCAAAACTTTAGATATTTTAAGTAGACATGCCTTCTTTGTAGATGATGGCCTAGTATCGACTGCTTCTATGGTTTGAGGTTACCCAAGTGATTTTACTGCGTTCTTAGCGGTCTAACAAACTCGTAAAACTACCGTCATGCCCATGATCTTGGATTTGAACGACGAGGGCCGCGCCTTCCTGTTACTTTTTGATTCATTTACTTGAACATTTTAACATAAGCTCATAACAGTAAGGAATAAATCTGATTTGCATTGAAATCTATTCGAAGCTAAGAACAAACAAATTCTTTTCTAAGAAAATATAGCCAAAATATAGCCTGTGTCAGCCGGGGATAGTGTAGCTTTCCAACAGTGAAAGAACTTTTCAAATCGGTTCAGTAGTTTTGGAGCCTATTCAATGCAAACAAACAAACAATCAATCAAATCTTTTCGCTTTATAATATTAGTAGGTATAGATAACCGTGCTCGAATCAGGATGGCTTAGTTACTCTTTGAGGCCGTATTTTGAGTAACATTTTACTCGTAAGACCGTTCCTACATATACCGACACACTCCATTTACCATTGTTCGGGAATCTCGCCCTGGAAGTAAACAAGCAACTATCACAAAAGAAACCCGACACCAAAGAGACTTTCCTCATTCCTCCTCGCTCGGCTAGTTCGCATAAAGTTACAGTTTTACAATCTCAACGTCTTGTTATACAACCGGCCATCTGTCGAGGCTCTAGTTTCGACAGACATGTGTCTTGTAGAGCCTGCAGATTCGCTCCATTTTGTAAATTGAGTATTACTAACGTTAGTCAAGTTAATGAGGTGAAATCACAGAATTGCCTTAAATCGAAGTGGACAACGTTAGATTTGGCCACACGTTTCTCTAAAAAGGTAGTTTCTGTAGTCATGTTGCCTTAAGCATTGAAAAGAGTTAGCTTAAAAGCAGTAGCACATACCTACAGGCCTCAACTTAAACGTGAGCTTGATTATAGCAGGTATGTATAAAGTTGATATTTTGGAATACTTCTATTCATCCGTGTCCGCCTTAAGACTCCTTACAAATACTCAACATAATGTGCGGAAAACTCATAATAAAACAGTAGCTAAGCGACAATAACCGAAATACTTAAGTAAATCAAGCAATTCTGCAACCAATACACCGACGAGAGGACATGTGCTAACGCCATTTAAGGTACACAAATGTAACTTGTTTGTTTTGCAAGCCCCCCGGAATGTGGGCTCGGGTGTTTTTAGATGCAAACGTAATGAGATGGATGGATGTTGTTGCTAGCTTTATGTGCAATTAAAGCTGTTTAATTTTACTGATGCAGTTTTGAATGCAATCGTTCATCATCTGCCTAGCCTTTTCCTATCTATGTTGGGGTCGGCTTCCAGTCTAACCGGATGCCGCTGAATATCAGTATTTTACATGGAGCGACTGCCTATCTGACCGCCACAACCCAGTAACTGGGCAATGCGATACCCCTTGGTAAGACTGGCTGCCACATTTTCAACCAACCAACGGCTTAACGTGCTTTCCGAGGCACAGAGGAGTCTCGGTATGTAAAGATGGTCACCCATTTACGGCCAACCCCGGCAAGCGTAGCTTAACCTGGTGGATTGAACTATGCGGCTGTTAGTACATAGCCACGTGCTTCTCCAAATGCAATCATTCTAACTGTAATATTTTCTGCCATTAAGCCTGAATGCCGAAGGGCAGCGACATCTTCGTTAAAAGAGAAAGATGCAGCTATCATCAACACTTCTTGTTTTGCGAGTCGATGGTACACATTCTGGGTGTTACGATATTGAATAAACCCTGTAGGTTGTCACATTGATCGCGGCAGATTGATCAGTGGCATTCTTTGGGTCATCCGAGGTGCAGGTAAACGGCACTTAGGACACTCCAGCAGGTGGGCAACAACAACGCTGATTCCAAGCTTAATGCCAATTGAATACCTGTCGAACGACAAATGAAGATCGAAAAAGTCTTTCCTCTTTGTTTTCTCCCCACTTGTACTCTATGACCTATTCATGAAAAGCTGAATCTTAAACAGTTATGCAACAAAAGAATTCAGGCAAGTTAACAACCACACTATGCAATAACATCTAACCATCTTAGAAACATTCATAAAAGATTGCCTAAAGCAAATTTGCTTTAGTTTCCAGCTAGTAAACTGTCTTCATATCGTTATGAAGTAACTAATGTAGTACGAAACTTGTCTCGTCAACTAGTCAAGTCGTCACATCTCCGTGCGTTTGAGTAAAAATGTAAGCCGTGACGAATGGCTACTGAAGAAATTATTAGTCAGTTTTTTCAGTGAACTAATTTCAGTAACTTTGTCTGAATTGTGTGTTAACAGGCTGTTTCTCCAAGCTATTAGTGAAGCTGCGTAATTTTTCGCTGCTAAGTGTTTTGGTTTATTCTATTAACAAAATGTTTCTAGTATCTTCCTAACGTTGAGTGCCAGTAACCGTCACCTTTTTTTGTTTGGTAATACCATCTCGCAGTTCAACCAAGTGGTTGTCTACTGCTTAACCGGGCTTGCCTGTGCCACAATGAAATTACAGCCTCCAGCCAGGGCTTCATAAAACTTACAAACTAAGGGCACCCCCTGTGGCGTACGGACCTCGGCTTAGGGCGTCGCTGGGGGAGGACAGCAAGGGACAGGCTGGATCGGGCGTATTTAATACTACAGGCTCAGCGGTAACGCGGGCTGGCCCGAGGAAGGAACCCTGTCACCATGCATGATCAGCTATAATCTTCTGAAGTAACACACCCAAAGTAAAGTGCCTGTTTGAGTTGAAACCTATGATCTACAATTCGTAAGTCGCGGCCATTCCTTTTTTTTTTTTGGTTTTTTGTTAATGGCACCTCGCAGTTCAACCGGACTTGCCTGCGGATGCCACAATAGAAGAGCAGTCTCTATCCAGGGCTACGGCCATTTCAACTGGCCAGGGCTACTTACCAGTCACCATGGAAATATATCAAAAACCATGAAAATATCGATTAAGATAATATAACATCACGCCTCACGAATGGGCAACTAGCTTCATCTGACTGCCCGACCCCTTAACAATTCAAAAGTGTCTGTAATTGGTTTATTTGAAACAAACCAATCTTGAGTTTGAGTTTGATCTACAAAGACAGAGCTATCCAAACACTTCACACGACTAACAATACGGTCCCTAAGCCATAGTTAAAAAGCAAGTAGTAATATAATCTTTACTACGGTTCATAAAAAGGTAATTAAGTTAACTTCAAGTTATCGGGTTATGGGCGTATTAATTAACGCATACTCTGTTTCAGTTAGTATTTCAATATAAAATGAGTGCGTGGGTTCAGTTAACGAGAGATCAGTAATTAAATGGGATATTCTAATTTGTTGTTAGATGGTTAAATGTCTATAATGATATGTAAAACGTGAAGTTAATTTCACGGACACTCTTTAAAATCAGAATATGGTGACAAAGTGTCCGTAATAAACTTAACTTCTGTGCATACTTATATTAAAACACTATCTAACTAACTATATATACAAATAAATCCAAAAAAGACACTTAGGCGTCGAAGTACTCATCCGCATCGCTGTCATCAGGAAACGTGCCCAGAAGACTGGCAGCCCTCTGGTCACGCGAAGTGTCGACCAATCGGCGAGTAATTTCCTTAAAAAGGAGTTGCGCACTCGGGCCCCATGACCCTAGAGTTTCGACCCCAAACGGCTCAAATCTGTAGTTAGACATCAGGTTACTGTATTTACGCCGTTTGAGGGTCTCAGCAGCAGCAGCAGCGGCGCCAGCACAGCCCGCCGTGCTAAGAACATGAGATGGCGCAAAGGTGTCGACACAGGTTGCGTCCCACACCAGAGGCCTACCCACCTTCCAAGGCAACAAAGTCATTCCGTCTGGTCGCTTACCATCGTCACGTACCAAGCCGTTTGGTTCTAATACCGCTGGTACGCCGGCGGTGGCAAGGGCTCGACGAATAATGTCGTTGACTTCTGTGTCATTATTTTCTATGGAAATATTGACACTGACAGGTCATGAACTTGCCTTGAAAATGCTGATCGCGTTCCGTTTCATTTGAGATTCGCTCTAAGCTGTATTAATGTTGATGTAGGTACCCGCGTACATTTTTAAGACCGGGATGTTTTTGACAATCTTCTAATAGAAAAAGTCTCCGACCTGGGAAACATACCCAGAACCCTTTTTTTGGGGGGAGGGAAATCATCAAATGACTCCTCCTGCTCTGGGTTGAGTGGAAGAGACTGTCAGGCTCTTACTGACTAAAAACCATCCATAATCCATGTTCCTTCCATAACCCTCTATGTTTCGCGGTAGCTGTAACCCTTTCGGACACTCCTGCTGAATACCCAGGACCCTGCGCACTCTAGTCACTGCAGTCTTCCTATTGATCAACGAGGTATGAAGCTCTCTAAAAGTAATTTAAATCATTAAAAATCGACAAAGAATGTCAATACCGTTCGTCAAGCGTTACCACAAAGACAGCAATCGCATTTAGGTTAAGTGTCTGTCATAATATTAGATTGGTAATCCACTGCATAGCAACATTGTGAGATTGTGTCTCATTTCCTAAAGAATTTGTCTTATGGCTAGCGTTAGGCGATTAGCCGGTGATGTATTGATTTGTAATATTGCACAGTACCGGTAAGTGTCTGTGTCCCTCTGTAAGCTAATCTTGGCTCGACGTTATCTTGGAGCTGTGATTAATTAGTTAAACTCAAAGTATTTATTTTAAATAAACCAATTGCAGAAAGAGAGATGAAGCTAGTTGCCCAATTGTTGTTAATAGGCCAGAGGGCTTTTTTTTTTGAGGGTGGGAAATCATCAAATGACTTCTTCTGCTTTAGGTGGAGCGGAAGGGAGTGTTGATTTTTACTGACTAAAACCCATCCATGTTCCTTCCTTAGCCCTTTATGTGCCGGGGTAGCGGTAACCCTCTCGAACAATCCCGCTTACCCGACCGGCTTCGGCCCTTACGGGCCCCTTCAAATACTGACATCTCTTTGAATACCAGTATTTTACATGGAGCGACTGCCTATCGGACCTCCACCACCCAGCGACTGGGTAATACGATACCCCTTGGTAAGACTGGCTGTCAGATTTTCGGGCTTCTGACGACCCGTAACGACTGTCAAAGATGCACAAATGAAAGCCGGGACCAACGGCTTAACGTGCTTTCCGAGGCACGGAGGAATCTCGGTATGTAAAGATCCATCCACGACCAACCCCGGCAAGCGTAGCTTTACCTGATGAATCGACCTGTGCGGCTGTTATTACGTAGCCACGAGCTCGTAAAACTTGAAGTACTAAACTAAAAATAAACTACCAAGCCTTACAATACATGCAAAAGAGAATAACTTATACAATCAGGCAGCGAATATACCACGCGCATCACTCTCACCGTATTATTTAACAATTAATTAATAAAATTACTCACTCGCCCACATGTTACGTGCACGAATTTGCAAACGAAATAGTACGTACGTAAATACCTAGAATAACAGAGTCGTAACTGAAACACTGACTTAACTTAAAATAACGTTTCATTTTTTAAGGTTCCGTACCCAAAGGAACGTCCCCTTATATTACTAAGACTGCGCCCCTGTCCGTCCGTCCGTACCTTAATACAAGCACACGAACACTAAACTCATTTGAACTTTAAAATTTTGCAAGTAACGATCCAAAATTGCCTTTGAGTAATCCAGATCCTTTTTAGGGTCCGTAACTAAAGGGTAAAACGGGACCCTATTACGAAGACTCCGCTTTCCATCCGTCCGTCCGTCTGTCTGTCTGTCCGACTGTCACCTAACTGTATCTCATGAACCGTGATTGCCGCTATAACAAAATAATATTAATATTTAATTTGTTTAATAAATACTTAAAAAAACAGAATAAAATAAATATTTAAGGGGCTTCCATACAAGACACGTGATTTTTTTTGCCGTTTTTATGGATAATGGTACGGAACCCGTCGTGCGCGAGTCCCACTCGCACTTGTCTTTTAATGTCTTCGGTTTTGAAGTTTACTATATCACTGTTTTGCTGAATGACTTCACGTTCATGCTGGAGTATCATAGATGTCCCAACTTGGTCAGCGGGATTGTCCGGAAGAGATACCGGTGCCGTGGAACACAAAGGGCTAAGGAAGGAACATGGATGGGTTTTACTAGTCAGTAAGACTCTGTGAATCTCTTCCGCTCCACCTAGAGCTGGGAGGAGTCACAAAAATAAAGATGTTCCTACTTCTCATACCAGGCGTTGTGACGAATTATGTAATAAGTGCAGAATAAATAGTTTTCTTTCGATAAATTTTCTTTTAAAATGTTATTTGCAATAACCTATTGCTAGACTCCATTTCTCAAACATTGGCAAACTTTGACACAAATATATGTCTCTTTAGTTGCTCCAAGATTGTTTTTATTTCTTGTTTAAAGTATAAAGATCTCTTATTTTGAGTTACGTCTCTCTTGACCTATGCATGCAAAACAAGACGTTATTTTATACTTGCACAATATGGCGCTGTACGCATGATAAACTTTAAAATGTACGCAGCCACGCATCTTAATACTGCCCCAAAAACCTTTTGGATATTAACATATTACGATCGCATAAATTGGGGAAACATTTCCGTATGTTAAGTACCTACTGCAGGTAAAAATGCTTATATTTTTATCTGACAAATAAATAACCAAATATTCAAAAAACAGAACCACCATGTCGCTATCTTTGTGCAAACTTCGACTGACCGAATATACCCAAATACACCGAATGGTTGGATTTTAGAATTAAGATGGCCTAATCCTTCCTTTTCGTGTGGTTAGTGACTAACCTGGTGTCAGTGTTTTTATGCAGCCCACGGGCCTCTGACTTAGCTTCACCTGCTGTTGAAATATATCTCTCAGAGATGCTGGTTGGCTGGTTTCATCACGATGGTATAATGATCATATGCGACAGTTGGCTTTCTTACACTTTTTTTTTTGAGCCAGAGGAAAATTCCTCATGGATGTCCTCCTGCCCTTGGGGAGGGGGGTCTATCAGACTCTTACTGACTAAAAACCACCCGGGTGTTCCCTCTGTCATCTGCGCTGGGGGTCGCGGGAACCATAATACTTCCGGGACCTTCAATCTTCTGAACGTTTCTTGAGCGAAAAAATGGTTTAATGATAGCAAGCCGCTTCCACGTTGGCGGTGAAACAGATGCCTTAAGCTACATTACATGCAAGGTACATAATTCCCTTCAACTATGGATAATTGGCGAAATTAAATGGTACGTATGGAAACGGCTTGGTCTTAGGAGGCAGCTGTGATAGGTAGGGGTTACTGCTTAACATCAGATGGGTCATTCTGTTAGCTTCAGGTACAGTCACCAACACATCAAACCATCCCAAGCTGACAAATTATCCCATTTTAACATGAACCTTGTCCTTTTGTGATAAAGTTGAAAACCATAAAAGCAACCGGTCATCTCCATAACAGGTAACCTTTTAATTAAAAACAACATTTTAATATCATTTTCATTAGATGTTATTAAATTAATTACATTTTCTCCTGATTTTCCCTTTCTGTAATTAAGTATTTATTTTCTGTGATTATCGTTAGTCGCTAATTAGTTTTAAAATACAACTTTGCAGTTGTGGCTGTTTCACTTTTAGTGGAATATCCTGTACTGATGCAGTTGGAGGTAGGGGTTTCCTTTCAAAAAGGCAGGGATCTGAATGACAGTAAGGCGCTATCCAAAGCGTACACTGCGTAAAACGTCTAGATTTTCGTCGCAAAGTTAGCTGTATCTGTACATACTACAGGCCAGAAAAAAATACAGTGTATTGTCAAATGTATAAAGAAAAGACTTAAACAAAAACAATTCACAGAAGTAGTCTAGTACTACAGAAAAAAAATATTCAATATGACCACGAAAAAAACTTTTTTGTCTCGAAATTCTCAATTATTTCAGCGACAACCATCATATTTTTTATAACTATAACAAAGGTAATTTCATAGACTAAAGACATATCTAAAAACTTTGAAACCCAGAACTGTATTTTTTAAAATATTAAATAAAAACTGCAAAATGACTAACATTTTGCAGACATGATATTCAAATAAAATCAAACGCCAAAATATTTTCAACCTTATTTCTATTACTACGATGCACTACGGTCGTATGCTTGTGTTAGGCCGCGCCCAGTCTGCAGCTAGCCGTTGCTAAGAGAGGTCACGTTCTGTTTATTACGCATTCGCTCCATTATTTCGTTTTTATTTTGTTGATACTTTGTTTAGATATTAGTACCGTAATTTTGAGTGGTCCAAGTCGGCTGGGCCACCTGAGTTGCCTGACGTACAACGCTATAAAATTACGGGCAACCAGAGAGGCCCGAAACGTTTGACCGGTGTTTCTGAACAATGGGAAATAAAAGAAATAAAGTGTTGCGACGGATTTGTACAAGAAAATGACGTAATAAAAGTAAAAAATCTATAGTTTCCGAGTAAGTATTCATTTTTTTTTAACTAATGTAAGTAGGCACAGATGCTATCACATCAAGCTATACCTAAGTGTCTAATTTTCTCAATTAAAAATGAACCTTATGTCTTTGCAATAAAGTTGAAATACTATCAAAGAAATTTGACAGATTGTGGTAACTTGATGTGCTGGCCTCTGTACCTATTGTATTACCGATCAAATTTTCTCAATTAAAAATGAACCTTATGTCTTTGCAATAAAGTTGAAATACTATCAAAGAAATTTGACAGATTGTGGTAACTTGATGTGCTGGCCTCTGTACCTATTGTATTACCGATCAAATTTTCTCAATTAAAAATGAACCTTATGTCTTCGCAATAAAGTTGAAAAACTATCAAAGAAATTTGACAGATTGTGGTAACTTGATGTGCTGGCCTCTGTACCTATTGTATTACCGACTAATATTACTATCAATCTTCCCGTCGAGGCCGGCCCAGGAAGAGGTGGCGAGACGACCTAGACGCATACCACAAGGGATGGATCGAGGTGGCTCAAGAGAAAGATGTCTGGAAGGATTTGGGGGAGGCCTTTGCTCAGCAGTGGGACAGTGTAGGCTTTTAAAAAAAAAAAAAATGTTATGAAGTGACAGTTTCTTAGTAACCGGAGTTCGTAAAAAATAGGCAAATAAAATAAAAACCTATGTTTGTCTCGCTGCGGCCTTGGCTAACGGGCGCTAATATGCTGCAGCGCGCCGCTCCGGGGCGTACTATAAACGGCGGGGCCTAAAATGGCGCACGAAATAAGTATAATATTTTACGGAATTTAATTTTTTGTAAACACACTGGCGATACGAATTAGAACAAAATAGAATTATTCAGCCCCAGACAGGGGCGACGTATTTTTCTAAAAAAAAAACACGCAGTTTGATGCTGGAAATATACAACTTCATATTAGTCCATGTCTACGTGTGCACACCACTAACTAAGTTACATATTTTTCCAGAAACACGGACCATGATGCAACAGATAATAATATTCAATTGGAATATCAAGATTTAGATTTACCAGAGCATCAGTAAGTACTAAATGGGATCAATATTGAGATGAGCTTAGAAAGTTACTCTGTTTCTTTCACCCGCATAGCCGTAGCCTCTAACTTTACTGTACTCTTCTAAACATACCTATAATAAAACAGTAAAAAAACTGTGTCTGTACATTGAATAGAAAAAATAATTGTTGAAGAGGGTTTACAAACAGTAATAGATCACGATAAAAAAAAAATCTGTTTGTTCCTACACGCTAATCGTTGGAACTACTGGACGGATTTGAATGAAAGTTTTTTTATGGTATAGGTATTTAAGTCTGGGCAACATATAGGCTATAATTTATTTCGGAAAATGAAACACCTTATGCAGAACCGCAACAGACCAACTAAACTATAAGAGATATAAAAATATTATAGGAAAAAATTATTCCACGTGATGAGCATTTTTTGCCGAGTGTAAAAGTTTTCGGAAACGGATTTTGATAACACTCTTATTCCATTTATATTTTTTTTTTGTTTTAGGGAAACCACCGAAGACCTGTCATTCCTTGTCGAAACCGGTTCTCAAGAAGAGTCATTCGTGCCCATACAGGGCCGAAGAATTGTAGATATTATGTATTTCATTCAACAACTTCAAATTAATTTTAATTTCTACTATATTAGAAGTATCAGAATTGGCAACACCAGCCGCACTGACCGGGCTATTTGTTTGTTTACATGAGTAAATACGTGCCCATAAGAATTGAGTACTTATTAATAAAATCCTCATTTTCTATCTATAATTCCGAAAACACCTAAAATGGTTCTTTTTTACAATGGCTACTATTTTAACTTTAAATACTAATTACAAAATATCTTGAACAAACCAATTTTAAATTATGATTAGCTGTAAAGTAAAGCATTCTATATTGTTGCACTAAGCGGTACCTACTGTTAACTTTTAAAGTTTCATTAGATTCGGCAACTAGAATACAGACGTCGTCAGAATACGGCCGCGCGCTGCGACGTACGCGAGCGCGGCCAAGTGGGCGGAGCTCCGCGCTCGATTTCCCCGCCGCGCCGTTGCTTCACCTCCTCTAAAACCTAAAGATTAGCTTCTTACCGCGCCTTATAGTCTATGGACTTTCAAAGCTTAATTGAACTCTTGCCACAGTCAGCAGGATTGTCCGAAAGGGTTACCGCTGCCCCGGAACACAAAGAGCTAAGGAAGAAACATGGGTGGTTTTAGTCAGTAAGAGTCTGACACTTCCTTCCGCTCCACCCAGAGCGGGAGGAGTCATTTGATGATTTCCCACCCTCAAAAAAAAGACTGGCCACATAAACATGTTTTTTTTTTTATAAAATTGTTTTTGAATGATTGAAGATGGTGCACGTTTGCCGAATTGTCACCTTTCAACTTTTCAGCACATACATAGTTTTAATTAATATATACCTACTTTGTCATTCACAATACTGGCCATCGATCGCCGAACATTATGTTAAGTTAGAGCGAGACGGCGACTTAGCTGTACGTGTGATCGCAAAAAAGGTAGTAACGGTGCGCTTGCGCATCCGACCGACTGATTGTGAATGTTCACTGTGGTCAGTGTCACTATGTAGGCCTTCACGTTTTTTACGTCCAGTTTTAGGAATCGAGACGATTTTCGTGTAGTTTTAAAAAGGCCATTGGACACATTTTTTTCGTAATCTATCAATAATAAGATCACGTAATTTTACGATACGACTACCTAAACTCATGATACTCTTGTTATTTCATTTTTAGAATGACTTTGACAGTTCTGAATTATTATAACTAACCATTATTAAGGGCGAGTTTCACCAATAAAAGTGAACGTGATCAACACATAAACCCCTTTTAAGGGCCGTCAGTGTCATTATTTTCTGTGGAACATTGAAACTGACAGGTCTTGAACGCGATTTGTACGTGCTCAGATTCATTGATAAAATTGGCAGTAAGTTAAAATGATTATTAACCACCAAAATTTTGAGTCAAAAAAATCTGCCAAAATGACAACGCCCTTTTATATCTTGGCAGCATTTGCAGCGATCCTTCTCGCAACCGTCGCAAGTTTATTAAATCCAGGTTTAGTCTCCTCTAAAAATGAACATAACCAACAGCTTTTTAGACCATCCGTACTTTAGCAACTCTTACTTAATTTGCATACTTACTCAATTCCTTTCGAATCAACTATCAACCTCACGAACCTTCACTTCGGGATCTGACTACCCATTTAGGGAGCGAGCGTATACTTCAAGTTCCGTATCCTTGTGTAAGGGATAGCTTATTAATGTTACTGGTCGACCTCGGGCCTTCCTGCAGTGCCGAGATTCTTTTGAATGCCAACCATTATTAATTGATCTGCTACGCACTGTAATGACTGCGTGTAGGGCTGGCAAAGATGAGATAAAGACATTTGGCTGTGATTTTGTTCCCTCAATCAATCTGCCTAACCTTTTCCCAACTAGGTATGTTGTGGTCAGCTCTCAGTTTAACAGGATGCATTTGAATACTTGGTGTGTCTGCTTATCTGACCTCTCCACAACCCAGTTACTGGGTACCACGATACCATTTTGTGAGACTAGGATCACTGCCACTAGCTTTAATGCCATGTCGATAATTCGATAGTGAGGTTATAGTCTAATAATGGATGAATATAATATCTAACAATATCGACTAATTTTAGAATATCATGATGTAATGTTTTTTAATAAATATTTAAAATTATTAATAGTGTAAATAAGAAAAAAGTGTATTTTATTACTTATTAATTTATATTTATTAAAAAAAAATACACTGTTCTTAATTCAAATTTATTTTCTATTTTTTAGTTTGGTTTTCTATAAAAAGCGTGTTTTTTTTTTGCAACAGGTCAGTTTTCCATACCCACCAACCCTATCTAAATCTGTGACGTACAATAAACAAATGTACTGCACAGTGTTAAATGTCGTATTGTGACATTATATCAAGTACTGTATTTATTGTTAATTCCCACTAGAATTACGATGTTGTTGAAATGTTTATACGCACTTCAGAGGACACTGTCGACAAACATAATGTGGAACGATTAAACGTAAAACAGTAGCGAGATGGGCATACTGACATGTTGTTTCAAATCTCAATTTTAATTCGTCGCATTAATAGCTATTATATTGAGGATATTTTAGGGTTTACTTTAGGACCTAATTAACAGGTTAGGTACTTTCTCTCAAAAATACAATTTTATTTTATTAGGAATAACAAACAGCTATTTCCGCCTTTCCCGAATTGGGCGATAACGCCTTTGCCCTTGTGGGCACTGCAGGCCTAGAGGGGGCAGTAAGAGGCCCAGAAAAAAAATGGGGGCGTTGTGTAGAGGCTTAAAGGGCGATTTGTAATTTCATCTAGATAGTGGTTTTTAAGTAAGTGAAAAAATTGCTAAAAAAATATTTATTCTCAAAGTGGGCAGTAGGCAAAATAAGTTTGGGAACCCCTTTTCTTTTTTAAGGCTGGGAAATCATCCAATGACTGCACCCGCTCTGGGTGGAGCGGAAGGGAATGTCAGACTCTTACTGACTAAAACCCATCCATGTTCCTTCCTTAGCCCTTTGTGTTCCGGGGTAGCGGTAACCCTTTCGGACAATCCCGCTTAAGTTTGGGAACCCCTGAGCTACATTATGAAACACAATGGATTCTTCTAGACTATCTCTCGCGTATCATTGATTCCTTCATAGGATAAAACAACAGACAGTATCTGTTTATCGCACCTTTCATTCTTATCACCAAAGATTAGATGAAACGCTATCACATAACACTTCTCTGCATAGGTGGATAACAAAAAATGTTGAAAATTATGGAGCCTGTTCAGTGGCGAGAATAATAGGAGAACCAATCCATTACATAGGCCTGATTTAGTTAGTAATCCACACAGTTAGCTTGTACTCTACCGTCTAAGTTCAGAAGTACTCAAAAATTCAAAGCATCAATTTCACACCGCTTTTGAATAGTCAAGACGTCGGAAAATCAGAAAACTGAAGCTAGTTCCTCATTCGAAAGCATAGTAGGTTCAAAGAGAAGAAAAGACAAGAAACTCCATGGACACTTTTTTAAATCAAAATACTCTTACAAAATATTCGAACTTGCATCATAGAATTTCATTTATGGGTAGACATAACCAACGAAAGTTGCAACAAATCAATAACTTTAATGTGCAAATAATTTAACACGATGCATTGATTAAGTATTAATTACAACCAAAATATTACCTTCGCCGAGGGACCTTTAAACAGGCCACATTCAGAGCTGACCAAGAAACGCCAGCGGAATATTTCATAAGTCAACCGGGTCCCATAACTCCCTGCTAATACACTCTATTACATAAATCTACGAATAAGGCCAAACCGGCCGATTTCTCTTGTTAGCCCTTTGTCTATACTTACAATGACCCAAAGTGCCCTTTGGTAGCGAACTTGAACCTTATGCTTGTAGAAATAAGGGTGTGTCCGTGTATTGTATTCAGCGAGACAATTTCGCCGTTATCTCCGCACGGTGTGTAAGCGTAGAAAGTGTCCCATTGGTAGGGTGGCCGTGCGTTCTGCATGGCTTAGGAATCGGTTGGATTTTTACGTGAATAACGGTTTCTTTGCTAAGAGCAATAGACTGCGTTTATCTTTTTAAAGTTCTGAAAGAAAGAAACAAATAAATACGGCAAAAGGAAATGCAGATTCAATTTCTTTTTTTTCTCTTTGGTAACTGAGTTAATGTGGGCGAAAAAATGCAAAGATTAGTGGAATGAGAGCAAGAAGCATTGTCATGTGTCAGCTATGTTGAAAACATATCTGGTTATCACACCTTTCACATGACAATGCTTCTTGACTTTAAGTACTTACTGATTTCTCTATGAAATGTACAATTTCTTCATGAAAAGTGTTTTGTTATTGTAATTATTCAAGTCATGCATCAAGCATTAAATCTCCTCAAATTCATTCTGTATGATCAAACAATTTTTGTAGAAAACTCAGTTATACTTAAAATTTCCAACAGTTAGAATTAATTTAACAACCTAAGCTTCTTATGATCGCAAATTGCACAAAATCAATAGAAACTAACAAAAAATCAAGACCTGTCAATATTGATAGTTCCGTAAGATCACATCGCCTTAGTATCATCATGACCTCCGAAAGGTCAAGGTCACCAATTAAACCATCTACTTAACTAACTACCTACAGTGAATCACCACCACTAGAAAAGCCACACAAATGACGCAACGGAGCAAATATGTCCTTTTTTATAATAACCAGTTCGTCAGCTAGCGCCATTTTAGGAGTCTGATGATAATATTGTTTTTAGTCAAGTTTAGGAGTTAAAAAAAAACGAAGTTGCGGTAAAAATATTTGCATTTTCTTCGTAAAAATGGCTTGAGCTCATTATTCGCTGCCTTCCTTAGTAAGTTGTGGATTTTGAAACATCTTAAAATAGTTATTAAACTTTTATTAGATAAGATACATAAAATTCACAACACATTTATTTAGTGCACACAAAAGATATAGCACATCAAACATGCACAATAAATGTATATCTATAAAATCAGGGTACTGTTTCTTTTAAACAGTGTGACACACTTCTTATGACATACGTCAAATCAATTTATCGATTAGACAAGGTGCGGTGTGCGTCTCAAGGTTGGATCAAATGGAGTCTAGCACAGCATGTGTCAGACAAATATACCTGACGCTGATATTGTGCTGAATCCCAGCAGTGACATACGGACGCTGAGCAGACGAGAGAAAGGGACAGAATAACACATGCAATGTAATTAGTATATTCTTTCTCGTCATCATTTTAAACGCCAAGCAATTGATTCTCCGTTCTTGAGGGATACGGCACTGTTTCTATTATGTTGCCTATTTAAAAGGACAGTACCCCAACCATTAATGTTGTATACCAGTGTTTATTCGTAAAGTGCAACTGTTTTATTGTATTTACTGCAACATCTTTTATGCAATAAAGTTTTAATTATTTTTTTACTTATTATCATTATCAGTGTCGACTGAAACACTTATTCAGCTGCTACCAGCCACACTTCAAAGATCATCGCTTCACCTAGACTTTCTATATATTTAGCTAGAATCATTCTAGTCTCCAGCCACGAATGATAAACCAAAACTATGACAAGAATACACAAGATAATTAAATGAATACATTAAGTGTAATTATAATCACTATCCGGAGATAGATCATTAATTAGGAGACGTGTAACATTATTGCTAATTTTGCACTCAATGCAATACGTTCTCGCTGACTATAATTCAATATTGTTGTTAAGTTCTTATCACTTCATTATAAGTAAAACCATAGAGTAAAACCTAGTTTTTATACAGTACAGGAAGCATATTTACCAACGACTAATTCAATCGTCTCTATGTAATTAGCGCAAAAAAATACAATAGTTTGTCTGGCAGTATAACCTCGTGAATTCCTGAAACAATTTTGATGCAGTTTTCCTCATTTGATGATTAATAAGCTGAGGTAGAAGCTTTTGATTCTGCCCGTGGCTGTGTTATTAATATTATACGTGTCTGAGATTTCTGCTTGTTTCGGGTTCCGAGCTCATAGGGTGCCAATGGGACCGTATTACTAAGGTTCCGCTGTCGTCCGTCTGCCTGTCTATCACAGGGCTATATCTTTTGAACCGTAATAGGTAGACACTTGACATTTCACAGAGTGTGTACTATTATGATGACCGATAAAAATTAAATTAAATTGACAACAAGAAATGTGTATTTTTGTTAGATCAGATATCGTTCGGTGATACGGAACCTTTCATGTGCGATTCCGACGAGCACTTGGCCGCTATTTTCTTCGCATATTAATCGATAATCATGTATTTTATATGATCATCGAAGTTTTTGCACTAAATGCCTTGGCATTTAGACAATAAAATATATCCTTAACATTTAAAATGTCGAGTGATAAAATATGTAACTTTGCAACACTAAATGCTTGTCCGAATTATTATTAAATTATTCGGTTTCGTATCATCTTTATTAATTATTCAAATGGCATAAAATCTGCATTCCATTTTTTTTTATTTCCAAATGGAAGCAAGATTGTAAGAGCAGAAGTCTTGAAGCTGACCTCAGCATGCGTGGGAAGTCATCGAGACAATTCAGATTTTTATGTTGAATTTACAAAATACGAACAACAGTGTGCTTATTCTATGCAGCTAATCATAAATAATCATCATTCGTAACATCTGAAACAATACTGGCACAAAAAACTAGTAGAACCTACATTGTGTGCTCAGAATGTCCCTTTAAAAAAAGCATACAAAGGACTGTCCCACTAAATTCCAAAACCATGGCGTCCCACAAAATACAATGCCTCCCATTTCGCTGCGCCCGCGCTGGCCTGCGATAGATCGCGTCATGTGTGCACCGTGTCATTTGAATGGGTAATTGATCGCGTGTCAACAAATAGGTACCGATCAGATATATGAGGTATTCAGGCCATATTGTACGGGCATATTTAAATGTAGTTCAAGTTTCGTCGGCATTTCGTGTCAAATTATATTTTGTACCGAGAAAGTATTGTGTGGCGGGCGTTTATATAAAGTTTAAAGCGGTACAAGTCAATGATAGATTTTTCAAACTAAAAGTAAAAAAAAATACAATTGTTGCCTCTTATGTCATACGTAAAAAAAATGCTACAAAATTCCAAGCTTAGCATCAAAACCCGAATTCAGAAGCAAGCAAAATATTGGTCAATGACAACGATGTTGTAATACCCGCAGTGTTAGGTAAAGAACACAATAATACAATGGACACTATTATTTTAATTGCACTAATGCATTCACGCATTAAAGCTAATCATCCAACAAAAACTAAAAGAACGTTGTGCAAAATAAAATAGTTTTATAATAATAACTGGTTATAGGTTAAGAAATAATATAATTTATCTGTGTTGACTGTTGGTGTTGTCGCGCCGCTGGGCTCGCCTCGCCAGTACTCCGCCGCGCGCGCGACCGAACGGACGTGTTTCCAATAACGGTTATTTCTGAAATAACCGAGCGATTGTAAACTCACTACTGTTAATGTTATACGAATTTTTGTTACATACTTCCAGTTATTGTGTAAGTTTTTTCTCATGTCACATCTACAGAACGATCTAACACATGTTTTTGGTTATCGCTTGTCCGATTTTATGTTCTATCTAGCATATTCTACAACAGATAGTGAATTTCAATACATTGTTCTATCATAAAAATCTCAACGATATTTTTTTCTTTCGCAGGTAAACGGGACAAGTAAAATGGACCGCGGAACACCGATAGTGATGTGCTAGTGTTGTGAATAACGGTTAATAACGAGTTAATAGTGGTTGATAGCTATGATGTGAGACAGTTGTGGTTGTCAAGATGCCGTCAGACAGTGGTTCGGCGTGGTCGCCGCCTGCGTCCAACAGTGAAAGAAGGTTGAGCAACTCTTCAGATGGAAGCGCCGGGAGCGGATATTCTAAAGCTGTAAGTTTTTTTTTAGTTCAAATGTTTGGATAGCCTCACGTGTTCTTTTGTAATGGCTTTCAAAAGTCTCGTTTGTCCAATACTTTTGTATTACATGCAAGATTTTAATAGTCTGTACTCGTAATCTCGAATGTGTTATAAAACGCGAGGTCGCTTTGCGTCTGGTCAAAATGTTAATACATAATCCGTGAAACTGTGGTAAATTTTTAGATCCGAAAGATTACCTGTCATGACATTTAAGCCTGTTTGCTTAATTAACTTGGCAAGTCTAAATCAAGAAAAGATTTATTTAGGCAAGATGTAATTTTGAACATCATTGGCAGGAGAATAGTCTGATTCTAAAGTTGGTATTCTACTAGGAAAATAGACATTTCGATTTAGGAGATAGGTTTAATGCAAGCAGATACGTACTTGTCGATTTCCTTGTCGTGACGTATGTCTGACGATCAAACCTATAGGTAAAAGGTTTTAAATTCAAGGTAAATTAAATTCCAATACGTAAGGAAAATAATAATAATTTAAAAAGTATGTTAGTTCCCTACTATGCACCTTAATTTTATGTATCTAGCACCTACCATGTTACCCAGAAGTTGTTTTGTCTGATAAGAGCGCATGTAATTACTGATAAAACTCGTAAACACCGTATAATCAAACATTAGGTGACGTTTTTTTAATAGAATTACTAAAAATACCGACGTTTCTGTCATGGAGACGTGTCCGTTGCTCACGGGTAAAGCCAGACTAATAGATGCATATTAAGTAATAATTGTGTTGAATCATAGATGTTTTCCCTTGAATTAGTTGACCACATAATTATTGTTACCTATACATGCATCATCGTCATCAACTCATCATCACCATACCCACTCAGTTCTAATTCAAACGACCATAAGAAACTATTATTGGAATGGAAACTGTAATCTTTAGCCTATGCAAGCATGTTGCAATTATTGCTGTAAGAAATGAACTGTTCACGTCCAAATGTCTATCTTCTGAAAATTTCAATACAATGACACCAAGTCGAAAGTATTTTAAATTAATTTACGTCAGGTAATTTATAAATCGCAAGTTATAACAAAAAAAAACTGGCCAAGTGCATGTCGGACACGCGCTATTAAGGGTTCCGTAGTTGGAAATGTTGGAATTAATATATCCCAAAAAAAAACTTTAAACTGTAGTTGAAAAACATGTTTTCTCATACATTGTTATGCTTTCGTCACGGTCAGTTCTCCAACTGTAAATGGATGTTTGTAATAACAATAAAAAAAAAGTGATAAAACTCAAATTAACGATTTTCGGAATTTTTCCTTTATTTGTGCTGTCAGTTTTATCTTTTTCCTTTTGAGATACTTACGGAACTCTAAAAATCATGGCCTTAGAAACCGGTTTCACTGAATTAATTCATGCAGAAGAAGTAAACACTTTGCACACACTTTTATAATCAAACCATGAAAAAATTGCGACAAAAAGGTTATTTTCCACAAAGTCATATTATCACACTCTCTTAGTTAAACAGCACCTTACGCCAACTAGTTTTTTGTCAATTGACAATTGATTAGCAACGGTAGACCAAGTAAGCCAATATTTAATTTTAAAATAACGTTTAGCTGAACGTAAATAGCAGGCATCGATGCGTTACGAATAACTTTCACTGTCGTTATTTGCCGTGGATAACTAGTTATTTTTTTCCATTTTATTTTATTTAAAATAATCCGTTATCCGCTCTCTTGTTACGCACTATTCGGTGGAATAATACAATAGTATTTTGCTGTGCGGATATTTTTTATATTTTTGTTTTATATTGGAGATGAATAACCTTTTCCTTTATACCGGTTTTTATTCGTTTTCTGGAGCTTTTAAAATAGAATTATGGATTTTGTTTGCGAAAAAATTTAGAACGTTCGTTTTTTAATGTAACAATAACTGTAGTTGATCGAATTACTGTCAAGAATGTGGTGAATTAGTGATTGTATCCATTTACAAAAATACCTTAAATATTGAAGACGAACAAAAGTTAGTAAATAAGCCTTGAAAATCAATGAACAAGTGAAATTCCGATTACGACATAGCGTGCGAATGATCGTCAGGTGTCAATAAAATATTTCGCAATACACACAAATTCACACCGACTTACATATGAGAATGTCTCATTTTTTGAGAAATCATGAACACCCTTTTTTATTTGTATTGGGACGTTAATATTTTTGTTTTATTTTATTATTGAAGATTTTATTACGGGAAAGAAAATAAGATGTGTGTTAAATAGAAAGCGAATGACTTGCATTTTAGTTGCGTAACACATAATCCGCAATACTCAAGTATTTTGACAGTTCAACAAAGTTCATTGCACTGTATGTTTCATAAAAAATCTCTTCGAAATTTAAAACAATAACCGTTTTTCGCTGTCAAATCGAAAGACTGCGAATAGTGATGGAGCAGTGTTGCTAGTCTCCACCTTGCACTAACCTGGCCTGGGTGGATTATGGGCCATTCCATCTTACAGACATGATGGCTGAGTCTAAGTGGGGAAACATTATGCAAGCCGATAGACGAATTTTCTAACTTTTATAAATATAAGTCATAACTTATATTTACTGTCCATTAATACAAATAACTAACAAGTTGACATTGCATCTCGGTAAACATGGTGAATGGTATTTAATTGTAAATCATTTCGGTATTTATTTTTCAATTGTGTTTATATTTATTATGTGATTGTACAGTGATTTTTATTGTTTTCTGCGTATTGTACTGCCCAAGTATGTTATGATTGTTTATTAAACCTTTCGTATGCCGTAATTACAGACACAATTTAAAAAGGCATTGTGTCTCGCGTAGATCTGCGTTACGGCAGTCAATGGGCTTACCTTATCTTGATGTGGAACTTTGCCTTGCATTGCTCGACCTGGAGACCTAACCCAGGACCCTACGCACAGCAGTCGTTCATGCGACATTGTGACCACTAAACCAGTCAACGAACGATTTCTAAATAACATAATAATCTTCCACTTCATAATATCGATCACAATTTTCACATGATATTTTACTAATTACTAATAGTAGCTACTAGGAACGCAACAGCTACCCATACCCCTCCCTCCAAAACACTTGGAATTCAGCTCACCCAGTAAGGCAAGACGACATAGCGCGTCGCTCACTAGGCGAGTTCTAACAACCAGATTTTACGCAAATGTAATGGTAGCCTAATGAATCTATTGATTACTTGTATAACTGCTTATGAAGTGTAACACTGATTCGTGATGGCGATGTGGTAAGCACATACTTTGCCTAATAAGTGGCATTCCCCTAGGTCCTGAAAGTATATCAGTTGACGTATACCTACCTAATCACGTTGCCTTTTTTTTAAGGCTCTGAAATCATCCAATGACTGCTCCTGCTCTGGGTGGAGCGGAAGGGAGTGTCAGACTCTTACTGACTAAAACCCATCCATGTTCCTTCCTTAGCTCTTTATGTTCCGGGGTAGCGGTAATCCTTTCGGACAATCCCGCTTAACGTTGCCTAGTGTTTGGTGTCTTAGTCAAGAGAACAAGAAGTATTCAAAGGATTCAGTGATAAGTGCTGAGGCTCTGTCTAGCATGAGGTCAAAGCATTATGCTGAGCGATGGCCGTTTTGCGCGGATGTGACGCATATTTTCCCTCAACTCGTTTTTTTGTTTTACTGCGTCATGTTTGCCTCGAATAAACGTATTTTCTTACTTTTTTCTAAAACTTCTCACACTTGCGTTATATAATTTAACCGTGTGCGAAAAGAATTACACTTGTAAAAGATTGAAGAAGAGTTGTAAAAGATCCCATCCCGGTCAAACTACAGCAAATCAAATACACCGAACGCACTTGCAAAATTCAGATTTGTAAGTAACATGTAATATTTTACTAACTAATGTAATAAAGAAATTCTATTCTTTCTAAAAGTTTAAATGGCATTATAATAAAACTAAAAATCGAAAGTCATTTATTCAAACAAGGCTGCAAATCAAGTCCTTTTTGAAGGTCAAAGTTACATTTAAGACAGTCCCTCAAAAACGCGGACCCTGCATAAAATGTCGTTTTTATTTAAAACACGAAACTTAATGATAGCCATGTTACTACAGGTTACCATTAATAATCCACGCGACCAACCCGGCAAAATCGCGCCACAGTGACGCTGAGCGTTTAACTAGCCTTAATTTGCTTGCAAAAATACCACTCCGGTTCTCGATACAGGAATCCAATGACATCGATAATCGTTCATAATCGTAGTATCATCGCATCGAATTATATCGAGTATCAAGGATGTTCTCGATCAATCACAATTAGTCTTTCCACTCTCCCCTGTATTTCCCACGGTGTGAACATATACATTATAATTAATCTTATGTCTGCGTAGATGAGGTTTATATTTGAATGGCAAGTGTTTTCTAGAAGTTGATATTAGATTTATGTATGAATGATTTCATTTATATAGCTGATAATATAAGGAATAATTCCTTTAATAGAAGCAATCAATGCATTGTTGTCTGCGTTACGAGTAGGTATATATTTTTATTTATTATACTATCGTAATTGTATGCAAATTTGTTACGTATAAATGTATTATTACGTTGAAAAGGAAATGAGCTTGTAGAAAATGATTATGCAAAATGTATTAATTAATATAATACCCGGTAAAATAGTAATTTATTGAGCGTTGAATGCAATGTGTTACGTGCTTAGAGCTCATTAACTTTAATAAATATCTTCAGTATAAAAACCGCTTTTCAAAGACCTGTTCCTAAATTCGCTGATCAAAATTGTACAGCATCTTTTGCAAATATCATAGACTGCAGGTTAATTAATACTTATTAAAGATGATGAGCCTAGAAAGGACCCTCACTACCGAGTTGACGTCTAATAGAGGAGATGGGTGAATTGCACCAATGAAACTAAACGCGATCAGCGCATAAATTACGTTTAAGAGCTGACAGTATCAATATTGACATTGACAGCTGACTGAAACTTTGGTGGAATCTACGTATGGAAGTATAAAACATGTTGTGCCGACACCAAATAAATTGTCAGAAAGGCGTGAGAATGATTTTAAGTAATATGTAGGTACAGACGCCAGCACATCAAGCTATCCCTAACTGTCAAATTTTCTCAATTAAAAATGAACCTTATGTCTTTGCAAGTTGTTGAAATACTATCAAAGAAATTTGACAGATTGTGGTAACTTGATGTGCTGGCCTCTGTACTTATAAAGACAACATAAATGCTAAATGCTAAAAACAATATGAATTTATTAAGTTTTAAGCGCACGCTGGATCCTGCCGGTTTCCATCTATCATAATCAGCCTATAATGTACCCATTGCTGGGACACAGGCATCTTCTCTTTGAGAGGAACAGCCACCACGTGGACCCAGCGCGGTGATGATAGATTCTTCTACCTTAGTTGGTTGAACTGAACTAAAAACTACTGAAAGTCATGAATCTGTACTAATATTATAAAGCTGAAGAGTTTGTTTGTTTGCACGCAGTAATCTCTGGAACTACTGGTCCGAATTGAAAAATTTCTCGAGGATTTTTGTGTTGGATAGTCCATTTATCGAGGAAGGCTATAGGCTATGTAACATCACGCTACGACCAACAACAGCGGGTGAAACCGCGCAGGAGCAGTGTTTCAGAATGTCATTCTTGTTTCTATCTACTTTGGTACCGAAATTCCAGAAGCAGTCGGTACTGCCAAAACGAATAAACAATTCCTAAATAGGACAAGATCTTTGGAAGAGGTCACGCTTAAAGCTCTCCTTTCTCTATGCGCAAGGGCATGTACCGGTCCTATTATCACTGATTACACTGATACTGTATCAAGGTGAGTGATATTTTATAAACAAGGGCGAAGGTAGTTTACTTGGCTTGTTGATTACCGAGGTATATGGTCTTACGAACTAAGCATAGTTATTTGTAACTCTTTATAAACGGTGGTTATGCAGTAGTTTCAACTCTGAAGAAGTCTTTCCCAGTACCGTTTGGTTCTTAAAATCTATAATTATAAATAAAATTGAAGTTGTATTGTGTTTTTAATGACAAAATAATAGCTTTTTACTAAATGCATAAGGAAATATATACGGTACTTATAACAAAAGATCTATTTTGAAATTATTGTCTGTCTGTTTGTTTCGGCTAATCTCTCAAACCAATTCTGATGGGACTTTCGTCTATTTTTTTACGTAAGAAGAATTAAAATGTTGTAGTTTTCATTAGGAATTTCTCAGTATATTTCAGTTTTTTTTTTTGAAGTCACAATTACCATAGAAAATGCCCAAAAAGTGTGGGATTATTTAATAATATTATCGTTTATTTAGAATCAAATTGTTAATATCGGGTAACTTTGGTGACATATACATTCAATAGTTAATCAGTATAACACCCAGTCGTAAAGTCGTGACTGATTTCTAAGCGATCGATCGCAGAACAACATTTGAGAGCCACACCTGTTTGATACCGACTCCGTGGGAAAATAATAGACCAATTAATTAGCATGGAAAGCTAATTAATTAGCTAGCAAATTATAATCAATTCAATTATAATTTGGAATTACTTTTTAATTGTATTGTCCACCTGATATTTACAGCTAAGTATTGCTGTCATCCAGTCATTCCAAATAAGGCCAAAAATATTCTCCCTGCAAAACTTTATCGCAACCTGTTGCATTTTTCCTTATAGCAGCATCCCAAATCCATTCATGGAAGGAAGCAGGTAGATCCCTTGCTACAACTGCGCCGGGCCCTCACGGCCAATCTCGGCCCGTACCACAGTGTGCAAGCGCATCTGTTATTTTTGTGCACCTGTCGCCCGGACTGGAATAGGGCTGTCAATGAAAAAAAAAACATTCAAAAACAGGATTTTCGTGTTTTGTTTACCTTTTTGGGATATTGAAAAATAACTAGAGTATACCTACTATCTTCTTTTCGGGTGGTTAGTGACTAACCTGTTGTCAGAGTTTTTAAGCTACCCATGGGCCTCTAACTTAGCTTCACATGCTGTTGAGAAATATCTCTCAGACATGCTGGGTACCTCACGATGTTTTCCTTCACCGATTTTTAAGCAAGTGGTAATTATACAATACGCACATGAATCCGTAAAATCAGAGGCGTCTTTTAGGTTCGAACTTGAGACCTATGACTTGGCAGTCCGACGGTCACTCCACTAGGCTATCGCTACTATACACCTACTATGAAGGTTAAAAATGAAGAAACGTAAGATGATTATGACTATAAAGGGGATGATATCGTGATGACGACTATTAGTGAAGGTGGAAGAGGAAGAAGACATGTTGCGCAGACTCCAAATAAATTGGGATAAAGGCAGGAGAATGATTATAAGTAATGTACTTATAAAGACAATGCAAATTCGAAGAGCTAAGTAGAATTAAGAAATCCCCGAACGTTTAGGCAAAGGCAGTACCACTAACATTTCGGCAGTTATGTTAAATAAATAAATAAATTATATCTTTATTTTCAGACCAACAAATAAAACAAACTTGGCACCCCCCTTGGCAAGTTGGTTTAAGCCCCATGTAACAGTAGGCGCGCCTAGCGTCATGAACCGGACACAAATCCTGACTCTGGGCTTCTAGTGAGAAGTTCCAGATGGAAAAAAACACATAACCTGACCTAGGAATCAAACCCAGGCCCTCAAGCTCAGCGTAGCGCTTGTAACCACTCGTCTAACGAGGTAGTCAAGTAAAACACTATACTTCATTAATTCATAATATTGACATTTGACATTTCTATGGAATGACGTATTATTAATGTTTATTAATTAATTTCTGTAATCTCTGACCTGAGAGAACGTTCGAGATAAGGATATTATTGTGAAGGTGTTTTAATTAGTCATTAAGTCACGCTAAGAAGCTAATTAATTTATTATTTAAATAACTGGGGTTAAAGTGGAAAGTTTTTGCCTATGAAATCAACTAATTAGGTAATAAACCTACTAATCAATCTTTTATTTAGATACAAATGCCATCGATTTTTTCTATTATAACTTTCATGACTGTCAAAATGTACAAAACCTAAATAATAATATTCACGATGAATTAACATTTTAATAATCATCGTACTCTCACGTTCCGCGATGGGTCAGCCCTATCTACTCTGACATTTAGCGGCGCCCGCGCACCGGTCGGCCTTCGAATCGTATCGTTCGTTCGATTCGCTCGGAAATGCTAAGGGTCATGACTTGGGAACCATCTGGTATACCTTCGGGGCATATTGGTACCAAAAGTATGAAATACCTTTTATGCTGCTATCACGACTTTGATCTTATGGGATAGGCAGACACGTAACGACCTTCCTTCCTTCATTCCTCTGGCTATAAAGCAGCAGGTATAGTTGGATGTGTAAAAACTTTAATTATCTGCCTTTAGCGACGTGATGCTCGATACATGTGTAATTAACTCCTTCAAGTTCTGTAAAAGGGTAAGTCTAAGTCATTACCACATTGTTAATCTATCACTGCATGGCATCATACGCTTGATAAATTGTTAAGTCCTAGAATAGTATTTCTTATGAAGAACACTGTTGAAGAAATGTTGAAGAAAGAGAAAAGAATAAAAAAAGAAGAAAAACGAGTTTCACTACTAATAACGCATATATTTTCTGCTTTTACTCGTCATGGCTAGATGGAAGACAAAGGGCATTCCCTAAAACTCATAAACACTATCTTCTGGAAAGTGCTGCAAAATTTGTAGGGGATTATTGATCGAGTCATTCGATTTTGTCATCGTTTCGTTACACAATTTGACATTGTCTAGCACTTAGCGATCGAAAACGATTGATCACGTGACATTTCGAAAGCTTATATGCCCATTCTTTATCTCATTTCGGGATAATCTAATTTAGTTATCGTTAATGAAAATGTGACTACATCTATTCCCCCAGGACATGAGCGAGACGGGGCTTATGGAAGATTATGCACTAGACCGAAATAAATAGCGTCGTATGATTGGTAAAGCTAAAGGAGCTCGTGGCTAAGTACTACCAGCCGCACAGGTCGATCCACCAGGTTAAGCTACGCTTACTGGGGTTGGCCGTGGATGGGTGACCATCTTTACATACCGAGACTCCTCCGTGCCTCGGAAAGCACGTTAAGCCGTTGGTCCCGGCTGTCATTTGTGCATCTTTGACAGTCGTTACGGGTCGTCATTAGCCCGAAAATCTGACAGCCAGTCTTACCAAGGGGTATCGTATTGCCCAGTTACTGGGTTGTGGAGGTCAGATAGGCAGTCGCTCCATGTAAAATACTGGTATTCAGCTGCATCTGGTTAGACTGGAAGCCGACCCCAACATAGTTGGGAAAAGGCCAGGCAGATGATGATGTATGATTGGTAAAGCCCACCTTGGGTGGAAAAGGCGAGGTCAAAGAAGAAGTCCTGTGTATTTTCAACTTCAAAATAATCCAACTTTAGCCTGAATTCCAAGTAGGATACTAACACATCGCGACAAAGCGAGTGTCAAGCAATGCAACTAAATTCCAATTAGAACTAAATCATCAATTAAAAACAAAAGAGCACGACACCTTCCGTGACAGTAAAATTAATACTGGCCATCATCCTCATTGGTTCTAATTATATGTCGTACGAAGTAATCGCGTATCACCCACACGCAAAACTTATATTGTATGTAAGGCTCGTTGCAGAAATGACTTATATTATGTGACTACAGTGTAATCAACATAATTATTTACTTTGACTGTAATTAGTGGTGAATGTGAGCAAAATCAAGGCATTTTGCACTGTATCAACTTGACAGCAGTGATAGCCTAGTGGTGTGACGGTCGGACTGCCAAGTCTTAGGTCTCGAGTTCGAACCCAAGGCACGCATCTCTGACTTTTAGGATTCATGTGCGTATTTTATTGTATCACTTGCTTAAAAATCGGTGAAGGAAAACATCGTGAGGTAACCGGCATGCCTTTTTTTTTTTTTTTTTTTTTTAAGGCTGGGAAATCATCCAATGACTGCTCCCGCTCTGGGTGGAGCGGAAGGGAGTGTCAGACTCTTACTGACTAAAACCCATCCATGTTCCTTCCGTAGCCCTTTATGTTCCGGGGTAGCGGTAACCCTTTCGGACAATCCCGCTTACCAACCGGCATGCCTGAGAGATATTTCTCAACAGCATGTGAAGCTTAGTCAGGCCCATGGGCAGCATGAAAAATCTGCCATCAGGTTAGGCACCAACTAAACGAAAAAGAAAGAAGAAGAAGTATTGTTTAATTACAATTCCCATTCCAAAGCGTATTGGGTTCTTAATAAGAAGAATGGGCAAGAAACTTCACGGAAACACTTTTAAATTCTCTCTAGACGTAATCCTATAGTTAGACATATGTTTAGTATATAGGTGTGCCTTATTATCGCCGGGGACATAACATAATGCCCTTGAGACTTTCAAAGTCATATAACTAAGATAATTATATGTATTATGTATGTATACAACTACAACCCAACTAGTTTTACCAACTTGACAGAAAGAAAGTTGTCTTGTGTCACGTCATGTCAGAGGCGTCGTAGCATTTGTTTATAATTTAATTTAGAGACATTTGCAATGCAAATTTTAATTTGAGAGTGAAAAGAATCAGCTGTTTATTGAGTTTTATGGCTATTTTGTGAGTTTTGTAATAATCGTGAGAATATGTTATTCAACCGGACATCTTGATGATTAATTATTTTGGGAATATATTGAGAGTAATGAAGTACGGAATGCTTGCTTGAGGGTCCTTCCTCCTTAGACCCTCACAATAGATCGGACCGAATGTGTACCCGGTCTTACTACCTCCTGATAACAATTCAAAGTCCCATGTAATATGGGTCGAGCCTATTGCCACCAACCGGGCACAAATCCAGATTCCGGGCTGGTACTGAGAAATTCATAATAGAAAAACCCAATAACACTTTGACGACCTGGGAATTGAACCCAGGACCTTACGCTCAGAATTTGCGCTTGCGACCACTAGACCAACGAGACAGGTTATTATTAACAATTAATTTTATACGTGATCTAAAAATACTCAGACCAAAACCTAGCCTAACCTTTTTTTTTAATAACAGATCGAATCTAATATGATATTCGACCTCGTCCGTTGCAACCTTTTCAAGTTATTACCTGTCAGTGTGGGGCGAAACAAATCATTGCAAATTAGGCATCGGTAAATTATAGCTAATAATAAACGATTTATTTATTGAGAAATATTGAGGTATGAACATTAAGATGGTTTAGTTGATACATGCGTATTGCGGAATTAAATGTGATGATTTAACGCTCTATTAAGTTAGGACTTGAAATTGACTGCCGCGTTGTTCTAGTGGTCACAAGCGCTAGTGCTGAGCATGAGGTCAGAGGCTGAGTAAGCGGGATTGTCCGAAAGGGTCACCACTACCTCGGAAGATAAAGGGCTAAGGAACGAACATGGATGGGTTTTAATCAGTAAAAGTCTGACACTCCCTTCCGCTCCACCCAGGGCGGGAGTTGTCACTGGATGATTTCCCAGCCTCGTGTTATAGGGTTTACCAGGAATCAGCCTGTTGTCGAACCAAACATTTTATTTGCTTTAGATATAACAAAATCGCTAACTAACGAGACCTAAATTGTAACGTTTAATTTTAATCTAAAAGTAGAACCGGCATTTTAATTACACATTGTGAAAGCCTTACCTGCTAAATAGATAACAAACAACAATCATTTCCGTGCCACTCTCCGAGATACCGAGACCAGGTGACCGGTACCGATACCGAATCGATCAGGAAGTCACAATGAAATGTCGCACTTGACCTTAAAATGGACCGGTATTGGTACCACTATTGGTATACGAAAATGGTCCTTAGTGCAACTCTATTATTATCCAATGTAGATTTGCATTCATAAAACGCTTATTGTGTTGTAAGGTATGCAAATTTAGACCTTATATTTGAAAGTACACGTTCTAATATACATTGAACGGAATTTTTATAATTGTATTTGTGTTATTTGTGATTGAAATACAGTATTCGTATAATGCATTACAGTTATCAAAAGTAGCCTTCTCAAGGAATGTCTCAAAGAATGCGCCTTGAGTACTCTACATACAGAGACTTAATTGACCATTGATTAAATTATATAATCAGGTACTTTTATCTATGGGACAAAGAAATAAGGCCATCAAAGGTAGCAGACAGGCGCATTGTGACCTTGGGACAATTTCTATAAAAACGTCATGAACATTGTTAAACCGTAATACCGTTTTGACTGTCTACGGGAGCCTTAATTGACACGAACATAATGTTGGAAAATACCAAAAAAAAAAAAATTGCGAACAAGTCGTGACTTTTCAATTTGACAGTTCTCTTTCACGCCATATTATTTGCACCTTCTACTTTCTTTCTTTTGTACATTTTTCGGTGACAGATTCAATATGCCTTCCGTTTGCAATACTTTCTTTAATCAGTGCCGGATAAAGTAGTTAAATTATTTTAAAAGATTTCCTGAGACCTGCGTTCAATTCTCGGGTCCGTCAAATGTATTTTCCGTCTGGAATTTCTTAGTAGCAGATGTAATGTAGGACTGCTACTGAGAAATTCCAGATAGAAAAATCGAAATACACTTTGCCCGACCCAGGAATCGAACCCAGGCTTCATGCTTAGCAGTAGTGCTTAAATAAAATTAAAATTGTTAGCGTTTTAATCACTATATTACCTAAAACTACTACATATGGCAACTCGATAGTCTTAGAAGCATTTCAATATTACTTGTCTACTAGTACTTTCCGAATCCATGTTTCCATGCTATAGCGGTCTCTCAATATGTTATTTTTCTCATATTCCGACACAAGAATGTCAAGACGTACCTACCGTTGAGAATGTTATTGTGTACGAAAAGTAATAAAATAAACATGTACTAGTTTCAATAAAAAGGCGTTAAAGTAGCGCGAGTACAAACATTTTTGACTAGACGAACACGCGTCCCATATTAACATGTACGGGGGATTGTCAACATTTTTCAAGGATTCTATGTCAAACCTTAAAGTAAAATTAAAACAGTTTTCTACCATTGTAAAATGTATGTATTCTTGCTGTTTTATGCACTGTATAATCTTAGAATAACTTCTATTTTAAGATCTAAATATATGTTGTGTATATCCCAGTTTTACGTTGATAACACACATGGTTTTTAAGAGCTGTGGTTCCATGTCAAAAGTTCATTCACCTTGTGTGTGTAAATTAAACATTCTAAACAGTACACGAGCCACACCTTGTGAGTTATGACTAGAGGCGATTTGCTTTCAGATAGCAAGAGAAATGTAACAAGTTTTTGTGACTATTGTGACTAATTACATCACAAAATATGCGTTAATGGGAAGTATAACACACACAGTCACACACAGTGTGACTGGATGCGGAAGGCGGAAGATAGGATGGTCTGGCGCAACCTGGGAGAGGCCTTTGTTCAGCAGTGCACTCAATAAGCTGAGTTGGTAGGTTGTTTGAAAAAAACAACACGAAAAAATACATAATAATCCATGTTCATCATAGAACGAAAAAAAGAAAAGAAAGAAAATTGTTTATTCTGCTGTAACAAAATACACTTGACTTAATCAATCTGCCTAGCCTTATCCCAACTATGTTTGGGTCGGCTTCCAGTCTAACCGGATGCAGCTGAATACAAGTATTTTACATGGAGCGACTGCTTATCTGACCTCCACAACCCAGTAACTAGGTAACACGATACCCCTTGGTAAGACTGGCTGTCAGACTTTTGGGCTTCTGACTACCCGTAATGACTGTCAAAGATCCACGAATGACAGCCGGGACCAACGGCTTAGCGTGCTTTCCGAGGCACGGAGGAGTCTCGTTATCTTAAGATGGTCACCCATCCACAGACCAACCCCAGCAAGCGTAGCTTAACCTGAAGGATCAATCCGTGCGGCTGTTATTACACTTGACTTCATGAGACTAAAAATCTCCCAAAGTTTATTAAAATCCCAACCTAAATAGAACCTGATAGTTTTTGAGCCCTGAAATCTTCAAGTTAACCCATTAGATGTTCGCCTATTAGAATTAATACGGTTATATTTAATGTCGTTTCGAGAGAACCTATGGGGTTCATACGACATTTGAGGGGTAGAAAAAACATACCAATGTTGTCTACCTCTGTAAGTCTTTCAAAGTTTCAAACTAACCTTATTCTTAGTCATCACTGGCCTCCGCCAACGCCGGCCGGCTGTGCCTAGGAGCGTGCTCGACTTGCGCCTTTGTACTGCCGCCCTAAATACCGGCCACTGTACCCTGTGTAAGTAAGGCTTCTGTAGAATGTGAGTAATGCCGCGTTTTATGACTAGCGAAGTACCGAGGCTACTTTGAACATTTAATCACTGTGTACTGGCAAGAATGTTAGCAGAAAGGTGTTTATGTATGTGTGAATGTGGATGGCCATAAAAGGCTGGGCAAAGATGTGGAAGATGAAAGACGCAGATGAATTCTGATGAACATTTCTTAGAAGGTGTTTTTTGTGATACCTCAAGATAAATAAGGATAGGATGATGACGGTAATGTACCTGAATACAGCCACGTGAACACTAAACTCAATTGACCTTTTCAAATTTTGCAAGTAACGATCCAAAATTGCCTTCGAGTAATCCTCCTTCCTAGAGATCCTTTATAGAGTTCCGTACCTAAAGGGTCAAACGGGACCCTGTTACTAAGACTCCGCTCTCCGTCCTTCTGTCACCAGGCTGTATCTCATGATCCGTGATAATTAGACCGTTGAAATTTTCACTGATGATGTATTTCTGTTGCCGCTATAACAACTAATGCTAAAAACCGAATAACGTTTTAAATATTCACAAAATATATAATTATATATTCACTTTTTATAGATAATGGTAAGGAACCATTCGTGCCCGATTCCGACTAGCACTTGGCCGGTTTTACATCCCACTCAAAGAACTCAACCAATCTCACTTCAAAAGAAGACAAAACGCCCCAGATATCATTGATAACCGCAAAATGAAATTGAAATCTGTAGCTCTAGCAACTAGAGTCACGCTCTACACATTTTTTTCTTCAGTAACGTGACCTTGCCGAAGATTATCTTTGTATTCTAACTATTGTGGTCCAATTTCGACCATTTTATTTTTTATTTTATCTTTGTGGTTGAGTAAAGGATCGCCAGCCTCAGTCGGAACTGTTTTAAGTAGATAGGTTTCTGCTACCTGAGCCACTTTCTTTTTCTTTTTGTCTGGTATGGTTTTGTGATCCTGACGTAATGTTTCTATAGCTCGTCTGTTAGTCTGTTAGTTTTATTTTTAATCTTAAACATCAGTGCCTTTGTTCTCTTCATTAATTCACTACATTTTGGTCCTTCATCAACATTATTTCAGGAACTTCTCCATAGGATCCTACTACTTACGCTTTGCTGTGGGAAAAACTAGCTTCTTGCATCATCTGCCTAGCCTTTTCCCAACTATGTTGGGGTCGGCTTCCAGTCTAACCGGTTGCAGCTGAATACCAGTATTTTACATGGAGCGACTGCCTATCTGACCTGCACAACCAGTAACTGGGCAATACGATACCCCTTGGTAAGACTGGCTGTCAGATCTTCGGGCAAAACTAGCTTCTTAGTGACTGACAATTCAAAAGTGAAACCATTTACTGGTACTTTTGAATTTGGGTTTATGAAGGTTATTGGACAGAGTTATTGGCGATGACGTAGTTTGTGTTGTCTTAGGTCTTGTTTCCCATACTTAGCCAAATATTAGTTTGATCTTTACATCTGCAATTTAACCGTGCATGTTAATTTTGCGTACAATAACATCCTGGATGGAGTCTGGCGTATATATTGATTTATTGAAACGCTTTTTTGTTTATGCTTGTATGATCTGCAGTTCATGTTCTATGTATATGCTTCTTGTCGTCTTTGACCGGTCGTGTATTAAGTTATTTTCCATCTGCCCTTGCTCGATATGTGTATCTTTGTGAGACCTAAATATACTATATAAGGTGTTAAAAAAATTAACTCTAAGAATTTTGTGGGAGCATTGTACTCATCGTTACGAACAACTTTTAGTATAGGATGAACCCTGAAATCGCGAAATGGGCTGTTCCTTACATTTATGCACACGTAACTCAATAAAATTTTAATTTTTTAATCAAAAGGGTATATACTTACAAAAGAATTTGCTACAGACCACCAAACTGAACAACTTTTACTATGGGACCAACTCCGAAAACACAAAAAAAACAGCTGTTCCACACATTTTTGGTCACGTGACTTGTCGAAATTAAACACTGTATATTTGTCTCTCTTTTTCCCCTTGCAGTAAAGGTTTACAGCTAATAAAATTATCATTTCTAACACTTAATAATCTGTACACCGCAAGTTTACTGTTATATTTACAGCCGTAACGAGTTCTCTATAATCATGGTAATTTCCTTACAAGCATTCGATGTAAACATGCTATTTTGGATTTCCTTTACAACTGGTGTGAAATAATTATTTACAGTACACGCTGTGATTTTCTTTCACTTCTACTGCATAAGTAATTGTCGTACCATCAGGCTGTTAAATGTATTTGTACAAGAGTCTACATAGTGTATAGTTTGTTAGGTTAAACGAGAGACATTCTTTCAGGTTGCGTAGTACTCATGAAAATCAACAACTTTGTTCATGGGACCAACTCTGAAATATAAAAAAGAATATATCAGCTGTTCCATACATTTAGACGAATTATGCGAACATAAATGTACTGACCAGCTGTTTTTTCGTGATTTCAGGTTTAGTTACATAGTCAAAGTTGTTCATTTTCATGAGTATAGTAAGTCCTGAAAGTATGTACCTCGTGAAACCTAACACACGGTATATTAACACTTGTTTGTAAGCCCGCATTCAGAGACGCGGTTCCCGTATTTAGAACGTTCTCATTCATTTGTTTTTTTTTATTGCGAAATGGGCCAGCTCTTGACCTCAATCTCACCAGGTAGAAAGCGATATATGTGGTCTATGATGGATGTAAAGAGCAAGCCTAGCGAACTTCAGACTCATTTTTTAAAAAACAACATGCATTTTTGGCAATTTCTAGTCCTTTTTTTTAAGATTGCAAAATTGTCCTTAAGGTTCGAAATCGACTGCTAACTTGAACGAATTCAGATAGACGGACAGCCTCGGAAATTAGACGAAGCTAACCGAACTTGCCCGAAGACAGACTCGTAGTATGTCGAGCTAGTCGACATCGTGAAAGAACAAGAATGTAACAACTAGCTTCATCTCTCTGACTGACCGACACCTTGACAATTCAAAAGTGCCTGTAATTGGTTTATTTGAAATAAATACTTTGAGTTTGAAAAAAATTGCGCCGTAATTATGAATACCCGTAATATCAGTATTACTTTAGAATGCGTTATGAGTACTTAGTACGTTGATAATTCGCAAGTAGACGCTCTTGCCTATTAATCACGTTTTACAACATCATCATCTGCCTACCCTAGATGCAGCTGAATACCAGTATTTTACATGGAGCGACTGCCTATCTGACCTCCACAACCCAATGGCTGGGCAATACGATACCCCTTGGTAAGACTCGTTGTACACGTTTTACAACATCTCTTTATTTATCAATTTTATTACAGTCTTCTACAGTAAAATTGTTTATAGATGTGATACCCAACCGAGATTGTAGGTCTCAAAAATCGCTCAAACATTTTCCACCCCACAACCCTTGATTTTCTAGAAAACTTCCATTGTACCTATTAACAAAACATGTGCTAATTAATTAACCAACACAACTGATATATTCCATAATTAATTATCGATGCAACTGAACAATGTATTAACTGTATCTAATTTATATCTTAGGTACTGTTGTCAACAGGGTCATAAAATTTAATCACGTCTCGATAAATGTGAATTATTGTGCTCAACTAATTATAATGCATCTTGGAGAGATAATTTACGTAGTACAAGTATCTAAGGGACCGCGCACAGAGTCTGAAAATAGCGATTTAGAGGCGGATGCGACTACACCACACGTTGAATTGTCAAAATCCATAATGTGTTTTGTTCTTTTATGAGAGCTTGGTATTAACCTCTGTCCAATCAGCGGGATTAACCGAAAGAGGTACCGCTGCCCCGGAACACAAAGGGCTAAGGAAGAAACATGAATGGGTTTAACGCTCACTTCCGCTCCACACATGTGCTGATTTCCCACCCTCAAAAAAAAAAGGTTCTTATTAGCCACTAGTAGTAATTCTGACAGACCGAGTAAGGAATATGGATGGGTTTAATTACTGAGGGTCTGACGCTCCCTTCCGATCTACCTAGAGTAAAAAGGTTGTTTCCCACCCTCAAAAAAAAAAGATCCTATTAGCCACTTACGGCCATTCTGACAGACCATACGAGCGAAAAAACAAAAGCGAAACGCGTCTACGCAACCCGCAATGCACTATGGCCATATAATCGCGCCCGCTAACCGCGTTCACTCTGGAGGATGCCTTAGCGTGTGTTGGTTTCTAAGATGATTCATTGTTTGTATAGGATCTGCATCGTAGTAGATTGTCAGTGACCTTGCACAAACACCTGACAATAAGAATGTGCAGTCAGGTCTATGACTAAACATTGAGTACTCTAGATATTCAATGTCTTGGATAATAATGTTGTGTAGGTGCGTTTTACAACGATATTGTGAGTTATTGATGCTGAAATTGATAGCTCACTTTGTCGGTCGTGAGAGATACGTTGAAAATTGAATTTCGAGGACTATCTTCGCTAAAGTAGCCCACGAGATTCAAATATTCTAGCGTTTGCCTTACAAGTATCATGACTAAACTAAATGCCAAAATGTTGTGTGACTAATTCGGAACAGCTTTGCCCAAAAAGCAACGCATGAGCAATATGAAATTGCATATTCCAAATAAACTGTTTCTTATCTTTGGCTTGATACGGAAACTCACTTGGACACATTTCTATTTCCTTTTTCATCTTATTAAAGGCAGATATCACCAACGAAACTGAACGCGTTCAGCGCACATAAACCGCGTTCAACAGCTATCAATGTCAATATCCCCTAAGAACTGTGACAGTGACATGGTTTATGTGCTGATCGCGTTCAGTTTCATTGGTGATATTGGCCCTAAATAGTCGAAAGACTAAAATATAAAAATTTCGAAACATTAAAAGTGTCAATTTTACTTTCATGTTATGTATACTTATATCTTATCCAAATAATTGCCACTCAGACAAAGAACTGGCATCATATTGTGCAATCGTGAGATCATTGTGGTTTACTCATGTATTACAGAATATGTATTGATTTGCTTTACTGCATTGTGTTATGTAAGGAATTATATTCATCATCTCATGATCTGCCTAGCCTTTTCTCAACCATGTTGGGGTCGGCTTCCAGTCTAATCGGATGGAATTTAATAACAGTCAAGATGACCTTTTTTTTTTTGAGGGTGGGAAATCATCATATGACTCCACCCGCTCTGGGTGGAGCGGAAGGGAGTGTCGACTTTTACTGACGAAAACCCATCCATGTTCCTTCCTTAGCCATTTATGTTGCGGGGTAGCGGTAACCCTTTCGGACAATCCCGCTTATCCGGCAAGTTAAGACAACTTGGGTTCGATTTCTAGGTTGGGCAAAGTATTACTCTGATTTCCGTTAGGGATTTCTCAGGAGCAACATGAAGTCTAAATTTGAGCCCAGTTGATGGCAATAGGCTTCCGTTATATTACATGGGACTTAAACATGACTGACGTAATGTGGGTTTAGGTGTATGATAAAGGTACATGTGTTGTGTTGTGTTTTTAAACTAAACTCCAGCTCTCAGTACCACAAACGCAAGTTTAGCATACAATAAAAACAAAAGTGAATCATAAAATGAAACTAATTTCCACCCAGTCTTGCGTAAGTGAGACAAATGAAGTTAATTATGAGACAAAGCAACATCGGCCAGAAACGGATTAGCTCACTTTATTACGGTCACGAGAATTGTTTATGCAAATGTCTAGGCATCAATAACGGTATTGATAGCTTAGGAGTTACGTAAGAATCTAAAATCTCAAGTAATTGGCTATTTGAAACGGTCAAAAATAAAATATGAAATCATATAGAAAAAAGACCGCTCGTATTAAAAACTTCCATCATCGGAAATTAAATATTATGCTAACATATAAAATAAGTAAGTATTCCATTTGATTCAAAAAATCTGTGACGTCACATTGTTATATTTCATACAAATCACGTACAAATGCCGCGTTTTGACAGTTCATAAAAAGTAACTTTATTGACTACCCTTTCAAATAAGTACCCAATTGGGTCTTAGCAAAGTTGTAAATGAACCTTAGTGTAATGATTATCTGGCTATGGTGATCAACCGCTTTTCGAGGGGCTCGTGGCTAAATAAGATAGCCTTACAGATAGATCGAAGGTTGGTTCGAGGAAGGGTAAACGTCCCTTACATATCGACAACCCTGTGCAGAAAGCACGTAAACCAGTGAGTCCCGATTATCATTCGTAAATCTTTAAGTGTCAGAAGCCCAAAAGGCTGACAACTAGTCTCACTAAGAGGTATTGGGTTATCCAGTAACTAGGTTGTAGAGGTCGATAGGCAGTCGCTCCATGTAAAATACTGGCATTCAGATACATTCTGTTAACTGGAAGTCGACTCCAACGTAGTTGGGAATAGGCTAGGCAGAAGATTGATAGCTCACCAACCGCTATTGTTTTATTATTAATTATCACTTTAGTGACTGCTTTTTTCAAAATTTGCCATGTACCGGCTTTAAAGTAATGGGTTTATTTATAGCTAGTTTAATTCATATTTCATCTAAAAGCTTCAGCGCAAACTTTAAATCATTTTCGTTCTATTAATGAAATTGGTGTTAACTTTGATGTCCTTTTAAGTTATTGTATATAGTTATAGCCACTTAAATCTTTAACTCCAATCATCATGTCGTCTAAATTACTATTTGTTAATCAACGAGATTATTAAAGCTATTTAAGTAAATTATTAACTCCTTAACAGAATTACCAGCCGCTGGATTAATATCTTAGTTTTCATTTCAAGGTACTTAAAGTATAACAAGGAAAAAATTAAAATGTAGATGTAATCACGTCTTCAAACACGAAAGGGAAAAGAATTGCTGATGCGTTTGGTTATTTTCCTGCATTTAACAATTGCAAATTCTTTTGACGTCAGTCATAGAATAGTTTTACGTATTACATCGTGGCAAGCGACAACGCGGCAGGTCCAGACGGAGACGGCGGGATGATCTGGACCCCTTCGACAAGAACTGGTTCTTCAATCAATCAAACAACGCGGCCTACTGCAGCCTATGCTGGACAATGGCCTCTCCCAGGCTGCGCGCACAACCCTGTCCTCCGCCTTCCAGTCATTGTTTGTCAGTCAGCCTGGCTGGGGTGGGGGTCTCACACTACTGGTATATAGCTTTAAACAGAGAGTAGTGGAAAGAGAGTAAGGAGGCCGTTGCCTTGCAGTGGGATATCACAAGCTGTTAATGAATTCAATCTGCCTAGCCTTTTATAAACTATGTTGGGGTCGGCTTCCAGTCTAACGCGAAGCAGCTGTCAATTAAATAACAAACGTAATGTTTCTTGCTAAGTTTTAATTTGGCTCGCAACAGAATGAATGTATGTCAATCATTGTGAATTCAGTATTTATTTTGACAACCATCATCATTTATTTCAATTCTGGTACCGCAAATGTGGATGAAGTTCACAGTGAGGGATCAGTCGCAACAGTAGCTCATAAAAACGCTAATCTTTTCGAATAGTGACGTTACTGCACCTGAGTAATAGCAGTTGATATTTATTTCCACTTTGGACTCTTGACCCAACTCCCACATGGCAATAAATTGATACTTCAAAATCAATTCCTTCTCGAACAGTATCCATATAAAAAGCTATTTCCAACATGAAGTTCCTCACTATTCTCTATTGTATATTACATGTGACGATTACAACTATTGTCTCACTCTATGTAACTCCACATTTATCTATTAGCTAACACAGCAACCTTGCCAACGTCACCCCTGTCATCTCCGATAGGTACGTGACAATTCTGCTGCACTGGCTGAACGTGACCTGTCGTCTGGACATGTCGCAACTTGTCCATTGAACATGTCCCAATGATTCATTGGCGACGATTACTCTTCGATGTCGTCTTGGCAGATTATTGACGCGTAATTGGCTTTATTATTATCTTGGTTAGTTGTTTTTCTTTGTTTTTTGTTGTTGGGTTTTCCTCCTAGTGCATCTTTTCTAAGATATCTTCTATTCTGTATCTGTATTCCTAGCCCCTTTCTGAATTCCGTTTTTTTCATATAATTGCGCTTGATTACATTGTCTTTTGATCTTATTTGTTTTCATTTATCCCTTTACTCTTAATTCCGTCCACATAATAGTTTGTCTGTAAGAGTATATGTATGTACCTCATTTATCAATGTCTTCAATATATTTGATTTTCATAACATATATCCATAGGTATGGTGTACCTTAAGGCATTCTATGTATGTTTTACCTTGGGAGGTTTAATTTCAAGTAATGCTTCGGTGACCACTGAGCCTGCTGACGGTCAAAAGCGTGATTCTAACTATTAATTACGTTAATTACTATCTTATTTGGTTACAATAGAAACAGGTTTGTACGCAAATCGCGTGTTTGCCTACAATTAGTGGTTATTTACTTTTTAGAGTAGCCATTCGTTGCGCTGCAGTGCTTTCTGTGTTGGGAAGTTCCTTGAGTTTACGTGTTGTATGGGAAATGGGAATACTCATTTACTTTTAGTTAATTATTAGGAGTACTCGGTGAAAGTGGTGTTGTAGTGTGCATATCAGTGCTTCTATTTGCGGAAACAGGGAAATTCATTCCTTTTACAGGCATTGTAGGCTTTCAAACATCGTTGTTGCCTGTTGGTCAATTAAACTCACTTGGATATTAACATTTGTCCTCTTTTTTTGAGGGTGGGCAATCATCAAATGAGTCCTCCCTACTTTTACTGAATCAAATCCATCCATGTTCCTTCCTTAGCCCTTTATGTTCCGGGGTAGCGGTAACCCTTTCGTACAATTCCGCTTTGTACCTTTATCCCTGATTGGAGATTTGTATAAACTATGCATCGTTGTCCGTCAGAGGTTAAACAGAAACGCCAAGTTCAATTATATTGTCATAGCATTATAAAAAATCTTTATCTCCATATCGGCCATGGTTGGTTTAATTCCTTTTAACATTGAACTATGTAATTATTTCTTTTGTCAAGTTGTTTTTTGTATTGTCAATTTGTCATTAGTTGTCACTGTGATATTTAAAGAAATAACTTGTTTATCTAAAACTAATCAGCCACAAACAGTACAAAGGCGTGGTTACCAATGTACGATTAGAATTCTCTTAATGTCAGGCATTCGCCATTATTTATGACTATGAGTTATTACGAAATGAAATGCGAAGGCTATGGCTATCTTCTATTATCTATGGCACGTCACTTATTATGGCTATTTATACACGTAATTAAGACTTCACTCCAACTTTTTCGTTGTCATATGATTAATCTATCAAAAGGCTAATTGTTAGGGTTTTGTAAGAGTTTTTGAAGCGTCTTTTTAATGTTTACTTAAGATCTGCGCAGACGCAGCCGCGGAGTGTACGGTAGACACGATTTGTCGTGAGTCGCATGTCGTCATACATACTTATCATTATGAATTTTTGATTTTCGTAATTGTTTGACAAGTATTGCTTTGTTTAAAACTTCTTTGTATCATGTATTGATGTATGGTAAATCAGACTGCTTTGTAGTTACAATTGGAATAAATCTGCAAGCTATACAAACATTGGTTCTGCAATCACCAATACCTAACAAGGTTGATGATTGTGGCCAATCCCACGACTGTTCATAGTATTTAGTTCTCATTGGAAGACCAATGCTAAGCAACCGATTACATATTTTTGATTTCATACGGCAGATCCTTTCCAATGTCTTGTCTTGAACTAATAATTTAAATTTAAATCCTTTTTTTTAATCTTTTAATTATGGGCGCTTTTTTACGTTCTGCATCGTTCTCGCATGTATATTTCAACATGAATGATGTGACCCAGATTTTGTAATCATATTTCGATTTTAAAGAGTGTCTATGAAGTTTCTTGCCCGTTCTTCTCGCAAACAAATATAACAACAATAAAACAAAGTCGCTTTCTCTGTCCCTATATCCCTATGTATGCTTTAATCTTTAAAACTACGCAACGGATTTTGATGCGGTTTCTTTTAATAGATAGAGTGATTGAAGAGGAAGGTTTTTGTGTCATAACTTGTCGACATATTATGCGGGCGAAGCCGCGGGCGGAAGCTAGTTTGAAATAAGCAAAGAAAATCTTAATTCCCAGCCATGCTACTAATATAACGTTAGAAATAGTTCTTAGAAAGGGAAATTTCAAAACCTACATACATGCTTTGAGATGTATGTATAGATAGCATTATTATGGCCGTAGGAAGTTCCACTTATCACATTGTGCAAGTGCCGGTAACGTGGATGCTCCGATTCACAGTCTAAGTCTGAAACAGGATGAAATATGAGCGTCCATAGGTCGGCTCGTTAGTTCTTACGATCTTCCTCATGATCTATATCAGAGTATTCCAGAATAGGTACCGTATGAAATAATGTTGGTATAATAGGGATGATGAATTGAAGACAGGGTAAAAAAATATATATTTAGTTCGTCTGTCAGAAAATAAAAGAATAAAAAAAATATTAGACACGTATTTTTTGCTTTATCATAATAATAATAAAAAAGTGGGGGAGCGCTACGTATAGGTACCATATAAAATCTGCATAGGAGTGACATCATGACACATTTTAGCACAATATATCGACTTAATCCGATTACATGAAAAAATAAATTACGTGACTATTTTTTTTAATAATCTAGTTGACGGTCTAAAATTAAATTTAAGTATTTTTTTATTAATATGATATAGTAAAAAATCACGTTTTATTATTTGACTGACGGACTAAAAATAATATCTTTCTTTTTTCCTGTCATCATGCCGTGACACATTTGATGTATGAAGGTTTTAACCAGGGTTCGAAGGATATATATCCATTGATATATATCATGATATATATCATGATATATATCTGATATATATCAATATTTTATAAGTATTCAATTAAATAATAATAATTATTGTTTTGTTACCTAAGTGTAGGTATGATTATTGACTGATAAGAATTATTTATAAAAAGGTTTTATGTTTTTAGTATATTTTGCCTGATCTAGAAGGAGATTTTATGTTTTGGATTCATTTGTCTGATTTTAAGTACTTACCTAAATAAAGAAACGATTAAAAACATTTTAGTTTTTTTTTAATAATTTATTATGTGTATGTAAAACATAATATGCAAAAAATATACATAATTAATACTATAAAATAACATGACGTTCATACAAAATGGATATATATCAAACTTGATATATATATCGGATATATATCATAAATACCCGATATTTTGATATTTATAATAAATATCGGATATTTTCGAACCCTGGTTTTAACGCCACGTAGGCCAGTTTAGTCTTTGAGTTCTGTGACTAGGTCTTATGTTCCTCCAAATGATTAATTATTGTCGTCAATTGCTTCTTCATTATGTCTGTCTGTTTCTGGCTTTCGTGTCAAGGTAACTTTGCGACGTTTCAAGTTGTCAGTCATAAGTTTTTTTTCGTAATTTTATCTTCAAACAGTGGATCTTGAACATAAATAAATATTAATTAAAGGTCATTTGTAGGAATTTGAAATGGCAATTTGGCTACTTTAATTTTAATTGATATTTTTATTAGACTTAGAAACCTAAGATTCGTGATGAAACTATTGGAAGGGGCGAAATAATAAAAATAACATTAGCAATGATGCTACTAAACGGCATGAATTAAAGGTTTTACAAGATTATGTATGTATACATAATTATGTGACTCTTCCTACATTACCTTTTTTTTTGAGGGCGAGAAATCATCGAATTACTCCTCCCGCTCTGGTTGGAGCGGAAGGGAGTGTCAGACTCTTACTGATTAAAACTCATTCATGTTCCTTCCTAAGCCCTTTATGTTCCGGAGTAGCGGTAACCCTTTCGGACAATCCCGCTGAACGTTGCCTAGTGTTTGGTGTCTTAGTCAAGAAAACAAGAAGTATTCAAAGGATTCAGTGATAAGTGCTGAGGCTCTGTCTGGCTGACAAAATTTTAGTTTTTCCTAATTTTCTTAAAATTAGTTCAGTTCCCCTTTAGGCGGCCAAATCCTTACTTAAGACTGTATGTTATGTTAGTAACATCTGTCTAGCAAAACCATTAATGAATTAAATTAATAAATGATCATGAAACTGGGTAGAAAAATCGTTAAGTACAGAAGTTCATGAGACATTCGACCCACAGCCAATCATTTACAAACCATTACACAATGTTACTGATCCAAATGTCTTGTGTTCGACCTCGAATTCACCTTAAAAAGGGCCTCAAATCCCAAGAAAACCAAACAATGAATCCACTCGATAAGTGCTTTTAATTGCCATGAATATATTTTATTTATAACCAAGTGATTTCCTAAAGGTTAAGTAAGTATTGTCGAAAATGAGATAAATTATGAGATCTGTATCTTAACGACATTGATAACATAAGGTCGTTGGCAGATCAAAGTGTTATACCTAATATTTTTTGTCATGTCCTTTGAACTGCGAAAACCGCCCTTATTGCCATGAAATAAAGGCGCTGTCAAAGTCAATTTGTAACAAATACACGTGCGGTTGATAGTCGTTTGTTTGAGTGTGTAACACCCACTCAGACCTCAGGTCCATTGTTTGATAAAGACAGTTTTTTGTGATGCTGTATAGAGGTTTTGCAATGAAGGTTGGTGTACAATCGCCAGTACAATAAGTTACCACAAACTGTCAGATTTTCTCAATCGATTTTGAACTTACAGACAATGTATTAGGGTTTAAAATCATTTGGAAAAAATCAAGGAAGGACAAGATCCTTCCTGGAATTCAAGAAGGTTAAATATCGTCATAGTTGTAACCTTTTTGGAAAACTTTTTTGTGCCAGATCAGTTTTTTTTTGTTGTCAGGTTGTATTTTCAAAATATTATAAGTAGGCGTGTGCTTACATAACTGTATGCAAATTCAATGTAGGTCTTAGCTGTAAATTAGCTAAGTAGTATCAAACAATAAGTCGTTAACGTCAATTAGTAGGTAATAGAAATTAATTACGCAATGTTTATTGATTGGTTTATAATTGAAACCTAAGCCCAATTTACTAAGTCATAAAATCGATTGCACAATACTCTGTAATTAATTAGTTAAAGATAAAACAATTAATGTAATACGGTTACATATGGGTGGCCTTTGAAAGTAAGGAGGAAGGCCTGGAGGATCATAATATTTAGTTTTGTTTTTTTTTTATTTATGCTCGAGTACAGTCAGTTTTCAATGTTTTTATTGGTATATTGGCGTGTGCTAGCTGACATGTGGCAAATAATTGATTTTAATGTGATGTGTTTCGTTATGTTAATTACATCTCATACGATAAATGTATAGAATAAAGTTCTTCCAACTGAAGAGACAGTTTGTTGCGTGATTTCTTCTTTCCAGCTTAGGTAAGCACGAGAGCACGAGGAAGTGGTGAAGGGTGGACGTTTTTGAATTTAGAGTTTCAAAAAGTGCTGATTTTCAACCTACATAGTTTGAATAAATGATTTTTGATTTTAAAGAAGCGTAGGTGTGTCAGCGAGATACCCTTAACTGAAAAAATAAAATAGTGACACTGGGATGGGGCTCAATAATCACAAACAATGCAGTCGTGACGTGACGTTTAGATTTTTCTTGTAATCTCGACTTTTTGTGCGGTTCTAGGTAGGATGGGATTAGAGGCGTCAATAGTACCTACCTTAAGTGCATAGGCGTATTATTTGGATCGTATACAAAATAAAGTTAAAGAATAACGGAAAATAATTCTACTAATTTTCGGCATTTATTTTTCTGGTGACCTGACAATTTATTTTAATGTCAGGTATCCGAATTAGTAGAGTCAAAGCAAGAGTCAGAGCCAGAGTCAGCAAGCTATCAAACTATTTATATTAAAAACATTCTGCACTTCTTTGCACTTAGTACTTAATTGAGGAGACTAAAAAAAAAACAACCTGAATTTAAGCTCGTTGCTAATCCATTCGCCAAATTCAGTCGTTTATGCAACACTAGTCATCGCCAATACATCCTTCCTCCCGATCAATATTATCTAGTTATTGTTTCAACAACAGCTGTGCCTGCCCTGACGGAAGCGCTCAATTCAAACAATTGACATGGCGGCCATCTTCAAACGCAGGAGTCAATTGACTTTCTTTTTGTCCTTATTAAGATGTCTTGTTATGTTTATTAAGGTCGTGTGACATTGGTAATGTGGATCTGTTTTTTTTAAAATACAGGTTTTGTTTCACTGTCTACCAATAATAGCTCGTTAGTATAGGTGCTTTTGCTACTGAGAAATTGGTCAATATCCCCACCGTACTAGGCCAATATAGTCGCCAATACACAAACCACTTCGTTTACCCGTTCTTGAGAACTTCTGTTGTAATGCCTGTTAATTACCAAACAATTGACAATCGCACCCAGAAATCATCATCATCATTGGCAACTTAGTTTCACGCACGGCTGAGTATAGACCTCTTCCGTTTTGGGCCATGCTTTCCTGGTCTGTGCGAGTCTCACTATTTGTATTGTAGGTCGTCTACCCGCCTGGTACACCCAGAAATAATTGCAGTCAAAAGCGACAATCCCACACCTCAAAAAAAACTAACTGTCAATTTTTAATGAATAGGCAGGTACGCCTGCCACATTCATGCTTGCCAATACCAATAAACTGTCCAATTAGGAGCTGCCAAACTTTCATGCTGCACAGAATTCCGGTGCACAAAAACTGTCAGTTAAAAGTAACAGTGACCGAGAGTGAAACGGATCCCGTTTGGCCGGAGTACGGGACGGCCCAATTGCAGACCTTATCGAGTCCTAGCCCGGCGGGACTGGTCGCATACCACTTTTACCAGCTCACATGGCTGATTTTAGGGTTCCTTAATGCATCGGTATGACATAAGGAATTAGGTACATCAAAAAATCATAATATGACGAATGATGTAAAGGGTGTTTGATTATTGAAATAGGAACAATTTCCCAATGGGAAAAGAATTTGGAACATGATTAAAATGTGCAATACTGCGGCCACCTCTCTGTGTGAAAACTTTTTATGGTGACATTTACTATAAGCTCAATTTTAACTAATGAGACACAATAATTTATTCTATTGTTTTCATTCAATATTTGATGATTCAACAGTTTAGCGGTTATAAAGTCTTAAATGGTGGACATTCGCGTTCTCAACATAACATTTATGTTTTTGTAAGCATATTAAAGCTTAAAGAATTAAAATTAATAATCAGCATAATCTTTCTCTTAACCACAAAACTGCATTTATTAATTTCTTTAACAGGTTACATAAAACGGTTGCACAATTAAGAATCCAGAGCACTCATAACGTATCCGAATATAAAGAAACCAGTTCTTGTAAAACAAAAATTACAAATTAGGTCGCGAACGCGTTTTTTGCTACCGTGTCGCAATTTGCTTTGAGAGCCCGATATTGATTTTATTTTATAATTGCCGGTTTTTCCAGGGCTGGTGTATTTTTGTTTGAAACAAGGTTTTTTAATTGTAAACGTGCATATTCGTGTTTGCTAATCTAAACCTTTGTTCTTAATTCCGTTTTTCCCAATCCTAAATGCTCCTGCTAGACGCATGCTTCTCTATTCTTGACTTCTTGTACTTATATAATAATATCTTTAGATACCTATTGCTCATGAGGATCAGCCCTTTTTCAGCATCTTCATTAGCCGCCGTGTCTTCTACTACGTTAGGGTCAAATGGTTTAAGCGGGATTGTCCGAAGGGTTACCGCTACCCCGGAACATAAAGGGCTAAAGAAGGAACATGGATGGGTTTTAGTCGGTAAAAGTTTGATACTCCCTTTCGCTCCACCCACAGTGGGAGGATGCAGCATTAGATGATTTTCTACCGTCAAACAAAAAGGAGTCATAAAGTCATTGATCATCTCAAATGCGTCACGTCGGATGTGTCCTTGTTTTATCAAGATAGTATTTCGAGACACGTAAACAAAACTAGCTCAAAGCTTTTTCATCCTAGTCTAAATAATAATATTATTGTAAAAAAAACAAACGGCAATATTAAAGTTCAAGGCCAATAATTACCACGTCCTGTATCACCAACCGGAATTAAAAAATAATGACTCATTTAAAGTATGCGGACATTTAAAATCAAATTAAATGCTCGATTTACTATCTTAAATCAAATTAAGAAATACATATCTTTAAACCATGTCACAAAGAATTGGTTTACAATTAATCATTTGGGGCATTCATCTGAATTCCTTTGCAGTCGAATTCTTAAGGTCATACCTTGTATTGGTAATGGTTATGGCGAAATAATGATAGCCGCACGGGTTGGTCGAAGGTAAGCTATGTTTGCCGCGGTCGGTTCGTGGATGGCCATTTATTTCACATCGAGACCTTTCCATGCTTTATATATCACCGTTCAGCCGCTGGTCCCAGCTCTCTGACAGTAGTTACGGTTAGTCAGAAGTCCAAAAGTCTGACAACCAGTCTTACTAAGCGGTATCCTGTGACCCGGTAATTAGATTGTGGAGGTCAGATAGGTAGTCGCTCGATGTAAAATACGGGTATTCAGCTGCATCCCATTAGACTGGAAGCCGACCTCAACATAGTTGGGAAAAGGATAGGCAGATTGGTCTACCTTGTATTGGTAGTGTTTAGTAATAGTATCGACTAGCTTCTGCCCGCGGCTTCGCTCGCGTGGAGGTCGGAAATTATCCCACAGGAATGTTCTACCGGGATAAAAAATATCCTATGTGTTAATCCAGGATATAAACCATCTCTGTGTCAAATTTCATCCAAATCTATACAGTAGTTTTTACGTGAAAGAGTAACAAACATCCATACATCCATACTTACAAACTTTCGCCTTTATAATAGTAGTAGGATTAACTATGAGAAGCTAAGAATGGAGTATTTCCTGTAAGGTCGTCTTGATCACGGTGCGATTGACCTGCTTAACGGAGGATTAGTGTTTCATTGTAACTGTTTATCACAGCTTAATTTGTTTTATGTCTGTTCGTGAGCTTGTGTGTATTTGATTACCAGAGTTTGTATTTGTTTGAACGCGCTTAGCTCTGGAACTTATACTTGAATTTATTTTTTTTTAAATTTGATAGCCCATTTCTTGGAGGAAGGTTATAGCTTTGGAGCCAAACAAAAAGACAACGCCTGAGGCAGTAAGTCCTCCTTTGTATCTTTCTTGTATAGTTGCGAAAAGTTAAAAAGAAAAAAAGCCCATAGAACGCTAAACGACGGACGGACGAAATCGCGGGAAGAAGCCAGTTCAAAACACTTCAAACTGCTCCAATTCGTAACATTGTAAAGATTTATTAGCTTACGTCACGCCAATAAAGCTAGTAACACACTACCCTAAAAATAATATTTACATTTAACACATTGACCTAAAGCCTACATTTTAAATACCAAAATATGTGAGCTAACGATAAGAGAGAACGAGATAAATGATAATGAGTAGTAAGTGACGGAATCAGCTGTTCAAACATCCAGGTGTACTAGAGAATTAGTTCATGAGGTCAAGGGACTGTTATATTTAGTCAGATGGTAACCGTTTTACGAATGTAGTTTGTGGATTGATTCATTTATTCCATAGAAGTCTGTTGATTGATGAGTAATTACTAAAGGTAAGGTATATAGGTATACTGTAACTAAAGATAAACATATTGTGTATTATGTACAGACGCCATCACATCAAGCTATCTGTAAATTCTTCTCAATTAAAAATGAACCTTATGTCTTTGTTATAAAGTTGAAATACTATCAAAGAAATTTGACAGATTGTGGTAACTTGATGTGCTGGCCTCTGTACACCATAAAAATGACAGATATTTAAAATGTAGAACATTTTACACAATGGGCGGTCTTATCGCGAACATATTTTTAAAGACAACGTTGCCGTACCTATGAATAACACCATAGTCACTTCATAAGTTTTCCGTCAGGTCGGTGGTTACCATAGATATCTATCTGGTGGTGACGATACTCAAGGGTAGACACACAGTCAATAAACCAATATGTGTTTACCGATTGATACTGAAATGTTTAAGTTCTGCGAAAATTCTGTGTGTATATTTGCCTTTTTATTTCGTTGCGATAAAGGTGCAGTCCAGCACCTCAAGCGATTCCAAACTGTCAAATTTTCCCAATTGAACATGAACCTTATTTCTTTGCAATAAAGTTGAAAAACTATCAAAGAAATTTCTCTTCCATACGTCCACCTCCTGTGTCCTCATCTCGTTTATACTCCGGGCAAATAAGACAGGAACTCAAAGAAAATTCAGTCCCTCATAGCACCTCCCTCAGAACACAATTTTTTTAAAGTTGCATATTTTCTTTCTGGCCAGCCATACTGACAACCAGAAAGCCAACTCCCGTAATTAAAATAAAACAAAATGTAGTCGAAGTTAATCCATAATTTTATTGGATTTCCCAACATTATGGATTAACGTACTGATGAATTGAACTGGATCTACCCTACAAGAAAAATGTTAACTGATGACTAGGCAGCATGGTCTCAGACCTTAGCCTGTTCCGTCGGGAACGAATAAAAAAAAAAAAAAAAAAATGTCATCTCAGTGACAGATGTCAAAAACATGTCACCTACTGGTTTGACATGTTTTTGACATCTGTCACTGAGATGACATTCGACTATTACAAGTATTTTTAACAGATTGTAACTGAAACTAGAATACGCACGCTCTTTAAAATACGCGAATTACCCCAGTAGTTAATATCCATGATGCCTCCATACACAACAAACTATTTGTTTAGATTCCTTAGATCGTAGACTTTCTCCCCCCAAGGTCGTGTGTGGTGTGTCACTATTGTTCATTGTGCATTGTTCCTATGGGAAGCTGGCTCATGGCTGACGTGAAGAATTGTCGAGTTATCATACTTAGATGGTTTCATTTGGATAGGAAAGATGGAAGGTTATCGTAGTAAAGATGGGGTCGGGGAACTGGTTGGTGTCTTATAGCATTGATGTGTGGTTTGTATATTTTGTTAATTTTGAAATAAATCGGTGAGTTCCTGGTTTAGTAATAACAGCCGCACAGGTCGATCCATCAGGTTAAGCTACGCTTGCCGGGGTCGGCCGTGGATGGGTGCCCATCTTTACATACCGAGACTCCTTCGTGCCTCGGATAGCACGTTAAGCTGTTGGTCCCGGCTGTCATTTGTGCAACTTTGACAGTCGTTACGCGTCGTCAGAAGCCCGAAAATTTGACATAGGCAGTCGCTCCATGCAAAATACTAAAAGACTGGAAGCCGACTCCAACATACTTGGGAAAAGGCTAGGCGGCAGATTGAATTCTGAAATAAATCCTCTGGACACATGAATAAGAATCGTTTGGCCGTTTGGTTTTCTGTCAGCGTCAGCGTTGTTGAGGAATATTGAAACCGTCACGTAAGCGCTTGAACCTTGAACGAGATTTAGATATGCTGATATGATCTCGTTCAGTTTCATCGGTGAAATTCGCCCTTATACACAGTCCATCAAACCTACAATTTAGAAACCTCAGTCAGTGTATTCAGTTACTTTAATCAGTTCAGGTCCAGTTGAAAACCAGCGTCAGGCACTAGTTGTCTGGCATTTTGCTGAACTGGGCCTTTTTAGCGCAGCCGTGAGGCACACAACGGTGCTAGTTTTCCGACAGCGCAGCGTACTGACTCTTTTCTTTCTGTTGTTTTCCTATATTTTTATTATTCTTTTACAGTATGTCGTGTGCCTTTTGTCTGTGTTAAATAAATGTATTTTCTTTCTTTTCTTTCTTAATCCCCAGATCTCAAAAGGTTTCATCAAACTATATCCTTAAACTATTTTAATCTTATTACTGTCGAGAAAGTTTCCAACTCATGACTATTAACTTGATACAGTTATAAATCGTCCAGGGATTAGAGTCGAGGTCTCAATCCCTTTAAATCCCTGAGCGAAAGTGGACGACTTGACAAGTGAGGAGCTGTCAGGTATATGGACACATAGCAAGGTAGGTTCAGCAGACTTAATCTGGGCAAAAAGCCATGAGAAATCTAGAAGCCTTATTCCTGGCCTTTTTTTTGAGGATGTGAAATCATCAAATATCTCTTCCCGGTCTGCGTGGAGCGGGAGTACAATTAGTTATTATTACAATATTATATTTGTTTCTCTCTTTGTGACGCATACGGAACAAACCTTCTGTCCAAAATCGATGTCAACTGTCAGTAAAAGTTATACAAGTAGGGCAGTGCGTGTGCGCCACAACTGTTAGACCCGTCGTCCACGACGCTACTCATAAGTACGTTATATGTAAGTCGCGTTAACTTACGAACTTAAATCACCATTAGTATTTCACAATGGAAATACAAGTTGCAAACGCGTGAAATCGTGTAGTATACGATCAACTATTGGAATAGCTGCTAGTGCTATGACATTCTGGCTCTTTTTTTTTTTTGATGGTGGGAAGTCATCAATTGACCCCTCCCGTTCTGGGGGGAGCGGAAGGGAGTTTCAGACTCTAACTAACAAAAACCCATCCATGTTCCTTCCTTAGCCCTTTATGTTCCAGGGTAGCGGTAACCCTTTCGAGTAATCCCGCTTACCGTGACATTCTAGCTACTCATTACTTTTAAGTAGCCTCGTGGACGACGGGCCTTTCACAAATACGTTACGATGTACTTAGTTCTTGCCATATTGTGAGCGCTCAGTGAATTGTAATGGATCTCTATCATTTTTTATGTAGAGTCTCTGTATGCGCGCGGTTTCCCTTCGACGATGAGCGAAAGCAATGCTAATGTGTGTTTAACTTACCTATTGGTATTGAAATTGTAGAGGTGTGTCGTAGTACTCGTAGTGACGTGACTATTGATGGTTAAGATCGCACACAGACATTAATTTGACTATACCAATGCCAAACATTTAACACCATTGTATACCATGGTTGATGCAAATACTTGGTTGATACTTTTATTTAAAGAAATGGTGGACTGTGTGAAAGATGATATAAGACTAGAAAGGAAGTTACTACCGGGATGACTAATAAAGAAGTATGGAAGAAGGCATGTTGACCATAAATAAATTGCAATAAAGGCAAGCGAATAATGTGGATGATTTACATTAATTTGACTATATTTTTGCACTTTCTCTATATAAATTAGCAAAATCAAAAGTATCAATAATACAGAATCTCATTTAGATCCAAATAATGTTTAAAAAACGAATCACAGCTCTGCTCCAAGCGAAGAGGTTCGATCCTCCGGAAGTACGAAGTAGGATCAATTTAATCTAATGTGCTCACCACAATTTCCGTGCTGATTTCGGAAGTCCGCCAGACTAATCGGGCCTTCTTGATTACGTGTTTTGGGAAACGCCGCTGGCTCGAGTGTCTCGAAAGTTTTTGGCAATTCAAGCAACGTACCTCGTTTGTCGATGTGGTATTAGGACTGAGACGTTAGCTTTATCCAATAAGCCAGTATGATACAGCTCACTTAAGTCGGCGCCTTCCACAAATATAGGTAACTAGCACTTTGCCCGCGGCTTCGCTCCCGTGATCTTTCCCGTGGGACCCGTTATTTTTCCCGGGATAAAAAGTCTATTATTTTAAAATTATAGCCTATGTTACTCCTAGAAAACTAAGCTTTCCAACGGTGAAAGAATTTTTAAAATCGGTCCAGTAGTTTTTGAGCCTATTCATTACAACCAAACAAACAAACAAACAAAGTTTTCCTCTTTATAATATTATAGTATAGATTAAACACCATCATTTAGACACTTAAAATGTTGAAGGATAACATCGTGAGGAAACCGGTATGTCCTAGAACCAAAAATTCAAAGACATGTGCCCATCATGCACTGGGCCCGAGTGGTTGATTACGGCCCATTCCCTCTCACCGCGAGGAGGCCTGGGTCCCAGCAGTGGGAAATTTATCGGCTGATAATGCTACACGGTCATGCCAAAGAAAATATGGATAGATTGAATGATATGAAAGAGAAGGAACTGAATGATTGCGTGTCGGTTGACAAGGGAGAATGAAAGACTACCCCAAGTAACATGAGACGGTAGCAGGAAGATGATAATGACCCATCCATTATCAGGAAGTTCCCAAATACATCTAAGACTGAAGTCACGATTAATTAGTTGTGATAGCCTAGTGGTGTGACCGTCAGAATGCCATGTCATAGGTCTCTAGTTCGAACCCAAGGCACGCACCTCTGAGTTTTCGGATTCATGTGGGTATTGTATCTATTAAGATATACGAAGATCCGTGAGCTAGTGTCAGTGCGCACACATATGTATTGTATCGGTGTAGCGGTTGTGGTATGTGCGAATTAGTCGCGAGTAATGGCCGGTGTCGCTAGCCGCATACAAAATCTTGTGTACAATCTTGTCAATAAACAATGGTTAAAGTGATCAAAACTAGTGTTATTATTTATGCCCTAACAGTATCATTATCACTTGCTTAAAAAACGGTGAAGGAAAACATGATGAGGAAACCGGCATGCCTGAGAGATATTTCTAGACAGCATGTAAAGCGTGTGAGGCCCATGAGCAGCATAAAAACTCTGACACCGGATCGATAAGAAAGAAGAAGTCGATTAATTATTACATCTCTATAAACACACAGTCTTCTATTCTCAGAACAGAGCTTTCTTTGATTTCTCATTAAGCCCCTTAAAAGGTATCCAACAGAGTATGCTCTCGTTCATAACACACATGATAAGCCGTGATAAGCCAAACCAGATGTTTGTAGCCGATAACAGTCGGTCTGTTAGAACTTTAGCTTCAAAGAGTTTCGGGAATGTTATGGTAAACATGTGGGTGATAAGGTGTGGTACTCGTTGGAAGGTAAACTTCACTCGGGGGGCTTGTTATCTGTGAAAGCTTTCCCAAGTTTCCAACTAAATTGGCCTTTCATCATTACCTTCCTTGATTATTGAATTGGTTTCTATGGGAAATTCTACGAGGTATCCATAAATCTTGCTGGCCTGAAACTAACGTAAGTCAAAGTCAAATCATTTATTTCAAATAGGCACAAGAAAGGCACTTTTGAACGTCAAAATGAACAAGAAATAGAATTGATTCTAGTCGCCCCTTCCAAAAGGTAGCTTCGTGTGGAGAAGAATGGGCTAGAAACTCCACTGTTACTCTTTTAAAATGTTTTGTAATACATGAATTATAACATTATCTGTGAATAAGGCGAATGGCAAACATGACCCTTTGAACTAATATTTTGAATCCAGATAAAATCTTTATTAAGTGTATGTTTATTTATGCGATATTGTATCACCTTTGAGAATATCCTAAGATGTATGAATTTTAGGTATACCATAATCCTCTTAAAATATACTCAGTATTACTAGGTACCGTCAACATTTTTCGTTACGTTACGTTCTTTAATTATGGCACATTCGAATACTAACATTAGCTATGTACCTATGGACACTGGGCTGCACACAGCGTACATTGTGTGAATCCATCATTTAGTTGCAAGCACTCATTTTATTGTCTTCCACATACAAACATAATGCCGTGACTGCACTAATCACTGTGTTTCCCACACTCAATTGTATTTAAGTTTCAAGTTTCTTCTTCTGGGAATTAGAGAAAAAACATTGTGTCAATTGCATGTCATCTCGCTGATTGTTGGCCATTAATACTGATGACGTTTTGAAAGATAGGACTTGAAACTACCCTCTTTGACATAGTCGTAATCTGCGATCGGTAATGAGATAGAAATTAAATCTATGAAATGGTTAGAAATTATATTAATGGATGAAGTTTCTTTGAGGGGCTCGTGGCTAAGTACTAACAGCCGCACAGGTCGATCTACCAGGTTAAGCTACGCTTGCCGAGGTTGGCCGTGGATGGGTGACCATCTTTACATACCGAGTCCACCGTGGCTTGGAAAGCACGTTAAGCCGTTGGTCCCGGCTGTCATTTGTGCATCTTTGACAGTTGTTACGGGTCGTCAGAAGCCCGAAAATCTGACAGCCAGTCTTACCCAGGGGTATCGTATTGCCCAGTTGTGGGTTGTGGAGGTCAGACAGGCAGTCGCTCCAGGTAAAATACTGCTACTAGCTGCATCTGGTTAGACTGGAAGCCAACCCCAACATAGTTGGGAAAAGGCTAGGCAGATTGATTGGATGACGTTTTTTTTTATGAGTAGCAGGATTTATAATAGAGGTGGCCGTGTTTTCTGGAAGAAGTTCCTTAGCGCGGCTTGTGGTAGGAGTTACAAGTAGAGATCGTCGTGTAAGAAAAAGGCGTTATGCGACTGTCTTACTCTCCGTATGTTTCTATTATACGTACATACACGAGGGTGTGTGAACTTCGTTCTTTACGGGGGTAACACATGTTTTGTTTTAAGTGGCACCTTTAGCGAAACCTTGTTCTTATTCCATTCAACCCATCAGAATAACACGTGTAGGATGTTTTGACAAACAGTTTCACTGATGTGTAATAATAGCTACTGGCTGACAACACTAATATTTGTATTATGCATACTGCAAGTTGTTGTTATGTCCTTTGTTTTTGTAATCAGTTCATCAAAGACATATGATTTATTTACAGCATATGAAGCTAAGTCAGAGGCCCATGGGCAGCATTAAAACTTTGACACTAGGTTCGTCAATAACCACACGAAAAAAAGCCACAAATGGGAGCGTTCCTTATCGTACCTTGAGCTAATCTCGTGTTGTTATTGTTTATTTTATTTTTTAGCACCTACCATGACTTTATTATGTTTCCTCCAAAGTCGAGCTCTAGCATTTCGACAGCAACAGAAATAATGCGGAGCCAAAGTAAATGCTAAGTAATATTTATTAACCGTGATTAATAAATCATACTTAGCATTTACTTTGGCGTATCGGATTCGTAGGTAATGAAACCTTAAATGTCACCGGTGACTAAAAAGTTGTCTAAAAATTGGCATGAAGAGTTGTCAAGAAAACATTGTGAGGAAAGTTTTCAGTATGAATGTGGATGGCCATAAATGTCGGGCGAGGAAAAGATGGATGGACTGTGTGAAAGATGATAAGGCTAGAAATTAAAGATTATTTGCGTCAACCCTAAATAAATTGGGATAAAGGCAGGATCATGGAAGGGCAATGAAAGTTTTTTTCACGTCATCCAAGTGTGTCATAAGTAGGTAAAACTGTTCTGAACGTATACAATCCCAGGAGTATGTTGTTATCGCGGAAATCATGCTGCAGAGTAAATAGTGTCTGACCGATAGCCAGGTCACTGACCCGCACCCACTCTTGTGTATGAAGTGCACCAGTGCAGGTGCTAGCAGTAGTGTAATTGGAGTCAGTGCTTGAGATTTGTTAGTGATGAGTGATAGGTTTAAGATTGATATTTTGGCCGATTGTATGATGAATAAGGATTTATGCTTGTTTGTTAACATTGTTAGAGGGAGGCGTCCTACTGAAACTCTGTGATCCAGATGTAGAATAATAAAACAAACACTTCTTAATTTCCATTTTTTTAAATAAAGTAGGCTCTTGTTCTTAATTTCGGAATGACATATATATTTATAATTCGCTTAGAATGTTACCACTGTTGGTACACAGGCCATCTCTCGGTGTGGAGTGGGCTGAAATCTACCACGAGTATTGGTTGTCACATATCTCCGAATTTTTGGTTCTAGATAATTCCGATTTCCTTACTTTGTTTTCATTCATCGCTTTAAAAGCAGTAGTGATAAAATTCATCATCGTCATCTGCCTAGCTTTTTCTCAACTACGTTGGAGTCGGCTTCCAGTCTGACCGGATGCAGCTGAATACCACTATTTTACATGGAGTGACTGCCTAACTGACCTCCATGACCCAGTAACTGGGCAATACGATACCCCTTGGTAAGACTGGCTGTCAGGTTTTCTGTCTGACTGTCAAAGTTGCACAAATGACAGCCGGACCAACGGCTTAAGGTGCTGGTGTTAAAATGATCTACATTAAACTATCGAAATAGGATACTTTCTTCGTTAGACCTATTCCAAAAAAAACATGTTTCAAATACGCGTGGCGATTATGAAAGAGGACCAATAGTATGCCCGTCTGGGAAGCACTCACTTTATGTAGTACTGTCACTTGATGTCGACCTCTATCCAACAATAGAATAGAATTGATTGATAGAATCACAAGCTTATCAGTGCCGTGAACTTGTTATCAAACAGAGAAATGTTAGGGGTCGACGACCTGGCCGGTACACTGTCTTGTGTGTTGTGCGTGAGGTGAATAGCTCGGGTGCAGTGAAGCTGCGTCAGTGGGTGAAGTCGGGGCTGTCATTGAGATTTAATTATGGTTGAAAGAAAAAGAATACATGGTAATGTTAATGTTATGAACAGAGACACTGTTTTTTTAAACAGGTAAGGCAAAAGTGTTGAAATGATTTATTTTTTTGGTTATTCGAGTCTCTTGGAATTTATGTTATAAATACTGCTTTTATATAACTTTTGTCCTATGAAATAAAAAATAGTGATATTTAAAAATGCGCCACACTTAAGATTTCTCCAGCAGGTATTGTTTTTACAAGCCCAAATTACAATTAAACACGGTAAAAAAAAACCTCAGAAATAATTATTCTCTTTACTTTTATTCATTCTAATCGTCTGCTGGTTGATCTACTGCTAATCTTGTACTACGTACAAAACTATTGTAATAAAACGTTGCATAGCAAAATGTGACCGCTTGATCGCTAACGATGCCTTACGGAACAAAAGGTCACAAGCGACTACATGTCCTTATACAAATTACTAAGTTTCTCTACCTGGTCCAACATTTTAAAACTAATGGCGAATTTGGTTTCCTGATTTCTGTAGATTTCTTATCATGAAAATTAACATCGTTATCGATAGATTAGTAGGGCTTATCTTTTAATCTCTACTAATGAAGTAAGATTAGTCTGATTCCTATACTTTCAGAAACTCTTCCTGAATTATTAGAAACCAGTTACCTAGTAAGTGAATCAATCAATCTGCTTAATGTTCTTCCCTACTATGTCGGGGTTGGCTTCCAATCTAACCGGATGCAGCTGAATACCAGTATTTACATGTGATCGTTACAACTCAGTTACTGGGTAAAACTGCAAAGACAGGCTCTTTCGGGCTTCTGGCTACCCTTAACGACTATCAAAGATCCACGAATGACAGCCGGGACCAACGGGTTAACGTGCTTTCCAAGGCGCAGAGGAGTCTCGGCTGTTCAGATGGTCACCCATTCACAAACCAACCCCTGTAAGAGTAGCTTAACCTGATAGATCGACCCGTGCGTTGTTATTAGGTCATTACTTGCCACGCAACGAAATGTATATTTTTGTAAGTAAGGCTGGAGACGTCTTATACTTATTTGATCCCTAAAGAATCCCCCGTAAAAGACACAATCCCACATCTACTAACAACGGAATTAACCACTTTTCTAGTTAGTTTTATAGTTACATAAGAACACACAAATCGCGTCCCGGAAACCACTGTATTCTTTCTAGGATATACTAATACTTCCTGTGTCCTCTCTCTTCTAGAAAATCAGCATCATGTATCAAAATTATCGTTAAGCATCAAAATTAACACCAAGTATCAAGTATCATAGTTTCCAATAGGTCCCGACACTTTCTCAGACATCGAACTTTGACACCAAAAGTACTGCGAGGTGATGATGCATATAGCATAGTTATACTTGCTTATCTATTTGCTGCTACCAATAATAGCTAGATTTAAGAAAGATTCCCCCTGACTAATGATACCCCCTAAATCATCATCTGCCTAGCCTATTCCCAACTATGTTTCGGTCGGCTTCCATAAAAATTGGTAAAATTTAAAAAATGACCACTTAAAATATTTTAAAGGTTAACTTCAAACGCGTTACCATTAAAGGTGTGAATTGTGATACTTGTTTTCTACAAGTCTTATAATAAAAGTCTTGTCAAAAAAATGTGTTTAAAACATTTAGATACGTCTTAGGTGCAAATTATGTACGAAAACTAGTTAAAATAGTTTAGGTATGGGTATTATATTTATTCATAATCATAAGGTACTCTTCTACTGTCCATATTCAATTCAATAAGAAGATATCACTGCACACTATCAGATATATCTCTATATCAATGCTCCGATCATTAATACTCATGCAACACCGGTATGCGCCTGCGCAGCCTACGCACTGTGACATCGCTGATGTTGCGTAACGCACAGTAAGGTCACAAGTCGGAGTTACTGACCCTGACATATTACATCTTCAAGCTTGCTGTTGTTTATAGGGGGAGTAGAGTTTCAATAATGCAGGGGTCAGAGAACTTATTACATTATCTAAAAACTTACATAATAAGATTTTTTAAATGATTTATAGTATATATTATTTCTTAGGCAGTCGCCCCATGTAAAATACTGGTATTCAGCTGCATAGGGTTAGACTGGGAGCCGACCCCAACATAGTTGGGGAAAGGCTAGGCAGATGATGATGATGATGGGTATGTACCTATTGTTCTTTTCTTTGGGTCTAATATACTACTAGACCTCTCTTAGAGATTTTAATATTTTCTCGTCGTGGCTTTAAGAAGTCATAATATTAACAGTGTGTGCACGAGTAACTTAACTATTAAAAATCAAAGACATGTGACATTTACCAGCCAGCACTGGATTACAGCCCACTCCCTCTTACCAATAGGAGCTAGGACACACCCAGCAGTGGGAAAATTATAGGCTGATTATGCTATGCTAATTTTCTCTCTACGCAATTACTGTGTAATCACTTAATAGCTAATAAACATTGTTTATCTGTAATTCTCAAGTTAATCAATATTTATGTTTGTCTCATAATAAAAATTACGTGGTGAGAGTTGTGTGCAGGTGCGTCTGCGCAACCCAGTTTACTGTATAGGTACACGTAGATTTTATGGTAATGAATTAGAATGTGGATGGAGGAATACTTGGTTATTGACTTTTAGTTTGTAATGGTTATGTATATTTTCATCTTGGATATTTTAATACAATAATTGGAAATTAATCTTGACCCTTAAAAAAACCTTAAAACACACTTAGGAAGCCTATGCTTTTTTTTTTTGAGTGAGGGAAATCATCCAATGACTCGTCGAGCGGAAGGGAGTGTCAGACTTTTACTGACTAAAATCCATCCATGTTCCTTCCTTAGCCCTTTGTGTTTCGGAGTAGCGGAAACCCTTTCGGACAATACCGCTTACACCGGTACACCCCTTAAAAAATCTTAAAACACACGTAGGTAAAATTAGCCTTAAGCATAGGCCTATGTTTAAGGCTAATTTTACTTAACACGTTGAACGCCAACCCGGTCACCGTGTGTCCGACAAACAATAGTTTTTCTATTGTGTCTGCTGCGTGGCAGTCAATGCCTTAAAAATAAGTGTGTGCCTAACCTACGTCTATTAAATAAAGACTTTTAAGATAAGATAATTTTTCTAAAGACGGAGAAACATTTCTTGACAGAAATTATATCAGCGAATAGGCGCCAACTATGTATGTAATTTAGAATCCTTCCTACTTAAAATTTAAATTCCACACTATGCATTAACGCCACTTCGAAATTCAGTTCGACCAAACTGCCAATACATAACCGCCATTAGTAAGTAAAGCCACGTCCACACGGTATGAAAATACCGCATACATGTCGATTACGTGCTGGCTTTAACAAAACACTCACGATTTTGGTGAAAGTGCACGCACTGGGTAGCGGTAACACCGTCAGTCTGAGTGTGCACTAGGCTTAGGACAGACCTTTTGGAATAAAAGGATTAAGTTTGAATTTCGAAGGATAGAACAATCGAAAGATTGGATAGTTTGAAAGTAGAACGACTGAAGAACTAACTTTTTTAAAGGATTCGTTTGTTTTTTATAGTTGCGCTGTTGTCTATTGGTAAGTGATGTTTTTCAGTTGTTTTCTTTGGTTGTGTTGTAATAGATCTCCTATTTGGTCATCAAAAGAGGACAGATTGGTAAATTTGTTTGCAGGCTGTTCTGCTAAGCATGATCATTTTAGCCAATATAGTATGTAGGCAAAAGTTATAATGACTGCATATCGGTTGATAAGTCTTGTAATTTACACTATCTGTATGTCTATTGTCTATGTGTAAATGATTTATGAAGAATTTGCGTAGTTGTCGCTTTGTAACCATATAAGTAGATGCATAGACTGGAACGCAATACCTAGTCTTTTTTCTATAATTTCTTTGTATTATGTTGTTACGTTATTAAATTTTGTCAGCATTCTCAGTATTTCTAACGGAATTAATTATTATGTAACTTCGCTGTAGTTTATAACTGATGCGTAATAATTTAAGTGTATTTTCTTATAAGTTTTATTATGACTTTTGTTACTACGATCGATGTTTTTATTAGTTATAGCTTCTCTTTAATTAACCGTGGGTGCACAAGGTGGAATACTACGGGTGGTATTCGCATTGGTGCTTTTCGAATTGGTGCTCTAAATGTAATATTTTAATAAAAATAAACTTTTTTTTTCTAAATTAAAATTTACACAACGGTAATTTGTTGCAATGCCTCGTTTTGATGCCAGCAGCACATGTAATTCACATTTCAGTCTATATTTTTTCATATAAGATTAAAAACTTTACAAATATTTCCAAGCATATGTCACGAGCTCACTTACAAGTTTTTCATATTCAAGTGAACTGAAAATGTACTGTCTACTAAATTAAATCATTATTTTTGTGAGTGTTCATGTTTATACATATAGATGTCTTAAAAAATTGAGACTCACACGTATTTGATGATATGAAACAAATTAAAAGACACCATGGATATTGGGAAATTTATACTCAGGCATTCAAAAGGTTAATCTTTACACTTGGATATTGCACATATAATTTATTTGTTACCTACACAAAATAACCTGTATACCTAACGTATAAATCTGTCAATATGTCTACTGCAACAATAAAACTCGTGTAACAACATGTACTGTATACAATATCATAAGAAGCTAGTCTTACTTGAACACAATGAGGTTTTCATGTCATACAGGAATTCAATTGTTTTCTATAAGCAATTATTACCTTGTTAGTATGTGGCTATTTATTATGTTGAGTAGTTGTTTATCTCTGCGAATAGTTATACAAAGAAATAAAATTGTTAATTTATTCGCATTTACACATTCAGGTAATAAATATTTTAGTTCCTCGCACCCATTTTTTTTTATTGATAAGTATATTAGGTTTTGTATAGTAAGGGCCTATTTCTATATAGTGTGTTAGGTTAAACGAGGGACATACTTTCAGGGGGTACTATTCGTCGGGAGCCACGTGACGACTCCCGGCCACCGTAGGCGCGGGCCTGCGGACGGTGAGTAATGGGTGACTCACCGTCCGATCAGCACCAGACCCGTGCCGTACGGCGCGTATATGTTCCACGCGCGCCTCAAAGAGATGTCAGCATATGAAGGGGCCCCTCAGGGCCAAGCCTGCCGGGTAAGCGGGATTGTCCGAAAGGGTTACCGCTACCCCGGAACATAAAGGGCTACGGAAGGAACATGGATGGGTTTTAGTCAGTAAGAGTCTGACACTCCCTTCCGCTCCACCCAGAGCGGGAGCAGTCATTGGATGATTTCCCAGCCTTAAAAAAAAAAAGGGGGTACTATTCTCATGAAAATGAACATCTTTGACTACGGAACTATACCACCAACTATACCATAATCATGAAAAAAAGAACAGCTGTTCAGTACATTTATGTTCGCATAAATCGTCAAAATGTATGGAACAGCTGATTTTTTTTTTCATATTTCAGAGTTGGTCCCTTGGACAAAGTTGTTAATTTCCATGAGTACTATACAACCTGAAAGTATGTCCCTCGTTTAAGCTAACACACTGTATATCTGTCACTTCCCCAAACTTGTCAGGTATATTTTAATCGGTGACATGTGTGTGCGCAATACACGTAACTTATCTCTACGAGAAAGACCTGCAGTGGGACAAAAATAAGCTAGTATGTATTATTATTCCAAACATCAGAATATTTTTAGTAATAAAAAAACAAACCCCAAAGTATCTCACTCATCAGCTGGTCTTGCAAACATTTGCACCAATGTAATACAAATCTATAATTAGAAAGTAAAAATAGATTGGCTGTAGTTCGCCCTTTAACTCAATCTATTACTGTCATTGGCTAACTGAGTGAGAGCGTGCGTGCTATAGCCACTACTTGCAACCCTTTAAAGGCTTCACGCGTGGTATTTTTAATTATGTTAAGTAGTGGTTTAGACAGACGATGCGGAAGGCGAACCGGGTGTTGTGACGCGACTTAGGACAGGCCTATGTCCAACAGTGGTCTCGACAGGCTGAGTTGATTAATTAATTGAAGTTTCAATTGAATAATTGCATTGATTAAGATAGCACTAGTGCTACATTGATTGACAACAGAAAACTTGGTACCGGCACGCGACGTTAACATTAGTACGTCAACGAAAAAATAAATACAAGCGATGACATCAATATTTTTGATAAACTCAGCAATAACTAAGTAGCCATTAAAAATAATATCCTGCATAAACAATTTGAAATGTTACAATAAACTACCAACTTAAAGTGTATCAGTCAAAATTAACAAAACGTTACAAATTATGATCTGAGTACACGCAAGATTGGCTCCACGTATCAATTAAACCACGCTTGTTTCCACACTTAAAATATTGCATTAATTATCACAACACGTTACTTTCCCCTCTCTCAGTAGCTTGGAAAACCGCGAAAGTTAGTTCTCAACGCAGTTTACGCTCAACCATCGCACATGATACATGAAACAAAACGAAAATTTAAAATCGATTTAAAAAATCGATTGATTATTTAAAAATAGATCGAGCGAGTGACAAACGACAGTGTCGAACAGTGAACTAAGTCTGGTTCTAAATTTAAACACGCATACCGAACGGAAATATAGAACGCCCAACGGATTGCATGTTCTAAATTTAAAACCCCGAATGCAGCTGCCAGTGTGAACTTTGTCACGGGATTCCGCTTTCTTTTAAAAAGTAAGTTTATTTTAAAATTTCGGTCGATAATTTAGAATGATAGTTTGTATCGATCGTGATGTAGGGGCGTGATCGAGTCGATCGATTGTTTTGTAATTGCCATTGATAGTGAAAGTGTCGTGTTTGACGGCCGTCGTCAGATTGTTGGTAAATATTTTCTAACATTTATGAACTTTCACTGTTCGTAGTACTGCGGGACTGCGGTAGTATCCAAACAGTTTGTTTCAAAGAAATTGTTTTGTTACGCAATGATAGCGTGCATGCACCACGGGCATTTATTATCTGTGGTTGTTCTACTCGTCAGTGTCGTAGACCACAAATTGCGCGATGAGGTCATAACAAACTCGCAACCTGCTAGCTCAATATTGATAATATGTATTTTGAAAAAAAAAATTCGATAACCGTAACCTTTAGGAAATCTCATCAGCAGCCATATTCCACCCACTGCCTCTGGTCTGAATCCGCCGCGAATCTCATCCAGATCTTTACCGCGATCTTCTGTAGGCAAGCAAATCATATTGAATTGACTCATTAAAAAAAAAGTAGTTTAAAAAGACGAAAAAAGGTTCGCTTTTTTTCACGCACTAAAATTATAAACAATATAAGTTCGTATGCAGTTTGTCAATAAGTATCAAGTGCTGTGTTCAAATTAATTAAAAGTCCACGCAGCTTGACTTGACTAAACATTAAGAGTTCTTTATTAAGTTGAGAGATTTAAAAAAAATAGTTTTAATACACGGTATGAATACACATAAGGTGTATTAAAACATCAATTATAGAATATATCCTACTACTATTATAAAGGCGAAAGTTTGTAAGTATGGATGTATGGATGTTTGTTACTCTTTCACGTAAAAACTACTGTATAGATTTGGATGAAATTTGACACAGAGATGGTTTATATCCTGGATTAACACATAGGATATTTTTTATCCCGGTAGAACATTCCTGTGGGATAATTTCCGACCTCCACGCGAGCGAAGCCGCGGGCAGAAGCTAGTTCCGGAATAAATCTAGTTTAGCAGAACAACGAGGGCACACAGACATACAAGAAACCCGACTTTAATTCATAATATGTAAAGATTGTCTTGGGACAGGCAAATCATTGCCTAGGTTGATGAATAGACCTGGATCACGCATCAATCTGCAAGTTAAATGGACCGTAGAAGAGTTACGTGTATGAGGGAATTCAGCCATGTTAGTATTGTCAATGCCTTTTGTAGACTTGTTTATTGCATTTGTTTATTGTCTCGTCAGCTCTAGTCATGTGTATATATTATGACGTCACAGCGTGAAGAGTTAGATTCACTGAATAAAAGAGCGATCATGATAATAAAAAATGAAACAGGTAAATAAGAACCAGGACCAGGCCCGTGCCGGACGGCGCGTACGTGTTCCATGCGCGCCTCAAAGAGATGTCAGTATAGCCTGCCGGGTAAGCGGGCTTGTCCGGAGAGTTACCGCTACCCCGGAAGATAAAGGGCTAAGGAAGGAGCATGGATAGGTTTTAGTCAATAAGAATCTGACACTCCCTTCCGCTCCACCCAGAGCAAGACCGACATGTCATAATTAGCCAACCTCAAAAAAGAAAGGTAAATAGGAACAGTAAATGAATACTTTCACAAAATCCATTCCATTGATCCAGTTTTAGCTGCAAAACTTGGTAAATCTGTGATTCAAAATCAGTTTGGAATGGTGTACTCCATCCGGTCTATCCTGTACAAATCTCATCGTGATAACTCAGGTGAAGTAAGCTCGAAGTGAGCTGTCACTCCACCTGATACCAGGGATCAACACTGGAAGAAAGAAAATACGTTTATTTGTGGCAAACATGACGCAGTAAAAAACAACAAACAAAAAAAAAGCAAGTTGGGGGAAAATATGCGTCACATCCGCGCAAAATAGCCATCGTTCAGCGTAATGCGTCGACCCTATGCGAGCACAGAGCCCCAGCGTTGACGTGATGACGTCTACCGTTGCATCATACGATAAACATAAAACAATGGAGAAATAAAATAAATACTACAGAAATAAACATTCATAATAAAATACTATAAATACTATAGAAAAGTGAATACTATAGAAATAAACATCAATAACATTCCGGGTAACGACGCACGCGCTGCCTGCTGACAGCTTATTTCAATATCACTTCGCGTATGTTTTCATGGAGATGTTTATAGAATAACACAATAATAATCTTTACAATAAAATACCGGTTTATGCCTGTTCGGTTTCCTTCTTTTCCGATACTAACAGCGTTAAAAACTATAAAAAAAATAAAGAAGATTCTTACCAAATCCTTACATAACATAATGTAGGTAACATTTCAATAACAAAATAATCAATTTAACAGATCACAGAGGTCAACACAAAATCAATTAATCTACAAACTGTCAATAAATATTTATTAACAGCATCAAATAAATAAATAAAAAAAAACCTCTTAAAATGTTATCGTGTCGACCTCCTTTGTATTGTAGCGTGGTTAGAATAACAACTCCTTTTCGCTAACCTTACGTAACTTACTATAAAGGCTCATTTACACGAAAAAAAAACTAGTTTCGAATTGGCGATTCATCTGCCTAGCCTTTCCCAACAATGTTGGGGTCAGCTTCCAGTCTAACCGGATGCAGCTGAATACCAGTATTTTACATGGATTGCCTACCTAACCTCCACAACCCAGTAGCTGGGCAATACGATACCCCTTGGTAAGATTGGCTGTCAGATTTTCGGGCTTCTGACGACCCGTAACGACTGTCAAAGATGCACAAATGACGAGATGTCTCCTCCCGCTCTGTGGTGGAGCGGAAGCGAGTGTCGGACTCTTACTGACTAAAACCCATCCATGTTCCTTCCTAAGCCCTTTATGTTCCGGGGTAACGGTAACCCTTTCGGACAAACCCGCTTAAATTACCGCGTTTTTTTGTGTTTTAGAAAAACTTGGACAAATCTGTGAATGAGTCACATGCTGACTGACAGAGGCGAGTTTTTATATATGTCTTGCGTGTATGCATAATGCGTGTCATTTTTCAGCAGTCAAGACAATCAAACATGAAAGTCGATACTATTGTATTCGAATGTTTTATGCCTGTATAGAATGTAAGTACCTGAAAAAAATAACAGGTTCATGAATTCGCTTGGTGAGTTTCCCCTACGAAACTCGTATGGTCTTTTTCACCTCACGACAAGCGGGAATTTGTCTTCGTGAAAAAGACTTTAGGCTATTATACGCTATACGCTTGTGGGGTGGACTGTTACGACATTGTACTTAAAATGCAATAAGTTGGATTCATCCGGTGTAGGAAGGGAGTGTGGTTGGAATAATGATGGAGAGAGGATATGGAGTGTTTTGGCCGTTGGTATTCTGAGCATAATTGACTTAGAAAACATAGTAAGCTTGAGTCGATTGTGATTTAGTTTCGCTTGACTATGAGTAACTTATCTATGCAAACAGATAAAATTGAAGTCTTGTAAAAACAACTTTATAACTAAATGCACTACACATGAAGTACTTGCGGTAGTTTAAAATGAATTTTAAAGTTTTTTCTGTCTGTTTGTTCTGGCTTATCTCCGAAACAGCTGGACCGATTTTGATAGGACTTTCTTTGGCAGATAGCTCATATTAAATATTATATTTTGGAAAAATAATTAGTGTCAACACGGGCGAAGCTACGGGCAGCAGCTAGTTCAAAATATATGAATAAGCTTATTTTTATGCAGAATTTTGCCAAATAGGAACTTCATAATAATCATTTTGGTGCACTGAGTTCACTCCTGAAAAAGGTTATTATCGTTATTGGGTGTGGTTCTGGTGTAGACAAAAACTACTTTAAAGTCACTTTTCCTTTAGACCTATCGACCTATCACGTTATTTTTGTGGACGTGACTCGGAATACAATCGAACAATCGGTTGTAGATTCTTTAGTATCAAGTTTACTAGTTCTCCTACTTCTTGAGACAGATAAAAAGCATAAAACAGATTGTAATTACAAACAATCAACGTATGTTTTTAATTACATACAAGTCATCTTCTTATCGTGTGGTTAGTGACCAACCTGGTGTCAGAGTATTTATGCTGCCCATAGGCCTCTGACTTAGCTTCACAAGCTGTTGAGAAGTATATCTCAGACATGCTAGTTTCCTCACGATATTTTCCTTCACCGATATTTAAGCAAGTGATAATTATACAATACGCACATGAATCCGTAAATTCAAAGGTGCGTCTCTTGGGTTCGAACTCGAGACCTATGAATTGGCAGTCCGACGGTCACACCACTAGGCTATCACTGCTGTGTGTAATTATAAATATTTTTTATAGCTATGCTCATTCAACGCCATCTTGTATTGCCACTTATTTGAAAAAAGTATTAACTCTCCTAGAAAATCTTCTTATCTATGAAATTAAATCTATGTTTACTTAATGCCTTATGGTAAGGCATTAAATAAACATAGATTACATTACATTACAAAAACTGGTCTAGTTCCTGTCATTACTTTACGTAAGTAAATAAGAAAGTATCGCAGAAATGCACAATAATCCGAGGAAGCTCGCGTAATTTATTGCGCCGGGCGGCGCCGCCATCACTCTTAGATGCTACATTAAGTTATTACGTGATATTAGAAATATTATGGTAAGAATTAGATTGACAAGTAACGACACTGCAGTCTGCAGCAGTGTGAAGTGTGTGGCCCAGTGGTAACAGCCGTTACTTGCGAGTTGTAGGTCGTAGGTTCGAATCCAGATAAGCGCTTTATTTTGTGTAAATTGTGTCATTACCACTGTTCTGAAAAACTATCTTCTTCTTTTCGTGTAGTTAGTGGACTAACCTGGCGTCAGAGTTTTTATACTGCCCATGGGCCTCTGACTTAGCTTCAAATGCTGTTGAGAAATATCTCTCAGAAATGCTCTTTTCCTCACGATGTTTTCCTTCACCGATTTTTAAGCAAGTGATAATTATACAATACGCACATGAATCCGTTAAATCGTGGGTGTCTTGGGTTCGAACTCGAGACCTATGACTTGGCAGTCTGACAGGCACACCACTAGGCTAACACTGCTTGCTTGCTTATCAAAAACGATGAAGGAAAACATCGTGACGAAACCGGCTTAATAGGTAAACCTCTGTCTAACCCTGCGGGGATTAGAGGCGTGATGTTAATTATGTATTTAATTACTTTCCCAGAATTCCAATTTAACGCTATTAATCATTATTTTTATTCAACCGTTATTAAATCAGAATTTTGTTAATTCATCACGGTCCAGTCGCTGCAAATTGAGAATTATTCCCCAAAAGCCCCGTTTTGCCTGATCTTGAGATAACGTAGAAATAATTAACTCAGTACTTTGGATTTACACACTCATTAACTTCGTGGTATACTGTTGAATTATGTAAAGTTCGTAAAAGTATTGATTTAAATAAATTATCAGGGCTAACGTGTTTTTCATGATTTTTTTGTGATTCGACATCTCGCTATTCAACCTAGGAGGTTGCTAACTAGGCTATCCTGTAGGTGCCCTAATAAATTAAGGCCTTCAGTCGAAGAATAACGCTTACAAACTAAGTGACTACACGCCTAGGGCACCCCCTGTGGGGTACGGACCTTGGCGTAGGCCGGTCGCATTTTCTCATACGAGCTAAGCTGCAATACAGAGCGAGCAATGGTGACTTCAGAGAGGAATCTGTAATTTGAAACATTTTAACACGCTTTTATTAGCTCGGGTTGTATCTATGTATGTATGTAACGGAATCTTTGAGCTTAATTTTCACCGGTTTCTAAAAGTCTGATCAACTTGAAACTTTGCACACGTCTCAAGGACCGATGACAATGCAATAATTTGATAATAGTTTCCCATTATCCTTATTAGGACCGCCAGGACTTCTAAAAAATTTTTTTTTACACGCTTTATATTAGCTTCACTTTGTACCTTTGTATGTTTGTAACCGACTCCTTTAGACGCGATTTTCACCCACTTTAAACGGCCAGACTTTTCGTTCAAACTTTGTAGATTTATCGAGGACCGATGACAATACATTAATTTGAACTAAAAAGTAGGAAATAAAAAATAGTTAAAAAAAACTAAAAAACACGCTTTTTATAGAAAACCGAAATAAAAAATAGAAAATAAATTTTACTTTTTAAAAAGCGTGGGGTGCATGGTGGTGGTGAATATTATCTTAAAAAGCACCCCACGCTTTTTAAAAAGTAAAATTTATTTTCTATTTTTTATTTCGGTTTTCTATAAAAAGCGTGTTTTTTAGTTTTTTTAAACTATTTTTTCAAACATGAATGATTATGAAAATACTAATCTCAATGTATTACGTGGTACATGTATTTTCTTATTGCCTCTTTGGACTAGTATAGTGGTCGCAGAGCTTGAGGTTTTCGATTCCCAGATTCGGGAAAAATGTTATCTCGAATTTCCCAGTAGCAACCCGGAGACTAGATTTAAAAGCGTTAAGCTTAGCAAACATTAATATAAATAGACTAGATGAAGATATCACTTTACTGAACTATTAACATTCTTCAGCTAATCTTTAGTCTAGAAATAATGTCATCATCAACACGATGATTGTATACCATCATTAAAATACCTAAATACCAGACGGTTACTAAAACCTCATGATTCAGACACAGCTGTTCTATCGGAAACGGCTGGAATATCTTCAGCTAAACGTTAGTAATATTATTTCTTTATTCGTCATAATATAGTGATTAACATGTTTATCTTCAGGCGTGGAAACGCCGAAGTAATTATACGTTATATCAGTAAACGATTCTAGTTAATCTATCAAGAAATATTTGACCACACGTATTTCAAATCATCATCTGCCTAGCCTTTTCCCAACTGTGTTGGGGTCGGCTTCCGATCTAACTTGATGCAGTTAAATACCAGTATTTTACATGAAGCGACTGCCTATCTGACCTCCACAACTCAGCAACTGGGCAATACGAAATCCATTGGTAAGACTGGCTGTCAGATTTTCGGGCTTCTGACGACCCATAACGACTGTCAAAGATGCAAAAATGACAGCCGGGACCAACGGCTTAACGTGCTTTCCGAGGCACGGAGGAGTCTCGTTATGTAAAGATGGTCACCCATCCACGGCCAACCCCGGCAAGCGTAGCTTAACCTGAGGGATCAACCTGTGCGGCTGTTAGTACTTAGCCACACGTATTTTAAATACGTTGGGGAAATTACGTAAAAGTACTTTCGTTTTTCTTCTTGATGTATGAGGAGAATCTCAAACGGTAAAATGTTAGTATTGGTCTCAGGTTTTTGTTATGCCTCCCATTTCTCTTAGTTGTCATGTAAAACTTGTGTACGCAGCTTCCTTGAGTACATTTCTCTTATTTAAATTGTACAATCTGCGCAGGATTGCACGGAAGTTGAACGAGTACATTCTTATAGAGAAGTTGAGATTACAAGTACCTACTTATGTTGCATTTGTACGATTTCACGACTTATGGGTTTCGAACGTCACCCTAAGAATCCCAATAAGTGTAGGAGGCAAAATATCCAGTATTTCTGATATTTTTGTGTTTTGTCGTACCGGAGGGATATTTCCACAAAATGCGTTAAATAAAGGATAACCTAATCAACATCTGTCTAGCCTTTTCCCAACTATGTTGGGGTCGGCTTCCAGTCTAACCGGATGCAGCTGAATACCAGTATTTTACATGGAGCGACTGCCTATCTGACCTTCACAACGCAGTACTGCGCAATACGATACCCCTTGGTGAGACTGGCTGTCAGATTTTCGGGCTTCTGACTACCCGTAACGACTGTCAAAGATGCACAAATGACAGCCGGGACCGAGATAAGATAAAGGATAACCTAACATAACAGTCAAAACAATACTTTTGTGTATAACCTGTTTTCTGATTTACCAGAACAAGGGTCACTTACTTTTCAAACCGTGCGGTGTTGCACAAGTATTCACGACATGACACCCAGCTATTGGTCTCGCGATCTGACATGATAATCTGTATACATATTTCCTTATTCCTAACCATTATCTTTTATGTTTTCCAGACAACTGACAGCGCAGACTTCCTGGCGACACGCCCGCACACGGCGGCTGTGATCCCGGGCAAGCCTGCGGGCAACCCGCTGCAGTTCGTGCGAGTCGGACCTGCTGACCTGGGCAGCCGGGCTCGGGAGCAGCTGAGGAGGGCAGAGCTCGCGAAGAGGACAGACCCTGCCCGCATTGAGAGGCAGGAGGACTGGCAGTCGGTGAGTGTAGTGAGTGAACTTCAAATTTTAGTTTAGACCAGACCAGACCGACGACCGGTCTTGTTTCAAATCGCAGGAGGTGGATGATTTCTTTCTGTAAATAAGTTATGAAAATCATTTTTACTGGTCAAAAATAAATTATGTTTTAAAACAAGGTGAGGTCGGTGTTTAATCTCTGACCAAAACAAGCTCACACACACGTAGTCTCTTTTATAGTTCATACAAAATCTTGGTCTCTTGAGTATACTGGGTATACTGGCTTGAAAGGTTATATACAAACAAAAGAATATCCTACAGACTACCAAACTCACGATGAGTCACGTGACCAAAAATTTATAGAACAGCTGTTTTTTTTTGCGATTTTGGAGTTGGTCCCATAGTAAAAGTTGTTCAGTTTGGTGGCTTTTGTATGTCATATACCTTTTCGGTTACACCCTGTATAAAAGGAAGTCTGAAAATGACACTGGTGACTCCCCACTGCTAAGTGAACGGACTGCGATGATCATACATACATAATTTGTTTAAAAAAAAACTATTTGTAAGTAATCCCTCGTCCAGGAAATGACAATCCATTGCCTTCTCCGCCCTACTGGATCCAATGATCATCCTTGAGTCGATGATATAATAGTGACAGTAGGTTTGCCCTTTCTGCTTACCTTTGCCCTTTGGGAAATACAAACAATGTAACTGGTACCAAGAACCATTCGTTAATTACTGCACTATTTACCCCACAAAGGAAAATCACGAACTATGACTAACTAGATGACAAATCCATTACGTTCAAAGCATGGGAACGTATTGGCTATGCAGCTTGCGCGCACGCATCTCTTCATCTGGAACACCACGAATTCACATAAAAATTCTACAGTTTTATTTCTGCCGACACTTTTAGTGGACCAATAAGGAAGCGCGTTTCTCAAGCGAAGTTTAGGGTTGTCCAATTTTATTGGTGTGTTTTAGTAATAGGTAATTGATTTACTAACTTGAGTATTTAATGTGGCAGTATGTTGGTTAGTTTTACTGACAGTTGTAAAGCTAGGGTGAAGGGTTTGTGTGTCAATGTGTCAACGATAAAGTGATAGGTACAGATTGATTCCACTGGCTCCAATTTTTTTTACAAACACATACACTGGACAGCAAATAAACCGAGCCACCCGCTACCTAGGCACTCTAATTCGATTTTCTCAAAAACTAAAAAAACTACTATTATCAAAGTTGTACCTACAGAAAGTGCGTTTCATGGTGATTAAAATGAAAGGAAACTCATTGGGTTTAATCAATATTTCAGTGTTTATTAAGGATTTTACAAAGAAGAGTCGTTTTCCAGTCGTGGCAATCGTTAGTAATGCTAAAGTGAAAAAAAAAATTAAAGCCAAAAACAAAGATAAAATGAAAAAAAAGTTTTTGATCAATATTCCGTATTCCCTCCCCTTGCTCAGATAACTGCCAGCATCTTTGTATTCATCGACCTTACGAGCCTGACGATAAAATTTTGAGGAATTGTATTCCACTCCTCTTCAATTGCGATTCGCAGCTCTGGAAGCCTTGTTGGAGCAGGTACCCGGGCTCGAACCCGACATTTCAGCTCATCCCTTAAGTGTTCTATCGGATTCAAGTCCGGGCTTCGAGCTGGCCAGTCCATCGTACGAATGCTGACGTCGCGTAGATACTGGGTCACCACATGAGCAACATGAGGCCGTGCATTATCATGCATCAATTGCATATCCTGTCCGATATATCCTGCGTAAGGTACATGGTCTGCGAGGATTTCAGTAATGTAGTGATGAGAAGTCAGTCCACGTGTACGGCCCGTCGGTTCGATGAAAACTAACGCTGTATGTGCTGTTAACGAGATGCCGCCCCAGACCATTACAGATCCTCCTCCATAAGCAACAGTTTCCTCGATGCAACACTGAGAATAACGTTCTCCAGGGCGACGATATACTCTCTGACGTCGATCACTTCCATGTAGACTCACCCTGGTCTCATCAGTGAAGAGTACATTACTCCACTGCTCTAATGTCCAATCCCTATGCTCTCGAGCAAATTCAAGTCGTGCTCGACGGTGTGCTACCGTTAATGTTGGGCCTGTTGCAGCTCTTTTTGGGGTCAGGTTCCGTTCAGCAAGTCTCCTTCTGACGGTATCTGAAATTATGACCACTTGGCGTTCGTCACGCAGACTTTGTTGGACTTTAACTGCGTTGAGGTGGCGATTTCGCAGAACAGTAAGGTGGATATAACGATCATCTGCTGCTGATGTAGCCCTAGGTCTGCCCGTACCTGGACGGCGATCGAATGCTCCAGTCTCTAGGTATCGTCTGTAAACTCGTTGCACCGAAGATCTGCTGATTCGAAGCCTTCGAGCGACTTCACGTTGCGCAATGCCTGCTTGAAATAATGCTACAGCTTGAGCTGCTTTCTGAGGTGTTGTATCCATTATTAATCGAAAAAAGTAGCAAAAACACACGCGTCTGAGCAAATGATGGACAAAAACTAAAGAAATGATAAGAAATATCCGACTACCCTCATTGTAGAGAAAAAGAACGCTAATTTCAAACTCTGGTGAAAACAGAGCAAATCGTTAGCATTGTGTTTGTTGCTTGATTAAAATGTGAGTTGAGGGTACTTTCGAATTAATTTGTAGTCATTTTAATCACCATGAAACGCACTTTTTGTAGGTATAACTTTGATAGTTGTCAGTTTTATACTTTTTGAGAAAATCGAATCAGAGTTCCTAGGTAGCGGGTGGCTCGGTTTATTTGCTGACCAGTGTGTATACGAAACTCAGTACTTCTTTTTTTCTTATTTCGTTATGTTTCTTCGTAGTCAACCACTACACATTGTTCAGAGACCAGTTGTCTAATTATACAGGGTGGCAGAGAATACTTCCTTTTTTTTTCTAATATTCAACATAGAATTGCTCTTTTTAGTGGGTCTTTGTTTTCTTTCCTATTAGAATAAATAGGTACTTACAGTATGGCAGAACGATGAAGAAATGGGTGATGAAGAACAAATACTTGTATTCCCTTTAGTACAGCCATTTTACCTACTAACACTCGTTAGTAATTACAACTAGTAGGTTAAGTATCACTTGCAGTGTGGTCTCTCCACCTCAGAGCGTTCCGTCACGGTCATCACGGTTTACCTAGTGTTTATGGTGCTGACATATTTTGTACACATGAAGTTTATTGCAAATAGTATAAATACCTCTCGAATGAACACACCATAATAGATGTGTTGTTAGAATATTATCACTAAATAGTATAAAAGCAAAGTCGCTTCCCGCGTCCTAATGTCTGTCTGTATGTATGCTTTGATCTTTAAACCTACACAACGGATTTTGGTGCAGTTTTTTTTTAATAGATAGAGTGATTCAAGGGGAGGGTTTATGTGTACAATTTGTCGACATTAAATGCTGGCGAAGCTGCGAGCGGAAGCTAGTTAAATAATAAACTACAAAGATTTTTAATATTTCGATCTGTGTGAATTAAAATGTCTATTTTATGATTTTTGTCTGATGATTATTAGTAATTTTTATTTTTTTTATTTTTTCTTAAACTCTTAACCTATTTTACACATTGTTTTAGCCACACAACGAAAACCTCTCAGGGTTTATCTGTGTGCCGGCGAGCCGATCATTAAATTTTACAAAATTTAACCTAATCAATCTGCGTATAGCATTTATTTTGTGTCACAGATATTCTAAAGAAAAGTGAATCAGAAGCCATGTTTTTTTTAATACTAATCCTCTCGATGTTTTAATAATTAGTTCCCGACAACCCTACAAGCTTGGACACAGTTAATTCAGTGTTCCCGTCGAGTGAAGTTTTTCACTTTTTTTTTCCTAATGGCCGTTAATTACTGGGCTTCCGATGAAACTGGAAAGCGCACCAAAACCAGGTTAATAGCTAAGCATTTTTTATATGAAGTTTTCTGCAAAAATGATTCCCTTGTACGTAGTTTGTCGAGGTTTGTGTGTCTAGCTTCTTTATTTCCTTTTGCGGCTGTGGTGTTGATTAGAAAGGCCGGTTACTCTTCAAGTTTCTTTCAAACCTTAAGATCATTTAACCAATTCGTATTACTTATTTATTGTTTGACGAAAGAAGAACCAACCCAAATGAGCTAGCGATGTTCAATCGTCAATCAATCTGCCTGACTAGTCTTCCAAAAAAAAACATGAAGCGGCTGTCTATCTGACCTCCACCTCCCAGTAACTGGGTAATACGATACTCCTTGGTAAAACTGACTGTCAGACTTTCGGGCTTCTGACTACCCGTTAAACGTAAAACACTTTGTTTTTTTGTAGTAAGGCAATTTAACTTACCTTTCCTCGCTATATTCGTCAAAATTCAGGCCCTGCGCCCGCGCAGCTGCTTGAAAAAGCAGTTAGTTCCGTTCCACGTGCAGCGATTTCAAAATCCTTAGTTAATAGCCCTGAGTGGGTATTGATTTATAACTCGTAAATCCTCTAAGGTGCCTTGTTTTTGTTTGTTATGTCTTTATGACATTAATGCTCGATATATTTATGTATGTTCTGTTAGTTTTGAAAAAGACAACTTTTAAGTGTGAGGTGTGTAAGGTTGTTGTTTTGAATGTAGGCGCAAGTCGTAGCCACGTGACGACTCCCGGCCACCGTAGGCGCGGGCCTGCGGACGGTGAGTAATGGGTGACTCACCGTCCGATCAGCACCAGACCCGTGCCGTACGGCGCGTATATGTTCCACGCGCGCCTCAAAGAGATGTCAGCATATGAAGGGCCAAGCCTGCCGGGTAAGCGGGATTGTCCGAAAGGGTTACCGCTACCCCGGAACATAAAGGGCTACGGAAGGAACATGGATGGGTTTTAGTCAGTAAGAGTCTGACACTCCCTTCCGCTCCACCCAGAGCGGGAGCAGTCATTGGATGATTTCCCAGCCTTAAAAAAAAAAAAAAAGGCGCAAGTCGTAAGTCAAATAGTTGCCATATATTGTTGGGGAAGATAGATAAATGTGCTTTTACGCTACAACGGCTGAACGGGTTGGAACGGAACGGACCATGACCTGGGTTAGGACATTGGATACTTTTTAACCCGAGACTACGTTCCCGTGAGATAATTTCTGACCTCCCAATTAGTTTCTATCCAGCTTGAGCGTAAACGTTATAGAGAATATTCATATCTTTTTCTTCCAAAACGTGGCTAAGTACTAACAGCCGCCCAGGTCGATCCTTCAGGTTAAGCTACGCTTGCCGGGGTTGGGTCGACATTCCTCCGTGTCTCGGAAAGCGCGTTAAGCCATTGATCCCGGCTGTGATTCGTGGATTTGGCTTATTGGACGACTCGCACGAATTGAACTCGCACGAAACGTGCGAATCGACTCCTTTAAAAAATATTATTTTTTCTGTAGTCGATTCGCACAAATTTTATTTATTGGCCTGCAAATCGACACCCTCACTAAAATGTAGTAGGCTATTCGCTCCCCGTTAAATAAACTTTGTGCGAATCGACTACAGAAAAAAGAATATTTTTAAAGGAGTCGATTCGCACGTTTCGTGCGAGTTAAATTCGTGCGAGTCGTCCAATAAGCCGTGGATTTATTTCAAATAAACCAATTACAGGCACTTTTGAATTGTCAATTTTACTTACTACATTACTTTAAAGCACGTTAAGCCGTTGGTCCTAGTTGTCATTTGTGCATGTTTGACAGTCGTTACGGGTAGTCAGAAGCCTGAAAGTCTAACAGCCAGTCTTACCAAGGGGTATCGTATTACCCTGTTACTGGGTTGTGGAGGTCAGATAGGCAATCGCTCCATGTAAAATACTGGTATTCAGCTGGATCCGGTTAGACTGGAAGCCGACTCCAACATAGTTGGGAAAAGGCTAGGCAGATTACTCTTGTCATTTCGAATAAATTATCCCAGCTTTTGCTGGAATCCACCATCGATTCTGTATATCGGTTATTTTAAAACCCATTTTACATCGCCAGTCGTATTTTGGTACATTTCATGACTCGCAGACTGATATGGTTATAGGTTGTAAAATACTCCGATGCCATGCAATAACTCGTGGGAATACTTATGTATGTTCGGACATGAGTCGTTTCAAATGTTTCAGTAAAACGCCGAATCATTTCATACGGGAATAAAGTAATATAGCCACAAATTAAGTAAACGAGTTTAATATTTTACGAAATCAGTTTAGTTATGTAATAAACAAAACATGTACCGTCACGAGCACCAATATTTACCGATTCGAAATTTCAATGTGTGTGAAAACATACAATTTCATTCAACAATAAAGGAGAAAAACGCATTACTGTATACATATTTTTGCTCGTGACTGTACCTAGTAAACAGACTCACTTTGGCATCCATAGTACATTCTTCTTTTCCAAATCAATGCACAAACAAACGATCCGTAATTAAATCACGTAAAAACTGTAAAGCTATTACAAAAACGTCACACCACAAATAGACAACATACTCCATTTTTTCTTCATTTCCATTCCACCTCACGATTCCATCCAATTACTCCGATGACAGATTCCTCCAGCAGCATTTAAAACATCTGATAATGACAGAGAATGTCGCCGCCTTCTTGGGGCCAATTACTTCGATCGTAACAAAACAATAACGAAGCTCGCACTGCCTCCGGCGCGGGCGCAGGCCGGAAGTTGTGCGCATACGCATGCCGGCGACGACTTCCGGCCGGAGTAACGAGCCGCCCTTTGTCGTAACTGTGTGTATTTTAAGTTTGTTATTGTTTTTGTGAGCTATCTGCACTAGTTGGGGAGCTGATCATTAATTGTAGGTCGTTTTTTTTGGAAGTCTTTATTTTCCTAGTGGATTCTGTCAATAATTCATTGGGTAGGTTTAGGATAGTTACTTTAAAAAATTACAGTCAAAGTCAAAAGTCAAATCATTTATTTCAAATGGGCACAAGTAAGGCACTTTTGAACGTCAAAATGAACAAGAAATAGAATTGATTCTAGTCGCCCCTTCCAAAAGGTAGTTTCGTGTGGAGAAGAATGGGCAAGAAACTCCACCGTTACTCTTTTAAAATGTTTTACAATGTTTTGTATACATGAATTATAACATTATATGTGAAGACGATACACCCAGAGTATCACTACACCACAAAAGGTGAAAAGAAACACACATATAGTAATGGCAGGTAAATTTAAGTATGTCAGAAGTACATGGTGCTCACATATTTACACATGATCACATATTTACAGGAAAGACTTAAGTCTATGAAGTAAACTCCTGTTTCCTTCTATCCTATCATATTGGAAAAAAAATCCCCTATCCTGATGCTTCGAACATTTTTATTCGAGCCATCCTTGTAACAAGTTAAAAATAAAACGTTCCAAGCCACTTGACATACCAAATACCGATAAAAGTCATCATCTAAACATTCCAAAGAATGCCAAACAAGAACTTAACATTTTACATTTTTTTCACTTCTCCCATTATTGCGGTCATTACGTAGATTAGCCGAGATTAGCCGTCGTTAAACTGCCAAGACGACTGTTGTGCAACTGTTGGCGATTTAAAAATATCTGTATTTCCTAGCCGCCACTCAATAATAGGTCTATTAAGTTCTGCTGGGCTATTTCACTGGCTTAAAGTGTAAGCTGTAATACATTTAACTTGCGAAGTGAGTGAACGGAAATTGGTCATATTATCGTTAGACATTTACTTAGCTAGACATGCAACAAAGTAAGATGAGGTGCTGAGAATAATTGTGTCTGTCTTATTCTGAACATCTTCTACTTCTAATTCTTGTGAAACCTAGGGGAAAACATTTTAATTTTATTAGCACTCACATTGTGTAGTGAGGTAGCAACTTTAAATTTAATTATTATGGACCCTGTCGGGTACACCAAATACAAGTCTAGGTATCAAGCACATTGTAGCGTATCGCGGCAATTGAGGATTATTATTTAAACTATTTTGGATCGTTATTGATTCTTTTTGGTGAATTTCACTATTTGAATTAAGATTTTTTTTAAATTTAGATTAAAAATAGAAAATCCACTGTCCATCAGGATTACCATTACAAATTTTGCTTTGGAACTGAAAAACTTTGCATCGATACGGAGCGACGAGATTGTTTCACACGAAAAGAGATGATAAGAACCGTCGGGATGTTGGAAGCCCAGAGAAGTCCAGGCTTTTTCTCGAACCGCTAAATTCATTTATTCCCAATTTCGAAATACCGGTCAATTCACCTTCGGCAATAAACGCACATTTCTATCCCTGCGTCACCGCTAGTTCTTACACTTTGCGCCACACAAAATGGCAACGTTTAACTCCAGCAAGCGAAATTGTATAAAAAGCCTTCGCTACCGGCACACGCGATGTTTGACATGCCAACTAGAACGATCCACTCTCTCGATGTATCGAGAAGTGTAGCGATTATCAATAACTGGACTGTAAAAATAAACAGACGAGTGTGTTCGCTTCTTCTCCTTTCCGTGTGGTTAGTGACTAACCTGGTGTCAGAGTTTTTATCCTGCCCATGTGCCTTCGACTTAGCTTCACATGCTGTTGACAAATATCTCTCAGACATGCTGGTTTCCTCACGATGTTTTCCTTCACCGATTTTCAAGCAAATGATAATTATACAATACGCACATGAATCTGTAAAATCAGAGATGCGTGCCTGGGGTTCGATCTCAAGACCTATGACTTGGCAGTCTGACGGTGGTGTGACACCACTAGGCTATCACAGCTTGCTAGTGTGTTTGCTGAGTATATTGTATAGGTTTGTAGTCTGTGTTGTGGCGAGATGGCGGAGGTAGAATTTTGGTTTCTGAGTGTCTTTCAGCAAAGCAGATACTACCTTCTTTAAGGGAAAGGCACGTCCGTTATTATAGGTGTTATTGAGGTATTTACCAATAAGCATTAAGTCATAACAATTCTTCCTTTTGTAAAAGTTACCTTTGCACCGATAACCGATATTTTTTTTTGAACCGGGGTCAAAATCCTCGTGGATGTCCTCCGCCCTGAGGGGGGTGGGGTCTGTCAGACTCTTACTGACTAAAAACCACCCCGGTTGTTCCCTTTCTCACCTACGCCGGGGGTCGCAGGAACTCATGATACCTCCGCAACCCCTGGCTGTGCACAGATAACTTAGTCCAACAGATTAAATGAGGAAGGAAAAGCATGAGCTACGCGTATAATTTGAGGCAACTTACAGTTCTACTTACTCCACATAAGACTTAAGCGTGAAGAAGGTTTATAATCTTGATTGTAATTAAGACTCCGCGCGATATCGGTGTTTTCTCCTTCGCCCATAAGTGAAGAGAGCGTGACCGCACCAGACGTAATATGTATATTAATTGCGGAGAAACTATTTGTTTATAGATTTACGAAGCTAGAATATATTACATATTAATTAATATTAATTTGAGATCACGTTGATGAGAGATATACCTAGTGAATCGACCATTAGAATGGCATTTTGAACAATCGGGATGATGCCTGGGTAAAACAAAGAAATTTTATTTAGCCCGTCAATCAAATTATTAAAAAATAAATACGTATTTTTTGCTTCATCATTTTAATAAATAAATACTTAGATAAAACGCATTAATGTAAAGTAAATATAAAATCTACATACTTACTAACTAGTGTTAGTAGGTAAAATGGCTGTACTAAAGGGAATACAAGTATTTGTTCTTCGTCACCCATTTCTTCATCATTCTGCAAGTACCTGTTTATTCTAATCGGAAAGAAAACATTGACTCACTAAAAAGAGTCAGATGATTAAAAAATATCAGACAAGTATTTTTTCCTTTATCATACTAATAAAAAATTGACAACGTGATAAAGAAAAATACGTGTCCCATATTTTTAAATAATCTAGTGACATATAATGGATGGATTTGCTGTCGGTTAATGAGCATAAGTATATTTCTATTCGCTAATAACATAGCTATCAACTGCAATTAATATAATCCAATCGCCAAGTACTTCATCCGGAATTCTCCTCTCAAGGTCTTCATGTAGATCAGCTGCAAGATACAGAGCAATTAGTCCAGTTTTACCTAATTAATGATCTAAACTGAGCAGCATTGAGATGATTCGTAAACAGCACTCAATGGCCCAGTGCATCTTGCAACCTTTCAGGTCAGATGTTAAATATGCATCAGTTATTAACAACTAAATTAGCTTTAGTTGAATCATAACTTCTGCGGTAACTAGCGGTTTATTCGAATCTACGATTTAAATTAAAATGGAGGAAAAGATTAAAAAACTACGTGACAGGCTTCGCAATGTGAGTTTTTATGTTGGTATTAATAGTGACTTGATTGATTTCAATAATTACTCTTTGTGAAGCATTCTTTAAAAACCATTAATCTCCAAATGATCCAAAGTCAAAGTCAAATCATTTATTTCAAATAGGCACAAGAAAGGCACTTCGGAACGTCACAATGAAATAGAAATAATTTGATTCTAGTTGATCCTTATCAATCTCAAAGAATCTTCTAACAATGTTGCAGTTCAGAACCGAGTACTTTACCACAATTCCTAATCAAGTCGTACAATTTTTGGACCAACTGATTATGATAACATTGCAGGAGAGGAAGTGAACCCTTTCTGCTTTTCATGTGTTTAGTGACTAACCTGGTGCCAGAGTTTTTGTGCTGTCCACGGGCCTCTGACTTAGCTTCACATACTGTTGAGAAATATCTCTCAGACATGCTGGTTTCCTCACGATGTTTTCCTTCACCGATTTTTAAGCAAGTAATAATTATACAATACATGAATCCGTAAAATCAAAGGTTGCGTGTCTTGGGATTGAATTCCAGACCTATGACTTGGCAATCCGACGGTCACACCATTAGGCTATCACTGTTAGTGAACACTGACACGACTGTGAATAGAGATGAATTGAAAGTCAAAACTGTATCAGAAGAACAAGATAATGATGTTGACAATAAACTTAATAACACAAACCCTATTGTTACAGAACCTGGACAATTGGAAGTCGTCGCGGCGGAAGAGGGTAGAGCACATAATAGAGCGGTGCGTGGAGGTGCGACGAATGGAGCACGAGCCCAGCCAGCCGCGCGCCAAGTCCAAAACCTTCAACGAGATGCTGGAGGAACGGTCAGTACATAGGTATACACAAACAGAATTTATTACAATCACTCATATCATTTTTATTCAGCACTTACAGTCTTACAGCAGTTACAGCCACGAGCATCAATATGTATTAATTTACAAACATTCAATAGCGATTTTCTCGTGGAATAACGATAACTTTGTGATAATAGAACCTATTTCATATTAGTATGGGTTCCCAAATACTATGTCCGTAACAACAAATAATTACAACAAATGCAGAAGAAGAAAATCACTTTTTAAATTTGCTACGTGTGTACATATTGGTGCTCGTGACTGTACAGACGCCAGCACATCAAGCTATCCCTAACTGTCAAATTTTCCCAATTGAAAATGAACCTTACTTCTTTGCTATAAAGTTGAAATACTATCAAAGAAATTTGACAGATTGTGGTAACTTGATGTGCTGGCCTCTGTACCATTCTGTTACAAAGATCTGTTAAATTTATGGGAGTTCCTTATGGATTTTGAGTTTTGATTCAGTGACTGTTGGTTACGCATTTTCTGTGTCATTGGTTGTGTGTCGGAATAGGTCCTATAATCTCCAGATGCCCGTCTAATGCAGGATGTATCAGACGCGGAAAGCTACCGGTACTTAGCTAAATCATTTGTTTAGAAAGAAAGCGGCGATAATAGGTGCGATTACTTTTAAAGCCGTGGGTACACCTCAGAAGATTGTCATGGTGTTTTTAGTCTCTATTAGGCCTCAATTAACAACCTAACAGACAAATATACTGTATATGACAGCATGTCTAGGCCAGATCTAGGTGCGTTTGCTATATGACAGGTTAGATCTACCATGTTGCTATTTAATTCTTCAAGTTGACAGCAGTGGCAGATAAAAGACATTTCAAATGCCGCATCTTCCAACTTTAAAGACTGTAGTCTTATTTATAGTACTCTTAACTTGCGTAGTAAACAAAGCCGTAAGTGTCCGTACTATACATTAGCATCACTTGACTTGCAGCCAAGTTCAACTACCAGATAAATATGTACATATAAATACATATATGTATGTGACTTCTCGGGAAACGAAAGAGAAACATAATGTATGGATTAGATTCTGGTCTCGTCTTGAGAGGAGACTTAGGGATTACCGTCATTATGATGCAGTGGAAAAAGAGTGAATTTTGGTATGGTATACATACATGGTTAGATTTAAGTCGTTTTAAACCTCTCAAGAGGTCATTGTACTCATTATAACGGGCGACTTTTACTATGGGACCAAACCTGAATACGCGAAAAAATAACAGCTTTTCCCTACATTTCGAAGAGTCACGTGACCAAAAATTACACCCTGTATAACCAAAAACAACGTTAACCGAACCTCATTGCGTGGTAAGCAATAAGCATACCATATACATATAGTCTTAAGCTATGATTTTCTACTATAATGTCGCCCGGCATTGCCTGGCAGCGTAGATGAGCTAAAATCTGTATTTGCCTAGCTCTGAAGAAAATATTGCCTGAACTTTTAAATAATTTGACGAACATTTTAAATTAAATGTGACAAGTTACTCTTTGGGTACCTTCTAACATAATATCATAACACCATATCTGTATTCTCCGAAAGGTGAGGCAGAAGTTTAACTAAACAACGTTTAAAGATGTTTTTAGTTTTTTAGTGTTTAAGATGTGTATTAACAAATTGGATTGTATGATCTGTTAAATAAATTATTTGATTTTAACAATAGTACACACATATATCAACAGTTAAGTAAGTCCCAATAGAAATCTGGCTGCTACTGAGAAATACCAGATAGAAAAACCCAGGACTTCATGCTCAGGAGTTCATGCTTGCAGCCACTAGACCAAAGAGGCAGTCTTACCTTCTAATTAACCTTAAATATCATTGTTCTACAACTTAATGTGTACATAGAATACTTTCATAACTGCAATGTATATTTGCAATCATCCTTCTAACAAAAAAGTTCCCACAGAGATGGTCTTCTTACACCACAGATAATGAAATTACCGTCATTAATAGTCTAATTTATTATTTCTTAACGTATTGGCTTATTGCTTATTATTATAAAGTACTATTACTTGCACAACGGATAGTAAATTATGTTATTATTTAATTCGATATTACTTTTTGTTGCAATAGTGCGACTAACGTGATTATTACGGTAATTAATTGTAGTTTATTATTTAATTGGTGTATTTTATGGAATTGGAGACTTTTTCTTTTTTGGGTATGTGCTGTGGAATGCTAGCTTTTATTGTAGAAATAAACCTGGGCAGCAGGGTCTTCCAATGTGCTTATGCCAACAAACTGCGATCACCTAAATTCGGAGCTAACTAACTTGAGCGATTTCCAATTTTTTTTTTAGAGTTTTTTAGGGTTCGTGCCCAAAGGGTAAAACAGGATCCTAATAATATAACAAAAAAAAAACAGAATTAAATAAATATTTAAGGGGCCTCCCACACAACAGACATGATATTTTTGCCGTTTTTATAGATAATGGTACGGGACCATTCGTGCGCGAGTCCCACTCGCATTTGGCCGGTTTTTCTTTATTGAAAAGTCCTATAAAAATTTCATGATGTCTTACACAATGTTAAAAAGTTGTAAAATCCACAAAGTTGGCTGACATGGAAACAACGTTGTTTTAATACTTTTTTTTCTCAAACAAGGCAATTTAGACCATGTAATGTTGTCATAAAAATACTGGCCACTCGCTCTATAAAAAAATACTACATATTTGGTAATAGTTTACTTACAATGCAATTGGAACTTTACGACCAGTGCACAAAGTTTGAAATTACAGTAGCACACTTTTAGAGTTCGAATTTCAGATACCTCCAAATATTTTTCGACTTTAGTTTTAACTGTTTACGGTTGCTTTTCTAAAGTCCATTCGTACCTATATAGGTTTTCTACATACTAGAGCTGCGGTAGAATAGTAAGGTTATCGATTCGCAGTGCTTGTAATATAATATCGATGTCATTGACTCGATGTACGGTGTTGTATTGCTCGGGTTCATTTTAAATCGAGTACTCACTGACTTTGATTCCGAAGCGGTTGGTGGCTGACTATACGAGTATGTGCAGTTACGCATAATTATGTTTTATTTGCTTAAACCTATCTCTTGTAGATTATTTTGTTAGCAAAGTGAGTCTCTCCAAGTTTTGCTCGTTCAATTCTGTCCATTTGCCAATCGTTGTTAGATTTCATGTCATAGCAAAATAGTGCCCACATAGGGCTCTTTTCCAACTTCCTTCAGTACATATATTTAACGTCGGGCACAAAAACCCTTTACTTTAATTTCTGGACAAGAGTTTTAATCGCCAATTCACATGCTTGATTATCATTAATTTTGTCCAGTGATAAAATTCACACTTGGTACAGTAAGTACCTATCTACTGCACAAAACGACCAAATGATATAAATTGCAGTTTTAATCACTTCTTTGACAAACCTCTTCAATACAAGAAAAGCAATGAACATCATTCTTCGTACTTAAATTGACTTTTATGACCAACGTGTGAAGTTATACAGGTACAAATTCAGGTCAGTGCAAATTGATTGTTTCGGCAGTTATTCCAAATCAATTGGGATCGGTCTCGAGTTCAGAATATAAAGTTATTTTAACTATGAGAATGTTCTGTTACGTTTCTTATTGGTTATTGCTAACATGGGAATGAGTTGGCTAATGTGTTCATATCACGCTATTGCTCAGGGTCAGTGGAAGTCAATTTACTATGTTTGGTCAGAAAATAGGCTGTTTATTTTTGACGTTTTAACTTAATTCTTCTCTTAATTTGGTACCTGTGGTATTCTTACGACAACGAGGGTATAATTACTCTCCTATTTTTAACCCCCGACGAAAAAAGAGAGGGTTGTCATAAGTTAAACGTGTGTCTGTGTATCTGTCTGTGGTATTGTAGCTCCCAAACGGATGAACCGATTTTTGTTTAGTTTTTTTTTGTGTCATAGATAATTTTATCCCGTGTGTTCTAAGCCATATTTCATACAAATCTGTTCAGCCGTTTGAAGACCATCAGCTCTTTTTAGTTGTTAAAAAGATGAAGAAGAGAGGAACTCTACAAAAAAGGGCGTTAAGAGCTTAGCAATACATTAATCAAATTCACAGAATGACATTTTCGTAGCTGTTGTGCAGAGGTAAAAGAAGGTGGTTTACTAGCCCAGTAAGTAACAGGACCCTTAAGTATTCCAGAGTTACAGTTTAAATATGGTTGACAGCTGTCTCCTCCCAATTTCTCCCCACCATACAAAACGAAGCCCTATTACAACCCTGTCAACAGTAATCCAACCCCTTAATAATTATAAATCTAATCTGAACTCGAATTTCCCCCAAAGGAAATCGACTTTCGTGTGTGACGAGGGTGTAAGTTACACGTCCGTTTCGGTCGGCGAGCAAAGCGCGACTGATCAGGTTACGAGTAAGTACATAAGTACGAACATGCGCAAGCGCAACAAGGCGTGGCGTATGTACGTTTACTTTAGAGTCAGGATTTTGGGCTAGATTTTCAGGTTATGTAATGAATCCGATGCTAAGACTATGTAGTCATACTCAGACTGAGATCTATAAACGTTAGTTTTAGATATGTTTTCCGTCTCTATCTTGCAGATGTAATTTGACAGTTGTATGACAGGGACAAAGTACAGTCAACTGCACAAGTGGTAAAAATAACTTAATAATTTTGACACCTTGTTTTTCTCAGGGATACCATAACCCCACAGGAAATAATGAAGTGGCACGTCCGTTGAGCGATCAGTGATCGCATGTCATAGGACTTTATTGATGATTTATTTGATTAATATGATTATTTACTTGGCAGATAAAATACCAACATATCTTTCTGCTTCATTTTGTATTCATATATACAGGGTAAGACGTTCATCAGTGTTAAAATTTTTAAGTCGCTCATATAAAAATCTACTATTCTATACATTTTGATCGTGTCACTCACTCAGTTACTCTTGTATAAAATAGGTTTTTTTTTAATAATAATTAACCGATGAAGCGGCCATTAAAAATTCAGCTGTTCATTAGTTCACTCTATAAAACCCCTTTTTTATAATTGATGAAAAATTACGGATTGAGTCATGTCTAAGTTAACAATTTTTCCGTCGACGACCCTTACACGCTGCATTGGCAAAATCCTTATATAACAATCAAATCAAAGAATTTCAACGCTATTTCGGCTGCCATACCAATATTTTATCGTGTCATTTAACAACCAATCGGCCATAACCATCAATCGTTAATCTTTAATCAAACTCATCGAAATAGCGATCGAATTGTAATTGCTGTGCAAATAAACCCGTTAAATCGTTCTTACATAACTCTTGTAATACCAGAATCGATTAATTTATCATCAGCTGATCTACTTTCGTTACAATTACGATGGTTCAAATTACCGGATTTCCGTTTTACTTGAAACAATCTACGAAGCTAAATTACCGAATTAAAATATTTTAAATTGTATTTTGTTTGTCTAGACGTAATATGAGTAATTGAAGAATTCATTGCACATGAAAACTGTTAGTCTAGTGGACGGTAGCTCTATCGTTGAGCATAAGATACTGGGTTTGATTCCCTGGTAGGGCAGTGTTATTGTTTTTCCATCTGGAATTTATCAGTCACAGCCCTGACTTAGATGGCAATAGGCTCGCCCCCTATTACATGGGACTTATACAGTGTGTTAGGTTAAACGAGAGACATACTTTCAGGTTGTGTAGTACTCATGAAAATCAAAAACTTTGTCCGTGGGACCAACTCTGAAATATGAAAAAAAAATCAGCTGTTCCATACATTTTGACGAATTATGTGAACATAAATGTACTGAAAAGTTGATTATTTTTTCGTGATTTCAGGTATAGTTCCGTAATCAAAGTTGTTCATTTTCATGAGCATAGTAACTCCTGAAAGTATGTTCCTCGTTTAAAGTAACATACTGTACAGACGCCAGCACATCAAGCGATACCTAACTGTCAAATTTTCTCAATTAAAAATGAACCTTATGTCTTTGCAATAAAGTTGAAATGCTATCAAAGAAATTTGACAGATTGTGGTAACTTGATGTGCTGGCCTCTGTACATACCTCAAATATTTTGTCATAGAAGGGATTGGATGCCACTACCACTTTGCCAGTGGTACAGTCAAAATTATATGAAAATAAAACATTCATTCGCTAGGTTATCGGTACAGCTATAAGTTAATACAAAGAAGTATGTTGTTCTAATTTGTATTAATAACAAGAGTACTGTTGTTCATTTATTTCGAAAACATTGCACAACTTACTAAGAACTAATCGTATTATTAAACAACGTGCTTCAGCGAGAGTCAAAATATAAAATCTAAATTGTTATGTTCCTCGAAATATTGAAGCTTAGGCACCTATCGCCGAAAGGGTTACCGCTACCCCGGAACATAAAGGAACGACCATGGATGGGTTTTAGTCAGTAAGAGTCTGACACTCCCTTCCGCTCCACCAAGAGCGAGAGGAGTCGTTTGAAGATTTCGACTGGATAGGCCTCGATTCCGTGGGAATATCGGGATAAAAATTAATCTATGTCCTAACCCAGGTCATGGGACTCATGGGCTACCCATGCGACAAATTTCAACTAAATCCGTTCAGCCGTTTTAGTGTGAAAGCCTAACAAATAAATAAACTCACTTTTGCAGTTATAATGTAAGTTAGGATAAGCTGTTAGCCACGATTTCGTGTGTGTGTTTATTAATACGTAAATATCTTGGATGAAAAGTTGACTACTTATGTTTTACTCCAGATCCAACGCTAAAAAGACATATCTGTTTTTCATGCCGATCTGTTTTTGTGAAAAAGTAACAGACTGACAGATACTTTGGCATTTATAATACGAAATATGGATTAGTAGGGTACTCATATTTTTCTTACAAATGAGTTCGTTTTTCTTAAAGCCCCAATACTTAAAAGTAAATGCCAACCGATAATATCAGTATGTACAGTCACGAGCAAAAATATGTAAACAGTTAGCTAGTTTCAAAAGCGGGTATTTCCTTAATTATTTAATGAAATTGTACATTGTCACACACATCGCATTTTCGAATCCATAGATTTATCGAACCTGTCGTATTTCAAGGTTTGAAATAGTTATTCTACAAGAAAATCGCTTCTGAATGTTGCTCAGTGTATACATGTTGGTGCTCGTGACTGTACCACGTTCCCATTTCCAAAACCATGTGCATTGTGTACTGTTTAGCGAGTAACACATAATTGGCGATAGTTTTCAAAACTAGAGGATGTTTGCTAACGTTCTGAGTACAGTTACATTGTAGGCTCATTCATCACATACTCGGAAAATATTCGGAAATAAACGTATATTTGTTATAAATTGGACCATTCACGTATTAACCTGCCTTTTCTTCTTACGTTTTGTCGGAAAAATATAGTGTATCTAACACTTTTTTGGTCCTTTTGGGCTATTTTGAAATATGTTCGCTCAAGGGCTGAACTTATAAGGATAAATAAAATAGCGAATGTTATTTTTTTTTTGCGTTTTATGCTAGCGATTCTCGGTTTAGGTAATCTTTTCGAGAAACCTGAGTACACAGTTTTGTTTCTTTTTAAAAATGTAAGTAGTCATTAAAGTAAAATAATCTATATTATGGTTTTTAAAAGGTTCCAGGACCCATTGATTTATCACAGTTCTTTTTTTAAAAGCCTGTAATAAATTAAATTAAGAGAAAAAAAACTCGACTACAAAAACTTTTTTGTTGCTATAAATAATTTTTAAGTAATCTCCATGTGGATTTTTCATAAACAGAGTATTCACGACTTCGCCCTAGACATCCATGGTGTCGGCGACTCCTGTTTGTATACCGTGATCAATAATCTGCTACTTGTGACGTGCACTGAAAAACATTAAGTTTACCTATTTTTTTTTGTTTTGTAGCTTACGCAAATGATGACGTAACGAGATAATAATAACGCTTAATATTGTTTATTTTTCGTTTTTATTGCATCTTTTATAAGCAAAAACCGTCGCTAATACTGGCAGTCTTCAGCCGTGGCCTACTTGTGTTCAGGTTACATCAGCTGTTCGGAATAACGCCGCTATTTGTAATTATACGTAACACCAGTGCACAATGTTCCGATGTAGTGTGACCAATCAGTAATTATGAGAGGACAATACCCATACTTCGGATGTACTGTTATGAAATGTGGCAAAGAGACTGGCTTTGTAACCTCACGTAGATGAAGAGTAGGATAGAGGAGTATGTACCTACTATTCATGCATCATTATCTGCCTAGCTCTGATTTTACGGATTCATGTGTGTATTGTATAATTGTCACTTGCTTAAAAATCGGTGAAGGAAAACATCGTGAGGAAACCAGCATGTCTGAGAAATGTTTCTCAACGGCATGTGAAGCTAAGTCAGAAGCCCATGGGCAGCATAAAACTCTGACATAAGCCTCATACCGTTTAAAAAGTCAATATGAAATCTAGTTGATGCTGATAGTCTTATAGTCGAAAGAATAAATATCTCAGCCATATCAAAATAACCTTATTAATAGAAGTAAACAGTTGGATATTTTCTTTAAAACATCTTGTTTATTTTACGCAATCAATGCTTTATAGACGTCGTCAGATCTTAGTAAATATGATAATTAAAAGATGACCTAACTAAGATAAACATTACCAATAGATCAAACACTGATGTCACTCGCTGTCTGTCTATACAGATATCTGCGTTGATTCTCAGTTCGTCCTTCACCCTGTAGGTATATAAGTCCTCTTCTTCTGAGTTATTAAAAAAAAAATAATTAGCAGTGATAGCCCAGTCGTGTGACCGTCGGACTGCCATGTCATATGCCACTGGTCTCGAGTTCGACCCCAAGGCTTTCTGACTTTTCGGATTCATGTGCGTATTGCATTATCACTTGCTTAAAAACCGGTGAAGGAAAACATCGTGAGGAAAGCGGCATGCTTGAGAGATACTCAACAGTATGTGAAGCTAAGTCAGAGGCCCATGGGGGTAGCATAAAAACTCTGACACCAGGTTAGTTACTAACCACACGAAAAGAAGAAATTTAAATAAATCAATAGGTCTTCAACAGGTATTAGGAGTAGGTTCACGATAATAGCGCTACCATTGGGGTTCATAGTCGCTACAACTGCAAAAGTCCAAGGTTTCACCGCTGATCTCATCATCATCAGCCTATAGCAGTCCACTGCCAGGCCTCTCCAGTTGCTCGACATTTAGCTCGATTCTCGGCAACTCTTATTCAACTGCTACCAGCCACCCTGCGAAGATCGTCACACATCTCAAGACACGACTGCTGCGTCGTAATAAAAAGACTAGGCAGCGAAATTGGCTGTTTGGGCTTTTTGTACCATAGTCTATAGAGCGGCAAACGTCATATAAAAACTCACACTAAAATAACTAAGCATTATCTGCATCAACTGCCTAGCCTTTTCCCAACTATGTTGGGGTCGGCTTCCAGTCTAACGGGATGCAACTGAATACCAGTATTTTACATGGAGCGGACTGCCTGTCCGACCTCTACAACCCAGAAACTGGGCAATACGATACCCCTTGGTAAGACTGGCTGTCATATTTTCGGGCTTCTGACGACTCGTAACAACTGTCAAAGATGCACAAATGACAGCCGGGACCAACGGCTTACCGTGCTTTCCGAGGCACGGAAGAGACTCGGTATGTAAAGATGGTCACCCATCCACAGACCACTAACCTGACGGATTGACCCGTGCAGCTCATGTAACTTAGCCACGAGCTCCTCAGTAAAATAACTAAGCATAGGTACTATTAAAAAGCGTGTGTTAGTTTAAATCTCGGCTCAAGCAGAGAGACCGCAGCTACACGTAACACGATCTAAACTTCTCCCTTTTTATTGACACCATAACCGCATCCTTTCCGCTTTTAGAGATCCGTGTGTAATGTGGACTGGTTTTATGTTATTTTTTTCCAAAGATAGAATTTTAGTAGAGTTTTCGAGACATCTCTTCACGTGGCTGACTTGTTTTATGGCCAAAGAATCAGCATTGCCATACAACAAGACATTATTGTTGCCCATAGGAACGACCAATTGGAATCGTGCACCTAGCTTCTGACGTTTCATATGTGCCCATGTAGGTTCTTCTGAATTATCATGTAGGTTAATCTTTTTACCAACTATATTGGGGACGGCTTCCTGTCTAACCGGATGCAGCTGAATACCAGTATTTTACATAGAGCTGACTGTCTATCTGACCTCCACAGCCCGTTCACTAACTGAGTAATACGATAACGGGCTTCGTCGTCGTCGTCGATTCGGGCTTCTGACTACCCGTAACGACTGTCAAAGATCCACGAATGACAGCCTGTACAAACAGGTTAACGTGCTTTCCGAGGCGTGGAGGAGTCTCAATATATGAAGATGGTCACCCATCCACAGACCGACCCCGGCAAGAGTAGCTTAACCTAAACCCAAGGTGGATCGATCCGTGCGGCTGTTATGACTTAGCCACAAGTAGTAGGTTCATCTGAATATCATTTTTTTATTAATTACGAAACATCCCAAACTAATCTATTTCGCATGGGAGAGTCCGTCCCGGTCGGGTGGTTACCCCAAGCGTCACCACAATCGGGTCGTCCCACTGTATATCAGTTACAACATCCATGTCATATTATGTTGTGATAAGGTGAGAAAGTTCGTGTTTAATTAAAGACTAATTAAAATAATTTGTAATGTCAAATGTTTGAAGATCATATTTTTGTTTGTTTTCGGCGGAATTGATTGTTTACTTAAACCCATCCACTACTTTCCCTGTCAACTTTGATGATGCAAAATATAACTTCAGTGCAGAAAAACCAATATTATTGTATGCTACAATTTTATCTTCATCCAAAACAAATAAACAGTTTTATTTGTTTTGTACATTTTCGATCTTGAAGGATCACTTCATTGTCCGTCTGTCTGTAAACGAACGCGTAGAGTTATCAAGCTGAAATTAATATCAAATACGTTGTTACAATTTTATTTTCATTGATAATGTAAAAACAAATAAAACTATATCGTGACTTTTCCTTTCAACCAAGTCATTGCCTCAACTATTGCGTTCGTAAAATTGAGAGCACTTGCCCTATCAGCATCAATCTACATCTACGTATCGCTAATACCACGCTTTTTCACAAAACACGAATATCAAAGAAAATTGTGAAATTCATCTGTCGTGCGCCCGATGACACGGATTATACTATCAGCCGCTTGTATCACTTGCATGACCGACTAATCTGATCTCTATGCCAATGAAACTTACATCACAAAACAGATCATGACAAAATGGTCCTTACGTTCCACATAGATTGACAGCTACGACAAACGATTATTATCTTTATGTTTTTGTAATAACGTCGGTTTTGAAATGAACATCATAATAATTGGTTTAACTAAATTAGTATTGCAAGAGTTACGATATTTCGCTAAAGATTATGTGTTAGTTTGTAATGAACGTTTATTTTCCCGCCAATCTGAATTTACTTCAATTTTCATGCTTGTCTTGGTCGGTATGATCTACATTCAACTGCTGTTATGCTTTGATAATAATGAGGGCAAGTAGAACATCTAAATTAGATTGCACAGGTAATGGGTACCTGCATGAGCAATCCAATTTAGCTGTTTTTACATAACCTATGTAGATATTTAAATTAGGTAAAGGAGCTAAAGATTGAATCCTGTTTATGACTAAAACAAAGATTCAATATTAAAATACTCTCGACTCCTAAACTAGGTTCAAGTTCTTAAGACTTAGGGCAAATTTTACCAATGAAACTAAACGCAATCAGCACAACTAAACCGCTTTCAAGAGCTCTAGTGTCATTATTGTTGAGGAATATTAATACTTACTGGTCTAGAGCGTAGTTTAAGTGTGTTCATTGGTGAAATCGTCCCCTAGGAGGCAGTGCAGAAAGCTATGACTCCAGATCAGGTGGCTGGACGAGTATATAGATATACATGGGTATGGGTATATTAGGCTATGTTTTCGGCCTTAAACAAACCAAATGTTTTAAGAAACATTTTAACTGCCAAACTTTTAATTGCAACAATTCTAATAAAACTGAAAAGTGTTTTTTTGGTTGATTTTAGCCGTTAACTCTATGCACCGAACTAGCATTGGTCATGAAGCCACTCGTAGAGACTGTAAACCCCAAAGCGGATACATGAATTGACCATTTCGATTTTCCTTTCCAAACATAATTACAGTTTACACAATCCCACGGGGCCTAAAAGGTCTTACAAATAGGGAACAAATAAATAGTTAATTGTTTGTTAGAAAGTTGGACGATCCACGACTACGATCGACGGGCTAAATGGCTCAAGACTGACTGGCTGACTGACGCAGGCGATTTTGACTTAAATGGACCTGATTTAGGTTTAAAGGGCTTTTTATTGGAGTGAAAAGCAGATGTTTCGTGATTGGTCCTTAGACATACCTAGTGTATTTTCTGCTATGGGCATCATTGGTCCCCTTTTTTTTTAAGGCTGGGAAATCACCCAATGACTGCTCCCGCTCTCTGCTATTTATTTTTTGACCGTTTCAAATAGTCCAATTATTGAAGAACCCAGAATTCCTATTACAAATGTATGCGAACGCATAATTTGCACTCCAAAATAGTATAACATTTTAATATTTTTATTTGAAAAAAAAAAATCATTTGACGAAATTGGCACTAATTAAAATGAAAACAAAAAAATAACTAGTTGAATTAAAAAACAAAAATCGCTTTAAACAATTATCACTTGACGCCCACAAACAGATTCATTTTATGCAAAAATTTTATCTCAACCTTCTGAGATCACTTTCTAAGCAAACACTATCATTACGCTTAGCTAGGGGGGTGTAAGCACTGTAATTGTGATGCCTGATAGTAGAAGCCACTTTCACAAGAGCAATACCCCTGTTGCCATGGTTACTAGGATTTAAATTGTAGGTTTTACTTGGATATTTATGACCGCTTGAAGCTAGGACAGAATTATTTTGTGAGTTTACATACTGGTCTTCAGTTTATTTAGTTTATGAATCATTTTGGGAGGCTCAGAATGGAACTGTAAGAAGCTTAATTCAAGAAAGGTTTGGATTAGTTGTGCGTATCTTGCTAGATATACAAATAAATAACCTTATCCAGTTAAAAAGCCTTCATTTTGGCGATTGGTAGGAAAATTAGTAATATAACCCCTACAACTAACTGATGTCATAAAAAGAGAAACTGACTGACTGACATATCAAAGCACAGCCGAAACTACTGAGACTTTATAACGTGAAATTTTGCACACGGCTTCTTTTTGTAATGTAGGGGAGCACTAAGAAGGGGTTTTTGGAAATTCGACCTATAGGCGGTAATAAGGGTCGATTTTGTTTATATGAAAAATGCGACATCCACGTGGGCGAAGCCGCTGGCAGAAGCTATTTAATTAATGTTACTGGTGAGCTGATGTTTACTTTAAATGCAGCAAGCAATTCTGCAATCAACTACCGTTTTATATGCTACCATTTAATATAGCTCAAAATCCCCATTACTAAGTCATCAACATCTGTCTAACCCTTTCCCAACCATGTTGGGGTCGGCTTCCAACCGGATGCAGCTAAATACCAGTATTTACATGGAGCGACTGCCTATCTGACCTCCACAACCTAGTAACTGGGTAATACGATACCCCTAAGTATAGAGAGCATCTCCATTACGAAGTACAGATACAAAAGCAAAACAAACATGTAACATAACAAACCATCCAATTTATCCACTTCTCTGGCATCCCACGTTCGGATCAGTACACGGGAATGCTCTGAACGCTACACAGCCAGTTCTTACGTGCGATCCCCCATAAACCAAGGCATTGCGGGCCGTGGCCAGCATGGTGTTATGATAGTACGCCTTGTTGGAACGCGGGTGTACCATATTTGGAATTGGTATGTGGTGTAAGGGTTAAGACTCGGCGCTTTGGACTTGATTCTGACAATAAGTTACAAGTAAATCAATGAAAGGATGTTTTTCTTCTTTTCGTGTGGTTAGTGACTAACCTGGTGTCAGTTTTTATGCTGCCCATGTGCCTTTGACTTAGCTTGACATGCTGTTGAGAAATATCTCTTAAGCATACCAGTTTCCTCACGATGTTTTCCTTCACCGATATTCAAGCAAGTGATAATCATACAATCTCTGCATACACAATACGCACATGAATCGGTAAATCAGTGGTGCGACTGGGTTCAAACTCGACACCACTATGCTCTCACTGCTGTAAATACAATGAAAGGATGGAAAATTACATTTGTCAAATCAAGGTAAAACTTATGAATTTCATGACAATATTATCAAATTGTTTGGTTCGGGCCGTAAAAAAGACGATTGAACGTTGAAGAGATATTACAATTGGATCTTAGTAAGACCAAAAGTATCGAAGGGTATACTCGGTATAATAATTACAACACCTAATAGGATTACAAAATCATTTTTTTTTTTTTGCAAATATAATTGTGTTAAACCTTAACTAAAATACATAGTAACCCGTCGTAAAGCATGCTTGAATCCTCGAGGAATGGCTGTTGAGACTGCTACTTGCACATTTACAAACGACTATTCTTATGTTCACGTACTACGGTAGCGTAGATTTTATAACTCAATGAAACAGTTAATTAAAAAATATCTTGTGTTTCTGCAAAACGCTGTCGTTCCCGCCTTGTACAACCATATAAACTCTATATTCATCTTGCACAATAGTCCTAGATCGTGTACACCATACGACATGGGGAATGTCTTTACGTCATTTTTGTTACAGTCAACTTTATATTTTTGCCCCATGCAATCGTAAATGTTTCTGTCCATTTCAGGAAGATTGCTGTAATCGTTGATATTTTATTTGATTCAGATAGTTGTCGACGGATTGAGATAGTTCCTTGATAGTTTAAGGAATGATGCTGTTGTTTTTGGTCCTTCGGTTTGGATTGCTGGTCCTTCGATACGGATTGTTGCTTTTCTGATGAAGTGTATGAATTTCGATGTCTTGTTTTTTTGGTTAACTACTCTATAGACTTATTTGGAAATGCTAAGGTTTTCCATATTTTTTATCACAGCCACTTGAAAAATCACGTTTAGACCTGAAATATTGCCATCAATTTGCTATTTGAAATTAAATCATGCTAATTGCTGACCTTCAGACAAGGCTTTACATGTTTATATCGCTACCGTCTATAATATTGCATCTACGAAGGAAATAATTATTCTTGATATAAGTGAGAGTTAGTATTTCTAAGATATTTTCTAGCTCATAACCGATTGGTAGCAACTAGCAAGTAGTTCATTACGCGTTCATTTTAACAGCACGCAAATACGAGTGTATTTTCTAAGAATGTAGCTAACTACGTGTCTCGTAATTGTGGCGTTCACTGCTACGTACCTATTACTGACGACTGTCAGTAAATTAGAATTAGCTAAGTGTTCATCAGTGACTTTGTGTGGAGTCTAGTTGAGCATTCAAGGGTTTTACAGTCAGTGGTTAGTTTGAAAAATTGTTAGTAAGTAGTGTACTGTAAGTAATATTTACATAGCTATATGTACAAGTATACAGTGAGTTAGATTAAACGAGGGACATACTTTCAGGTTGAATAGTACTCATGGAAATCAACAACTTTGTCCATGGGACCAACTCTGAAATCTGAGAAAAAAAAGTATCTGCGGTTCCATACATTTTGACGAATTATGCGAACATAACAGCTGTATTTTTTGCATGATTTCAAGTTAGTTATAGTTTTATTATATAGTTCCATAGTCAAAGTTGTTCATTTTCATGAGTATAGTACCCCCTGAAAGTATGTCCCTCGTTTAACTTAACACTGCATAAAACGGGAGGCAAATCAAAGGGCATCAAAAAATTCGTTCACATTCCTGTCAACATGAAAAGTTCCCAAAAGCATGACAGCATTGCCGTGTGAAATAATAATAATGAATAACTTGTGAAATTGCGTTTTGTCACTTATTTTAATTTAGGTTTTACCACTAATACTGTTGATGCCATCATGGCGTTTAAACGGGTGTTCTCGAATCTTTTGAAATTCCTCACTTTTACAATAGACAATACATCAAAAGTGCCAGTTTCAAAACAAATGCTAAAACACCTAACCTTCAACTACTAAAGGAGCATAAATCCAAAATATTTGGGCGTAGGCGCATGTTTGCGATGATTGATTAGCCTTCGATATCGTCACTTGTTTTGAAACTCTAACACAGTTATGTTTGTTGTTTGATTAATACTTCGATTGTTTGGCTTCATGTTGTTCACAAAATGCTTTGGTCTTTGTTGTCGAAAATTTGGTGCTTTACAAACCGTTCAATTTCATATCAACACAACCCATGCTTGTAATAGTACTTCATTCTTTTAACTCCGTTTCATCGCCATCATCATCATTTCAATTGAAAACCGTTCACTGCTGGACATAGGCCTCCAAGCACCTCTACTCCAACTGGTACATTGCTTGCCGCATCCAGTGGACTCCTGCGGCCTTTGCAAGGTCATCCGTCCACCTTGTGGAAGGCTTTTCAACCCTACGTCTTCCGATACGCGTGAGCAACTTCAAAACCTATCGGCCCCATTGGCTATCTGTTCTGCGAAAACTGTGCCCTGCTCACTGCCACTTAAGTAAAACTCTGTTTATGCCCTATCAACTTGACTTTCTCCATGTCATCTCACTGTTTAATAGCTATAACATTTAAATTAGAAACCCTGTAGTCGGTTTCTATTAAACCAGTCTTCAGTACCAATACAACAACTTACACTAATTAATTTATCCTCCTCTGATTACAATTGTAACAATATAATTCCTTTCTCAGGCAGTTTATTGTTATGTAGAACACAATCTAATCCGACAACATTAACGGTAGTACCCTAAGAGTCTGCTCCTATACAAACATCGGCTTTCTCAGCCGTATCTTGTAGCTTCAAGATAAGAGGGTATTGTATTTCAATCCCTTTGATAATAGTCCATTCCTTCAGCGATAGGAAATAAGGAATCTTGGGGGAAAGTTTTGTAAAGAGGAGTGCTTTGTTGATAGTGGGGTGTGTGAAATAGGTCGTGGGGGAAAGTGCAACGTCCGTGGTTATTTCTGCAAAGAAATTACATAGCATTCCTTTGTTGCGGTTTATAAGGAAATAGATTCCAAAGTCAAAGTTTTATTTGTAAACTATCTTCCGCCTGCGTAACATGTCGACAAATTATACGCATAAACCTTCCTCTTGAATTAAAAAAACTGCATCAAAATCCGTTGTGTAGTTTTAAAGATCTAAGCATACATACATACAGACATTAGTACCCGGGAAGCGACTTTGCTTTATACTATGTAGTGATAAACACACACACAACATCATGCCTGTAATCCCCGAAGGATTACTCAGAAGTATACCTATATTTCTCCAGTTATGTTTAAGTCCCATGTTTAATAGGTGGCGAGCTTATTGCCATCAACCGAATTGCCATCACCGGGAATCTAACCTAGATCCTCATGTTCAGCTGTAGCGCTTGCGACCACTAGACCACCGGAGCAGTGGTGACGTAGGTAGGTAGGATAGATGTTATTAAAGACAGAGGTTCATCCTTCTTCACATCATGTGGAACAACTGCCCGGTACGTAGTCAGTGTTGTAATTCTAGCATCTGCTCGCCCATCCAATAGAATGACCACAAGCTTCTTACGAAACCCTAAATTATCGTCATCCACTACCGTAGCAAAAACCATGAAATAGACAATTTCCATGCTCAATGAATTGGATCAGATCTTTGCAAATTGTACCAAGTTTATCCTGCTTTAAGCCCAAAGTAAGCCGCTGCGTGGGTATACATCACGACCTCAGTATTAAGCACTGCGTGGGAGCTCTGCTCATACACATTTGTTTTACAGCCATTAAGATACATAGTAAGGTTTTGTTACTTGATGTTCTTTTATTTGTTCAGTTGCCTACGCAGTGGGTTAGGTCATGGAGAAGTGCCTTTTATTCATTACGGAGTGTGTAACGGAACCTTCGTTTTGTTTTTGTCAAAACTCAGTAGATACAAAATTGAGATCTACTCTATAGTTATATTTTTTTTAGAGGGTGAGAAATCATCAAATGATCCCATGGTGGAGCAGAAGGGAGTGTCACACTCTTACTGACTAAAACCCATCCATGTTCCTTCTTTAGCCCTTTATGTTCCGGGAAACCCTTTCGGACAATCCCGCTGATCTATATATTTTTTTGGTTCATTAGTTTGAAACCCTTCACGAACTATTTAGCATTTTAAATTGAAACAGAAGAGAAGCCAGCGTTCGTCCGCAAGTGAAAAGGAATTATAGGCAATTGAGTTAACTCTTATTCGGTTTTGAGTACAATGTAACTAGAAAGAAAGAAGAAATAAAGAAAAAATGTTTATTCTGCACAAACAAAACGCACATTTCTAAAAAAAACTTAGTAACTAAATACACCAGCAGCTAAAAACCTCGTATTCAGAGCCATTAAAACAATTGACAATCTCTGACAAACGTTATTTTCATCTAATCGAAAAGAAAACAGATAAAAAAGAAAGGAATTTATGAAATGTCTCCGTAATCCGTCCGATACGTAGAAAAAAAACAACAGACTTTTGATCCTAATATATTTCAACAGACTATTAACCCCTCAAATGCCGTATGAACCCCATAGGTTCATAACAACAACAACGATTTCGTTGAGCTCTTACCTATAAGCAAACGGCTTCTAATAGGCGAACATCTAATGGGTTAAGTAGATTTTACGATATGATTAAGCTAAAAATTTCTTGGGTTTTGTTTTAAATATGTTGGAAAAGGACTAACAATTCCTGCTGCTCCCAAATGCTCCACATCTATGCCAGTCCCCCAATAGCTAGTTCTAATTACATCACTTTAATTACCCCGTAGTACTGCATTACACCTTCCATATCGTATTCCAACCTGTCTCCTGATCGTGTACAACTGTTACCAGTTAATATGATATCTCGACTGAGGACAAAGGCTTCACAGAGCAAATTCAACTGTATGAGTTTATGTTACGGTTCAGATTTACCTGTGCTAATGATAATTTGAATGAGGACCATATACTGGATAACGTAATTTATACTGTATTAAAGTTAAGATTTTTTTTGTTTGTTCTTCATCGACATAGGTCGAGGAGGCAGTGTCGTTTTTCTTTTTGAAATTTTTGTTTTGCACAATATACCTGTGATTCATTGTATGTATTTATCTTCTGCGAAACACAACAAAGGTTTAAGTAGGTAATCTTTCTATTATTGTCTTCTACTTTTACATAATCTAGGTTAAGCCTCTTTATCTTGTGATAAAAACTCTCTCTTATCTCTTCAGTATCAAAAACGAAGATGCATAAGAGCTTGGTATTCTTTATTTTCTCTTTGAATATCATACGAACATTGACGTCATCATCATCATCCATGTTACTAAGTCCTGTGACTCCTAGTATTCTATTAATGACTCCAAATTGTTTGCACCAGCTCATATCACCCATTACCAATGCACCTCTTGAATTATGCAGCCCTGGTATCTTCTTTCGCCCGTGTCCTCTGACTCTCCTATCGTGGTTCGACGTGTTATTTTATAATCAGCATAAAATAATACATACAGTTGTACAAACACTTAAATAGAATACCTATACCACTTGTCCGAACCTCGACACTTTCTTCAACAACTTTCCTAATCCCTTCAGATCCTATTTGCAGACCACTTACATATTTTACCATTCGTAATATTCTCTAGGTATCAGCCAATTCATTTGCTATTCAAATATAAGTTAATGGCTAGATCGAATGCTATCGAGCCTCGTCTGCCACTTGGCAATTTAATTCCTGTTTTATCTAGCTGATAGATGGCAGATAACAATGTGTGCTGGAACGAATGTGCGGGTTTATTTATAGGTGCATTCCTTGCAAACGTGTTGGTGGTAAATATTGGAAAGTTAACGCCTATCTTTGTGTGTCGTTTCCTTATTGGCTGATTGAAGGAGTACAGACGCCAGCACATCAAGCTATCCCTTACTGTCAAATTTGCAATAAAGTTGAAATACTATCAAAGAAATTTAACAAATTGTGGTAACTTGATGTGCTGGCCTCTATACAATTGACTATTTGAAACAGTCAAAAATAAAACATGAAATCACACAGAAAAAAGAATGCTCGTCTTAAAAATTTCTAGCACCGTACAGAAATTAAATATTATGCGAAGATATAATTGTAAAATTGTATTTAATGCTAATAAGTATTTCATTTGATTCTAAAAATCTATGACGTCACATTGTTATATTTCATACAAATCACAAAAAATTCCGCGTTTTGACAATTCATCAAAAGTGACGTTCTTTGACTACCCTTTCAAATACCCAATTAAAGAACTTCACCCGCTGCACCCGGTTTTATCCCAAGAGAATGTACTACTAGGGATAAAAAAAACACTATGTCATAATCAGGTCAGCTGCCTTTATCGAAATCTATTCGTAGTTAAGGCCTAAAGACAGACACACAGTACTTTTGAATCTATATTATTAGTATGGATTTGATGGGTGATTTGCCTCGTGTCTTCAATCCCTATAAATATAAGTTTTGATGCTCTTATATGCCTTACCTATGCCAAACTGGTTGCGAGACATTTTAATCCGATCAATTAAGTTCACAAATAGAAACTTATTAATTGATATCTGTATACCTAAGTCAAGCTATGTAAGCTTTGGCTTAATTGCTTTTAAATGACAACCTTATAAAGAAACCGCTATAAAATAAAAACATTCATACAAGTATCATAATCATAAACCATATTTATCTCAATCTCGCCCCACACAGCCATCATAGAAGTCATAGAGAAAGATCTTGTAGACACATTTGTCGCATAGTCGGACGACTAAAAAAAGTTATGAATAATGAAACTGCCGTTAACGCGGAGTATAGACAAAACGACTGGAAGACATTTGCGTTAAGGACTGTTCACATTAGACTGGGTTGCGCTGCGGTTACTGGTCGCGCGGCTGGAGCTAGGCATGCGGTGTAGGGCTGGCACTACACAAGATAACTTAGAATAAAAATATGACATGAATATCGTCAATTGTTATATTCATGTCATCGTCGTGATCATCAGCCGAAAGACGTCCACTGTTGAAATGCAGCCTGGTGCAGATAGCGAATCCGGTTGGTTATCTATGGCCTAGCTCATCTGGCCATAGATTACCAGATCTGTCAATGGCCTTTTTTTTTTGAGGGTCGGAAATCATCAAATGACTCCTCCCGCTCTGGGTGTAGCGGAAGGGATTGTCAGACTCTTACTGACTAAAATCCATTCATGTTCCTTCCTTAGCCCTTTATGTTCCGGGGTAGCGGTAACCCTTTTGGAAATCCCGCTTACTGTCTATGGCCCTGGTGTATTGTTGTCTCATACGATAAATGTGTAGAGTCAAGTTCTTCCAACTAAAGCACTAGGAAGTGGTGAAGGGTGGGCGTTTTTGGGGGACTGTCTTATGTAACTTTGACCTTCAAAAAGTTCTGATTTTCAGTCTAATTTGAATAAATGACTTGATTTTGATGTTGTGCAATAAACTTAATTAATTCAAATAAGTTTCGGTCATAAGGACAGGTGTATTTAAAATAATTGCACTTCTCAATCTTAAGCCTAATTTAATATTCAAAATTGTTTGTGACACTTTATAATCCTGAAAATGATCTTTGAGCCTCCTTGCTTACGTACATACGTACGTGTAGAATGTTATATCAATGTTTGTAGATAAAAAAAAGCAAGTGAATTCACGTCAGCACATTCTTAAGCATCGATTGATTGAATACGATCTTTTGTTTGATAACAATAAAGGGTGCGATACTTCAATATAGCTGACGGGACTGTGATCAATACCATTTTACAATACAGCATTTAAGTAGCTTCACTTGCAGATTAAACACTGTTGCATATAGAGATGGATAGGGCATGAGGCATCGTCACTGTGAGGTTTGTCTCCACAGTTGACCATTCGACAAAGTTGTACTGCAGCGCATTTCAAAAACAACTGACTCATCATCATCTGCCTAGCCTTTTCCCAACTATGTTGGGATCGGCTTCCTGTCTAACCGGATGCAAAACCAGTACCAAAAAATGCCAGTATGAGTGTGTATGTGTGTTCTGCTGAACACCAGTATTTTACATGGTGTGACTGCCTATCTGACCTCCACAACCCAGTAAAACAACAACAAGAAAAACAACTGACGATCGTTCGAATTTCAAAACTTCTCCAATATGATAACCTGCCAACCCTGCCTCGATAAGTCCTAGTGCAGAACATCGCATGTGTCTTACTGGTATAGTGACGACAAAAAACCGCTGCGTCTTCCTATAACTTCCCGTCACACCGGTTGCCCGCCAATTAAAGGCGCGGGCGCGGCTCGAAAGCTAATGCCTCCGTTGGTAGGGCCACGTACATATATCACGGCTGAGTCGCAGATGTGGCAGAAAAGTAGGCCCAGTTCTTATGGTGGTAGGAAAAAATGTGGTTAGTTATCATATAAAGTATGAATGGCTGAGTTAAAACAACCTCCCAAGACCTAAGTAGGTTTTATTTTATGCAGTTGGTTCTACAGACCTATTGCTCTTTATGGGATTTGCCATTTTAAGACGTCATTTTATTATTCAATATTGAATATTTAAGATATGAAAATTAATGAAGAGTAAATGTATGAAATGAAACCCTTTTAACATTTTCGTTTTTTCAGTATCTCCACAACCTATAACAACCTCAATAGCTTGTGTCTCCACTTCCCTCAATGCCAGTCAAAATATGGATCTCAAAATGGTATTCAAAACGAGGACATTTAGAAAGACAGTGTAGTAATCATGAAAAATCCTCTCACGATCAGAATTCCTAAAATGTACCTCACAATCACGTACTAAGAGACAAGTACATGAAGTTGTAAGTTGTCACACGGTTGCGCGGGCGCACGTAGCAGTTGCGACATAATCACGGAGTATGCTGACAATACTCATGTTTCGAGACATTCCCACTGAGTTCGGACGCGGAATGCTCTGGTTGTGACAGACAGCGGAGACCAAACATTAAAAAAATATCGAATATTAAAACTGGCTTAATTTTACCAAAAACTATTCAGTTCAGGTTCTTTTTGTGGTCCTTTCTAAGTTAGATATATTGTGATGAAAGTACCCAACTATCGATACTTACTTGTAATTGGTTCTTTAGCTACTTCCCATAATCCGTCCGAGTTATTTTTCTTGCTATATTTATTTTATTTCTCTGGTTAAGAAAGGTCGTCGTGACGTCAAATATTTATGTTACCTACTCACAACGATTTTTAAATGAAACTCCTAACAACTGATGAGGTTTATAGCATTAAAGTAGGAGCTATAAAATGAGAGACTAATCTATTCCTTACAAGTTCATCAAACTTAATATCTTCGCCCACACTGGCGCCACTCCCTTTTCAACCGTCCCACCATAGATTAATTAACTAATGGAGTAACTACACAGATTTGATAGGATTCGCCAAATATTAAACTTGCTCATCTTTCTGCTATCGTCACTTCAAAACTGTGGGACACTGGGAAAAGTCATGTTTAATATACAGTATTATATGTACCGTACGAAACTAAGCAGCAACAGCATGCGAAGCTAAGTCAAAGGCCCATGGGCGGCATAAAATCTCTGACTCTGAAGTACGAAACTATAGATCTTGTTGCCTAGCCCATACACTGCCACGAACACGTAAGTGTGTTGAAGGCACTGAGCTTAGAATAACACTAAAAATGTTGGCAGTGTTTGTGTTAGACGGCAACTCCTGATCCCACCACACTACCTAAATGGCACTCAACACTATCATAGCTGTAGTTGCTACAGATTTCCGAAAACAAAGCACTCTATTGTTTCCTTACTCCGTGCCCCAAAACCTTCCGGAATGCGCGCGAGTGGCATATCGTGCAAAAATCCACGAATAAGTGACGATCGTGCGCAGGCGACGCTTCACGTGATCGTACGTGCGTCGTTACGTTTTATGGACTACATGGGCATTATGACCACGGCTAATTGACTGTTGTTTGCTTATTTGTGAGGTTTTTAAGAGAAGTTTTGAGTGTTTTGCTCCAAGATTATAATATCATGCAGTATGTGTGTCTGTATCGTGTAGCCCCTTTCATATGAATCAATTTATCCACAAGCCTAGCGCCTGCCTAATGGGATTGCATCAAAATATACTTGAATTTCATACAAATTTTCTTCCTTTTTTGAGCGCCTTTAGATTTTTCATTCGTAGTGCTCACTTTCGTATTAGGTATAAAGACTCGTGTGCAAATTTTATGCTTCTATACCCAGCGGTTTAGGCAGTGTGTTGTTTGTTGTTAGTAAATTAATGTTTTTTTTTAAATCAAATTGATGATATTTAAGGGTCTACCACACATCCTTTAAACTATCAAAAGACACACACACACCTTCCCGCAGTCAGTCCTCTATGTTTTGTATTAGAAAAGATTCGAACCTCACTCCGCGAATCCAATCACATAATATCGAGCTAACATCAGTGCATATAATGTATTATGTTACATAACACGAAACCAAACATAAGAAACATTATTAAGAACATAACAACTCTCATTACATTCTTAAAGTATGAAATGAGGAAGAACACGAATTTTTCCAATACGTAATAGTTGAACTAAATCGATTCGTGATTCGAAGCACGCGCAACGTGCGGCAGGAGTCGATCCTTCTGAAAATTATCCCCCCTTCCATGTGGGAATGGTTTTAAGGAAATGAGCTGTGGGTTGTATTGAAGAAGTACTTACCTACAGAAGGTTAACAGTTCACCTTGATCAGGCGCAGATTAAAAAAAACTCCGGTATAGTCTTTGAAAGGTTTCTAGCGTAATTTTGTCCTGCATATCGCTCGTAGTTTTTTCTGACAGGTTCTTCAGTAGCCAATAATGTAAAGAACGAAGAGATAGACAGTATAACATATATGATTAACTTGCCTTATACTTGGTAGATTGTCGGCATTGTAAACTTGACCCACCGAAAAATCTTAGATTTGTGTGTACTACGTGTTTTTTTATGTCACACATAACTCTTGGATTATTTTCTATAATTAAAAAGAATATAAAACAGCTAGAATATGTGGTCGAAGATCAATTATAATTTGTTTATCGATGTTTCATTGATAAATACGAGTGATTCATTTTCGTGCGAACCAATCATTCACTTTTAAAGCTAAGAAAATGCGACGTTGTCATATTACAGGTTTTACGTTAATAATCGTAAATTATTTTGTATGAAAACAAACTCATATGCCAGTTGATTCTTCGATATGGTCTCATAGTCTCATTCATACTCTAGAGTTATGGGATATCCTTCACTTTGCTAGCAGTAAGTTTTCTGCATCAGGTACCTAATGTGGCGGTAGCAAGATTACGCCATTTTTGTTTTAAATCAAAGAATGTCTATAATACCAGTATTATAGACATTCTTTGGTTTAAAACAAAAATGGCGTAATCTAAACACGGCACGGCTAAAACACGGCATTTGTTAGAAGTTTTATTGCATTCGAAGCGTTAGCTGATTTCAATTTCCTAGCAACAATCTGCACTTTGTGTGGCTAAAACAGTAGAAAGGAATTCTTATTTAGATACTAACGTATAGGGGCATCAAACTGATAGATATTAATTCTTGTAAGATTTATTTCTATGTAAAATAAAACAATTATATATATGAACCGCGTTTTTTCTTGATTTTGTTTTTAAATGTTGCGGCACTATGCTGTTACATCAATTTTCTTTTCACACAGTCAATAGGATGTCAACTTTTAGCAATCAATTTATTAACACGATGGAAATGTCAAATCTCATGTCTACTAACAACAGTAAACTATACCTACCCACAGTTTCCAAGAAATAATAACATAGACACAGAAATTATCGTTAAGCACATAGTCATCAAATGAAACCATTATATATCGCTAAAGTAATTTAATCTTGTGATGTAACGCCGAAATTACGGTCATATGTGAGTTCACACCTAGAGGTCAGTCATGTCACAAAATGGCGGACCACTGGTATTTAAGACGCGGATTTGTTTCTTTATTATTAGTTGGAATTTTGTAATTAGGTAGGTAGAGAATAAAAATGACTTCGTTGTTTCTTTGCTCACAAGCGTAACTGTTGAGCATAGGATTCTAGATTCGATCCTCGGGTAGATCAAAGCTTTATTGGGATTTTGCATCAGGAAATTCTCAGTGCTTCTTTCTTCTTTTCGTGTGGTTAGTGACTAACCTGGTGTCAGAGTTTTTATGCTTCTCTGACTTGGCTTCACATGCTGTTGAGAAGTATCTCTAAGACATGCTGGTTTCCTCACGATGTTTCCCTTCACCCATTTTTAAGCAAGTGATAATTTATACAATACGCACATGAATCCGTAAAATCAGACGTGCGTGGCTGGGATTCGAACACGAGACTTATGACTTGGCAGTCCGACGGTCACACCAGTAGACTCTCACTGCTGTTATTCTCAGTGCTTAGTATCCTGGAGTCTGTTACATTGCGGCTCGCCTCCTATAACATGCAACTTTACGAAATATCTGGGTGTTCTATACGACTCCACCTACCGCGTCGGGAAAAGCAAACGTGTTATTGTTATGTTGGTAATGGTATGGAATTTTGTAATTAGTTAGAATATTAGTTTTGGACGTGAAAGCCGGACCTTAAATAATATTTGGGATGGGCTTGACGAGCTGAGGTAGTTTCGTTTAAATGTGATTTATGGTTAAAAGAAATGCGTCGCTTGATTTATGAGAGAATGCTAGTTTCGTTTATTTCATTCTTCAAACATTCACTGTGGAATAATCTTTCGCGTTGATTTATGGTTTATTTTCGAATCTTTTGTGACCCTCATCGACGATGACAAACAAGCTTATCAATAAAACCTTATAGACTGATGTGAGAATATTCAGATTGGCCTTGTTAATGATTAATTGTGTTTTTTTTTCTTTTTTTTTTTAGCAAATCTGATCTTAGCAATGCTAAGTAAACATCTAACCCTACACTGCAATGAACACATATGTGTGTTCAAGACACAGAGCTTAGAATAGCACAAAAAATTGTGACAGTGTTTGTGCTCTCTCCCAAATCTTCGAGATAGGTATTTGTACATTTAGAAAGAACCCTAACTAGGTGAGCCCATGTACCATAACAGATTACAGGGTACTAAATAATTAGCATCTAGTAATGACATGATTAAATTGAAAGTCTACAAACAAGGTGCGATCAGTATCTATATCTGACGCCTACGACTAAGTACCTACAATACGTTTCATTTTCCTACAATCTCTCCTGGCAGGCCCCACGGGAAGCTGGTAGGCGTAATTATAGCAATTAAGATGAAATCTACATTTAGAGTCGAGTCTAGCTGTGATCTTGAGCACTGTAAAGTGGTCTAAAAGAAAATCTGGGCAGGTGGTTGAACTGTTTTCTTATCAAGTTAAATTGAAGGGAAATCTGCGAAATACGTCCTAGTCCAGATTATTTCAGAATTATTTAAATTCAAGCATTCAAAAAACAAAAAACTGTGTGAAATTCCATTACCATCTCTTGTGCCAAAATTAAAAAGTAACGGTAGTCAAGGGTTCTAAAAATAAGTTTGAAAAATAATAACTACTAGGTTTTGCCAGCGGCTTCGCCCGCGTGTTTGTAGGAAATAATCCCACGGGAACCGTACATTTTTACCGCTTATATGCTATTCCAGACTATAATCTATCTTGGTGCCAAGTTTCATCCAGATCCGTTAAGTAGTTTTTGAGTTTATTCGTTACAAACATACAAATCTTTCCTCTTTATAATATTAGTATAGATAATTACTATGGATGCAAGGCATAATGATGATAGTTAAAAAGTATCTCACTGATAATATGAGGAAGATCATAAAACCGTTTACTTGTCACTTCCTATCTGCACAAGAAACTAATAAAATACCGTCCATGCGCGTACGCAGAGATCTTTCTCGCAAACTGTGATAATTATTATGACTCCACAATTTCCCATGGCCTGTTAAGGTCAATGTCCCCGTGACAAACCGAATAACATACAAATCAGAAAACAAACTTTATCACACGCAAATCTGTCGTAAATCATAACATTATCAGCGCCGCCATTTTAACTGCTTTCTATTCAAATATATAAGTGTTACGAAGAAAGTTCGTTTGGACATGTTTTCACTTTTCATACGTTATATCATGATTCGTAATGATGTGATTTGTTATGTTGCGTCATTGGAACCTTGAATAATAAACTGGTTTTTGGAAACGTCGGTCTTTTTTGTGATTTTTAAGGATTTTTTTATTGGTGTAAGTATTTTCAGTCGCGGTTTAAGAATTTGATTGGTGTTGTTTTTGCTCATTTGCTCTGAACACAGGGATCAACATTTTTCAGTTTGATGAATTTTCACATAAGTGAAGTATGAGTAGTAAAAATCAATTAAGTAATAATTATATTCACAATTGAAATGTATTTTGCTGTTCTATAACCTATCAAATTATTTGGCATAACGGTCTCTATTTCTTCATGTTTTTATTGTTGCCAGCCAGTTAGTTTTCAGAACCTGAAACCAGAATATTCAGAACAAAATTGCATACTGTCAGTCAACAAACTCATAAGAATAACATTGATTACCATATCACAAAACTAGGCTATCCAAAAACAAACACAGTCCTCCAAACATAACAGCAACACTAAAATCATATCACAAATATGTCCCACCTCTATTCTTGGAACTCGTAGTCACAACACTATCTAGAATCTCGGATGTAGTCCTAATGACTAAGAGAACTGACTAATAGACGCATATAGTCGAGAAGTGCCGACAGCCGGTGTGAGTGGACCCTAATTATAGGTACACGTGTTTCTGGGAATATATCTGCTCAATATCATCCTGTGTATTGTTTATAGAACCCATGTGGTGACAGATAAACTGCATACTTCATTTGTCACCGGTTTCAATATCCTAAAAACAATTGGTAAAAACTTCAAAAATATGTAAATTAACATTAAAAGGTTGCTTTAGTCACCACCATGAAAAACGTCTAATTATGCATTATTCAACACATGAATAATATATACATTGATGCCATTGCAATTATGTATGCACCCAAAATTCGACTAGGTACATACTGAACTTTTTTCTTACCAACACTGCTTTGACTAAGCACCGTCAATCACTCACAACTCCTGCACAATCACTTTAGTACATAGTTCCTTTACATACTAGCTATAATAACTAACCTCTTCTCTATCATCTGTTACAGCGCTGGCCGCAGAAGGCGGAACCCTCTCGCGCTATACACAGAAGACGACAGTCATGACCTGAGTGACCTTGGTATAGGCACCTCCAGCACCAAGAGCAGTCTCAGCGAAGACTGCGATACGCATAGCCTTGCTGTAAGTACATATTATGAATAGTCTTATATTATGACTCGCCTGAAAACAGTGGTAAAAAGTTAAATAATAACCCAAAACTATAAAATATGTGGTCCGTTTTAATTTTGCAGAGCATATAATACAAATTTTGTTCTATTTTCTAATTTATCTGGTGAATAGAGACTTTGTGACGGTAATTTTTCTAATCGTGACCATGTTCTGTTGTCGTCAGTATAAATAATCGTAAAATTCTCCATTTTCAGAGCGACGGTATCGACCTGGATAAGAATCATTCAGATGTCGACAACCTGTCGAACTGCGACACAAACCGCAAGCTTGGCTCCAGCGCTAACGAATACGACACTTGCACGACCACCACCATCAGCTCCCCCGAGCCTGAGGAGTACACCTACGAGGGAGCTATTGAGGGCTACAAGTCCAGGATTATCTCACAAACCAACAGCAACATCATCAAAACAGCCGTCAACAACAACTTCAAAGAAAAGTCCCCAGAGAAAAATGGTGACCTCAACAGAATCAGGACAAACGTCAGCAACAAAATTGAAGAAAAACTCTCTTCTTTCCAACAAGAGAGAGCCAATGACACAAAGAACAACAACCTGAAGAAAGATTTACCCAAAGTTGACATTCACAAGAGAAGGGAACAATTTGAAAGGGAAAACTCCCAAGAGGCACAGACCAAATCGAAACTGCCCGAAATTGCGAACAAAAAATCCATCAAGGAGAGACTGTCTAGTTTAGAAAAGTTCACAGAAGAGATGCACATTCAAAAGTCTACGAGCGACCTGACTAAGTTACCTACTGAAGTGAAGCCACTTAAAGAACGCCTGTCTTCACTCGAAAAAGTAAAGTCTACTGAACCTGAGAAAATAAAGAGGATGTCGAACGGAGATCTGACCAATACACGATCTCTGAAAGATCGCCTCTCCAGCTTAAAATCACAAAATTCCGAAGAAGAAAAGTTGACTAAAACTGAAGTCAAAGAAGTGTCTATGAGCCTAAAAGAACGTTTGTCTTGTCTTGATGCGGCCAAAAATAAGGAGATACCAAAAATTTCGGTTGAAGAAGAGCTGGCACACAACAAAGATATCGAAATCAAGATTGAGGAAAGTAAGGAATCAATGATGATAAATGACAGCTCTCTAAAATCGAGCCTTTCCGGAATTGAGAGCCAAATGCAGAGCTTCTGCCGCTCTTTGGACAGTTTGGACATCAACGGACAATCGTCTCCCAATTCATTTGACAGAGTTCAAAGCTTAGAAGATTTCGATTGCGCTGAAATGCAGAATAACACTGTTCCGAGTGATATCGAGACAGAAGACAGTGGGATTCACACTGCTAGAGATTCGTGTGTGCCTGCTGATGATATAGCCGACTTGACGCAAGTGGCGTCCCCTATCGGAGAACCAATGGTGGAAGTCTCTGAGTACGAGTCCTCCAACGAAGATGGAACAGCTATGGACGCGAAGATCGAAGAGATGGACAAGATGCCAGAAGCTATTCAACTCATCCAAGACATCATAGTTGAAGAATCTGAAGAACAAGACATCAAAACTGATGATGACAGTGCAAGCAACTATCTGCAAGCGATGTCTCAGCAGGAAGAACTAAGTGTGACAGAAGTTACTGAGATACAACTAGACAAAGATGACGAAGATACCCTAAAAAGTTTGGAAAACCAGGACACCAGTGTAAGTTTGAATGAGCCTGTCTCCACCGGGTCGGAGGGCGACACAGTGGTGTTCGAGGGCAAAATGACCATACATCTTAATCTGAATGAAATTTGCAACAATATGAACGCCGGTGCCGGGACTACTAACAAAGTTAACTCCACTAACAGCATGCCAATGGTAACTGTCTCTAACATCACAACTATTACTAACATATCACCCAAAAATTCAGTTAAATCGCTAAAAAGTAACGATATACCCGACTTATCTTATTCATCTGAGTGTTCACTTGTTAAATTAGATAATTCATTTAATCATAATAATGTAAGTAATAAAGATATACATCAACCTCGTGATATTACAGCTAACAGAGGCGAAGTAGCGGTAAGTAGCTCGCAGGACGAGAATCCGTTTTGGGAGAAGAGGACTAAACGTTGTATAGAACCGAATAGACGAAAAACTATTCTGTTTATTAACAATAAGATGACGACGAATACTTTGACTAATTCTGTAGCCACCGATAAGGTTTAGATTCACATTGCATCATCATCACGTCATCCTCTTAGCAAGAGAATGAGTATGTAAGGATTGCTACAAAATAGCATATTTCTTGAAGGCTCATTCGACTTTTAGTCGGTGAAGTACTTAATCTCACGCCAATTGAATGTTGCGTAGATTATGTAAGTGATAGATAAATAAAAGTAATATTTTATGACCCCAAATATTTTAAAATTCTCTAGAGCCTTTTTGGGTACACCCAGTTATCTTAGTAATGACACGAAGTGACCGATCTTTAATTAACTAAAATAAAGCTGCGTTCACATTTTGACTGCTAGTTGCGACTTGTCGCAAGATATTTTGTCAAAATATCCGTCTTAGAAATACGTAGTAGTAAATGTGAAGCAAAACGGCCTAACATCATTTTTATGTAGAAATTTTATATCATGTCCATACCATTCTCATACATTGCATCGCAAGTTTAGATGAGAGTCCCCATGGATATTAATTCTTGTATATTTATGATCTATTGATCTCACCAGTCATCACTAATATCACCTGTGTTACGTAGACCCATTAATTAATAACTTAAAATATCCACTGTGCTAAAACCAAAGAATTCCGCCATATTTAGGATTCCTGCACACGTAAGACAATCGTAAATAAGTGTCGATGTTAATCAAATACCTCTAGTCGCGCATTGCAGACTAAATCAGACATGAATAATGTCTTATATTTATTAATAATAACACTCTTTATAGTTGAATATATTTTTAGCAATCATTAAAGTGCATGTTATAGTAAGTCTTCAATGAGCGATAGTTATTTAAAGGTACCTACTAAACGCGTCGACAAAATAGTCGCAAGATAAAGTAGCTCGTGTAGACGAGCCCTTAGATATACAGGGTTATGTAGCGTCACACAGTATTGTATAGAAACCTTATTCATATACATTATAGCGTAGAACCCCAGTATTTATTCATTTTATAATTAACGTGATGTGTAAATGTCGTTATATCAAAATACATGTTACATAGTTATTTGTATGAGTTTTATTTATGTACGTAGTTATTAGTACTCATTTATTATTTGTCCTTTTAAATCATAATGATTTTACCTCGGATTTTTTTTTATTGGATTATATTTATATTAAAAAATAACTTAGCTCCACACTGACCGCTTTATCTGAAAACGATGTATTTCTTATGTTTGTCTGTTTTTTTTTAATACTAAAACAGGCACACACAAGTTCCAAATTCTATTTATCTCCATATATTTTTATAATATTATTTTTATTTGTTCATCCAAACACATGTTACCCATATTATATCTGTGCATCAATTATATAATTTATCCATATTTTCATAATTACCACGCAATCATTAATCAAAATGATATTATATTATGTAGCTATAAAATCAGTACAATGTTATCTCCGTACATGTTATCTTAGACAAACAGTTTTATCTGGAATCATGACATAGTATGATAAAAGTCCTCTCAGAGCATAGTCGATCTAATAATTTAAATATTTTAAGAACATGGTGATGGGCTAAGAAAAGGTAAGACAAAGTTTCAAGTAGTGGGTGTCGCTTCAATTTCAACCAATCCGCTTTCGCATGCATCTTTCGCACTTCTGTGTGTTAAAATTCTTCAGTATGTTTTTTTTTATTTTAGAAATAGTTCTTTATTACGTGTTTTTTTTCTTAGTTAATTTGTAATGTATGTTTTAGACAAAACTTGCAATTTACTCAAGTTAGTCTGTTTTTTGATTTCATTTAATTTTAGAAGCTTATGCCACTCGACCCCAAAACCGTTGTTCTCAAAACTCTTCGATCCATATAGTCATTCCTCTTAGAACCCCAAAATATTTCTATACTTCAATTCAACTTTAACCCCAAAACAGTTTTGGTTCAGTTAACAACAAAATTGCAGGATGCATAAATAAAATACATGAGTTTTAGGGGTTTCTAAGACATATAATCATTAGTCTATTACAACGATTCACTATAAAAATATCTGCAATTTAGACTCTACCAAAACTGTTTTGGGGTTAATGTGGAATTGTAGTACAGAAATATTTTGAAGTTCGAAGTGGATTGAATATATGGCCCGAAGAGTTTTGAGAACAATGGCTTTGAGGTTCAGGGCATAAGCCATTTTAAATAGGCATTTGTTTTTTTCTAATTCCAATTGATTTATTTTCAAATGTGTTGTCGTTTTGTTTTTATTTGGAATTAGCTTCCTCTAAAATAAAGTCTCTTTTATTATGTGTTAATTTTCTTTTAAAAGCGCTGTAGAAGCAGACATTTATCTATCGTGAAAATATATTATTTCTTAAATTCACTTTTACTTTTCAAAGCATATGTGCTTACACCAAAACACACAAGCAATGCTTCTATAGTGCATTTTTTTTATTAATATTAGTGTCACCACTCTAAAGCCGAAATCTTTAAACGTTACTTAGCGCCTAAGTGTCCTGTCACTGTCAAACTGCGAGACAGAAACGGGAGTGAAAGCACTAAGTAACGTTTGTAGATATCGGTTTAAGACCACTGACAAAACCTTCAACTCTTAAACTATCTCCATAGGTCCTGGATGCTTTAGAACTGGCATTCAAAGAACTGGACTCTGAAGACAGTGCTGTCATGGACGAAACAGAAGAAAAAGAAGTACAGAAAGAAGAAGAAGTTATGGAGAAGAAGATAGCCGTTACTCCGCTGTATGAAAACATGGATATATTCTACCAGAACTCGTCAGCTTTCGCCTCAGAGAGTGCGTTTCCTCTGGATATGCCTACGAATGTTCTGGAGCCCCCAAAAGAGAAGCCTCCACCGCCTCCTACTGATGATGGAGCTGATGATGAACTGCTCGGAAATGTGAGTAGAACTTGAATGTTTATTAAACGGTAAATATCATATTTACCAGTTAGATTGTTTTATCTAGAGTTGCTCTTACATAAATCTTTGAAACTATGCTGCAATAGAATTTTGAACAATAGAAGTGATATTTTTAAGTTGTAGGTATACCTGCGGAGTCTCCTAGTACAGGCATCTTTTGCTTAAAAGGAGGCTCCAATCTCAAATTTGTTGTATGTTTAAGGTTAACAAATAAACTATTTTTATTTATTTATTTTATTTACCTAATTAGTGAAACGTTTAATATATACAAGGTCTCATTAAAATAGATGGACAAACTTTTAGAAATCACTCAGACCACCAAAATAACGACAATGGTAAAAAAAACCATATGACATAATTACAAGAAGTGTGCAAGTACCTACCCATAATTAGATGCGTTTATTCTAGTGAGCAGGCAATTTATTATTTTAGGTCAAAATAAAATCACTTTAATTAAAGTTTTTTTTGCTTGGATAACATTGGTTAGACGTAGTGAACGCTGTGTTAATATTTGTCCATTTATTTTAATGGGACCTTATATTATATGGGTCTTTTATTCCTTTAAAAACGACGAAATCTAAATATGTATTAAATACCTATTAAATAACACTAGATGAGACAAAAATAAGAAGAAGTACGTCTTCGTTTCGTTTGCGGTCACTTGAAATACAATGGTACTACAGGTTATCATACAATACCACTCGTAAGTACTACACTTTCCAATCAAAGAAAACCTTTCAGATAAATAGATTTTATCAGTAGGTAGTACTCATAAATCATACCTGTACTAATATTATAAAGCTGAAGAGTTTGTTTGTTTGTTTCTTTGTTTGAACGCGCTAATCTCAGGAACTACTGGTTGGAATTCAAAAATCTTTTTGTGTTGGATAGTCCATTTATCGAGGAACATCACACTACGAACAATAGTAGCGGAGTATCAATTAAAAGTTATTTAACCACTATGTCTCTTAGGAAACGCATACGAAGTTCTGCGGTTCAGCTAGTAAAACATAAATCAACATGAAGTAAATATCCACTTAAGTATTTCTTCCAACATTTTCAGGGCAACTTCAAACACACAAGCTCAGCTCGTCGCATCAAAAAAGAAATCCGAAACAAGCGCTCCAGCTTCCTAGGAATCGAGGGTCAAGACGACAGCTACCTGGACGTGGAAATGACCCTGGCTCCAAGACCTGACATCACCTCTTTCCTCCAGGAAGAGACGAAGATTGAGAAGCTTCTGTATAAGAAGACGTTGTCTCATGATATGGATGCCAAGTTGAGAGAGAGCCGGGATTCTGGGGTTGATGTAGATAGGGGACCGTCGGCTGAAGCTTGGTATAAGGGGCACTCGTCTCCGGAGACTTCCAACCCTCACAGCAGACAGAATAGTGAGGTATGTTTGATTTGTTTTTGGAACGAAGTTCCTTATGTTTTTCATCAAAAGTTGGGGATTTCCACTGGAATACTGTTAAGCAACGTCTTCAAAGAGACTGCGGAAGGGAATATTGCCAAGAACCGTTATTTGCAAACATACTGGTAACCTTTCTGGACTTACCTAAATTAAAACGGTGTTATATCTCCCTGTGACCCTTTACCCACTCCTATAAAAAGTTAAATCGAAAATTGCACATGATTTTACATTCATGAAATCTGTGTTTTGTTTCGATGAATGAGATAAAAGTATACAATGTCCGTTATCAGATTGTGAATACAAAACAATAAAGGATACCTAGATCGTGCCTCACAGCCTTGAACGAAATTTTATAAAAGTGGTCAGGGTATTAAGAGAGATGATTTAAATTCATAATAATTATGTCAAATATTGTTGGAGTAAAATATAAGTAAGATGGTGCAGCGCACTTTGTGCCCTTAAACATCATCACAGAAATACTGTAGCTAATTATTAATTAATCCAGAAGTATTCAGCGTGAAATTGAATTCATGGTCATTATGGAGGTCAGATAGGCAATCGCTCCATGTAAAATACTGGTATTCAGCTGCATCCGGTTAGACTGGAAGACGACCCCAATGTAGTTGGGAAAAGGCTAGGCAGATGATGATGATGATGGCCATAATTTTAAGGGGTCACTGTACTCATTTTTATGAACAACTTTCACTAAGGGAACAAATCTGAAATAGCGAAAACAAAATGTGCTATTCCATACATTATGCTCGCATAACTCGTCAAAATTTAGAGAATAGTAGATTTCTTTTTCGTGTATCCCTTAAAATAATGCCCATGAATTCAATTTCACCCTGTAAAGCATTTCGCAAATTGGCGTTACAAGCGCATAGTTTTCCTTCTATAACAGTATCATGGTTAAGGAACATGAATCCCAAAATCTTATCATTAATTATTATTATCATAATGATGTTCATTAAAGTTAACTCTACATTGAGTCAGACTTCTGCTACTTATAATTTACGTGTGATGCGATAACTATGGCTAAATTTACGGAAGTTTGCTCTAAACCTGAAGTGTTTGTGCCGCTATAAAACTTCCATAGGTCTATATAAGCCTAGTGTGTGTAGAGATAAACTTATTTATCATAGAAGATAAAGCTGTAAATGGCCAATAAATAAAATTTCCTAAGGCTATGACTAAATAATCGAATATCCCTCTCAATGAGTCATAATGAGAATTGCGTTATTAATCGAAACTGACTAATTGATTCAGATAAGGCAGTAACGCCTGGGTGGAGCGGAAGGGAGTGTCAGACTCTTACTGACTAAAACCCATCCATGTTCCTTCCTTAGCTCTTTATGTTCCGGGGTAGCGGTAACCCTTTCGGACAATCCCGCTTACCCGGCAGGCTTGGCCCTGAGGGGCCCCTACATATGCAGGCAGTAACGCCTGCTTTTTCCGTTGCGTTTGCATAAGCTTAGTTTTTTTATGTCGAATTGAATTCTAATACAAGAATGGCGGAGGTAAACGCCAAAAAAATATCTAGTAATCAGTAAAATACGCAAAACAGCACGAACATAACAGAATTTATTCTCACCAGCGTTCTGTCTCAATTCCAGCCCTACACACACGTGACGGTAACATCTGACGAGGAAGAATCAGCAAAGAAGCAGCAAGAGACATTCTCCACGAACCTCAGCTCTAAACTGACCGAGCTAAGCGAGCTGAGCGAGGGACCGACCGACAAGATCGAGAACCTCGACAAGACTATACAACAGCAGCAGGTACTTTAAATTGATTATAATATGTATATTTATATGATTATATAATGGGATTAAGGAGTAAAAAAGTTTTTTTTGAGATGCAAAAATTTATGCAAAGGTAGCTTCATTAATAAGTTTCTGATAAAAGAAGTAACGTCAATTTGATTGACAAATTAGTATCAGGCAAAATAATTTGCAATCACATAGATTATTGCGAAACATTATATTCACGGATTGTTTTTTGACACATATTTAACTTACGCGATAAGCCACAGATATACATAATGATTGCGCTATCTTGTTATCATTTAATTTTGCACCTTTTAATGACATTTTTACTTCCGGTAAATTTATCGATTTGACACTACATTTCATTGATATCATTTGCATATTTTAAGAGTCTGCTATAAAAATATAATATCAAAGATTTTATCATAACTATTTTTTTAATAAACTTAGTTCTATTATTTATCTTCTTTAATATATTTTTCATAGTGGACTATAAAAAATACATGAGTTTATGTGGTGGTGGTACCCTAATATTGGTTATCAATGGTCAAAACCATACTTTTTAACAAATTCATGTAGTTATTACAACAGATAGAGGTTTAGTGTCAAATCGAAATTGAAATCTTTATTAGACTCTTCTTCATTTCATTAGAAATGCTATTTAGAAGATATTATTATTTATTAGAAAATGATTTACTTAAAAACATTGTTTCCTATTTTTATTACGTTGAGTGACTAGTATGCATGCTGAAATTAGGTACATCTCGTTGAAAAATCAACCTTATTTCAAAGAAATATGGTAGTGATTTTTGTAGCGGTCTTCAGCATGCATAAATTCGTCCCAATGTACAAATAGTAGATCTCTTTAATATATTTTTAAGCTATATTTTTGTATGGGGAATACAATTTGGTCGTTTCTCGAATTCTCCGCTTTGGTGATTAGTTAATTAAGCGGTTAATTATTTCAGCCGCTTTCACTTCACGGCTATTCAATTATGTCACAATCAGAAATTACTTTTGAAGTTTTGACAAACTTTTTTTCAATTGGAACTAATCATTATAATTATATGATTATATAATTTTATCTCAAAAATTATTAGAAGAAATATAATTTTTTGTTGATTAAAAATTCTATTATTGCCCTATATTTGGTACATGTGCCAATCTGAAGCAAAAGCGGCTTTACCCTTGCTCCTATAATATTTTTAAGCTATGTTCACGCCTGTGACTTTACCTAGCACTGTACATGCTTTGCAAGCACTTTAGATATAAGGATGATTATTTATATAATGTGATTAATTTACGTCGTTTTAAATACCACTTAAATCGCAATGTTGATCAAAATTATTTAGAAATATAGGTAGGTAATAATTTGAAATAAGAAACATCAAAAAAACTAATTTTAGTCTAGGTAAGTTAATTATTAATACTTAAAAGTACAATGATTCAATAATACATAGTTAGTTTTTTGGTCAATGCATAATTTAAAAGTAAAAATAACTTTATTATAGGTATTTCAAATATTATGTTAGTTTTTGGTTAAATAATAATTGTGTAAATATTTCTGTAAAATGTGGTATTTAAAACATATACAATGCTGCCATTAACACATTTATTTTGCTTTTTAACGCTTTTTCCGCCGTATTTAAACGCCAGAATCACTTTATTTTATTAATTATTAAGGAATAATAGCAAAAACCTAAATTAGTCACAAAAGTAGTTCTTGATTATGTATGTATAATTATACTTTATTCTTTAAATAAATATTATTTATTTTAAATTATTATTTGCCTTTTATTTTCTTCACTGCAGTATTTACTTAATATTTAGAATGCACTAGCATGTCGCACTCAAACTTGTATTTATTCCATAGCTGGGAAAAACCTCTTTTATAGAGGTGATAGCATGTTTTATTTATACCTATTTTATAATATTGAATATATTCATAAGAAACATGCCTCTCTACTATAATTTACATAAACATGTCAATTCTATAAAATTGTGAAACTTCATTTCATTAAAAACATTGATGTTGTCAACTGCTCAAGGAATTAACTCCCATCTAACATTGGAACCATAATATTTAAATGAGACACAGATAGTTAATCTGATTTTAAATAGTCCCTGAGAATTCATAACTTCTTCTCAGCATGATGTAAAAGTAACTTGTAAACAAGCCCTATCTTTGTTTACAAGTTACAGTGTAATTGAAGGCCAAGAGAATACTCAATTGCCTACTTAAATTGATATTACTACATCAATTTTATAGTTAATAAACTTTGGAGTGCCTGTTTAATACGATTATTTCAAGTTGCAAGTTTTAAAATTGCTTTAAAATAATCAGCAGGCAAAAACGTATCTTGCAGTGTTCATATTATAGAAAAGTTTAAGATATTGTGGTTCCTAACTGGTCGCCATGTTGTGATTGTAAATAACAATGCGAGGTGCGGCGTCACTTTCAGGCGACGACTAACGAGGACTATCCCGACGGGGCGTATGATGATGCGAACACCAAGGTGAATGACATTTTACACTTACATACATCTAAAGGGGAAACTTCGGTTATTTAAAACAGAAACACTGTGATATACACTTAAGAAATGAAAATCTTAGCAATATACACCTTATTTCATATGACAATTCGAAAAGGTGACATACGCCCGCTTTGTTGGAAAATATTGTGGTCGAAAATTGCTTAACACTTTTGTTCCTTGACTGTACTTTGATTTTGTTTGTATGGGTTTACGAAGTTAGTCCTAAGATTCCATTGAACCATGTTTATAGAAAATACAACAAAATCGAACATTACTTATTTTTGAACTAGACTAGAGATATTAATGAAACCGAAGATTCCTCTAATTTCTTTCAAACTTCATTGCCCTAAATTGTAATCAATGTGATTTAATCCACGCCAGCTTCAAGCCTTGCACTTCATGTTAATGTCACTAAAATTACATGTTTTACTAATCAAAACGATCAATTAATTACTTTTAAATTATATTGTAAGGTCCTATACTATTTCTAAGTTAAACTATACTTAATTACTAACATTCTTTAATTAATTATAAATATAACTTAAAACGACGGGAAATTAATTATAAATCAATTAGAATAAATTATACGTAAGGTAACAATAACGGTTAACAAACCTTATAAATAAATACTACAACTTGTACATTCTGCTATATTCGTTATGGTACCTTTATTATATTTTTATTACTATAGGACCTTACACTAATGACTAAAGTAATCATTTACACCAACTTTCAAAAACAAAACTCTTAAAAAACCCTTTAACCCTCAAAATAGGAAGTCCTACGCTTCGAACGAGAACTACTCCAACTGGAACAAGAAGAACTACGCCGTCAAAGAGAAAACCTCCTTCGAGATCAGACGAGAATCATCCAGAAATCTGTCCAGGATATATCTTCCATCCCTTCATCGCCTGAAAAACCGCCTTTAAACAGACCTAAGGCGAACGCGCATTATCGACACTCCATGCCAAATTTGCTCTTAAATGAAATCTTTCCATCCATCCCCCCTTCTGTCCCCGAGAGGGTGGATGAGAGGATGGTGGATGAGAAGAGAAAGCCAATAGTTTCTGAGGAACACATGCAGAGGCATTTTGGTGTGGAAGAGAGTCGGAGGGTGTTGTATGAGAAGAAGGAGTTGAGGGGACAGCCCATGAGGGTCCCGCAGCCTGTGCTGCCGCCTAAGCCGAAGAGCCGGGAGTCTATTGAGAGGGAGATTACTATGAGGTTAGTGTTTTGTTGTTTTTTCGATGTTCTTAATTACATACAGGCTTATACACTGATATATTAAGGTAAGCAAATATCTTTGTAAAGAAGTATGTAATTGCAAATCACACAAGTGCGTTTCTTCTTTTTGGTTGTTTTTTATCATTTTGTTTTCAATTGCATACAATGTATTTTGAAGAGCGGAGTCACCTAAAACAAGCATCTTCTTGCTAAAAAGATGATCTATAAATCACGTATGTTAAGGATTTATGAAATTGAAATAAGTAAACATTTTTATTTTTTACTTTTGCGAGATCTTAGATTAACAATGTCATATTAAGTAAACTTTAAAAAATAAAACTCTCAATGAACGTCTACCAGAGGTTCGTGTCATCAACAATACATTCTGTCAATAAATTTATTCTGCCATGTGAAACTTACGAGGAAACTAAACCATTGCACACAATATTAATAGGTATTATATTCTAAGCAATTCTAACAATCAACGCTTTCTCAAAAGGAAAGAAAGCACTGAACTCTCTCACTTAAAACTCCCACGTTCTGTTTTACCTTTTGTAACTATTGATATAAAGTCTCTAACCTCATCTTTCACGTGTTTTCAGAAGCAGTCGCGTCCCTTCAGCGGTCGAGTACGCGAATGTTCAGCTGCGACAGAAGTCGGCCAACAACGGCGGCGCCAACTACCACCCCATGACCAGGCACACGCTGCAGGTACATCAATATAAACTATATTTTCTGTCTATATTGGATGGCAATCAAGCCCTCACTGCCGTTTGTGGGCGTTTGTAAAACCGTCCCAGATTTAACGTTGAAACAGTTCACACACTTGGCACCTTTAGTGGGAATGGAGGAGGGTGGAAAGTCCCTCCAATTAAAAATTAAGGATCCTGCAATCAGATAGGAGTTGCGTTTGGCGGGCTACTGCCCGACAACTCGTAGTCGGGCCTGAGTATATATGTCAGACCGCGCGATAAACTCTGCTTACGCGATGTAGGATTTGTGTGACGTAGTAGTGTCGTCACATGTCAACTTTTTGACACTTCGCTCGCTACCAGTGTAGTTCCTATGTGGCTGGATAGATGTCGCCACACACCGATACCATTGAACCTGAGCATAACTGGTGCTGCTGACTAACGATACGTCAGAAATAATAGTTTGACTACGAAACCCTTACAACATTGATATAGAGGTGCGCAATATCAAAATGGCAACTGTTATTTGACTATACTCCTATTACGAGCTCCCTCAGAGGCCCATGGGTAGCATAATAAAAACTCTGACACCAGGTTAGTCACTAACCACACGAAAAGAAGAAGAAGACGAGGTCCCTAACAAAAGGTTCTACTAATGCAGATTGATGTTGATTTCTGTGAACAGCTTTAAACAAACACTTTTACATGTCACAAACAAATTACATGTCCCATACAAATTGGCACTTACACTTTGGGTACACCTCTGCCCTTCGCGAAAACAAGGCGTGACGTCTTACATCAAACACAAAGGCACAGTCTCATTTAAAATCCAGTCAATATCTGTATTCGAGCTAGAAACCCATAGCTGATGGATCAGGGTGGGTGCAAGGTTTACACACGGAATTCGTGTTACATTATACGTACATACAGACCTTAATGTTGCAAATCAGTTGAAAACAGTTATCAATGAACACAGCTATATACACATTTAACCTTAGATACCATTTTTTTTATCCTCATCTTGTACAATTCCAGGCTCTGAGCGCTGCGCCCACGCCGAAGTTGATCTCCAACACAGACTGGATGCAGGCGCGGAACAGGAAGCCGGCCAATTACAACTACAACCAACACTGGCTCATACAGGTAAAGATACTCATTATCTATCTTTGGTCAACCCATATTTAGCTCGTTAGCATCGGCTCGGGATAAGGGCAGGAGAATGATGACCAACAAATTAAATAATTTTTAAGAGATTGTTACATGATTTCTTGTTTGAGTGAAATAAGGGCCTTGTTTCAGTCCATAACTAGTCAGAGAATATTGTTAGCCATACAAATTAGTACGTTCTCATTTAGGTTTAGGTTTAAAGAATTTTACTCTCATAAGAATAATATATAGGTTCACTTACAATGAGATACAAAGTAATTGCTTAAATTAAAAAAAAATACATCAACTAGTAATAACAACAGCAGTAGTAACAACATTTAACTGGTAACATTGCGGGTGGGGAATATCAGTCTTAATTGACAGATGTAATTGTCATTCCAACTAAGCTGCATCATGAATTATTCATTCAACAATGTCGGGTTTGTTTACTATATATCATTATTTATGGGCTTCATTCATTAGTAAACATGAAAAAAAAATTTTGTTTCGATAACCCACAAATAAAAAGTGGCAAGTAGAGTTTTTTCTTAAGTTACTCATAGTTAGGTAAGTTATGTTTTTTTTTTGAGAAATATATTTTTTAAGGTTATTGACCTGTAGTCGGCCTACTAATGGTCAAAATCCCTTAACCTATACGTTGCCACGAACACGTATGTGTGTTGAAGGTAGTGAGTTTAGAATAGCACAAAAAATAGTGGGAATGTGCATGACTGCCAAGTTTGTAGCGACCAAATAATTCAGGATATTTACTTTGCCTACACGTTAGCTTTAAAATTACATGATTAAATTGGGAGAGGTATGGAGGCTAGCACATTGTTACTCCAATCTGTCAAATTTCTCTGATAGTTTTTCAACTTTATTACAAAAGCATAAGGTTCATTTTTAATTCTTCAAAATTAGCTTCATCTTTCTGACTGACCGACCCCTTGACAATTCAAAAGTGCCTGTACTTGGTTTATTTGAAATAAACGGTTTGAGTTGGGAAAATTTGACAGTTAGGGATAGCTTGATGTGCTGGCGTCAGTACCTGTCAAGTTAACATGTCCTACGATTTCTCTTCATAATTGAGTAGAGTGAATGTAACATTGCCTACCCTGCAGGAGGCCGAGGCCCGCCGCCTGCAGGCGCAGCGCGGCCGGCCGCCCGCCGCGCCGCCGTCGCTGGCCCCGCACGCCCCGCACGCGCTGCACGCTCTACATGCGCACGCGCTCAGCACCAGGTACAGGAATATTCTCTTGTCAGAACCTCCGAATTGTCAGGGGCTAAGAAACTAAAAAGCTTAACCGATTTTTTTCAGTTCCTTAATTATTATTATTTCAAATTTCACTTTTTAGCCGTTGTATCCACACAAATTCATGTAGCACGAATTGCTATGTGAAGATAACAAAATAGATATTTAAAACGACACAAGCGTGAATAAAAATTAATAATTCAATGACCATTAAGAATTACTTTATTTGTAAGCTTGTCACAGACCAGACCCAGTCTCCATACGAAAATTTTGAAAATCCAATTGAAATTAATACAATTTTTTTTTTGTATATTTGAAGAACAAAAATTTAATAAATAAGACTTTAAATAAATATAGAAATTATTACCTTTTGACTTTTGTAAATGTTAGGCATCTTCTAACTTTTTTGGGCTAGATAATTTTATAACCGTCCATAATCATATTGTAAAGTGCAATAAATAACCCAATAAACCTAACATCAAATCCAAAACATTAAAAGTTCCGCATTACACTACCTACCACGAACACTATCATTAAAATTCAAAGCCAAATTTTAATGTGAAATGCAGCCATACATCGAACATAATCCATCAAAAAACAATGTTCTTTTAAATAAAAACTAATCAGATTTCTTGATAATTATAATATATATACACCGTACATTTTGGGATTGTTTTATTTAGTTATTTTCTTTCTGTGTTGTGGCAATGTGTACGGTGCACGTACATGAGTTTTAAAATATATTTATTACATTAAGTAAGTCAGTAGGCTCGCGTATTTGCCCTTTGGACGCGACCGACATTTTTTGGCAGTGCATTGACACTGACATATTGCATTGTTCCATGCATTTTATGTATATTAGGTTTTAGTGTTCAATACGTGGTTTGAGTCGGACAACTTGCATTGCATTTTTATTTAGATTCATCCCGTTGAACATTCACTGACATTTTCTGCATTTAAGTTTAAATTTTACATCTGCATTGACATTACTTATGTTAGGAGAGCACCCTACATTAAGCTTCAAAATACAAAGCTAACATGAAATGTCTCAAAATTCCAGCCAACAGCAGCTATCAAGTGACGTAAAGCGGCCCGTGAGGACTGAACAACGGGAAGACAAGTTGCTGAGCGTGAGCGGCCGACGGAAGTGTTCGCACTGCGGAGAGGAACTAGGTATGAATGTACGGACACCGACGATGCACATTACTCCCATACCTGCACTATATCAGCATGAACTACCCGCTTTATATTACAGTGTGTTAGGTTAAACGAGGGACATACTTTCAGGGGGTATAATAATAAATAATAATAAGTACTCATGAAAATTAAGATCTTTGATTATGGCAACAACTCAGTAATCAATCTGCCTGGCCTTTTCCCAACAATGTTGGGGTCGCCTTCCAGTCTAACTGGATGTAGCTGAATACCAGTATTTTATATGGAGCGACTGCCTATCTGACCTCCACAACCCAGTCAGTAACTGTGTAATGCGATACCCCTTAGTAAGACTGGATGTCAGACTTTCGGGCTCCTGACTACCCGTAACGACTGTCAAAGATCCACGAATGACAGCTGGAACCAACGGCTTAACGTGCTTTCCGAGACACGGAGGAGTCTCGATATGTAGAGATGGTCACCCATCCACACACCAACCCCGGCATTTATTTGTTGGGTAAAAATGCCGGAATGCTTGTTTAGAACAAACATGCACAGATTTAAAATGCTTCTAAAACCTTTTTCAAGCCGTTTCGATCCCTTGTTAAATAACGTTAATTGCAAAGATGAGGTTTTTACTGTACGGCAATGATGGCAGTGGCAGCAAATTACCCAAAATAAGAAATTTCTCTGAATTTTTGGTGCTACTTACTTTTATTATTGGAAACAATGTCGGTAGCCCTAGTAACAAAATGCATAAATTACAAAAACATTGTGTTCAAGTATACTTTTGCTGTAAACGTTTGCGCACAGTGAAATCGTAACTCGGTAAGGGTTGAAGTTTCTTGCCCATTCTTCTCCACACGAAACTACCTTTTGGAAGGGGCGACTAGAATCAATTCTATTTCTTGTTCATTTTGACGTTCAATGCCTGTGCCATTCTTGTGCCTATTTGGAATAAATGTTTTGACTTTGACTTTAACCATTCTCAAGAATTGGGTTATAAAATGCAAAAATATGAGAATTTTTTAAATCATAACTGGTACTTTCAGACATTAGCGCGTTCAAACTAACAAATTATTCATCTTTATTATAATACTAGCTTCTGCCCGCGACTTCGTACGCGGACCCAGTTGCTTATGCCAGCAACAACAGGGTCGCCATTTATGTTATTTTTTATCATTTTTCCCATTTAAATCTTTTATCACAATGAGCTTTAGTTTTATTTCATTCCAACAACCACCAAAACATACAGTCCATTTGTCATCGTTTTCATTTTGGTAACCGCATTATTATATTCCCCACTTGTCTCTAGAGACCTAGAAGTCAATGCGTAGATACGGTTGGAACTCAAGCACAATTTTCTATCCGTGAACGTCTCCGACTCGCGAGACAATACATGACGTTCACGATCAGCGGTCAGTCGCACATCACGTGCCCCACTTGTCTCTAGAGACCTAGAAGTCGATGCGTAGATACGCTTGGAACTCAAGCGTAATTCTCTTTCCGTGAACGTCTCTGACTCGCGAGACAATACATGACGTTCACGTTCAGCGGTCAGTTGCGCATCATATTATTCACTGGTCTCTAGAGACCTAATGAATACGCTGAGAACGCAGGCGTGCTTCGCGACCCGAAGAGGTTTCCACGGAGCGAGTTGCAGCCTAATGTTCTCGAACAGCATCAAGTCTTTCCTGAAGCTCTTCGGTAGATTCTTGGGATCTTATGATACTCAATCTTTTAGCTCTCTTTGAACATTGGGAAAGATTTGACCTCTTTCTAGGCATGGTCATAGTTTTATCGTGAAGATACCTGATCAATAAAAATCTAAATTAAAATGACTGCTCCCCTGCGTTACCGGGTAGGCTACCGTGTCACGAAGATAAATGGAAAAGGAAATTAAACACTCAAACAACATAAGCCCGAAGGCATATTCATACAATAAAATAAAAAAATAAATAGGAGTTTTGGCCAGTAGAGTCAAATTTTCAATGATATACCATCGTCATCGAAAATAAGTCCTAAACTGTTACCGCCTTCACCGCGTGCAGGTAGGTACTCCCAGTTTATGTTATTTTATAATTACACAGTAAAATTAGTGATAGCTTTGATTTCCACGTTTCCATGTTTCTGATCTTCGATTTTTATAAGTCAACAGGAAATGCCCATCATATTGAACAACTTTTGCTTAGACGTCATTCCTATATGTGTTATGGTGTAGCTAGGCTCTTGGAGTTCCACAACACGTGTTCCAGATCTTCGATTTTTATAAGTCAACAGGAAATGCCCATCAGACCGAACAACTTTCGCTAAGACGTCATTCCTATATGTGTTATGGTGTAGCTAGGCTCTTGGAGTTCCACAACAGGTGTTCCAGATCTTCGATTTTTAAAAGTCAACAGGAAATGCCCATCAGACCGAACAACTTTCGCTAAGACGTCATTCCTATATGTGTTATGGTGTAGCTAGGCTCTTGGGGTTCCACAACAGGTGTTCCAGATCTTCGATTTTTATAAGTCAACAGAAAATCCCCATCAGACCGAACAACTTTTGCTAAGACGGCATTCCTATATGTGTTATGGTGTAGCTAGGCTCTTGGAGTTCCACAACAGGTGTTCCAGATCTTCAATTTTTATACGTCAACAGAGAGTGCTCATCAGGCTGAACAACTTTTACTAAGACGTCATTCCTATATATGTTATAGTGTAGCTGGGCTCTTGGAGTTCCACATCAGGTGTTCCAGATCTTCAAATTTATTCTCTCAGTAGAAAATGCTTATCACGTAGAACAATTTTTGCTATGTTATCATTTTTTATCTCTTATAGTTTAGCTGGTCTGTTGTGGTTCTGCATCAGGTGTTCAAGTTTCCAAGATAAATTATAGCCTGTATGTTGCCCAGACTTAATACCTATACAACAAAAAAACCATTGCAATCCGTCCAGTAGTTCCGAAGATTAGCGTGTACAAACAAACAGACAATTTTTTTTTTATGGATTCGTGCTTATACTGTTTCTAAACCATCCTCAGTTATTTTTTTTTTAATATATTCAATGTAAAGACACAATTTATTTACTGTTTTATTATATGTATAGATAGTAATAGTATAGATTTAAAAATCATCTAATAAGTCGTATAGATTTAAAAATCATCTAATAAGTAATAGTATAGATTTAAAAATCATCTAGTAAGGTCTAATAAGAATCTTGTTTACATTGTATTTCATAGCCACATCATTGTAGAACCCGACACCGTTTAGAGTGTGTGAATAGAAGCAACAGAAACGGAGCGATAACGCTTTTTGTGACCGGGGTCAGATTACGCTTACGCTAAGAGACCGCCCGCGGGGCTTGACGGACAGTTGACGTAAATAATGGCGGGCCTTGAGAGGTTAACTAACTTTTCCAAAACTGAGAGTTTTAACATGTCCTCTCACACTCAAATATCATCAAATAACGTCCCGCTTTCACATCGTGCATCACATAACAGCTACTAGAACTTTTTTTTATGATCCTTGGGGAAAAAATCCTCTCATGGATGTCCTCTGCCCTGGGGGGGGGGCGAAGGGTTCTGTCAGACTCGTGCTGACTAAAAACCATCCCGGGTGTTCCCTCTCTCATCTGCACCGGGGGTCGCGTTCACTAACCCATCCGCTTCCAGGCCGCGGCGCCGCCATGATCATCGAGTCCCTGTCGCTGTGCTACCACGTGTGGTGCTTCACGTGCGCGGTGTGCGGCGCGCGCCTGGGCGACGGCCGCGCCGGCGCAGACGTGCGCGTGCGCATGCACAAGCTGCACTGCCAGCACTGCTACTCCAGCGACGACGGCCGGAAGTACTCCGCCGTGTGATGTGGTGCCAGCTAGTGCCAGCTTAGTGATGTGTGGGTGAACAAAGGACTTGTTGAAAGGCTAGGCTCGATATTCGAAATGGGAAGGATCTATCCAGATTACCTACTTTTCGTGTAGTCAAATCTGCGGACAGTGAGGATCTTGTTGGCCGCACACTTGATTGCAATGAAATCTGTCGTTGGTATCTTCCAAACCAGATAAAAATGAATCCGATTCGCAGTGGATATCACCAAGCCTTGAACTTTAAAAATATTCTGATATAAGGCTCTGGATCGCAACTTAACGTTTTCAGTTTTCGGGCCTAGTTATCGAGTGCAACTATTATCTATTGAATCTTAAAAATAAATCTCTAAATGTGTTATAAAAAGTGAATTCGAAAAATGACTGAAATTGCAGAATATTCGAAATGCGTTCTATTTTCGGTTTAATAATAACCAAAAGTACATAACTCGGGCTGGTCCAAAGACTATAAAGAAGGAAATGTGAATCAACTAGTTATACTTAATATTGATATTTTGTTAAAATCCTGAACTTATTTTGTACTTTTATCAAAGTGTATTTGTTTTTCCATATAATTGTAATGTACAACTATTGTTAAAAAGCCTCATTTTAATATATCTCATAACATATACAATACTTTTACTAAGGAGGGTTCATTTCTACGGGCAGTTCATGGGAATAATATTAGTTGTGAGTGTGCCTGAGTGATTCTTTTAACATAACATTAGAATAGAAATGGCCAAATAATTCTATGATATAAGGTAAAGAGAACAACTAGACAGTCTTACAAGGCTCGAAGATATGAAAGAAATTGACATACCTACACAAGTGCGGGCTCCTATTGGCATAAGCGCGATAGTCACCTACCACGCTGTCTGTCAGTATGTGTATGCGTCATCTCCAAAACGTCTAAGCGACTCAGCACGGTTCTGAGTCGGCTACTGCACGCTTTTGATATCCTCACGCCAGCCTCGCCCGCCGGGGTCGGTAGAAGCACATGTTTTGATCATTTTCGACATTGTCACAGTATTATATACGTTTGTCACATAATTTCGGACTATTTTGTGCCATGTCATATTTTGTCTTGTGTTCACAACAAGTACATAAACAGAAACAATAATATTTAAGAATACCATTGAATTAATATTTTTTTACTAATAAACGATTAATGTTTTGTGTAATGAAAATAAAACCTTTGTAATATTTTGTAAATAGTTTTTAATTTATACTTTAGTATGTTTTAATGGTTAGCTTTAATAGTTATTATTTTAGTTTAAATGAAAAACATAATCCATCCAAAAATGTGTATGATTAATAAAATATTATTATCGTTTGAATGCAAAATGGCTTAAATACTATGAAGATGATGAAAAAATGATGTCATGATGAAATGATGATGATCAAATGTGCGATTCTCATATTTTTTACTTTAATACAATCATTTTTACTTATAACATCTTCAAAAGTTCACCAAAATTAATGTAAATAATCAACTTAGATATTAAGCGTGTCTAAGTTGATTAATTTAATCATCAAGTTATATTATTTGAGCTATTTTGCCATCACATGTTATGTAAATCTAAATAATATTTGTTTTGCGTCACCATAACAGTTGTATGCTCTTACTTCATTCACTTGTGATGCACGTACTTGTAATTATGTTAACTATATTGATACATATGTACATTCTCTATGTGTATAAGCTGCAAATTGTATAACATTAAATATTTGAATTATACAAATATTGTTGTTTCAATTTTAGATATTACGACACCAATTGTCAGCGTCACGTGGATCAAAAATGAAATCTTCTTTTCGTGTGGTTAGTGACTAACCTGGTGTCAGATTTTTTATGCTGCACATGGGCTTAGCTTCACATGCTGTTGAAAAATATCTCTCGAACATGCTGGTTTCTTCACGATGTTTTCCTTCACCGATTTTAAAGCAAGTGATAATTTATACAGTACGCACATGAATCCGTAAATTCAGAGGTGCGAGCCTTGGGTTCGAACTCGAGGCTAATGACTTGGCAGTCTGAAGGTCACACCACTAGGCTATCACTGCTGTCAAGAAAATAAAAATAATTAACATGTTTGACAAATGTTTGCGTCAAACCAAATAGGATTTATCATTATTTGAACTCAGGTGTGGTCAGAGCTGATAATAATAAATCTTTTTGGTAATAATTCTCAATCAGTCCACATTACACAAAGCAACTCCGCTTTTACTAAAGCCAGATGCAACTAAATGGGGATTTAGCATAATAGCGGCTAGTGTATTAAAAAGACTTCATTTAACTCAATAGCCCTGCAAAAAACTTATGAAAAGACCTTTTGAATACATTGGATCTAACGTTCGTTAAAATTGTTCAAAATAGCCTTGAAACACCCCATTGTTACTGGTAATACTAGTATTTTGTAACGGTACAAAGAGCCACCCTATATATTCGTACCTAATTCCCGTCATCCATCTGCCGCGTTATTTGTTTGAAAGGGTTTATAATCTCATGCTTTCGTTACAACTGGCGTATTTTAAAACACGCTAAGACATAATAAACTTTATTCAGATATATATAGGGGTGTTTTGCCAGTAAAGTACGCCAGAGTCGCCTGATGAAGTAGGTACCAGAACCAGTCTGACAGTTAGGTATTGACCAACGGCTACTCAAGTATTGAGATAATAGAGTCGTTCCAGTTTTTTTTGTAACGGTCCCTGCCAGACAGCATTGTGTTCAGTCAATGTGAGGGTTAACATGCAGCTTTATTGAAAACATAAAAGGAATAATGAGACAAAATAAAGCTAGAATTCTGTATAATTTATGAGTGAAAACAAAAACTCGCAGAAGCGGTTGTGAGACCCTGGGTACAGAGAATTTTTATTGTGTCTCAATTTACAAATCTGCCGACATTGGTCTCAGGGCGTCTTCGAATGCCCCAACTTGCTCAAGTTAATTTACACTGTAAGTTATTGAAGTTAAAGTTCATTATACATTGTCATCACGGTGCAAACCTGCCCCGCATGGGCGGAGCACCGCCGTGTCCTCGTAGAGGCGATCGGCGGCGGCGACCTCTCGCGCCCGGCCCTGGTGCAAGCCATGGTCCGGGGTGAGAGGGAGTGGGAGGCAGTCACCTCCTTCTGCGAAAAAGTTATGCTAAGGTCGAAAGGTCCTCCCGTCCCAGCCGCCGCAGGAGACGCTCCGGGCGTCGGGAGCCACGTGACGACTCCCGGCCACCGTAGGCGCGGGCCTGCGGACGGTGAGTAATGGGTGACTCACCGTCCGATCAGCACCAGACCCGTGCCGTACGGCGCGTATATGTTCCACGCGCGCCTCAAAGAGATGTCAGCATATGAAGGGGCCCCTCAGGGCCAAGCCTGCCGGGTAAGCGGGATTGTCCGAAAGGGTTACCGCTACCCCGGAACATAAAGGGCTACGGAAGGAACATGGATGGGTTTTAGTCAGTAGGAGTCTGACACTCCCTTCCGCTCCACCCAGAGCGGGAGCAGTCATTGGATGATTTCCCAGCCTTAAAAAAAAAAAAAAAAAATTATACTTTGTCATACTTAGGTATATAGGGTGACTGGTATCTAATTAGTGACCGATATTTAAACACGTGATTGTACTCATGATTACAATCAACTTTCCCAAATAAACTTTTTCCTATGCGTTAGCCAGTATCTTACTCGTGCCTTTTTTCTATGAAAGACAGAGAGAGAAATTATATCCTACCTCACTCTTTTTCTTTTTGTTTCTACTACAGACGCACACCCGGTAAGTAATACTACGCATCTAACAATTTTGAAGGACATCACCATTTTATCTCCTCAGAAGTTTTCAAGAATAATATTCAGAAGGTAAGTAGGTATACACCTAACATAACATAAAGGGCTAAGGAAGGAACATGGATGGGTTTTGTCAATAAGAGTCTGACACTCCCTTCCGCTCCATCCAGAGCGGGAGGAGACATTTAATGATTTCCCACCCTCAAAAAAAAAAAAGAAAAAGCAGGTATACATATTATTCTGGTAAGAAACAATCGCACGCATGACCCGAGTTTGGTTATATATATCTCTGACAGGCGTCGTGACCAGAGACAATACCTATCTGATAACATCTTGGTAAGACCGACCACATTTTTTACATGTGCCATTTTTTTTGCATGAAAACAGCAAACATACAAATTAATTTAACTAATTATGTAGCCTTACCTAGAAACATCATTTTCTTGATAACATCTTGGTAAAACCGACCAATTTTTTTACACGCGCCATTTTTTGCATGAAAACAGCAAACATCAATCAATTTAACTAATTAGGTATGTAGCTTACATAGGAACTTCATTATTATACTTCACCATATCATCCACGTGTTCGATTGTACTTCGACCCTCATTGTCGTCACCATGAGATGACCAGGCCGCTTCGTTCACAGCCATTGGTCACACAATGTGCCATGCTGCTTTGTGTATATTCGGTCTAGCGGAAATCCGGACCGGTAACCAATTCGCATGGGTAATCGAATTTACTGAAAGAATTCGTTCCATGCAATTCTGTGAATTGTTTGCACTACTTACTTGCCGCGGTATGACTTGTTTATGTCTGAAATTTTAAAATTATCGGAAAACCAACCTACGAAAACTGACAGTCGTCGGGATAAAAAAATCTGCATTATGACACTGCCTAGGAAATAAAAATACTTCCTAGTGCAGGCTAAGGAGTAGCCTATTGTACACAGGATTCGAAATAAATATGCCATGCACCTGTAACTCGAAATTATTATGAACTAGCTTCCGCCCGCATAATATGTCGGCAAACTATACATATAAACCTTCCTCTTCAATCACTCCATCTATTAAAAAAAACCGCATCAAAATCCGTTGCTTAGTTTTAAATATTTAAGCATACATAGGGATATAGGGTCAGAGAAAGCGACTTTGTTTTATACTATGTAGTGATGCCGCGGGCGCAGATATTGAACACGTAACCGACAGGCGCCATCTGGCGGTTTCGCGGTTAAGTTTGGTTCCTGCCAACTGTTGAAAATAATTGTATGTTTCATATTCACACTGGATGTACTGTTCGGTCGGTCGAATTATTAAATTACAGGTTATGATATGCCCCACAATGCTATACCCAGGTACAGACGCCAACACATCAAGTTACCACAAACTGCCAAACTACCTCAATCGATTTTGAACTTAACAACCAACGTTTTGAGGTTTAAAAGCATTTCGAGAAATTTGACAGTTTGCTATAACTTGATGCGCTTGCGACCGTTCATAGATGGTCAATCCACGCTTCTAGAAATGGTGGTTCGTAAGTGGAGTGCAACTATTGAATTGGCATATTCTTGAGCTGTCCCAGCATGTAGAACGGTGATGCTCTGCTACTCATTCAGACGACGTAATAAGAAATGCCATAATATTTTGCCAATTGTCTTTTAGCTAGACCAAGATGATGTAGTTGTCGTAAGCCGTATTTAAACAATCAACAATGACATTGCTACCTAGTACCTAGGTACCTGTAGTGGCTAATAGGCCATTGTTTGCAAAGATCATTGATTGCTTCCGTTCTCACGAATAGTATGGTTTTTGCTGTACCTAGCTATTGTTAATTGGTGTACCTAGTGGTCTAGGACAAAAACGTACCACATGGTAATGATCTAAGATATATTGTGGTCGACTCTTCACGTGACCAGAGGGCTGGCCTATTTTTCGGTCAAAGAATCAGCATTGCCATACAACGTGGCAATGCTGCCAGCCCTTTGGGAACTTTTCCTGTTGACAGCGATGTGGACAAATTTTTTGATGCCTTTGATTTATTTTCATTAATTTTTTCCCTCCTGTTATACGTACGTATATGTACAGAGGCCAGCACTTATTATTAAGATTTTAAGTATTGTGAGGTTGTGTGACTGGCGGCACGTCAGGACCATCAGCTCCTTTCGCGCATAGAAGCAATAAAAGACCTTTGAGAGGCCAACGATAACGCTGTCCAATTGGCCGAATTCTGGTCGAAGATTTATTAAATTATTCTATTTAACTTTATCTGAGCCAATGCTTCAATCTGTCAAAAAGTGATTTGATATGAGATACAGAAAATACCATGAACGTCTAAGTCCCTAAACACAACTTCATATCTCCATCTACTGTATGCCCGCTAAGTAGAAACTTCACCACGGAAGAGAAGCCCCATCTTCTCTTACAACCAAGAGCCAATACTTTAATAGTCAAAGTGTCCATCTGAAGCATTCCTTTGAGTAACCCAGTTCTTTCATAAAACATCAGACATTCCAGACTCATCAAGAAGAGCAGCATAGTGGATACGGTGTTTAGTTGACGTTGTTTCCAGTAGCACTTATCCCCTAGCTAAACTAGCTGAGCCTAAACCATATGCGAGGTACGAACAACGATATAGCCAAGAGATCTTGAAATTACTCAATGAGTCAGTCAATTGCAGTAGATCCATAGCCCTGAATCACATGTTTAACAGGTTGTAATCTTCAATGGCGTCTTGTTAACCCGAAAGGCACGTTTTTAGTAAGTAGCGGTAATGACCGAGATCTTGTGAGATCAAGTCCTGGTCACAATGATATCACCGCGGGAAATGTTAGTAAATACATACATTTGTCAGGGGTATTGTTGATAGGAGTTGGGCTCGTTACACGACCAGCGAGAGTGGCGAAAAGAATTGGAGTTATCGACTTAGCTTTTTGTTTGAGGGTGGGAAATCATCAAATGACCCCTCCCGCTTTGGGTGGAGCGGAAGGGAGTGTCAGACTCTTACTGACTAAAACCCATCTATGTTCCTTCCTTAGCCCTTTATGTTCCGGGCAAGCGGTAAACCTTTCGGACAATCCCACTGACCTTGCAGGCACCGGCCCTAACGAGCCCCTGGCCTATTGCTGACATCTCTGAGGCGCGCGTAGAACACGTACGCGCCGTCCAGCACAGGCCTGGTCCTGATCGGACGGTGAGCGACCCATTACTCACCCTCCGCAGGCCCGCGCCTACGGTGGCTGGGAGTCGTCACGCGGTTCCCAACGTCCGGAGCGTCTCCCGCGGCAGCTGGGACGTGAGGCTCTGTCCCTCTTCCATCCCGCCACCTCCTTCGCGAGCATAATTGCTTCGCAGAAAGAGGTGACTGCCTCCCACTCTCTCTCGCTCCGAACCATGGCTTGCACCAGGGCCGGACGCGAGAGGTCACCGCCGCCGCCAATCGTCTCTACGAGGACACGGCGGTGCTCCGCACCAGCGGGGCAGAACTGAACTACGGGTGCCATCGTATGCTCCACCGTGTCCTCTGGGATCGACTTAGCTTGCAGAGTAAGCAAGCTTAAGTGGCAGTGGGCTGATCATGTTTGTAAATGACCAATGGCCTGTGAAGCGGACGAGTTCTGTAATAGACACATCGTATCAGCAAGCGTAGTGTTGGATGCCCATCAGCAACATGGATCTACGACCTTAAAAATGTGGCTGGAACCTGCTTGGTGCAAAATGCGGATTACAAGATGTTGTGGCGCATCTTGAGGGAGGCCTACAGTGTTATGTGTCATAGTCAAATGTGGCCCTCTGATGTTGCGCATGATTGTTTTTTTTTCTTAATATCGTTTCCATCGAATTTCTTGCAATCTTTGACATAACTATAAGCTCAGCAACTTCAACTCAGAAGCCGTGATTCTGCGACATAAAGTTGCTTAAAGTGGTAAAGATAACCTCGTCTGCAAACAGCCTAACGGCGAAAAGGTGCGCGCGATTCATGTGCGGTCACAATTGGCGCATAATAGCGGCGTTCGGCGCTCAGTGCCGCGTCGCCGCCCGCATGCCCGCCACGCGCCGTCTGCTCACCGCGCGCTGGTTCGCGCGCCGCCGACAGCCCGACGAAAATGACGCCCGCCCCAGGACCCTCCCGCGCGCAGACATGGACCGCCGACCTCGAGTCTCCCGCGTCCTCTCCTCCCCAGCCAGAACGCAACACCAAACCCATCCTCCGCTCGACGAAGAGTCCCTCGAACGAGCCTACCCCTCCATGGGACACCTCGAGTACGTCAACGCCGGCTCCTCGCCCCCCGCCGAGAGCGCCCCCAACATGTACGACAGCTTCGAAGAACCACCCCTCGACCTAACTGCGCACATCTGCGGTGACTCGTTACGTCAGAGTGCGCACGAGCAGATGCGCGCCGTCGGCGGACGTCTGCGATTACTGGACGAACTAGAGACCGGGGTCATTACCGCAGAATCCGCTGCTACTACTTTCTCGACGGCGTCGGAAGCCGAGAAGAATGTGTGCTTGTTTTGGGCAGCCTTCCTTAAACTTGCGAACTTCCTACAGCCGCTCATCGAAGCCGGAGCTGACCCGCTATACTACGATGCCCTGGGTCTGTCCCCGCTGCACGTCGCAGCCTTCAGCGGCTCCACGGAATGCGCTACTTACCTGCTGTCATGCGGATCAGACCCTAATTATATGCCAAGATGCTTTGCCCCGCTCCATTGTGCCGCATTCGGGAACTCAGTGCAAGTGGCTAATTTGCTAATCAGTCGTGGTGCATCCGTACATTCGGCCGTGAAGTATGTCAACTGTGAAGGTGGCCTGCTCCATTGTGCGGTGCGAGCCAACTCCGCGGAATGCCTTACATTGTTTATATCCCACGGTGTCGACGTGAATCTAATTGAGCCGGGCGGCACCAACGCTATACATCTTGCGGCCGATTTAGGAATGTTCCAGTGCCTAACAATACTGCTCGAGACGCCCGGCGCGGACCCGAACGTGCGGACGCGAGTCGGCGACAGGGAGTCCACTGCGCTACACCTGGCAGCTGATGGTGGTTTTGTGGAATGTGTGGATTTGTTACTATCTAAAGGTGCTGAAGCCAGTTTAAAAAACCATAGAGGTTTCACGGCATTGCACCTGGCGGCTCGTTCATCAAGCTTAGAGTGTGTGGAGTCCTTGCTGAGAAAAGGTAACGCCGAGCCGAACGCCAACGACTTCGACATGAGGACCCCACTGCACGCCGCTATAGGCAAGTCTGATAGCGCTTGCGATATCATCGAGACTTTGATAAGCTGGGGGGCGAATGTGAACCAGAAGGATGAGTACGGCTTCACGCCGCTGCACCTGGCCGCCCTCGACGGGCTGTCAGCGTGCGTCGAGACGTTAATATACCATGGCGCTGACGTCACGACAAGGTCTAAAAAAGGAAACTCGGCGCTTAATGTAATAGCTAGAAAAACGCCGGCGTCTCTAGCGATGGTAACTAGAAAATTGGACTGTGCGATCACGCTGCGACACTCGCAGACGAGCAATAGGGAGGTGGAATTGGAGCTCGACTTTCGTAGCATACTACATCATTGTTACCCACGGGAGATTAGTTACTTGAACACGTTTGTCGACGAGGGACAGAAAGAGGTCCTCCTCCATCCACTTTGTTCAGCATTCCTTTACATAAAGTGGGAGAAAATACGCAAATATTATGTCGCTCGGCTGTTTCTAAGCTTCATATTTGTATTGTGCCTAACATTGTATGTGCTGACTGCTCTGGCGCATAACTGTTACAATGGCAGTAAGGATATGGAGGAAACGATTCAAGAGCAGGAACTCTGTCAGAAACAGTCCATCCTCGGAGATTTGTTACGGAAAAACCCATTTGTAATAGAAATGCAATGGTGGGTGCTCGCCGGAATCACGATATTTGAGATATTCAGAAAGGTTTACGGAATAGCCGGTTATTCTACTGTGAAACAATATTTGATGCAATCCGAGAATATTATCGAATGGTTCGTGATCGTGAGCGTGTTTCTCATATCGTATATCTACACGAACATCACGTACACTTGGCAGAACCACGTAGGCGCGTTTGCGGTGCTAGCTGGCTGGACTAACTTAATGATGATGATAGGACAACTGCCTGTTTTTGGGACCTATGTCGCGATGTATCAAAAAGTTCAAAAGGAATTTGCCAAACTATTAATGGCCTACTCCTGTATTTTAATCGGCTTTACTATAAGTTTCTGTGTCATTTTCCCTGACTCCTCCTCTTTTGCAAACCCCTTCATGGGCTTTATTACTGTCCTGACCATGATGATTGGCGAGCTTAATTTGGATTTACTGCTTAACGAGCCAGACGGGAACGACCCTCCTGTCCTTTTAGAATTCTCTGCGCAAATCACTTATGTTTTATTTTTAATGTTTGTTACTGTAGTCCTTATGAACTTGTTAGTAGGTATAGCTGTCCATGACATTCAAGGATTAAGAAAAACCGCAGGTCTTTCAAAATTGGTCAGGCAGACGAAACTGATATCCTACATGGAACTTGCCTTGTTTAACGGTTACTTGCCGAAATGTTTGTTGAAAATCCTACATTCCTCAGCTCTAGTTTCACCGCAAGCTTACAGAGTAGTGTTGAGCGTTAAACCATTAAACCCGAGTGAGAAACGACTTCCTCGAGACATAATGATGGCTGCTTACGACATCGCGAAAATGAGGAAACAATATGGTCACACGATATCGTCGAGCGGATCAACAACAGGCGCGTACTCGTGTTTCAAGAAGTATGAGAACAACAATGACTCGGGTTACAGAGAGTATGGCTACTCCTCAGGGTTGGGGAGTCTTCAGGCCAGATTGGATGAGACTTCAGAAAATGTACGCCAGCTGACTCAGGAAGTGAGAGAATTAAAGAAACTGATAAACGCGCAGCAGCTTGTGCTACAGCAAGCCTTGTCCAGCGCGATGGATCGTTGATGATATAATGGCTGCCGTTTATTCTCAATGCCACTGTATACACAAGTCAACAAACTACAGTGTGTATTGTACCATATAGCTCGGTAGCTCGGTGTACTAGCTGACTTAAATTCTTTTAGAGTGGTGATATTTTTTTCGTTTTGTTTTACCTAGAAAACCCACTGAAACACCGTCTTTTACATAGAATATATAACATTTAAGATAATATTTGTGAGGTTTTATTGTTATTATCGGTTAATTTAGGGTGTAGAATAAGGGGACGGAGACAAGGGCTCTGTTCATGCACAGTTGTGTTGTATCGCAAATACTAAATTTAAGGGCTGGTCCCAAAGTTAACTAAGTTTTAAATATATTTAATACTTCAAATAGTTACTAGTAATGAGTTTAGGCCTAACTTATAAGCGATATTAATGTATAATAATATTTAAAACTGTAGATGAATGGAGTCTTATGTGACATTTTTATATATTGTTTGATGCGGAACGCACTGGACACTGTGATTGTAGGTATTACCTATATTGTAATAGTTGCTATTGTGATATTAATCGTGACAATAAAATTATTTTTCAATTTATAATGTGGTTTTTATATACACCCATAATCCTAAGACTCTTTTGAGAACACTATAAAACACGGGACTGACCTAAGTTCCATAACTAACCGATCCGATACTGAACAGCTGATCTCACAAATAAACAACTAAAATCTGCTAAAACAAGAACACAACATCAAACTTGAATAGTCATTCAGCATAATACGAACTTATCATCGAATTAAAATGCTTTCATGTATCCAGAATAAATTATCCTTCATCTTTGACTTTACTTGACATTCGAAATCAAAACAAACAAAGAATATTATTTTTAAGTAATAAAACACGACCCAAAAACAATTAAATAGGTAGTGTTTTTACGTTCTAATAAAGGTTCTAAAGGTATAGGTACATAATTGTAATTTATTCAAAGCTATTACAAACCACGTTTACCTACATGACAGATCACAGAAGTGTATTTAAATGTTCGCGGCACTCGCCCCATTCCACAATTCTCACCCCATTCCACCCCAGTATTTCGCGCGCAGCCGCGCAGCTCTGCCTGCTGACAGCTGTGAACGGGTCAACTAAGATTCTTATAAGACAAAAATACACGCTTTGGCTTAAAAATTGAACTTAATTGGACCAAAAATCAAGTAAATCAGTGCACTAAACAACCCAGTGTATAATTTTAGTGAAAATAGCAATCTAACCGTTATTTAATTCGATAAAATATTTTGTTTCTGCGTGATTATAACAAGAAAATTGCAACATAACCTGCACATTTTGCAATGTTACTATTTTTGAAGATCTCGTTTTGAATATTTGATTGAATATAAGAAAAATGTTTTAAATCACAAAGAAAAAAGTGCGAAATCGATGCCGGATGCACTATTTGCATTTATCTAGACCGGACATCAGCAATTTGACGTATTAAATTGACATAACAATAACAATGTTGACGTAAATTACCCATGCGCGGACCGCTATAAACCGATCGATATTCAATTGCCTGAATGGGATAGGATATCTAGATTCAGGTCCTGTCTCTCTCGAATTACCCCTTCCTAGCGCCCCAGCCGACTTTCGTTCCTTGCATTCGTCGGCCGGGCGGGCCGGCCTTTATTGATTTGAGTGCAGTTGTGTGAGCGGGCATTCTACCCGGTGCTCCAATGCAGGGCAGTTTCAAGATCCAGCTCATCAACATGGGAACCCGGGCGGCGGCATGTAAGTATCTTTATTAATATTAGCGCTTAAATTAAATTCAGTGAACGCCTTGCATGGAAATTAACGCGTTTGTTTTTCAGAGTTGTATGAGGGGCGTCGTTGAGTAGTGCTTTATATGTGTCCAAATGCAGGGGCCACAGGATACCATGCAGTATTCGGTTTCGGACTCTGAGCTGAGCTTGAAAGGTGAGCTCGTACAAGCGAGCTATTCAATTTTGTGGCACTTTTTGTTCTGGCACGTTAGCTTGCCTTGCCCCCATCTCTCAGGGTTGCCATCTGTGTCTTTAGCGATTGTGATATTATTCTCAATATATTCTGTTGATAGACTTCCCTCTAAAGGCAGTGATTTACTTGGAATTTCTTAGTTGGTAGCAGCTCGGAAAACTATTGAAAGCATAGTGTTTTTTTTTTTTGCTCTTGCCATTTCAGTTTTATATTTTTTATTTGTTACTAGCGTATATTACTTAAGATGTTGGTTGTTTCTTAAAATAAAAAAAACTTTGGACAATTAAAAAAAAATTGTCTATAATTATAGATTCGCAAAACCTCTTGCATTGTGCTAATGATTAAAGTGCAATAATAGTGCACAAAATGAATACAGAATTGAATACAGTCTCGCAGCAACAGCTCGGGACAGCCTCTGGCTACTTACTTAATATTTTTTATTGCACAAGCAATTGTCGATTACTATTGTAAATAAATAACAAATTATGTTTAATTATGCATTTGCTTTCTAGAAAGAAAATTAAAATTTTCATAATTTCATTTAAAACTGGTATCGGGAAAACCATTCACTGTTAACAAGCAGCAATATTGAACCGAGTGCTCCTTGAGTTCACTCATCAAAATGCTTTTTTATAAGCAATTGGAAATAAAGTTATCATAGAATATTTTATAAAATAATTATGTACATTATCAAAATGCATGTAATTAGAAAAAAAAGTTTTTTTTTTATTATTTTAGGTCTGAAGGTAATTCAAACAAATTTTCTATCAAGACATAATACTTCAAGATGGCAACCCTTTTTCCCTTCTAGGTCTCATGTGTGCATATCCCTAGGTTTATTTGTTGTTGGTATCTCCGTCCTGCCCCATTGTATCCTAGAATGTTATCAATATACAATGTGTGTTTAGTTCTACAAAGACAAGTACCCCGCTGCTGTTTCAATGCTCTATGTATTCCTGATTCTGTTAATTTTTGGTCAAACTGCACTATAGTGACTGAGGATAAGGTTAGATCATTTGTCATAAAGCTCCAGAAAATTCTAGAAAATGGTGGGCGAAGTTCAAAATGGCGGACGCTACCGCGTGGCGGCTAACGTTACGTAACAATTTACAGCCACGCGGGCCACGCCTAAGGCGCAGCCGTCAATACGCATGCGCGCAGGTGAGGGGGACCCGGCTGTCCGCCATTTTGACCCACCTTTGGCTAGCTCACACTGCTCACAGTCCATTCAGGCCTCGAGCAAGCACGACGTGTTCACTTCTTGACCGGTGCACCAACTTGAACAATGGAGACCAGTAAGCAGCTTTACCGTTTTGTCTGGGACGTTAACTAGGTACTAATAATAATTTATTTTGCTTAAAATATCTTTATTTTATTATATATTGTAATTATTTAGATGCAGTTGGATCAATAAATTTGATTATCAGAATCAGAGTTCTTGTTTGTGTGGCTCACCTTTCTAAACTGTTGGCAAAACCTGTGTCTGTCCATACCATCCCGCTGCTTATCCAGGTGTGGGGGTTTCTGGGGAAGCTTTGTCTATCGCATCTGCTTCATATCTATAATATGTATTATCTGTTCTTTGTCCTTCTATGTATGTAACCCTGCTGTCTGTCTGTTTCTGATAATGTAAATGTCAATGAGAATATTTCCATAAGATCTTTTTCCAAATTTTTTTAATGATTTAAGTATATATTTAACTTAAAAGTCTTTTACCAAAATGCCTTTAGCTATACCTTGTTCATTGTTATTATTTAAGAAAAAATTGCTATAAAATTGAATAAAAATTAAAATGTTTTCTTAATTTTCTTTGTTCTAAAAATCTCTTTATTCTCTGTAATATCATTGTAAAGTCAAAATAGTTTTATCATATTTTTATCATAAAAATATAATTAAATAAAATTTATTAAAACTAAATTGTCTTTATCCATCTGCCGGTCCTCTGGAATATTTATTGGCTTCAAATATATCTCTATAATACAATGTGTACCAAAATATAAGCAAGTCCTATAAATAGTTTCTTATTACTACTGAGAATTTGCCATAAAAAATATAAAAATCAGTTAATCCGTCGATTTACGAGAAATTGAGCCTTACGTCCAAGGCATAAGACTGCTTCTCAAATAAACTTGTGAAAAGTACAAACATATTTTGTATGGTCTTGTTTCCTTTCTGTTACATATTGTTATAAGAGACCTGTGTGTGTAGTAGATTTGGTGTCAATAATTTTAGAAATAGTTTGGTGTCTGTTTTTAGAAAATAATGTTTTTGAAAATGTAGTCATTGTACTTGTTGGTAGATAATGATGTTATTTGCATGATGTATTGATGTGTAGTAAATAAATGTATTGAATGCTGCTTTTTTTATTTACCAGTTATTTCAAAGTTTTTCCAATGATATTTCAAGCCCAAATTACCATGCCAATTAAATTTTGAAAAGAGTTCTTTAGTAAAGATGACAAACTATCCCATTACTGTTCAAATTTTAAAATATGAAATGGTAAATAATTCAAAATAAAACCAAAAAAATCTAATAACTATTTTAAAATTTAATAATAGTTTCAATATCCCAAAACATTCATTTTAATGTTCATAAAACGAAATTATTCCGAACTACAATGTCTAGTTTCCATTCATCTTTTCATCGGTTCTATTATAGATCAATAAGAAATAAATAGTAAAAATAGAAAAAAAAACTGTTTTGGCACAATGCGCGGGACGCATGCGCGAATTTTCCGCGCACCCTTTGCACCCCGCAGCGCTCCGACCGCGCCCTTCTTAGCTAATAAGGGATTCCGATCGATAACCGGTACGCGCATGCGCTCCGCCGCATTGCGGCATTGCTGCAACCAATCCGAAGGCGTTGGCCCCGCCCCAGACGCGGTCGCCACGCATGCGTCCCGGATTAAATGTGCTACATTATCGAGAATCGGGACTTTGTTTTGTGTACCTAGCCTTTTACTCTTTTGTTAATTGAGATATTTAATTGAATGGCAATGGATTTATCAATTTTCCAACTAATCTTCTTCAAAGTCAAAATAATAAGATTATTCTAGACACAAGGTTCTTTTCTTGAAGTAACACGTGACGTAATTGACGCATGCGTATTTACTTTCTTATTAGGCGCGAAATATAAAATGTTTGGCACAAGTTATCCTAGACGGCTTTAAAATATGTTTTTTTTTCAAATATGGTTCAAAGATAGTGTCTTTGTGTAGGTAGGTATTCGTTCTCGAAATCTTCAATTAGAGCTTTCTAAAGATTTAAAGTTCAGGCAAACCCTAAAACGTCCACCTACTTCCTACGCAGTAGTCGTGGTACGTGGTTGATTGATTTTAAGAAAAGGAACCAATACCTTGTACCTACTTACTTATGTGCGTATGTATTCACGCATCGATTTCTGTTCAAGATGGTGGCAGCGTTAGTGATTTTCGAGACGGTCCTATATTACAAAATTTTGTTCTACGAAATTATTTCAGACCATTTCTTTTTTTGAAAAGTGGCGTTTTTTTTAAATTAATATGACAATGTTTTAAATAATCCGTCGTAAATCCGTTATAGCTATTATAGCTAACACTCCTTCCTGTACAATGTACTTACATTAAACTACCACAAACTTTAAAATTGCCTCAATCGATCGATTTTAAATTATAAAATTATTTCGAGAAATTTGGTACATCATCAATTAGGACAGTTTGGTAAAAGTTGATGCGCTGGCGATGGTACTCTAACGATCCAAATAATCAACGATTCAAAATAATTTCGGTTGTCACGTTCTGATTCATTGGCTATAAAAATTACCTTGATAGTTTGACCTTGGAGCCCTGTTAATTCCTGCGGAGATAAATACCGGTTCGTAAAAAAACCAGGAGTTTGATCAATTTAATATTTTTATTAGTAAACTAGCTTCTGCCCGCGGCTTCGCTCGCGTGGAGGTCGGAAATTATCCCACAGGAATGTTCTACCGGGATAAAAAATATCCTATGTGTTAATCCAGGATATAAACCATCTCTGTGTCAAATTTCATCCAAATCTATACAGTAGTTTTTACGTGAAAGAGTAACAAACATCCATACATCCATACTTACAAACTTTCGCCTTTATAATAGTAGTAGGATTAAATACGTCTGTACATTGTCTGTTGTCAGCTGTGGCAGCTGTCTGTCTTATCTATTCTTTTTTTAATCTATCTCTAATGTTCGTCTCCATACTGACTTTAAAAAAAAGTCGCGGAGGGTTTTTTCTAAAGTTCAACCTCTTCTAGTATTTAGGTACAGTCGCCTGCTCGTCAAGTTATACCAAACTGTAAAATTTCTCCAAATAATTTTAAACCTTAAAACGCTTTCTCTTATGTTCAAAATCGAGGTGTAAAGTGTCTTGAGCAAACCTTGAGATAAACATAGGTAGTCATTATGATGACGTCTGAAGATGGCGGGTTTTCCAATATCCTAATTAGATCGGAGGCGCTGAACGACGGGCAATATTCAATCACATATTTCGAAGCAAGCACTTATTCTATTTTGAATAAATAACTTTGAGAGAGAGGCAAAAACATGAAATATTTGCTAACTTCTTCTAAATCTGGACAAAATCTTAGTTGGAAAACCAACTGTACTTGGTACGTCGTCGCACGCGTTGGCATGCTTCTTCGCTAAAAATGGCGGCTTCGATGCGTTATTACGATGAACCAAAAACTCTTCAGCAGTTTTATTAGTATGTATAGGTTATACAAATATTGTAGGAAGAATTAATTATTCCGCCGGTCAGTTATAGTCTATCATACATCTGAATTCAGTAAGAGAATAAATTATTTATACTTAGGACCTAAGCCATCACTACTTTTGCTATATTATGCCATATATTGTACCACAGAATGGCAACTATGGTCTTGGTTTTATTACATTTTATAAAAAACAGCATGATTTGGCGTGAAAAAACTGTTACTGGGGTGCACTCCCTGCACACACGCATCAGATACATAAAGGGGTGGTGCCGGTGCAAGGGTGACGGTTATTTACTAAACTCCGTTTAGCTTTGAGGGTTGCTATTTACAAAAAAAAGGACTTGCACCCCTTGTTTATATGTGACTGAGCGCAGTCCTCCCTTATGTAGCCAGCCTAATTAATTGCTACTGACATAATCGGATGGACCATGGTCCTTTGAGGGTGGCATTTTTTAATAATGCTTTGAAAGTGAGTTCTTTTGGGTACTAATAATAAACCTTTTCCCTGTAATCTGATCTCTAGCATCGGTTGCGATGCGACGATTATACCTACCTTCTGGCTAGTAATTTTGTTTATTACAATGAAAACTTTTGAATTAAATATCGTAACAATGGACCTTCATTGTTACATTTTTTGAAGGGATGAAATAACAAAGAAACGTTGAATTGAACTAAATTAGGATTTTTTGGTATTTAGTACAGTTAATATTTATTTATTATTTTTAAATCACTCACAGGAGCTTAGATAATAATACCTAGTAGGTAGGAACTGTCGAAGATTTATTTCGATGGTACGGTATGACTTTTGGGAAGAGCACACAGTAACAATACAATTAGTATTAATCTTCACAGGATATATAATGCATAATATTCAGGATTTTGGAAATTGTATTTTCACCAAACATCTCATATGTTTGGTGAAAATACAATTTATTAAAATACCTCTCTAGTATTAGTTTTGACAATGGAATGGAAGTCCCCAGTCATTACAAAAACATAAGAAATCTATCTTATCAATTGTTGTCTTTAAGACAAATTTAAACAGTAATGGAATAGTTAGTTTTACAATTCAACAAGAGTAACTTTCTCCTAAGCTTTCTCCACTCTAAGCTGTACCTAAAGCAAGACTCAAGCTGTGGCTACACTGAGGCGAATCTCGCGTGGGATGCATCTGCGCACGGCGATTATTTGAATGATCAGGAAATCATGCGACTATTAACGCCAGTCCGTCGCAAGCGCATTTTGTCCCGCATCCCACACAGTTTGGCCAGAGCGTTTCTTTAGCAATATTTTCTCCTTCTTCTGCTGAATGAAGAAAAAGGCCACCATACTAATAGGATAACTCTCTAGCCTCGTCCTATACAGTTACAGCAAAAATCCGCAGCCTGTACGACGCCCAGTTGCGGCTTCAACACAACATTCAGCCGTTGCCTCTCGGCACTGACATTGCCAACACTGTCAAATACTTCTCACAGACTCTTCTTAGTAAGTATCCTTATTCGATTGATGTTAAGAGGGTGTAAGCATGTTTTTTTTTGTTTTATAGGTTTTTGTGGAATGTTATTCCTTATTAGATACAGTGCGGAAAGGTAGCCAAGTCTTCCTTGTGCTTTTTATATAGGTACTCTAACTAGGCTTAGGTTACTAACCAAAATAGTTTAATAGTTCTTGGGAGAGGATCCGCGAGCACAGAGCTAGTAAACACGGGAGACAAGATACTGATTTTGAAGAACTCTTCCAAATCTACAAACCTTTAGCAAGGGCATCAAGTAAAATGGTAGATTAGCGTCGGATGTCCTCAGCTCCACTTCAGAACTTCTTTATAGTCAGGAGACACCTACAAACTTTAGTCCCTCATAATTAACTTCCAACCTCTCGCTGATGGTTCCACAATTTCGCTAGGCGTTCTCAAAGATGTCCCGCGCTCACCGCTTGAGATGCTTCGGGATGCTGACAATGACGGTGAGAGGATGGGTCTGTACCCGAACCTGGACTATAAGAGCCTGTTCAACGCGCTATCTGGGCTCGTTGACTCCACGCCACATCTGCAGTATGGAACTCTGGGTAAGTCTGACGATTATTTTTTACGTTTCATCTTGTAGCGTTTGGTGATGTCATTTTAGGGTTAAAATTGAAGACTGATTAGGTCATCGCTTGTATTTAAAAAGTTTTATCTTTTTAGTGTTGTCGTACGTGCCTTTGTAGGTAGGAGGTAATGGAGGTTATTATTTTGTGCGATAGCAAATAGCTACTTATTCAATAACAAAAGGTTTTATTATCACGAATACTTTTCTGACGCTTAGAACAATAAAATACGTTGGAGTTGTTTTGACATTTTAATAATTCCACATTTTCAATTTCGAACTATTTTTTAACACTTTCAACATCACTTTTTACATTTGGATCACGGAATAAATATTTTAACAATGCTTTTTTAAGATGAATAAGTACATAATTTTTTTTTTAATGAACATAGTATTCATACTTACAATAGACTAAGAAGACCCATCATATTGCCGCTATCTGCGGATTCTGTGCATAAAACTAAGTAACATTAAGCAAACACCCGTGACAACACTTCTAAATTACAAAAAATAATTTCAGACTTTCATTGCTTTTTTGTTTGACAAAATCATAGAAATACTAACGATTTTTTTTGTAATTTCATCATTAAAATTAAAATACTTCATAAAAATTCACGAACATTGAAAGAATTTTCCTATTAGTACAAGATTGACATACTTTTTTCAACATACACAACATAAAACAACATTTAAATATTCCCAGCGTTCGGCCAAGCCATCCTGCAGTGCCTGGGATGCCTCCTGCCGTTCTTGGAATATGACATGATTGATAACCTACCGTTCTTGGTAGCCTATTGTGTCGCAATGTTCCCAGTGGCACTTCATCAGGAGATCCTCCATCTACTCTCTTATTACATCCTGCCATTTACTATTAGTAAGTATTTATTTAAAGTCTTACTTCTTAGGTTATCTGTTCCAAAGCTAGGTGTTATCACTTGCTTAATAATCGGTGAAGGAAAACATCGTGAGGAACCCAGCATGTCTGAGAGATATTTCTCAACAGCATGTAAAGCTAAGTCAGAGGCCCATGGGCAGCTTAAAAACTGACACCAGGTTAGTGACTTTCCACACGAAAAGATGAAGAATGGTACACTAGTCTATTAGAATAAGTGTGTCTTAACACTTACCCACCTTCTTTAGAGGAAAGAGTCCCACCGGTCTGCAAACACATTCAAGATGCCATTGGAGGAGGAGCGCAAGCGCTTCATCATGAAAGCGCATCGCTTTAAATATTCCTTGGTTTTGTTACTGTTACATAGCACCCTTCCCACTTCATTTCGCTTTGGATGAACTTCTAGTTTTCATAAAGAAGTTGATGTCATGGTTAATCAAAAATAAAATAAAATCTTTTGCAGGGTCGTCTACTTAGGAATTATAATAAAGAAAATTAAGACCTTTTCTCTTTGGAAAAAAGCTTTGGTGATTTACCAAAGCTTTTTGCTAAAATCTTAAAATCTTTTTCCCACATTTCACTTTTTCCGCCATATTTGACCCAGTTTAACCCTGCGAGTCTATTCTCCCGAATTTACAATAAACAAAAGCGTGTATAAACTGCTGTGATTGGTTGAAAGAATGATCAACAGCCAATCGTATTACTTGATTTGCGTTTAAATTGTAACTACGTTCGGAAGACCAGTATTGGCGGGCAGTCAAAGCCAGAAAACTAAATATTTATTTATTTAGATCATGGAAAACTTACAGCTAACAAAAACAAACAAAAAAGGATTTAATCGTAAAACTCATTATTCATTACTCCCTTAAACAAAAGAAGCTAGAGACAATCGTTTACCACCTTTTCTAGAATTCGTTGGTTTTGGTACTTCTCGCTATTCTCTTTTAAACAACCAACTAATGTATAAATGGTTTTCAGCGCGCAAGTATGCAGGCATGGAGGAAGAGAGTCAGGCGTCGCAGTCAGTTGCCGCTATCATCATGATGGTGTTCCAGCACTCAAGCAATCCGGGTAAGTGTTATTCATTAAGGCACAGGTATCCCAGCGGCCTTGAGTGCATTTCTAGCGTGTTCTGTAACCACCCAGTAATAGGACTCTACCATCAAGGAACGCTGTCCCAAATTGACTATTTGACACGGTTAGAAATAAAATATTAAATCACATAAAAAAGCTTATCTTAAAAACTTCCATCACCGTACAGAAATTAAATATTATGCGAAGATATAATTTGTAAAATTGCATTTAATGCTAGTAAGGATTGCATTTGATTCAAAAATCTATGACGTCACATTGTTATATTACATACCAATCAATTCCTAAAAAGTAACGTTACTGACTACCCTTTCAAATACCCAATTTTAATAGATGCATTATTCATTTTTTATTCATAAAACCAAAATTCATAAAAATATGCTTGATAGTTTTTGCGTGATTCTATGTTTTTTACTACATTAGACTTAAGTTAAAAATAAATTACACTATGTAATTTAAACATAATCTAAAATATTCACATATTAAGTTATTAGCTGACCCGCGCCACTTCGTCTGCGTCACCTAAGTGATCTATTTTTTTTGCAACATTTTTCATTTACCGCTCCTGTTGATCGTAGCGTTGCCCGCGACTTCGTCTGCGTAAATATCTGTTATCATGGTTGGATGAATAATATTACTATGTCCTTCCTTGAGGTTTAAGCTTATTCTATACTAAATTTCGTCAAAATCAATTCAGTAGTGTAGCCGTGAAAACGTTACAAACAGACTGACAGACAGACTGACAGACAGACTGACAGACAAACTGACAGACAAACTGACAGAGTTACTTCAAAAACAGTTTTAACATAGCTTCTTTTTCTTTTCGTGTAGTAAGTGACAAACCTGGTGTCAGAGTTTTTACGCTGCCCGTAAGGCCTCTGACTTAGCTTCACATGTTGTTGAGAAATACACACACACATCAAAAGTGTCTAGGGATCAACATATATTTTTGCAATAACTTTTCTCTTGATTGATATTAATTTAAATTTTCTTTAAGGATTCATCAAATAAAGTGTTTTCGTTTGTCACAGTAACGATAAACCAAGTCACCTTTGCATTAATAAAGAAATTTGCCATTTTCCTAATAAAGGGATTTTTGACATTTGAACCACTAACATTAAAGTTCGAAAAAAAGACTGAAATAACAGTTTTCTTTAAAATTTTATTGGGTAACTTAAACAATTAATAATCCGTGTTTCTACCGCGAACACTAACAACACAAGAACATCGGTTTGGCATACTCAAAATGAGTTCATCCAAATCACGCTGTGGAATGGCCGCCCATGTTCGTTGCAACAACAAAAAAAGGTCTTCTTGCAACTGGATACCCTCCATATTCGGCAGAGCTCTTCTCTGTAGCATATCCCATGCATGCTCAATCGGGTTCAAGTCTGGCGACTGAGCAGGCCAGGGCAGGACATTGATGTTAGCTGCGGCGAGAGTCTGTCTTACAACTCTTGCGGTGTGCGGTCGTGCATTATCATGCATTAACTGAAATAAGGGACCGATTTGCACTTGTAGAGGAACGATGACGTCAGAAACAATCGTCTCAGCATAAATTTGAGCGTTGAGGTTGCCTCTGATCCAAATCAACTCAGTTCTTCCGCCGATCCAAATACCCGCCCATACCATGATGGTTCCACCACTATAAGGATGGACTTCCTGGCAGGATTTTAATCGCTGTTGGCGTCCAGGGGTTCTCCAGTGTCGTATACGTCTTGTATCCGGTCTCATACCAAAACGAGACTCATCAGAAAAGCACACGAAACGCCATTGTTCTTCTGCCCAATTTCTGTGTTCAAGAGCCCATTGATATCGAATCCTACGATTGTGCATTGCTATAGGTGGTACCCGTAGCGGTCTTCGGGAATGAAGGTTCACTTCATGCAAGCGGTTTCTGACTGTTTGGTCGCTAATTAAGTTCCCTGAAGAGTGATGAAGCCTCACGGCTAACATCATGGCGGTTATTGTTGGAGCTCTTCGAGTTAAGATTTGAATGTATCGGTCTTGTCTCCGTGTGGTGCAGCGATACCGTCCTTCATGGCGCTCAGCCACGGTACCAGTGCTTCGGTAACGTGTCCAAAGTCGACTGATAACACCTTTTTTTGTTGTTGCAACGAACATGGGCGGCCATTCCACAGCGTGATTTGGATGAACTCATTTTGAGTATGCCAAACCGATGTTCTTGTGTTGTTAGTGTTCGCGGTAGAAACACGGATTATTAATTGTTTAAGTTACCCAATAAAATTTTAAAGAAAACTGTTATTTCAGTCTTTTTTTCGAACTTTAATGTTAGTGGTTCAAATGTCAAAAATCCCTTTATTAGGAAAATGGCAAATTTCTTTATTAATGCAAAGGTGACTTGGTTTATCGTTACTGTGACAAACGAAAACACTTTATTTGATGAATCCTTAAAGAAAATTTAAATTAATATCAATCAAGAGAAAAGTTATTGCAAAAATATATGTTGATCCCTAGACACTTTTGATGTGTGTATCTCTCAGGCATGCTGGTTTCTTTACGATGTTTTCTTTCACCGATTTTTAAGCAAGTGTTTTACACAACACGCACATGAATCTGAAGTAAATCAGAAGAATGTAAAATCAGAAGTGCGTGCCTTCCATAACATAGCTAACTACATATATTAAAAAATGTCACGGGAACAGGAATAATGAAGGAACGCTGGGTAAAAGTACTGGAGGTTTTATAAAAATGAGGGCAAAGCAGTCTTGACGTTAATCGATACCTACGTGTTAAAATTTCATCAGCTTTTTCTTTGAGGGTGTGTATCATTAAATGACCTAGGGGTCATTTAATGATCTACCCAGCGGTAGGCCGCTGGGTAGATCGGAAGGGAGTGTCAGACTGTTACTGACTAAAACCCTATGTTTCGGGATAGCGGTAACCCTTTCGGACAATTCTGCTTATTAAGTAATTGTTACGGCAAGCGATACCTTAACGGGAAATAGAATTCTTTTTTAATTAATAGGTAAATCTTTCTGAATCATTGGGATGCGAGGCACTGTTTGACTAACTGCTGGACCAGTCAAAAGTATTACAACGATCACGTTATTGTGCAGAAGAAACAATGCTCAAAACGTCCTCACCCGTGTAGCACATTAAGACCTATTTTAATAGAAGGGCCATAATAGCCATCACATCATTTTATTGTATGACAGTAGTATATACAGAGTTGATATGACAGATGGGCATTAAATTACACTACGTATACTATACGTGTTTAGTATTAACTCGGTACGGTATAAAAATAAAAAGCACCAAAAATGAGGTTTTTATTTTTTCAAACAAACTAAATAGCTTACAAATCAGAGTAAAACGCAACCATCCTTTGTAAATAAAAACTGACCTTGTAACGCAGCGGCACCGACGCGCGCGCGCCGGAGCGCTGTTAGGTAAGATACATCGTGTTCAAACGGGGCAAAAACTTAAAAAAACATTTGCGACTAAACTACTGCTCCTATTTAATTAATGTTTGGTACAGAGTTTGAAAATGGTTCCTAGTATAAGCTGTTTAAAGGAAAGCCCCTCTGTCGTATCAACTCTGTATATGATTGAAGTATACAGAGAACCGAGTAATGGTTTTTCGAGGGAAAACTTAAACTGATTGATTTATTCGTGGCTTCTCAGAGGCAGGATCCGATCCCGACACTCATCGACGCGGATAACAGGGCTGGATGCAATCCTGGAGCACTATTGTTCGTGTGCTGTGGGTAAACAGACCTTAGGCTGTTGTTCGCATATTATTTCCATTATATGGTACATGGGATGGGGCAGATATCAAAATAATTTGAGTACGCCGGCGCAATTCCTAGATTTCATAATTCGACATGCCATTGAGACCGAAAATCGATGAAGAGAGTTAAAAATGTTTTTAGTTATCATCATGAAATAAAATGTAAATAGTGTTTTTATGATTTCCCAATATCCAATACTGAAGGCACACTGACGAACGATCGTAAAACAGTAAAAATAATCTCTAATATCAACGTTTTAAAACCACAAATAAGATATCTTACACAGAACAATAAATAGTTAAAGTACTTAAACTGATGACATTTTAAAAATATTCAAATACAAATATCTCAGCTCTGATATTACTTAGGACAAAAATAATTGGCTATAATGCGTAGTTAACACAGCTCAATAATGTGTTATGAAAATTATTTGTGGCTGCTGAGAAAAAAAATGACGCCACCACTCCATACAAAAAGATTCAAACCCCGAAAGGCCAGGCAAACAATACAAAGAAATCACAATGGCCAGGGATTCTATTTTTATAAAGCCTTCATGAATCCACCCACATATTATTGAGAAACTTTAGTCAATGTAATAGAGTAAAGCCTGCGACAAATATAACTTATCTACAAAAAATGAAAATACCCCTTTGCTTAACAGTACGTATGTAGTATTTTTTGTAAAATTATGGTAGTGAATAACTTATAGTGTAACCATTAATTAGCCTGTGGGTCTACTTTTCTCGTCCTGCCACTATACACCACCACTCTGTATCAGACTAGAATATGAGTAGACGCGAGATATACTAGATGTCGCCACTAGTTATGTTCTGTCGCATTGCATAGGTGTTTAAACATAAATTGTCGCATTGCACCATTTTACTAGGGGCGTCATTTTGTTGAAAATCAAGTCGTTTGTCGCATTGCGGTAGTTTTGAGCGGTGGCGCCATCTACTTAAGCTATACTAGATGGCGCCACTAGTTATGTACTGTCGCATTGCAGAGGTGGTTAAATATAAATTGTCGCATTGCACCATTTTACTAGGGGTGATATTTTGTTGAAAATCAAGTCGTTTGTCGCATTGCGGCAGTTTTGAGCGGTGGCGCCATCTAGTTGAGCGTTGCAAATACGTTCTTTCAGACATGCGGCCGATCAGTAATGAACGAGTGTGCAAGCAGAACGGTCGTTTGCATTGCTCTTCTCGTGCTCCATACAAAGCTAGTCCTTGAGTATTGATGTGATGTTCTTGGGTGTGCCAAACGTGGTTATTGACTGTATCAAGTGGTCGCAAGGTTTAACAATGGTGTTACGTACTGCCGCAATGCGGGATTTCTTGGTAAGTGAGTCTCCATCTTGTTTAATGAAAAAAATTATATGGAACAAATAGCATTTTATTTCTGTGAATTGGTTGTAAAAATCAATTTTCTGTCGCATTGCAGTATTTTGTTGGGCGTGTAATTGTTTCTAACTGGGACCGTAATATGACGTACAATGAAGGCATAATTGTTCCGTTGTGAAAATGTGATAGCGTTATTCGTCCTGTATAACTCCATCTCTCTCTCACACTGGATCAATAATGACTATAACAAGCCATACAACGGTCCATGGACTAGTATATGAGCCCCTAGTAATGCAGTAGATTGCGTCAATAATAATGTTATGGCGCAATGCGGTAGTTGTTGAACAGTAACGCCATCTCGTTTAATATTGTGAAGTAAATATGTGAGTTGTAGCAACCTTCACTAGATGGGGCCACTAGCCATGCAGTGTCGCATTGCGGTAGTTCGTGAACAGTAACGCCACCTAGTTTTACGTTGTGACGTGACTGGAATGTGGGTTGGAGCAACGTTCCACAGATGGCGCCGCTAGCCATGCAGTGTCGCAAGTTATGGTAACGTTCAACAGATGGCACTGCTAGTATTGCACTGTCGCACCGCGGCAGTGTTGTGCTTTCAGCGCCATTTGGCGGTGACAGGAGCGATTGTAAAAATGATTTATGAGTTAGCTCTTTCGTGCAATGGTATTGAAGCTTTATGCCACTGATGTTAGGGTCGTTTTTTGTTTTATCGTACAGTTCGAGTTAGTGCTTTACCCATGCTTGAGTTATTGTTGGGTGATTGGTACTTTTGAATAATTTCTATACCTTTTATAGTAGCTTAATGAAGACTTAGAATATTTTGCGATTAATGGGTGGATTTTTGGGTTGCTGTCTTAAACAGTTTCTTAATTATGATTAGACAGTTTTCATTTTAGACTTTTATTTAAACAGAAGTTATGTGTTTTTCGTAAATAACTTTTTATTATCTTTGACTACCAATTCTTTTCAAATTAAAATCCAATCACTTATTATTTTATTTAGTATAAAAAAAGTTTTTTTTTTAAATAATTGAATTTAATGAATTCGTACTATAAATAACAATATTTATTTAAAATTAAAACAGCTATACACTTATTTCAACATTCCCTCTCATATTTTGCCTACCTTATTCAGCGCTCTTAATTTTTTTTTAATATAAGGATTAAAAGAATTATCTAGGTATTGGACATGTGTATCTTCCAGCCCACCACTGCCAACTCCTTGAATGCTTGATGTCGATGAAGCAATCAGTCGTCAAGGACATCCTGTGTGTCATAGCATACGGAACATGGGGCGCAAGACTTTCTGCTGCCAAGCTACTGTTCTACTACTGGCCGCCATTCGACGCCAAGCTGTTTGACAGGAAAGGACTCCTGTGCAAGTTCTCTAGTGAGTATCTGACTTGGTATTCAACAGTTCTCTAGTCAGTACATACAGGGTGGCTGGGACATCAACGCGTAAACTGTAACTTCAAAAATACTTAGCTGTTCCATACACTTTGACGGGTAAGTATTTCATTTTTTTTTCTGTTCAGAATCATGTACTGAATCCATAGTTACAAGTTTCGCATAAATGTCCTTGCCTGTATCAAATCCAAGATCAAAATGACTTCACTCCTTTATAAGGGAATACTGGCCGATTTGCCGGTACTTCACGTGCCCAAAGGGCTAGCTTGTTCTTTCCTCAACAAAATAGCATTGCCATTCAACGTGGCAATTCGATGCGGACGAGTCTATCTGATCTGTCTATTTAAGATCGATTGAAATACTTAAATCTATATTTGTCTTTACTCATGTCATGTTCTCTATAATTGTATGAATTATAGATGACCTGGTCCCATTCCTGTGCCAACGCGACATGTGTCCTAATGCGGGCTCTGCTGAAGCCGCTAAGGTGTGCTATGACCACTGCATCAGTGTGACCTTCGCGTCTGACAGTCCACCACCTTTATACTTGTGCATAGAATGCGCAAATGAGATTCACAGGTATGTGCCAACTTCTTAATAAAAAGAATACCGACAGGCAACGCATAGTCTACACTGCTGGCCTTAGCAGCTTAAATTGCTTTAGCAAGATTTCTTAGTGGACTGGTGGAAGTGCCCCTTATACCACGAAAGTGAGCACTCAGGAAAGAATTGAGCTCCTAAAAGGGTTAAATAAGGGATGGAAGTTTCAATGGAGTCCGTCATGTTTGCCGACAGGAAATTTAATTCAGTGGTCGAACTCCCCAAGATCTAATTAATGCCATGTATGTGAATGAATGGTCTTTGATAGATTACTAACTTCAAATTAACATGGATCCTTCTGGTCATCAATAGAACCTGGATTGTCTTTGATTTCAGAGAGCATCCGAATCAGCGCTTCTTCGATATCTTGCATCCTCAACAGCAAGTCTCCATGGTTTGCGAGAATAAGGTAACATAAACCTTTTTTTTTTTTTGTAAAATGGATTAATTGATTAAAAAGTTGTTATAATAAAATGAACGAATGATTGTGTGGTTTCAGAACTGTCGATCAACAGACAAGGCTGCATATTCAATCTGCTTTTCCAACGAATGCGCCAGTTACAATGGAAACCATCCCATAAGGTAAGACTATAATGAGGTGCTAGTATTTCTGCAATTGGGCCGCGTTTCCAAATTTCCAATAGACAGATAATAAGGTTATGTCAAACTGTTATATATAATATAAAAAAAATTAGCAGATTAAAGAAAAATCAGCCCTAAGGAAGTATAAAAAAAAACTGCTGCCTTTTGCCTAACTTTTAACGAGTCACGTGACCAAAAATGTATATTTTTTTTGCGATTTCGGAGTTCGTCCCATAGTAAAAGTTGTTTAGTTTGGTGGTCTGTAGCATAAATGCTTTTGTATGTATATTCCCTTTCGGTTAAACCCTGTACAGTATTTCACGATCACGATTTGATCCACCAACCCGTAGGTACTGCCAGCAGTGTCACGGCAACCGGCACAACACGCGGCGCGGCGCGGACCACGTGGTGCACACGCGGCTGGCGCCCGCCTGGCAGATGGACAGCGACATGCAGACCAACCTGGTCGAGGCCATCATCAGGTGCGCTAGCAGTACTCACACTTCATGTCCCTACCTACACCACAACTCGCGGCGCGGCGCGGACCACGTGGTGCACACGCGGCTGGCGCCCGCCTGGCAGATGGACAGCGACATGCAGACCAACCTGGTCGAGGCCATCATCAGGTGCGCTAGCAGTACTCACACTTCATGTCCCTACCTACACCACAACTCGCGGCGCGGCGCGGACCACGTGGTGCACACGCGGCTGGCGCCCGCCTGGCAGATGGACAGCGACATGCAGACCAACCTGGTCGAGGCCATCATCAGGTGCGCTAGCAGTACTCACACTTCATGTCCCTACCTACACCACAACTCGCGGCGCGGCGCGGACCACGTGGTGCACACGCGGCTGGCGCCCGCCTGGCAGATGGACAGCGACATGCAGACCAACCTGGTCGAGGCCATCATCAGGTGCGCTAGCAGTACTCACACTTCATGTCCCTACCTACACCACAACTCGCGGCGCGGCGCGGACCACGTGGTGCACACGCGGCTGGCGCCCGCCTGGCAGATGGACAGCGACATGCAGACCAACCTGGTCGAGGCCATCATCAGGTGCGCTAGCAGTACTCACACTTCATGTCCCTACCTACACCACAACACGCGGCGCGGCGCGGACCACGTGGTGCACACGCGGCTGGCGCCCGCCTGGCAGATGGACAGCGACATGCAGACCAACCTGGTCGAGGCCATCATCAGGTGCGCTAGCAGTACTCACACTTCATGTCCCTACCTACACCACAACTCGCGGCGCGGCGCGGACCACGTGGTGCACACGCGGCTGGCGCCCGCCTGGCAGATGGACAGCGACATGCAGACCAACCTGGTCGAGGCCATCATCAGGTGCGCTAGCAGTACTCACACTTCATGTCCCTACCTACACCACAACACGCGGCGCGGCGCGGACCACGTGGTGCACACGCGGCTGGCGCCCGCCTGGCAGATGGACAGCGACATGCAGACCAACCTGGTCGAGGCCATCATCAGGTGCGCTAGCAGTACTCACACTTCATGTCCCTACCTACACCACAACTCGCGGCGCGGCGCGGACCACGTGGTGCACACGCGGCTGGCGCCCGCCTGGCAGATGGACAGCGACATGCAGACCAACCTGGTCGAGGCCATCATCAGGTGCGCTAGCAGTACTCACACTTCATGTCCCTACCTACACCACAACTCGCGGCGCGGCGCGGACCACGTGGTGCACACGCGGCTGGCGCCCGCCTGGCAGATGGACAGCGACATGCAGCCCAACCTGGTCGAGGCCATCATCAGGTGCGCTAGCAGTACTCACACTTCATGTCCCTACCTACACCACAACTCGCGGCGCGGCGCGGACCACGTGGTGCACACGCGGCTGGCGCCCGCCTGGCAGATGGACAGCGACATGCAGACCAACCTGGTCGAGGCCATCATCAGGTGCGCTAGCAGTACTCACACTTCATGTCCCTACCTACACCACAACACGCGGCGCGGCGCGGACCACGTGGTGCACACGCGGCTGGCGCCCGCCTGGCAGATGGACAGCGACATGCAGACCAACCTGGTCGAGGCCATCATCAGGTGCGCTAGCAGTACTCACACTTCATGTCCCTACCTACACCACAACTCGCGGCGCGGCGCGGACCACGTGGTGCACACGCGGCTGGCGCCCGCCTGGCAGATGGACAGCGACATGCAGACCAACCTGGTCGAGGCCATCATCAGGTGCGCTAGCAGTACTCACACTTCATGTCCCTACCTACACCACAACTCGCGGCGCGGCGCGGACCACGTGGTGCACACGCGGCTGGCGCCCGCCTGGCAGATGGACAGCGACATGCAGACCAACCTGGTCGAGGCCATCATCAGGTGCGCTAGCAGTACTCACACTTCATGTCCCTACCTACACCACAACTCGCGGCGCGGCGCGGACCACGTGGTGCACACGCGGCTGGCGCCCGCCTGGCAGATGGACAGCGACATGCAGACCAACCTGGTCGAGGCCATCATCAGGTGCGCTAGCAGTACTCACACTTCATGTCCCTACCTACACCACAACTCGCGGCGCGGCGCGGACCACGTGGTGCACACGCGGCTGGCGCCCGCCTGGCAGATGGACAGCGACATGCAGACCAACCTGGTCGAGGCCATCATCAGGTGCGCTAGCAGTACTCACACTTCATGTCCCTACCTACACCACAACACGCGGCGCGGCGCGGACCACGTGGTGCACACGCGGCTGGCGCCCGCCTGGCAGATGGACAGCGACATGCAGACCAACCTGGTCGAGGCCATCATCAGGTGTGCTAGCAGTACTCACACTTCATGTCCCTACCTACACCACAACTCGCGGCGCGGCGCGGACCACGTGGTGCACACGCGGCTGGCGCCCGCCTGGCAGATGGACAGCGACATGCAGACCAACCTGGTCGAGGCCATCATCAGGTGCGCTAGCAGTACTCACACTTCATGTCCCTACCTACACCACAACTCGCGGCGCGGCGCGGACCACGTGGTGCACACGCGGCTGGCGCCCGCCTGGCAGATGGACAGCGACATGCAGACCAACCTGGTCGAGGCCATCATCAGGTGCGCTAGCAGTACTCACACTTCATGTCCCTACCTACACCACAACTCGCGGCGCGGCGCGGACCACGTGGTGCACACGCGGCTGGCGCCCGCCTGGCAGATGGACAGCGACATGCAGACCAACCTGGTCGAGGCCATCATCAGGTGCGCTAGCAGTACTCACACTTCATGTCCCTACCTACACCACAACTCGCGGCGCGGCGCGGACCACGTGGTGCACACGCGGCTGACGCCCGCCTGGCAGATGGACAGCGACATGCAGACCAACCTGGTCGAGGCCATCATCAGGTGCGCTAGCAGTACTCACACTTCATGTCCCTACCTACACCACAACTCGCGGCGCGGCGCGGACCACGTGGTGCACACGCGGCTGGCGCCCGCCTGGCAGATGGACAGCGACATGCAGACCAACCTGGTCGAGGCCATCATCAGGTGCGCTAGCAGTACTCACACTTCATGTCCCTACCTACACCACAACTCGCGGCGCGGCGCGGACCACGTGGTGCACACGCGGCTGGCGCCCGCCTGGCAGATGGACAGCGACATGCAGACCAACCTGGTCGAGGCCATCATCAGGTGCGCTAGCAGTACTCACACTTCATGTCCCTACCTACACCACAACACGCGGCGCGGCGCGGACCACGTGGTGCACACGCGGCTGGCGCCCGCCTGGCAGATGGACAGCGACATGCAGACCAACCTGGTCGAGGCCATCATCAGGTGCGCTAGCAGTACTCACACTTCATGTCCCTACCTACACCACAACTCGCGGCGCGGCGCGGACCACGTGGTGCACACGCGGCTGGCGCCCGCCTGGCAGATGGACAGCGACATGCAGACCAACCTGGTCGAGGCCATCATCAGGTGCGCTAGCAGTACTCACACTTCATGTCCCTACCTACACCACAACTCGCGGCGCGGCGCGGACCACGTGGTGCACACGCGGCTGGCGCCGCCTGGCAGATGGACAGCGACATGCAGACCAACCTGGTCGAGGCCATCATCAGGTGCGCTAGCAGTACTCACACTTCATGTCCCTACCTACACCACAACTCGCGGCGCGGCGCGGACCACGTGGTGCACACGCGGCTGGCGCCCGCCTGGCAGATGGACAGCGACATGCAGACCAACCTGGTCGAGGCCATCATCAGGTGCGCTAGCAGTACTCACACTTCATGTCCCTACCTACACCACAACTCGCGGCGCGGCGCGGACCACGTGGTGCACACGCGGCTGGCGCCCGCCTGGCAGATGGACAGCGACATGCAGACCAACCTGGTCGAGGCCATCATCAGGTGCGCTAGCAGTACTCACACTTCATGTCCCTACCTACACCACAACTCGCGGCGCGGCGCGGACCACGTGGTGCACACGCGGCTGGCGCCCGCCTGGCAGATGGACAGCGACATGCAGACCAACCTGGTCGAGGCCATCATCAGGTGCGCTAGCAGTACTCACACTTCATGTCCCTACCTACACCACAACTCGCGGCGCGGCGCGGACCACGTGGTGCACACGCGGCTGGCGCCCGCCTGGCAGATGGACAGCGACATGCAGACCAACCTGGTCGAGGCCATCATCAGGTGCGCTAGCAGTACTCACACTTCTTGTCCCTACCTACACCACAACTCGCGGCGCGGCGCGGACCACGTGGTGCACACGCGGCTGGCGCCCGCCTGGCAGATGGACAGCGACATGCAGACCAACCTGGTCGAGGCCATCATCAGGTGCGCTAGCAGTACTCACACTTCATGTCCCTACCTACACCACAACTCGCGGCGCGGCGCGGACCACGTGGTGCACACGCGGCTGGCGCCCGCCTGGCAGATGGACAGCGACATGCAGACCAACCTGGTCGAGGCCATCATCAGGTGCGCTAGCAGTACTCACACTTCATGTCCCTACCTACACCACAACTCGCGGCGCGGCGCGGACCACGTGGTGCACACGCGGCTGGCGCCCGCCTGGCAGATGGACAGCGACATGCAGACCAACCTGGTCGAGGCCATCATCAGGTGCGCTAGCAGTACTCACACTTCATGTCCCTACCTACACCACAACTCGCGGCGCGGCGCGGACCACGTGGTGCACACGCGGCTGACGCCCGCCTGGCAGATGGACAGCGACATGCAGACCAACCTGGTCGAGGCCATCATCAGGTGCGCTAGCAGTACTCACACTTCATGTCCCTACCTACACCACAACTCGCGGCGCGGCGCGGACCACGTGGTGCACACGCGGCTGGCGCCCGCCTGGCAGATGGACAGCGACATGCAGACCAACCTGGTCGAGGCCATCATCAGGTGCGCTAGCAGTACTCACACTTCATGTCCCTACCTACACCACAACTCGCGGCGCGGCGCGGACCACGTGGTGCACACGCGGCTGGCGCCCGCCTGGCAGATGGACAGCGACATGCAGACCAACCTGGTCGAGGCCATCATCAGGTGCGCTAGCAGTACTCACACTTCATGTCCCTTCCTACACCACAACACGCGGCGCGGCGCGGACCACGTGGTGCACACGCGGCTGGCGCCCGCCTGGCAGATGGACAGCGACATGCAGACCAACCTGGTCGAGGCCATCATCAGGTGCGCTAGCAGTACTCACACTTCATGTCCCTACCTACACCACAACTCGCGGCGCGGCGCGGACCACGTGGTGCACACGCGGCTGGCGCCCGCCTGGCAGATGGACAGCGACATGCAGACCAACCTGGTCGAGGCCATCATCAGGTGCGCTAGCAGTACTCACACTTCATGTCCCTACCTACACCACAACTCGCGGCGCGGCGCGGACCACGTGGTGCACACGCGGCTGGCGCCGCCTGGCAGATGGACAGCGACATGCAGACCAACCTGGTCGAGGCCATCATCAGGTGCGCTAGCAGTACTCACACTTCATGTCCCTACCTACACCACAACTCGCGGCGCGGCGCGGACCACGTGGTGCACACGCGGCTGGCGCCCGCCTGGCAGATGGACAGCGACATGCAGACCAACCTGGTCGAGGCCATCATCAGGTGCGCTAGCAGTACTCACACTTCATGTCCCTACCTACACCACAACTCGCGGCGCGGCGCGGACCACGTGGTGCACACGCGGCTGGCGCCCGCCTGGCAGATGGACAGCGACATGCAGACCAACCTGGTCGAGGCCATCATCAGGTGCGCTAGCAGTACTCACACTTCATGTCCCTACCTACACCACAACTCGCGGCGCGGCGCGGACCACGTGGTGCACACGCGGCTGGCGCCCGCCTGGCAGATGGACAGCGACATGCAGACCAACCTGGTCGAGGCCATCATCAGGTGCGCTAGCAGTACTCACACTTCATGTCCCTACCTACACCACAACTCGCGGCGCGGCGCGGACCACGTGGTGCACACGCGGCTGGCGCCGCCTGGCAGATGGACAGCGACATGCAGACCAACCTGGTCGAGGCCATCATCAGGTGCGCTAGCAGTACTCACACTTCATGTCCCTACCTACACCACAACTCGCGGCGCGGCGCGGACCACGTGGTGCACACGCGGCTGGCGCCCGCCTGGCAGATGGACAGCGACATGCAGACCAACCTGGTCGAGGCCATCATCAGGTGCGCTAGCAGTACTCACACTTCATGTCCCTACCTACACCACAACTCGCGGCGCGGCGCGGACCACGTGGTGCACACGCGGCTGGCGCCCGCCTGGCAGATGGACAGCGACATGCAGACCAACCTGGTCGAGGCCATCATCAGGTGCGCTAGCAGTACTCACACTTCATGTCCCTACCTACACCACAACTCGCGGCGCGGCGCGGACCACGTGGTGCACACGCGGCTGGCGCCCGCCTGGCAGATGGACAGCGACATGCAGACCAACCTGGTCGAGGCCATCATCAGGTGCGCTAGCAGTACTCACACTTCATGTCCCTACCTACACCACAACTCGCGGCGCGGCGCGGACCACGTGGTGCACACGCGGCTGGCGCCCGCCTGGCAGATGGACAGCGACATGCAGACCAACCTGGTCGAGGCCATCATCAGGTGCGCTAGCAGTACTCACACTTCTTGTCCCTACCTACACCACAACTCGCGGCGCGGCGCGGACCACGTGGTGCACACGCGGCTGGCGCCCGCCTGGCAGATGGACAGCGACATGCAGACCAACCTGGTCGAGGCCATCATCAGGTGCGCTAGCAGTACTCACACTTCATGTCCCTACCTACACCACAACTCGCGGCGCGGCGCGGACCACGTGGTGCACACGCGGCTGGCGCCCGCCTGGCAGATGGACAGCGACATGCAGACCAACCTGGTCGAGGCCATCATCAGGTGCGCTAGCAGTACTCACACTTCATGTCCCTACCTACACCACAACTCGCGGCGCGGCGCGGACCACGTGGTGCACACGCGGCTGGCGCCCGCCTGGCAGATGGACAGCGACATGCAGACCAACCTGGTCGAGGCCATCATCAGGTGCGCTAGCAGTACTCACACTTCATGTCCCTACCTACACCACAACTCGCGGCGCGGCGCGGACCACGTGGTGCACACGCGGCTGGCGCCCGCCTGGCAGATGGACAGCGACATGCAGACCAACCTGGTCGAGGCCATCATCAGGTGCGCTAGCAGTACTCACACTTCATGTCCCTACCTACACCACAACTCGCGGCGCGGCGCGGACCACGTGGTGCACACGCGGCTGGCGCCCGCCTGGCAGATGGACAGCGACATGCAGACCAACCTGGTCGAGGCCATCATCAGGTGCGCTAGCAGTACTCACACTTCATGTCCCTACCTACACCACAAAGCCCTAAAATAGAATAGTTGAGAAACCTTAATGAATGGTGTAATTCTGGTCCACAGCCTCCTAAAAGAAGCCAAACCTATAAACATGGAAGACCCAGACAGTTCTACCGAACAACTGAAACCTCCCCTCAGTGTAGACCTGCCTGATCCCATCTCAGTTGAAGATCGACAGCTGCTTGGAAGGTAAGACTCGGTATTTCATCCTATTCTAGGATAATAACCAAGAGAACCGTAAAAATCTTAGGTAGACGATTTATAGATATCTTCGATCCGAATGGAAGACAGAAGCAAGAAAAAATTTATCCAAATTAGACACTGGTTCAATTTTTGCACTAACCTGTAGCGGCATCTACACCACCGTTGAACCGAACTACGTCACATTGACGTCACGCAAAATCCTGCATCGCGCAAGCAGAGTTTACCGTGCATCCCGACATTAATCGTCCGGCAATAGCCCACCTGACACCACACTCGCTAGGTCGGAGGATCTTCACTTTTCTATGGAAGATGAGTGAACTTTACACCAGTTCCTCATACTTCTATAAACCTTTTTATTTCTTGACAGTAAATTAGTTGGATTAGAAGAGGATTTTATAGTTGAAATAAATAAATTATACTTTATATTGTATTTTTTTTTTCTCTGATAGTCATCTTCTTGTTCCTGTTTTTACAGTAATTTAGACTTTCAAGTGCACATTTTCTTGAATTCATAGATATGGAGTGTGGCTGATGGTGGGCCTGTGTACACCGAACCCTGACACTCCTGACGAGATCCTGGGCCGTCTGCTCTCCGTGCTGTTCCACTGGTTCCATGTGACTTCATTCTCTTATACTGGTGAGATTTGTAAAGTACCTACCTGGGTGTAAATATGACATATCTTCTTTTAGGAAAATATGCAGGCGCTGTAATGACATAGACATTGCAAAGTCATAAAAATCAGTTTTTTTAATTGTGCTTCAATTTATTTTCTTAGTATGTCGTTGGAAAAAACGACACAATTTTTCCTCAAGTTTCAATTTATATGTTATGAATAAACATCTGCACTTGCTGACCTTGCATTGTTACATTTTTTATCTACATTCAGTCATAATAATAAAAAACTCCCAACAATAAATGATGGCCCTGTTGTCGGATTATTATTATTTTATTATTTGGTTTTTATTACCTTCTCACTGACTTAAAACTTTGTGGTTTCTTAGAGGGTGTATGTGGAATGATAATCGTTTAGTGGCTGAAGAATACCGACGGTACTCTCATACCACGTTTGCTTAAAACAGCTGGGAAACGTATTTGATTCTACAACTTAACTCTCAATTCCAGGTGAAACAGCAAATACAGTAGAGAAACTAAAATGCGAGCACGTGTGCGGCTGGCTCCGTAACATAGCAGAGACGCACCGCTCCGTGCTAGTAGCTTGCCTCCTGCCGCACCCGCCCCACTACACGCGGCAGGCGGGCCACTGGGACAACCTGGCCTCCAAGACGCATCACTTGAAGGATGGACTCAACAGGTAAATAGAACATGTGCATATTAAAATTGGCTTATGATAAGTCCCACCCAACACGTTGTGGTGACATCTACATCGCCACATGTGAACTACACATTCGAGTTCTGACGTCACACAAATCCTACATCGCGCAAGTAGAGTTATCCGCGCGTCTAGCAGATGTATAACATACCGATATCACCCGTCGGGCCGTGGTAGCTCACCAAGAATATCACCCATCTGGTCGAAGGATCTTAAAATATTTAACTATGACTTTACCAATTGAATTAAAAGCATAGTGTACACAAGTTAATTTTTAAAAGATTTCGAAAGTATTTCTCTACTTAATACATGATTTGTGGCTTTCTCATTGATCTTGCATTGTTATTAATTAGATATCTGTAATGTGTTACATTTTGTACTTATAAATTTTTATTCGATTATTTTACCATTAAAAATCAAAATCATACAAATGAATAAATAACGGTTTGTGAAAAACGTTTTATTCTTAATTATTATTTTAGAAAATAATTACGTTATAGCCATTTTGTTATGTTTAACAGTTTTCGTTAGCATGATTTTTTATTATTTGTCTAAATAATAATTTCTGATTTATTTGTACGATACGAACGCAGTGTGTATTTTTAATTAACAAATACATTGAATACAATCCTTCCTCTACTACGGAGGATGACTAATTTTAAGTTCTTCATCCCTTCTATACTGTTTCCACGTTCATTAAGCCGCAAGTCACAGGTACCAAAACATGTACAAGATTAAGAGGCCACTCGTAATGAAACTCAGCACTACGCAGACAGTTCAAGCTCAAACTACGCGCCGTGATGGGTCACGCCTCGACCACGCGTGTCGCGAACAGTGTACTTTGTCCGCGTCACGAGTGGTAATGGTGTGACTTGTAATATCGTCCTGCACCGTGAGGAACCTGCCTTATGGAAGCTGTGGAATTGACTAGAAGAAGCTAAAGAAGACAGTGTTTATTAACTAGTGTTTTTCATTTTAAACTAGTAATAAAAAAAGCAGTGATAGCCTAGTGTTTGACCGTCGGACTGCCAAGTCATAGGTGTCGAGTTTGATCCCAAAGCTCATACCTCTGATTTTTAACGGATTCATGTGCGTATTGTATAATTATCACTAGCTTAAAATCGGTAAAGTAAAATGTCGTGAGGAAACCGGCATGCCTGAGAGATATTTCTCAACAGCATGTGCTGCTAAGTCAGAGGCCCATGGGCAGCATAAAAACTCTGACACCAGGTTAGTTACTAACCACACGAAGAAGAAGAAGCGAATAATCTATATTCGGTTTTGAGAAATAAATATCTTAAACCATTGTTAAACGTTATGCCATTTATCTATGTGATTAAAAGAATTAAATATTTAATCACAACACCAACACAGGATCTCCCTCCTATTAAGTGGTCTTCTCTTTCTTATCGTGTGGTTAGTGACTAACCTGGTGTCAGAGTTTTTATGCTGCCCTTGGGTGAGTGTGACTTAGCATGTGAAGCTGTTGATTAAGTGGTGCGTTGTAATCATAGCACTCAAGTTAAAATGACTGTAACTCCATATAATTGACCACTGTTAATTTTTGCAGACTTTACTGCTTGATCCCGTACGGTATTATCACGCAGTCCATCTGGGACTACATCATGCCGGCCTGGATGGAAGCCATCTGCACTGATGTCCCGGAAAAGGTAAAACTTGAACAAGAAATCATTTAAAATTCGTTAATTTGTGCATACCTATGGTATTACAAAATGTATGATGTTTGTATTTCTGTGTCCTGCTACAGAAATTACATATAAATGTTTGTTCAAAATAAAGATGTTGAACTCCCATCACCTTGATAACCTTCTGTCTAATCCTTCAGGGATTACAGGCGTTATATTATATTATATTTTATTGATTTTCTGATTGAATGTTGTCAATCGATTGATGTTGATTCTTTATCAACATCAACCAGAAGAAGACGAATCTTTTTTAAAACCAAACATAACACTGGCTAGCTGGTTTTATACAGCCAGCAACAAAGAAATGACACTTTAATCTTCGAGTTACGACTAAACACGGAAATGCCAGTCGCCGTAATCGCCATACAACTTACAGGAACTTATGGAGCTAAAGGTTCCTCTGGGCAAGATCTTGGAGCCCGAAGGCGCGATGGTGGGCGTTGATGAGAAGAACCTGTATAAGTTCGCAGTCCTCAAGGTCACCACCACACCTACTCCCGACACTGTGCTGCCCGTGCTGGAGTGGTTTCAGGTATTAAAACAAACTTTAGGGCTAGTTTTAATTACAAAAATATCAAAAGTTAATCTGTCTGTTTAGCTTGGTTAGCCCGTTTATTTCCTTTTGAGAACCCTAATACACAAGGTGTGATGCCTGAAAGATGAAAAATTATACAAGGTCACTGGTCAAATAAGTTTCCGAACACGTGATGCGTGTATCTAATGCAGAAAATAGAAAAAACATCTTACCTCATTGCATCAATAACTTCAGCAAGGATTATGTTTTTCCTGACCTTGTATATACTTAATTCTTTTGGGCACATAATAATATAAGGTGTTAAAAAATTTACTGTAAGAATTTCGTGGCCGTATTGTACTCATTGTTACGAACAACTTTTACGATGGGATGAACCCTGATAAAAAGGTTCAGGGTTCATAGTTAATCTTTTAACACGTTATAAATATAACTTCCACCAGCTATGTGACACTAATGAGACATTTGCTTACCCTAGACGATCTCCATGCTGGACGTGCGTATCCCGCTGTCGCAGCTGTTCGACCTGTTCAGCCACTGCGTCGTCAACCTTCCGGAGAAAATATTTAAACCGCCCACCATAGGTAAAGCATTTATTTGATTTATGTAAAGCAGACAAAATGTTTGTGCGAGAAGGAAACAATATACAGGGTGAAATTGAATTCAGAGGCAATATTTTAAGGGGCCATTGTACCCTTAATTATGAACAACTTTTACTATGGGAACGCATCTGAAAACGCGAAAAAAAATCAGCTGTTCCATACTTTATGCTCGCATAATTTGTCAAAATGTTGGGTACATCTTTTTTTCTCAAACTCAAACTCAAAGTATTTATTTCCAATAAACCAATTACAGGTACTTTTGAATTGTCAAGGGGTCGGTCAGTCAGAAAGATGAAGCTAGTTGCCCATTCCAAAGCAGTAGGTACCTATGGAGAAGAACGGGCAAGAAACTCCATGGACACTCTTTTAATTCAAAATATGTTTACAAAAACTGGGTTACATCACTCATGTTGAAATATACACGTGAGAACGATGCAGAACTTAATAAAAGCGTCCATAACAAGATTTAAAAAACAATTCAAAATTAATTTAAATATTAAAACAGCCGTGGCAGCCAAGAGGTGACCAGTCCCTACTGACGGCGCCCGTTCATGAACATGACGCATGGATTAGCACCATTCAGCTCAACCATTTTGATGGGAGCTAAATGATCCAACATACGCATCACCATCAGTGAGACATTACAGGGAGCATGACATGCTCTCAGCCGCCAGGGCACATTCAAGTCAATGTAAGACGTACTCAGTAAATGGTAGCTTTATAGTAGGTACATAGTACTCACAAACAATCTCGATTTCATTTTACAATAACCCCTTAAAATATTGCCCATAAATTCAAATTCACCTTGTAGAATAGAGAGTTGTGTTGATTATTCTAATGATTATAATTCGGTTAGTACATACCTGCTAATCATATCAACATACAACTTGACACTGACACAAATTGCAAAAAACATCATAAAATTTGAATTTCGGAAACTAACCGGGCGCTTACCCATAAAGAATCTATTATTTATTAATTCTTTAAAAAAACAATACAATTTTTAAATCCGATAATTTTGGAAACGTCTATCAGATTCTAGTAACTAGAAAAGGCATATAATACACCATATAGGCATATATATATTTATTACACCTGAGTATAATACTAATCACCAGCCAAAATATGTCGTCGAAAAAGTCCCCAGTATCGCTGTTGACTGGAAAAGTAACTAAATCTTTAAAGTCGGCCAAGAAGAACACCAAGTTTTTGAAATAAAATAAAATTAGTTTTCTCGAATAAAACTCACCAAATAACCGTTCCCGACACAGATGGCACAAAACCCAAGGAACCTAAGGAGTCACCCAACAACGACCAGGATAAAAAAGACAAGGACGATCAGATGAAGCCACAGAACCTCACGTGCTGTATACTTATGCTGGATATACTGCTGAAACAGGTTCGTTACATATACTACAATTTTATCTTGTTGATGTGAAATAAATACCAGTCTTATCAAGGGGTATCGTATTGCCCAGGTACTGGGTTGTGGAGGTCAGATAGGCAGTCGCTTCATGTAAAATACTGGTACTCAGCTGCATCCGGTTAGACTGGAAGCCGATCCCAACATAGTTGGGAAATAGCTAGGCAGAAGATGATGATGATGAAATAAATACATTGGATTTATAACAAGCGACATCTGAGTGTACTGTGACCCCCTTTGGCCACTCCATTAACCCTTTCGCGAGCATTGCCAAATAATTGCCAAACCACTTTTTAAAAGTTGCGTCAAAATGTATGAAGTATATTGATATTTAAGCCATTGGCAACAAAAAATTGACAAATTCAAACCGGGCATTGGCAATTACTTTGCCAAATAAAAAGTTACAAACGGGCATTTGCAAAGATATTGCCGTAGACCAAAAAAAAGGAGGGGGGTAAGCAAGGGGGGGAAATCTATTAGTATTGTTTTACAAATGTTATTTCACAATGTTTAGAATAAATAAAACCAAAATCGGAGGTGTAAATAGTATTGCTCGCGAAAGGGTTAAATCCTATTAAGTCTTGATGAATTCCTCCCATCTTTGTGTATCATAATTTTATGAGTCTTCTCATTACGCTCTTGTATGACCAGATGGAGCTACAACAGCGTCGTATAAACAGTCAGAATGTCAGTAGCGAGGCTACCAAACTGCTGCGTCTGATGCTGAAGTCTAACCAGACCAACACGATTGAGCATGGTGGGTACTGTCTCATTTTGATTTTGTACGTAGAACTAGATTTTTTCCAGATTTCCAGTAAACAAATGCTATTTTCATTTGATCCATACAGCTGAGTTTTTTTATCCTAACTATTTGGTGGTTATGTTAAAATAGATGAATAGATTTGGACGAAATTTGACTCATGCGTAGACTTTAGGCCACTTTTCATTTCGGGTCCCAAACCAAGTCACCTAGTTTAGTTATTTGTTATGCAAGGCTGGAAAGCTGATTTTTGACGCGAGTACTTCTATTGAAACCTGAGTAAGCGAAGGAGTGGTTCAAATATAGAATCCTGAGCGTAACGAAGGTTTCAAAGGTACGAGACGCAGAAAAGCTTTGCTGCCGAGCGCAACACACAATTGTTCACCTCACTACAGCGAGGAAACTGCCAGGTGCAAGAAAACAGGTGTTATAAGTATGTTGAGTTTTATTTTGTTCGAGCGTCTCAGATACATTGACTCATGTGAAGAAAATAACAGATACTTGGCAATATATCTTATGAGTTACATAGAATATCTCCAAAATTAAATACCCTGTATTTTGTTCTACGAGTATATCCTACTTGTCCTCTAAGGAGAATGAAAGAAAAAAACTAATTTAATACAAATAACTAACTAATTTAATTTAATACATATTTATTTTTGCCAAGCAAAGGATTAAATAACATATTATATTAGTATTTATTTTATTTAAAAAAATTAATTTAAATTACTACACAATTGAGTATTTGACAGGGTAGTATTTTTATGGCATATTTAAACGTGACGTCACAGATTTTTTTAATCAAATGGAATACTTACTAACATTCATTCCAATTTTACAATTATATCCTCGCAAAATATTTAATTTTTGTACTGTGATGGAAGTTTTTAAGGTGAGCGGTATTATTTAATATTTTATTTTAGACTGTGTCATGCATTTTCAGTGGACTGGCAGTATAGAAAATGATTAAATAGAAAGGTTCGAATTTTAAAAACTCTTTCCACGCTAAAGAGCAAAAAGCGATTTTCGGCTCAGATTTCGAATGACAAACAGACTCTTTCCGAGCCTGTGAGGTGAAAAATAAATTATTTCTCATTTGATCAGATATCGCATTTGCTATTTGATTCTTAGTGCCATTCCACTAATGAAACTAAACGTCATTAGCACATCTAAACTGCGTTCAAGAACTGTTAGTGTCAATATTCCACAGAGAATAGTGATATTGACAGCACTTAAACGAGATTTATGTACGTTTTGTTTCGCTGGTGGAATTGGCCCGTAGACACTTTGTCCATTGTCTTTGAACTATCCTTCCTAATATTTTAGTGTAATAACTTCTAAATCAACAATATATAAATAGTAAGAGAATAAGTACCTATCGTATGGTTAGTGTAACCTTGCTGTAAGTGACATGCCACTTAAGGCTTGCTTTGCCGTAATAAGGTCACGTATTCACAAGTTTAGCCTAGCTATAGCCGTTTTTTTTGAGGGTAGGGGATCATCAAATGATTCCTCCCGCTCTGGGTGGAGCGGAAGGGAGTGTCAGCCTAGTCATAGCCTGTGACATACATATAGATTCAGTTCGTTCTCCCGCAGCGGTGTGCCAGGCGGAGGGCGCGTGCTCGTACTGCGAGGCGGCCGCGCTGTGGCACCAGCTGGCCGTGCTGCTGGTGCGCGCGCTCGTGCCCGACCGGCCCAAGCCGCCGCCAGAGGTACTTGCACCTTTACTTGCTGTTATAAGGACTCATTTAGGCTACCTTTATTTTAGGATAATAATTAGCGAGCTCGTGGCTAAGTTATAACAGCCGCACGGATCGATCCATCAGGTTAAGCTACGCTTGCCGGGGTTGGTCCGTGGATGGGTGACCATCTTTACTTATCGAGACTCCTCCGTGCCTCGGACAACACGTTAAGCCGTTGGTCCCGGCTGTCATTTGTGGATCTTTGACAGTCGTTACGGGTCGTCAGAAGCCCGAAAATCTGACATCCAGGCTAACCAAGAGGTATCGTATTACCCAGTTATTGACTGGGTTGTAGAGGTCTTCTTCTTCTTTTCGTGTGGTTAGTGAATAACCTGGTGTCAGAGTTTTTAAGCTGACCATGGGCCTTTGACTTAGCTTCACATGCTGGTGAGATATATCTCTCAGACATGCTGGTTTCCTCACGATGATTTCCTTCACCGATTTTTAAGCAAGTGATAACTATACAATACTGTGGAGGTCAGATAGGCAGTCGCTCCATATAAAATACTGGTATTCAGCTACATCCGGTTAGACTGGAAGCCGCCCCCTACATAGTTGGGAAAAGGCTTGGCAGATTGAATTAGCGAGCTCGTTCAGTAAATAGAAAGACATGTCCGTGTGGCCGCAGCCGGCCGCGGACGAGCTGTGGGGCTCGCCGCACAAGAAGGCGGAGGAGGCCGCCAGCACGTCGGTGGAGGCGCTGCTGTCGCTGGCGCAGCCGCTGGCCGAGCGCGGCGTGCTGGTGCACATGCCGCATGTACGTGCTCACCCGTTCTTTGGATGTTTCAAGTCTGGCAGGTTGCGACTGTGGTCATTGTCGGTTCATAAGAAATTTGACTAGATTTATAGTTATTCAGTTTTTTTTATGTGGTCAAATATTGATTATAAAACTTGGAATTAATAATTTGAAATTAAATTTTTTTGCTTCTGTGTTCTTTACTTGTACTATAAAATTTTGCATGGACTAATTTAATATGATGGGTATTTATTGTGTTTTTAAAAACGATCTCGTTAATCTTTTAAAACTTTTACGCATCTTTACTGATGCAATTCAGGTATAAAAAGCCTTTTTTTACACACTCAGTACAGTCAAGGAAAAAATATGTACCTGCTTTATATACGCTCAATTAAATTAAAATAGATTTTAATTTTTTATTCTAATAAAACATAGAATTATTATTCTCATATTAATTATTTGACAGATACAGTAGGTACACGTATTATCAAACAATTTCAATCGATAGTTTAACAAGACTTTCTATTACTGCATAGTTTTACCTTCGACCGTATCTTTATAATTAAAAAAATATTTACACATTTTTTTTTACAATAAGTTCCCATCGTGTGACTAACCACGTCCGACCGACAGCGACCACGGTCGCCCGCCAGCGGCTCTATGTCTTAGTAAATATATCGTAACGTAGAGTTATAGTTTGTTCATTTCATGCAACTGTCTCTCATAAGTGACGTGGGCTCGGATGCCACGATCACTAAATCTTCGGGCGACGCTCAAGTATGTCACTATGGATGTTATTTAGCTTTGTTAGGAGGTGTCTTACATTGATAATATAGGTTTATTTCAAGTAATTTTCAGCTTAATATGGAACTTGCCTTACACTCTATTTTTTTTTAATTTTTTTTTACTTAGCCTACACTGTCCCACTGCTGAGCAAAGGCCTCCCCCAAATCCTTCCAGACATCTTTCTCGTGAGCCACCTCGATCCACACTCTATTAAAAAATATTTAGACACAATTTTTTTCGATTTTAGTGCCTTAGTACTTGTCTTTTTATTGTTTCTTAACATTTATTTCTCCAGCCATGTGATGATTTTTGTTATTTGTTGAAATTTACAAACATAGCAGAACGTTGAAAGAGTTTTCAGCAGTAAAAAGTAAATACCTAATTGTGGTAATAGCGTTTATTTGTCAGGAGAATATATCAAATGATTGAAAGTGATATAATATTTAAGTGTCTTTCTTACTCAATGTCAGACATCTCCGAAGCAAACCGTCTGTCTTACCTAACTCTTGTGCTTTTTCATATGTGGACGTGATTTGTTTTCTTGGTGTTAGATAAAGGCCGATATTATACATTCCTATACCAAATATGGCATAGAGAATATACTCTACAATATATAAATCCTTTGTGCTCAATGTCTGTTGAAATGAAGTTTTAATTTAAAAAAGGACATGCACATAAAAAAAATCTTCACAAAAACTTACCAAAATCAATTGAATAAAAAATATGGTATAAAATCGACCTTTATTAGGACTCCACGGTGTTTACACAATATAAATAGCTGATGTACGTAGTGGTAGAAATATAAATAAATAGCTTAGTATCCAAGGTATATCACGGTGGAGTCATTAGTTTGGTGTTGTTGTAGTTTTGGCCGTGGTACCGTCTACGATGGTAATGGTCACACTTTGTTAAACATCTGTACGAACAATAATTAAAGTACTTACTTAAAATTTCCAGGACATTCATTTTTGCCTCCGTGCCTCGGAAAGCACTTTAAGCCGTTGGTCCCGGCTGTCATTTGTGCATCTTTGACAGTCGTTACGGGTCGTCAGAAGCCCGAAAATCTGACAGCCAGTCTTACCAAGGGGTATCGTATTGCCCAGTTACTGGGTTGTGGAGGTCAGATAGGCAGTCGCTCCATGTAAAATATTGGTATTCTGCTGCATCCGGTTAGACTGGAAGCCTACCCTAACATAGTTGGGAAAAGGCTAGGCAGATGATGATGATGATTTAGATTTATTTAAACATCAATATTATAATATTTACACGCAGTATTGGTTACGTATTTTTAATCAAGATGTAGATGATAGTTGGAAATATACAAATATTTATGTCTTGATAGGATGTATATCGTCTCCACAAAAAATACTGAAATATATTCACGATAGTTGTAAATACAAAGCAGGTAAGACTAAATCCCTTAGAAGTTAGCTAAAACATATAATTTTAGAATATTGGAGCAACCAAAGAACTACAAAAGCTCTGTGTGAATTTATTAAACATAACAAAAAAAAGTAATGGAATACAACTAAATAAGTATTTAGATGTAGAAAATCACGCTGTAAAATAGCAGTAGAACTCACTGACCAATTACCTGGTCTAAACAAATACCAGCTTTAGTCCCGAAATGCTTTCAATTCTTCTACCAAAGACTTTGAACACTCATCTTTGCACTGTGGTGGTGTGGTGGTGCAGATAATGACGGCCACTGTGGAGACGATCACGGAACAGCTGGACATGGCTGTGACTCTTCCACCTGCTGATGCTCCGACCCTCGCGACTGCGCACACGGTGACCCTGACGGACACTGATGTGGCTACTGCTACTGCTGACGTAAGTACCTGCTTAGAACTGTACAAGGATCTTTCGGCACGTGACCCCAAAAGCGGAACTGTGGCCGCATTTTGTTTACAAAACTATAGCAGAATTGTGTATTTGAAAGGGTAGTCAATAAAGTTACTTTTTATTAATTGTCAAAACGCGGAATTTGTACGTGATTAGTATGAAATATATATAACATTGTGACGTCACAGATTTTTAGAATGGATGTTGACATAATTGTTAACATGCATTTAATGTACATGTACAGAAATTAAATATATATTATATAATATAATAATGTACGGTGATGGAAGTTTTTAAGACGAGCGGTCTTTTATTTATGTGATTACATATTTTATTTTCGACTGTTTCAAATACTCAATTGTTTACAATGCCCCCCCCCCCTCCCCTGTCAGTAGTTTACTGTTGTTACCGATGTCAACAACATGACGCCAACGGTGACGCTGACATGGTTATCATGATATACGCATGTGAGTGATTATTTTTATCAAAAGAAGGGTTCTTGGTTGGTATGTAGGTACGTAATGGATTTGAACAAATTAAGTGTCCTTAAATTCCTAATTGCAGAGTTCACTTTGGCCGCGAAAATTTTCGATCTGATTTTATGTTTAATTTATGTATGTGGTGATAAATAATTTTAATGAAATTTCTCTTCACACAGGTGTCAACACCCAATCTACTGGGCGACCACGAAAACATGGCGGAGTCTGTAGAAGACGATATGACTAATTTCTGGCCGACATCTGCTGGGAAGTTCCATTTCTGCATTGATGAGCTGCCTCAAGAGTTGCAGTATATTCATCAGCTTTTACAGGTATGTATGTATGGCAACGTTGTGCTATGGCGTAGCATGCTTATGCCTACGGCGTAGCATTACTATGACGCGCCACGTTTGCTTAGTAATCACGTCTTAGGGCGTTTTAGGTTTACTTTTGATAATATACTTATTTGTTTGCTGCTATCTTTTTAACCTATTAACAGAATAGTGATGTTAATTTATTCATCTACAAGAATCTGGTGTATTTTTGTATTTTTTTTTCACATAATATTTTTTTTAGGAGCTAAAGAGCACATCTCGACCCGACGTCCTGTACCACCTGCTGCAGTGCCTGCAGGTGCTGGTGCTCAGCACCGACGCGCTCGCGGACCACCGGGGCTTCCTCATCTGGTGCCAGGAGAACCTGCTCATTGACAAGTGAGCCAACTATTTCTTATAGAAGCCCAAGCTAAAAGTCTTAGGACAAAGCTTTAGAGTCAAAGCAAAAATGTAGAAAGCCATCACGAGATCGTGGAAGTCATTAAAACAAGTCTGTCACATTTAATGTTAAATTTAAAATTTATTGCTATTAAAATGAATAATAATTCATATTATAATAGTGCCTTATGGTAAAATCAGCTAAGTGGTATTATCCGAAAGGGTTACCGCTTACCGCTACCCCGGAACATAAAGGGCTAAGGAAGGAACATGGATGGGTTTTAGACAGTAAGAGTGACACTCCCTTCCGCTCCACCTAAAGCGGGAGGAGTTATTTGATGATTTCAAACCCTAAAAAAAGAGGGGGAAATGTAGCCACCAATGTAGCCACTGCTGGGACGTACGCTTCCTCTCGGTGAGAGGAACACAGGTCATAGGGAGTAATCCACCACGCAGGCCCAGTGTGGGTTGGTAGAGGTCACAGGTCTACGATTTTTTGTTGTTCTAGGAATCTAGGACATGCCGGTTTCCTCACGATGTTTTTTGAAACAGTTTTAAGAGCAGTGGTGATGAAATAACGCAAAGTTATAATAATAATAATATAAACGTTTATTTTCTCCACCACATAATAAAAAAATTGAAAAAAATATGAACAAATGAATGAATGAATTAGAAATTGAAACTGGATTGGTTGGATTGGATTAGATTGAAGTAACGCGCCTGTACTGACAGGTTCGAACATGCGACCTACAAGTAGTGTCCGCCACCTCTAGGCCCCTAATGCTCATTGAATGACTTGCATAATATTCGCTATTGCAATAAGCACGATGCCCTTATCAAATCAAGCTGGAGACGTAGATTTGATGTTAAGAGTTACAATCATTCTGTATCTTTTCAGTCTGTGGAACGTGTGCAACGCGTCTCACTCGCACATCTGCTCCGTGGCGGTGCCAGTGCTGCTGCACTGTGTGACCCTGGCAGGAGGAGCAGACGTGTTCTGTAACCTCATCCGCGACCAGTTCCATCATCACGACTACCACGTCAGGTTCACTGCGGTTGAACGAGTCACTATTATTATCAGGTACGTAAACTGGTCCCCAACACTTGACTGCATGAAAGACATTTGACTACCCTCGCAAATAGCGCTTCACGCTAGTGTCCTATATTTGACGCTGGCAGAATAATCGACATCGGCTCAGTTACCAAAATTATAAAAAAAGTGTCCTATTACCAAATATATTTTGCTATTGTTTTTAATATTAAGACCATTTTTGCCCAATCTTAGGATTCCCTTGTATGTCATGGTTGTGCTTACAGACACGTATCTCATTGAGAAGCGATACATTGTGTTAAAACTGCCGCGGGATCAAATTTTGTTTGGTGTCAAATATGAAATCTTTAGTTTAATTAGTAATTGACTGTAATATTATTAGTACCAACACATTTTAGTATAATTCATTAGTATTTTTTTTTAAAGTTTTCTTACACTACGTCTTTCCTAAAACTTATCTAAAAGGATAAAATATTTTCATTTAACCATTTAAAAGCTCTTTTAAATTGTCTAGAAGTAGTTTGTAAAGCCAGTTGCCAGTTCAAGTGCTATTCAATACAGTGGGTAATCATCTCAACCTCACCAAGGTTCATGGACGGCTCTCCCACGAAGACCAGCCTGCCGCTGCAGACTGCCCTCGCGACCGCCTTCTGTTACCTGATCTCGAGCATGGACGACATCAACGTGTACGTGGCCCAGCGAGCGACCCTGTACATCGGGACTGTGCATGATAATGCTATTGATGTAAGTTCTATGTTACAGCAACAGACAGCAACTGCTGTTCACGATTTCACTTGCGTCCAAGAGAGTTAGGGTTGACTTTCTGCCGGGTAAGCGGAGTTACCGCTACCCCGGAAAATAAAGGGCTAAGAAAGGAACATGGATGGGTTTTAGTCAGTAAGAGTCTGACACTCCCATCCGCTCCACCCAGAGCGGGAGAAGTCATTTGACGGATGCAGCTGAATACCAGTATTTTACATAGTGTGACTGCCAATCTGACCTCCATAACCGAATAACTGGGTAATACGATAACCCTTGGTAAGACTGGTTGTTAGAATTTCGGGAATGTCAAAGATGATAGCCGGGAGCAAAGGCTTAACGTGCTCTCCGAGAAAGGTCGGGGCACAGTATGTGAAGATGGTCACCCATCTACCTACCATTTGCGGCAAGCGTTGAGAAACTCGATCGATCACGCGGCCGTTAATACTTAGCTACGAACGCATCTCTCTAATCTTTTCTAACGCTCGATGTGTACGCCCGGGTATATGCAATTACCTTCTTTGTAGGAGAAGAGGCCTTTACCCTACAGTCAAAGTCAAAGTCAAATCATTTATTTCAAATAGGCACAAAAAAGGCAGTGGGGTAGTAATAGCCTGGTATTATTATTAAAGACTTTACAGCTACTTTATCTTAAGTTATTTGGTTCCTAGTTACTCCTGTACTGCTTGGAGACGCAGTTCGACCTGGTCATCGTAGACCGGCCCATGATACTCCAGTCCATCTACCAGCTCCACAACACACTGAGTGACCGCAAGATCCTGACCTGGGAGTTCTTCCTCAATAGATTCGAGGCTCTGTTCTTGGAAGCGCAGATTAACTCGAATAAAACTATTGATTTCTCTAATTTGAGAGGTGAGTTAGTAAAGAAGAACCAATATTGGTGCATGTTGGTTGTTGTCTTTGTTGGGTTATGTTCCACATGTGTCAATATTGGGCTTGGTGTTTCTTGTTTGGTCAACTTTTGTTTTTTATTATTTTTTTTATTTTGTATTTTTTTCAGGAACTCCTTTTTGTTAATGGGTCCATTTTATGTTTGGTGAGTTTTTGGGGTGCTGTTCTTTATCACAATAATTATCGAAATTATAGGCATATGTTTAAATGCACTCACACACTCTCAGCTCTATCTCTGCTAACTTTGCTTTTAAAAAATTACAAAAAAAACCGATATAAAAAAATCTAAAGACTTTAAGAGGAAAATGTAATCTAAATTGTATCTTAGATTATGGATTCACTTTTTATATAACAAAAGTATCACTAAGGCCCAGCCCTGATTACGATGATGATGAACACTTAAAAAAAATGCTACCGCTTCTTTTCTTAAAGGGTCTCTTACAAAATACTTTATATAATTTACAAATATTTAACCTTATTCCCTTGTCCATTCAGAGCTGGTAAGCAGCGAAACAAGTTCGGAGTGGTTCATGTACAAAGTCCGTCGCGCGCACGAGGCCCTGAGCGTGTCCGCGCGGGACTCCAACGTGAACACGCTGAGTGCGTCGTTCGGCACCAAGTGGCCCTACAAGCGGACCATCTCCGCGCCCGCCACCATGCCGCCGCAGCCCGACACCAGGCACGGTGAGTCCTTGTGATGATAGCTTGCGGGACCTAGGCCTGACTTTGTTTAACACTGTTTACTACCCATCTTCCACTCACCACATCCTAAACCGCCGTCTTTTTTTTAAGGGTGGGATATCATCAAATGTCCCTGTAAAAATGGGTAAGGCAAAGTTACAGAATTTAATCATGAGCAAACTGCTACCTTTTTTTTAAGCATGTGAAATCATCAAATGACCCGTCCGGCTCTGGGTGGAGCGAAAGGGATTGTCAGACTCTTACTGACTAAAACCCATCCATGTTCCTTAGCCCCTTATGTTCCGGTGTAGCGATAACCTTTTCGGACAATCCCGCTGAGAGCGCTGTGGTCTAAAAGTTCCTTACATAACGAAAATGAGGGCGAAAGACGAATTCTTGAAAATTCTTTCCCTAAAGAGGTTAAAAAGGGGATGAAAGTTTGTATGAAGCTCCAGGGTAGGTACTCGGTTTGACTACTTAATAAACATATTAAATTCACTCACAGAGGAAACTAAAAATTTCCAGTAATACTTAGTAATAGGTAGACCTATTACACCTTAAAAAATATTATATATAAAATCACATAATATAGTAATCTAACCAGGTATTGACCGTGCCCTCACCGGTTTTTTTCTACTATCACTATCTGTGGTGTGCCTAATTTTGTCCAAATCCATTTTTTTTCTCAGATTTACTTTTCACTTATTTTCTTGTGTATCACTAGCTTATTGTCCTGATTTTGTGGGTTGTGATCAACGTACAGCGTGGACATCCAAGCAGGTGATTTATTTATTTATTTAACAAGCAGTATTTTCTATATCTTGCTTTATCTTAATTGTATATTCAAGTTAGCATTTTCTTGTATATATTCTAGGAATGCCACTTAGCCAGTTTTTATATTGTATAAGTTTCCACGAGGTTCTGTACAGATCTTAGTGGTGCTCAACGCACATATCAAGCGTGCTTTACACGCTTGCGCAAGCGTCACTCAATTCCAAAAGTCACAAATAACAAATGTCTGATGCGATCAATCGACATTAGGCACTCATTATAACTGATCGTCAGTCATACCCAAGATTTTGCAGAAAATACACGTGTTCACTCAAGATTATATTCATAATTCATGGGTCCAGCTGTTTTTCATCTACCCTAGAAACATCGGTGAGTAGATGCGACATACAGGTACAAATTAAATTAACCAGCAAAACATCACGCACGTGGTCCGATATTTAACCCGTTAGATGTTCGCCTAGTAGAAGCCGTTTGCTTATAAGCTCAACGATTTTTACGGTCTAATTTATTGTCGTTTCGAGAGATTTTTTCTTATGAACCTATGCTTCATACGACATTTGACAGTTTAATGAAGATTTAGAAAATAAAATGGTTTAATAAATTCAAAGACCGCTGCTACTGTTTCTTGAGTAACGCTAGTTTATTTAATTTGATGTAACTAAGTAATTTATAAGTGAAGGTGTGGATTTTTTGTGATATTTACAAATGCTGGTTTTTGTCGGATAGTATGTACCTATATCGGAAAAAATTAGAAGCGAATTGTATGTGTTTAATCATTTGCATGTATGGTGGAAGGTCCCCGCAAATATATTTTTAATATAAAAGGATGTTACTGGCAACCACTGCAATTAACTACTTTTATAACGTAATGCCATAAGCCTGGGGAATTACAATTGCTTTTTGCAATTTCGACTGCTGGTTGTAATTTCCAAAGATGTTAATAAAGTACTCTGTTTCCACAGAACGCGAGAAAGTGTATTCCCGGCAGTACTCGGCGCCATTACTGAAACGCAAGACATCTCGCTTCGGCCTGGGCCAGCTGCTGGCGGCACCACAGCCGCTGGGGACTGCGCAGAGGTCCAACAACACACACGGTGAGTTGCTGGATAATGTTTTAACCTTTTAAACGCCATTGTCACATATACGTGACAAGCAAGCGCATGCCCTGTACGCCAACGACACAAATATGTGACCATCGCAACAACACTATAACATGAAATAAAAAATTAAAATCATTACTTTTGTGAGTGTTTATATGTATAGATATGTTAAAAATTGAAGGTCTCGTAAGTATTGAATGACAAGGAAAATTCATGATAACAATAATAAAAAAAATGTAGCTTAGCGTGGTAGTAGAGTATAAACGCACGCGCATGCCCTGCGCGTGCGTTTATACTCTGGCGTTCTAAAGGTTAATACCTGAGTATCTTTCGTTGACTGAACAGGGGCTGACCTTTCTAACTAGGTATTCTTTAAGGATCCTTACTTAACTGAGTATCGTGCCTCCAATGAGTATTCAGAAGCGCTATAAACCCAGATGTACGTCATGAATACATCAGAAACCAGGAACAAGAAAATTAGGACTACCTTTGCACATGATTAACAGATGGATGTTTTGCAAGTTTGTTGCATCACTTCTACCCAGCTGAAACAATAGGACTGCAAGGCGGGTGTTTAGACTGTCTCATATAATTTTGACGTTCAAAAAGTTCTTGGCCTTATTTGAATAAACTATTTTTTTTACAAGAAAATACGAAAGACGTTCTTACATCGACGAATCATAGAAATCTCTCCTGATTATAATGTTACTAAAGAAAAGATTGTTCCATCTAACAAAATGTAATCTTGACAGATGGATTCCACTCCCTGTCTGGCCGTTCCGAAGACACGCTGAACACGATTCTACCCAAAGCAGTGGATTTAGAAGAGGCTGATCGGGAAACGACCAATTTATTGGTGTTCTTGCTGATGCAGTTCTTGTCACGGTAAGAATTGCACCTACCCTACTTAACATATTTACCCTTCCTATCTACCCTACCTACCCTACCTCAAACTCAAACTCAAATGTCGCAGGGTGACGCAGCATTGGTTGACGTTTGATCGCGTCCTCCCTTACTCGTGTTTGCTTTACTCTGGAATCTTTAGTTAGGGTTCCTGTTATATCAAACCGAAAGGCGGCCATGGCTGCTTCCTCTCGCACGATGCGGACTAGGGAGGACAGTCCGAGTATCACCTGTAGGGCAGCAGTAGGCGTCGTTCTCATGCACCTGGTCATAGCTACACAAGCGAGCCGATGCAGTTTCTCGAGTTCTTTTTGGGTTATGCTCAAGTTTGTTCTGGGCCACCAGACTAGTGAACCATGTGTGATGGTTGATCGGATGACTAGTGTATAGCCAGTGGGTGATCCTGGGGTTAACCCCCCAGTTCCTGCCCAGCAGTTTCTTGCACTGCCACAGGGATATACTGGCTTTTGTGATGATGTGTTTCGTATGTTTTGCCCAGTTCAGCTGACTGTCCCGAAAGATGCCCAGATATTTGGTTTCAGTTGATAGGCTTAGGGTTGTTCCAAAGAATCGGGGTAGTTGTATTGTGGCTATTTTCATCTTTTTCATAAAAAGCATCAATTCTGTTGGGGTCATTGATAGTTGGTGTCTGTGGCACAGTCCTCTACTATTCAACCAACATAACCAATGGTTATGTCGTCGGCGTAGCCCACGGTGATAAAGGCGATAAATATTGCACATCGACCTTTGTGACTGACCTCGTATGTTTTCCCTCTTTTTCCTAAAGATGCCATAGTACAACTTAAAATTTTTGTAACAACTGTGTATTGTGGGTGTTAACAACTCTAAATATATATTTTGAACATTTTGTTGTAAATGGAGAAGATCATTAATATACCAACCCTACCTACCCTGCCAACCCTACCTACCCTACACCTACCCTACCCTACACCAGGGTAGGTGTACGTACTTACCATACTTACCTTGCCTATCCTATCTACCCTACCGACCTACTTACCAGCCTATCTACTCTACCTAGGTAGAGTAGGAAAAAAGGTATCTTAGGTGAGTACCTGAGATACCTTTTTCCTTTTACACGACTCTTGTATTATGATTTGTTTTAATTCATTGTAAAGACTTTGAAATTGACAAACTATATACTTTACTTAGATAAGTATTTGTGCTAAGCACGTAAGCAGCAGAATTTAAGGAATAAGATTTTTCATACAAACTGTCATCCCTATTAGGGGTGGAATTTCCAAAAATCCCTTCTTTGTGTAATAAGGCAATTATGCGCAAATTTTCAAGTCTCTAGGAATGACGGTTTGTGCATTGATTGAACTGACTGACTAACTGAGTAAATGACTCACCCAGTCAGTCAGTTACTCAGATAGTCAATCAGTTTACCATTTTATGTATAATACTACTCTGTCAAGAAAGTACCGGGAAAAGATCAATAATACACAAAATGTCTGTTATTCATCCAAATTTATTTTATCACCTTCAAAGTATGCTCCTTTAGAAACGATACACTTGCGCCAACGAATAATCCATTCATCAAAACATTTTTTAAACGCTGCTTCCGGAATTGAGTTCAGTTCTCGCCGCGAATTCTCCTTTATGTCTTCTATCGATTGAAAACGGGTGCCACGAAGTGGTAATTTGAGTTTAGGAAAAAGAAAAAAGTCAGCAGGAGCCATATCTGGTGAATATGGCGGTTGCTGGATGGTATTTGTTGAGTGTTTGGTCAAAAATTCGTTCACAATGATAGCCTTGTGCGAAGGCGCATTGTCGTGGTGCAAAATCCAAGAATTTTCTTTCCACAAATCTGGCCTTTTTCGTCGAATTTGCTCTCTTAAACGCCGCATAACGCTCAAATAATATTCTTTATTTACCGTTAGACCTTCCGGTAAGAATTCAGAGTGCACAACACCGCGATAGTCAAAGAAAATAGTCAACATGACTTTGACTTTTGATCGACTTTGGCGTGGTTTTTTCGGTTTCGGTTCAGTTGGAAGGCGCCACTCCGAAGCTTGTTGACTAGTTTGCATGTCAAACTCGTAAACCCACGTCTCGTCACCAGTAACAATGCGTTTCATGAATGTTGGGTCCGAACGGACTCGTTCTAGCATGTCCTCAGCGACTTTCATGCGATTGAGTTATTGGAGAAAATTCAGATCTTTTGGGACTAGCCGAGCAGCAACATGTTTCATACCCAAATGATTAGTTAAAATGGTACGGATCGACTCGTGAGATACAGAAAGTTCGGCGGCTATCTCTCTCAGAGTTGAATGGGAATCCCCATTTAACTCTTTTCTTCAGTCACTATTTTCTTCACTTTTGCGATGTTAACTTCAGTTGCAGACGTTGACGGCCTACCAGAGCGAGGCAAATCTTCCATCACATCTCGACCGCTTTTGAACGCTTTGAACCACTCATAAGCACGAGTTTTTGATAAAGTCGATTCACCGTAAGCCTTCTGTAACATTTTCAGTGACTCCGAACATGAAATTACATTGGCGATGCAAAATTTAAGACAAACTCTTTGTTCGATACTTTTGTCCATTATGAAATTCGCAATACACACTATATATGATATTACTAAAACCAGCACTGTATTTAATATAAATAACAGATGCAACTCAAACTCCGCGCCAAAATGGAAAACAGTTGTGCCAATCTAACAACTACAAAAAAACAAAAATTTGAATTTGGAACCATAAACAAATCATCCATTCCCGATACTTTTTTGACTGAATGTATATAGGGTGACTGGTAATTAGTGACCGATATTTAAACACGTGACTCATGATTACAATGAACTTTCCCAAAGAAACTTTTTTTGTATACTCATCACAATAATAAAACAACTGGCGCGCGCAATGTTCAAACTTTGAAGTTTAACTATAAAAATAAAACTGTCGAGTATACAAAAAAAAGTTTCTTTGGGAAAGTTCATTGTAATCATGAGTACAATCACGTGTTTAAATATCGGTCACTAATTACCAGTCACCCTATATATAGATATTTCATAATGATGACGTTGCATCTGATGGCACACAAAAAGTACATTATGAAAGTAAAAAATAACATTACGTAAATGGTGAAGTGTTCATATAAAAGTGCTAACAAGTCTTAATTCTGTGGTAATCGTAAATAATAACAAAATAACCATTCAAAATAATGAATTTGAAAATAGACACAACTTAGCGAACATTTATTTTATTTCCTTTTCTAGGCCAAATACAAGGCCTATTTCGATTCATCACACATTAAGCCAATAATTAACTCATAAAGATAATTCTTGACATGAAAAGTGTGAGGTCGTATCTTCGCACCAGTAATTGCTCAAGTTCTTATAAACTTCTTTAAGTAAATAATAAAACCGTGTTAAAAGTCATTTATTCTATAATTTTTTTTCTTGAATCAAACAATATATCTAAAAAAAAAAAGGATTTGGAAAAACTAGGACTATAAATAAAGCAGTATTTGAATTAATTCACAAAATAATTAAGAATTTTGACAAAAAAACAACCTATTACAGCTAAACAAAAGAATTTGATCATGTAGACCATGATATATTATTGCTGAGCAAATTAGAACGCATGGCATTGGAAGTAACTTAACAGGCAAAAAACAAGAGACTGTCATAGAGAGAATTTGTCGAAAGACGAAAGCAGAATTAACTTACACGTCATCAATTAGAATAACAATATGTGGGGTTCCTTGGGCCCTCACTGTTCATAATCTACATTAACACCAAACTTTTCTTTTTGTCAATGACAGCACAGTATTCTTTCTTAAAATGTACATATGAAAAAATATAAATATTTCCTTACAGAAAAACCAAAAATAACGTCATAATAACAAAAAAAAAATAACAATGACTGAGTTGAATACGAGGCTTTTTAGCTACTTTGTACGGGTGTATTATATGTGATTGTATGTCTGTTTTTTTCTGTAATGTGTGTTTTGTGTGTGCAGAATAAACACTTTATTTTCTTTTAACTAAATAACTTTTAAAGATGTTAGCGTATATTAATTTATTTAATGAATAACTAAACGATAATGCAAGAAAGGTGGATAAATGTGCGCGTTAAGAATTTGCTTTTTTAAACACACAGCAATTAATATGTGATTAAGTACTTAGTCGTAAGTAAATATATTCAAAATTATTTTTTTTGCTTGAAATATTGTTTGGTTAATTTTAACATACCATTTAGCTTTATAAGCTTTTATTAGATTTTTCAAAAATAAGGTGTGTATCTATTGTAATTTCTATTTCATATCTCGGTGCATATTTCATATAATAACACCCATATTTACACCAATGTTTTACAAATAAAACTTTGACTTTGAAGTTTAATATCCCTCAGCATCTCTGGACAAGACCTATGATTCTATCGGTTTCAGATCAGATCAGGCGCATCCAATGGAGGATAAGCAATCATCTAAAACTCAAGAGTTAGTACTGAAACATTTGTTCTTATTACTGGGATACAATTGTGTGGAGAAGTATTTCCACATTTCACCATTCACATTACGGTAAGTAGTAAAAATATCGTTTATTATTTTACACTAGCTATTGCCAGCGGCTTCGCCCGCGTGTATATAGGAAATTATCCCACGGGAACCGTACATTTTTCCGGGATAAAAAGCTTATATGCTATTCCAGACTATAATCTATCTCTGTCCTAAGTTTCATCCAGATCTGATAAGTAGTTTTTGAGTTTATTCGTTACAAAGATACATACAAATCTTTCCTTTTTATAATATTAGTATAGATTAAGCAGATACGCAGGTTATACAACACTTGAAACGTCAAAGTGGCGTGTGTATACTGACAATTAGTAATATGGCACACACTCTTACTACAAAACAAATATTCTCTTTAAACCCAGGTTTAACTTTATTCCAACTTTGGTTAGAAGTTCTTAATACAAAAATAAGCACTAAATAACGGGCAAAGTTGACAATTATAAATAAAGTGTGCCAATAATTTGTTTTATAAAACAAAATAAAACAAAGAATTGAAATGAAGATGATGATGTTTTTTTCACGGATTCGTAGTAGACGCTTTGGCAATTGTTACAATGAATTCAATTTAGCTCGACAATCGAATTTAAATAATTATAGTCCACTAAGAAAATGGTGGTTCTGTTCAAGTTACATTTCGTTAAATTCGTGATATTTTCGGACAACATAATTGTCCTTCTGAGACGGCTTTTAAGAATTTGGTCGCTAAATTTAAGTGGACAGGCTCGTTTTTTTCGAAGATGTTCCATTTTGAAAATAATTAAAACATTGACATCTATCAGCGTGGTGGTGGACTTGAATCATCTTCACCTATTTTTTTTTGTTTTAGAAAACATAGTTCTTGTTGGAAAACCCTTTACTATAAACTATGGTATAGATATATCTTTGTATTTTTCCACCAAGGCAATCGTCGATCTTCAACGCGTTCATGGCGAATCTGCCACAAGTGCTGGACCAGAACCACGTGATGGGTGCTAGTATCGCTGAGCCGACCTTACTTTTGCTGCAGGTATGTGGGTAGTTAGGGTGCACTTCCACTAGTGATGTGCGAGGATCCGTAGCGGCTAATGTGCCTAAAATTAACCAATAACAACACTAGCTATAGAAGCTATGAAAATGAGTAATCCTATGGGTGGCTTGTTTCCTCGCACACCGCCTAGCTAGCAGCCACATAGTAGCTATATTAAGTTTTTGTGAAATTGTCAATTGCAATTACAGATTACTCAGAATTTTAAGGACAGTATCCTTAAAAAACACGTTTAGAACCCTGATCCTACTGCACCGTCTCGAAAATCAGGCTGGATTTTTGGTATACGGAGTATAAAACAAAGTCACTTTTCGTGTCTTTCTGTCTGCTTGCTTAGATCTTCTAAACTATACAGGGTGAAATTGAACTCATTGGCAGGCTTTTAAGGGATCAATGTATTCATTATTATGACCAACTTTCACTATGGGTAACAAACCCGAAATCGAGGAAAAAACAGCTGTTACGCTGTACGCTCGCATAACTCGTCAAAATGTAAGGAACAGCTGATTTTTTAAGGAAACGGGTACGACAAAGTTAGATAGTTTATTCATTAGCAAACTGCCACCCTTTTTTTAAGGATGGGAAATCATCAAATGACTCCTAACACTGTGGTAGGAGCAGAAGGCAGTGTCAGGCTCATAACTGACTAAAACCCACCCATGTTCCTTTCTTAGCTCTTTGTGTTCCGGGGCAGCGGTAACCCTGGACAATCCCGCTGGCCAGTAGCGCCTTGGAGTCTAGATTTGTGCTCCTTGTATACTAGGAAGTGATGTAGGACGTTTTATTCTGCCTACCCACCCCTTCGGGTAATGCAAACGTGGTGTTACAATGATAATCAATGGTCCAGTACTGCTGCGGGGCCGGGAGCAGTGCTTGCAGTGCGGCGAGCACACACTCTCTAGTCGCGTTGGAGCCACACGTCAGAAGGCACTGGCTTATGGCGCTACTTGTCGTTCTTTATAAGGTAAGCTTTACGTCTTATACAACGTGTTTTTTTTAATATGTCATTACACTAGGGTTTTATTCTATAATTACCGTAAAAATAATACAAAAAGTCCGAGAATATGTGGTCCAAAAATGCATTGTTTCGAAGATATCATCAAATATACTACGTTATTAGGTGCCAAAGCCAAAACGCTTGAAAAAAAAACCCTTGGCATTGGCACTTTCATCAAGGGTCAAATTAAATTATCTGGGGAAACTTCACAGACAGGTATCGATATCTATTCATGTCTGTAAAGTTTCTCCAAAGTAATGTTTATGGCATGCTCATCGCCTTGCCCCCAGTACCACTACGGCAGCGGCAGCGTGTGCGCCATGGTGACGTCACTGGTGCGCGTGGTGCTGAACACGGTGGAGGCGCAGTACCACCAGTGCAAGCGCATCCCGCCCATGATCGTCATGCCGCACGCCGTGCGCGCTAGAGGTAGGTGCATCATGGTGACGTCACTGGTGCGCGTGGTGCTGAACACGGTGGAGGCGCAGTACCACCAGTGCAAGCGCATCCCGCCCATGATCGTCATGCCGCACGCCGTGCGCGCTAGAGGTAGGTGCATCATGGTGACGTCACTGGTGCGCGTGGTGCTGAACACGGTGGAGGCGCAGTACCACCAGTGCAAGCGCATCCCGCCCATGATCGTCATGCCGCACGCCGTGCGCGCTAGAGGTAGGTGCATCATGGTGACGTCACTGGTGCGCGTGGTGCTGAACACGGTGGAGGCGCAGTACCACCAGTGCAAGCGCATCCCGCCCATGATCGTCATGCCGCACGCCGTGCGCGCTAGAGGTAGGTGCATCATGGTGACGTCACTGGTGCGCGTGGTGCTGAACACGGTGGAGGCGCAGTACCACCAGTGCAAGCGCATCCCGCCCATGATCGTCATGCCGCACGCCGTGCGCGCTAGAGGTAGGTGCATCATGGTGACGTCACTGGTGCGCGTGGTGCTGAACACGGTGGAGGCGCAGTACCACCAGTGCAAGCGCATCCCGCCCATGATCGTCATGCCGCACGCCGTGCGCGCTAGAGGTAGGTGCATCATGGTGACGTCACTGGTGCGCGTGGTGCTGAACACGGTGGAGGCGCAGTACCACCAGTGCAAGCGCATCCCGCCCATGATCGTCATGCCGCACGCCGTGCGCGCTAGAGGTAGGTGCATCATGGTGACGTCACTGGTGCGCGTGGTGCTGAACACGGTGGAGGCGCAGTACCACCAGTGCAAGCGCATCCCGCCCATGATCGTCATGCCGCACGCCGTGCGCGCTAGAGGTAGGTGCATCATGGTGACGTCACTGGTGCGCGTGGTGCTGAACACGGTGGAGGCGCAGTACCACCAGTGCAAGCGCATCCCGCCCATGATCGTCATGCCGCACGCCGTGCGCGCTAGAGGTAGGTGCATCATGGTGACGTCACTGGTGCGCGTGGTGCTGAACACGGTGGAGGCGCAGTACCACCAGTGCAAGCGCATCCCGCCCATGATCGTCATGCCGCACGCCGTGCGCGCTAGAGGTAGGTGCATCATGGTGACGTCACTGGTGCGCGTGGTGCTGAACACGGTGGAGGCGCAGTACCACCAGTGCAAGCGCATCCCGCCCATGATCGTCATGCCGCACGCCGTGCGCGCTAGAGGTAGGTGCATCATGGTGACGTCACTGGTGCGCGTGGTGCTGAACACGGTGGAGGCGCAGTACCACCAGTGCAAGCGCATCCCGCCCATGATCGTCATGCCGCACGCCGTGCGCGCTAGAGGTAGGTGCATCATGGTGACGTCACTGGTGCGCGTGGTGCTGAACACGGTGGAGGCGCAGTACCACCAGTGCAAGCGCATCCCGCCCATGATCGTCATGCCGCACGCCGTGCGCGCTAGAGGTAGGTGCATCATGGTGACGTCACTGGTGCGCGTGGTGCTGAACACGGTGGAGGCGCAGTACCACCAGTGCAAGCGCATCCCGCCCATGATCGTCATGCCGCACGCCGTGCGCGCTAGAGGTAGGTGCATCATGGTGACGTCACTGGTGCGCGTGGTGCTGAACACGGTGGAGGCGCAGTACCACCAGTGCAAGCGCATCCCGCCCATGATCGTCATGCCGCACGCCGTGCGCGCTAGAGGTAGGTGCATCATGGTGACGTCACTGGTGCGCGTGGTGCTGAACACGGTGGAGGCGCAGTACCACCAGTGCAAGCGCATCCCGCCCATGATCGTCATGCCGCACGCCGTGCGCGCTAGAGGTAGGTGCATCATGGTGACGTCACTGGTGCGCGTGGTGCTGAACACGGTGGAGGCGCAGTACCACCAGTGCAAGCGCATCCCGCCCATGATCGTCATGCCGCACGCCGTGCGCGCTAGAGGTAGGTGCATCATGGTGACGTCACTGGTGCGCGTGGTGCTGAACACGGTGGAGGCGCAGTACCACCAGTGCAAGCGCATCCCGCCCATGATCGTCATGCCGCACGCCGTGCGCGCTAGAGGTAGGTGCATCATGGTGACGTCACTGGTGCGCGTGGTGCTGAACACGGTGGAGGCGCAGTACATACTCATAAGTCTAATTTCATTTAGATCCTATCCAATAATATAATATCTTCACACGGCTTTACATATTATGTTGTTGTCCTTTTTTGTCTAGTAATTGGGGCTGATTTGGCTTTGCTACGCGAGTATCTCTCGCCGACTTTGTTGTGGAATAAATTCGGCTAGAGGTATTCGGGGAGTAAATGCCCTAGCAGCATGCTCCAGGAAGCGGTCAAAATTGTTCTACAGCGCACGTCCATATATTTTCATTTTGTCGCGATAACATTACAAAGCAGAAATAGATGTAGAAGACTGCGGAAAATGTCATGAAGAAAGTTCCGAGTACGAATGTGGATGGCTTTAAGTGTCACTCATGAAATGATGGGTGGACTGTGTGAAAGATGGTATTAGTAGAAAGGAAGTGACTACCGAGATGACGACTAATAAAGAAGTATTGAAGAAAATGACATGTTGCGCCGACCCTAAATATATAAGAAAAAGGGCAGAAGAATGATGATGAAAATTACAAAGCAGATTTGATCGTCGTCATCATTTTAGCCAGAAGGCACTGCTATACATTGGCCTCCACCAAGCATCGCTACATCCACCTATCCTTCGCGCATCCATTGGTCCTTATATTTATTTGAATTTTGTATTCTGCATTGGCATTGCCACGGTTCAGATAGATATGCCTTTCTAATTCCAGTTTTGTTGCTTTCTCTCAAATATGCTCTTCATCAGTCTATCACAGCTAGGACCCGTTCATAATTACCACAACCACACCACAACTTTGCTTCCGTATTGAGGAAATTTACTACGAAACAAAGAAAACCCAGCCCATACGCGCGAATCTCCAGCTGCTCCCTTTCCGCAGACCTGAGCCAGCCGTCCCTGAAGACAGAGCACGAGGCGGCGGGCGCGGCGGCCGAGCGCGCGGCCGCCAGCCCGCTGCCGCTGGACAGGAACAAGCCCAAGCTGCACCACAAGTCGCCCGCGCACATGCACACGCACTGGGAGGAGCCGCCCAAGTCTGCCAAGTTAGTAGACCCCAGCTTCAGTAGTGTAGTCATAAGCAAACCCAAATTCCTACTCCTTTTTCAATTTAGTTATCTGGGTAGTTTTGCTCACGGCTATACAGTTTTGTCTAATAGTACGGCAGGCGCTGGTCAGTGGAAACATAACCAGTAATAGCTGGTTTATTCTATTAGTAGCTTATTCTATTGAAACATTGCACTACGCTAGGCCAACTCAAGGTCAAAGTGTTACCACTCACCTGCGGCCTGCTGTAAGTACAAGATTCTCGTGTGACAGGTTTTTGGCGCGAATATAATCTAGAAATGTTCGCAAAGAAAACTGAAAGGTTCTTTTACAGCTATACCTTAAAGCAGCGATGCAACAATGCGTTTCGTTTAAAGATAGTTAGATGGGTTCCGCATCATTTTTTTATTATCTACTTATGTTTTATACCAAGCGTTAATATGAATTTCCGAAACTCGAACTAATTACCAAAAAATAATTTAAAATACTTCGGTTGGATATGCGTTAAGTACACACGATTGAGTTCTGCACAGTTTTTTTTAATTGTGCATAGTGCAAAAAACAATAATTAAGACATATTATGAAAACTATTTATTTATTCCCTTAAAATATAGCAGGTGTCTACGAAAGTTTTTACAGCAACAGTTTTTACTTTACAGGAATAGTTTTACTTCAGACATTGAAATGCATTTATTTTTAATAAACCAATTACAGGCACTATAGAATTTTCAAGGAGTCGGTCAGTCAGAAAGATGAAATTTGTTGCCCATTCCAAAGCAATAGATACTGTTAGGTTTGTAGGAGGAAAGCAAGTAGTACCAAAGATAAAACACTATAATAGGTAAGTAATACTCAGGGAAGTAGCATACGCACTGATGACGCTTTTATTCAAAACTCTCCCATGACAACAGGGCGCGGCTTACGTCATCCTGACATTTGACACTTGTATTCACCAATCGCAGCTATGGCTGCGTTCATCATATACAACAGGTACCTGTGGAGAAGAACGGGCATGAAACTCCACGAACAGTCTTTAAAAATCGAAATATGGTTACAAAATGTGGGTTATATTATTCATGTCGAAACTATACACGTGAGAACGATGCAGAACCTTCAAAGCCTCCGTAATACAGAACGTAAAAAGCCTCTATAGTAAAAAGATTTCACAAAAAAAACAAAAACACAATTCAATAATTAAATTAAATTTTGGAGAAGCCGTAATAGCCATGAATAATCTTAGATTCGTTTTGAATCTTGTCTGTCACAGACGACTTTATAGTGGTAGAGCCATACTGTACTCAAGTAGACGTACATGAAGTACAAGTACTTGAGTACAGCGCGTAGGTGGGCTGGCTCGACCGGGGAAGTACCACGCTCTCACACCACACCGGCGGCGCCCAGTAGCGACCAGTGGCGCTGCTGGTCGCGCGGTCAGTGACGAGTTCCGATTGCCCAACCTCCCCTTGTACACGTGTTAAGTTAAACGAGGGACATCGTTTAAGAGAGTGTAGTACCTACTACTGAAAATTAACAACTTCTAATTTGGGCTGACTCCAAATTTGGGTATTTGAAAGGGTAGTCAATAACGTCACTTTTATGAATTGTCTAAACGCGGCATTTTTACGTGATTTGTATGAAATATAACAATGTGACGTCACAGATTTTTAGAATCAAATGGGATACTTATTAGCACTAAATTCAATTTTTAACCGACTTCTAAAAAAGGAGGAGGTTCTCAATTCGACTGTATATTTTTTTTTTAATGTTTGTTTGCGCATAACACCATTGCTTGCCTACCGATTTGAAAAATTCTTTTTTTGTTAGAAAGGGTATACTTCCCAAATGGTCCCATAAAATTATCGAAATCGGATAAGCGGTTTTTGAAAAATCAACAAAAATCTAAAAAAAATCATACTTAATGTATGTGGACGATGTTCTAATAAGTTCCTGTCACTGTAATTTACATACCAGGTAGTGGTATTAAAATTTTGGGTGGGTTGTGTAGGTACCACAACTAAAAAGTGAAAAATAAAAACTTTTTTACAAAAAATTAAATTGACTTCCAAAAAAATACACTACAAAGTGAAAAATAATTTTGATTTCGGCAGTCGGTGTCTTCGGTTTTGTATTTTCATTTTTTGCCACATTTTTTGCCGGTTTTTACAATTATATCTTCGCCTAATATTTAATTGAACGGTGATGGACGTTTTTAAAACGATTGGTATTTTATCTATGTGTCGATACAAATATCTTCATCATCTACAAATTCCGCGTGTATACAGTTCATAAAAAGTAACGTTATTGACTACCCGTTTACATACCCAATAAAAAAGGCCACTTTTTTTTTTAAATATATCTGAGCTGGTCCCTTTTTACAGGTTATTCATTTTCATGAGTATTGATTTCTACACTCTCTTGAGCTGCTGCTGCCCTCTCTTTAACTGAATACGTTGTATTTGGGGAGGGTCGTTAGAGGTCCGTAACGCAGCAACTACTGTTTAAAGTTGCTGGTGTTTAAGGGCTAAGGATTTGCTTTAATATAAGCTCATAGCCTGCTCTTTTATGATTTATTCGGTTTTTAGTAACACGTTTTTTTTTGGGTAGGACTGGTTTGAGTATAAATACTAAAAATGTACACAAGTTCGCTCTATCGCTAAAATATCGCGACTAAAATGACCTTTGCTAGTAAGTTTTTAAATGTACAGCTAGTAGTAGAGCCATGCTGTACTTGTAAGTACCAACTACAGTAAAACCCGTTTAAGACGATTTCACAGGGACTCAACCAAAAACGCGTCTTAAGCGGGAAAGCGTATGCGGGATATAGGGCAATAAAAAACGGACCTACTACATACGTATGTATTAATATTAGGTATTGAATTGTACATTTAAAAATTATGTATGTTATATAAAGTGCTGTGTATCTATCACGTTATTTAAAATAATCACTTATTTTAGTTTGACGTCTTAAATCATTAACTGCTGATAATGCCTGGGCGTGTGACAAAATCGGAGTCGCCAACCCGCCGCCCGCACACGTTCGGTCGCCGCAGTTCAGTCAGTCCGCTGGCCGCTGCCGCAGAGGTAATATGTGTTGGCGTTAGGCGTATTAAACGGGATGACGAATCGTATTAAGCGTCATAGAATGTATGAAAACATGTCTCAAGTTGCAGGGACTGACGCAAAATGGCGTATTATACGAGAAATCGTATTAAGCGTGATCGTATTAAACGGGTTCTACTGTAGTACTTGAGTACAGCGCGTAGGTGGGCTGGCTCGACCGGGGAAGTACCACGCTCTCACACCACACCGGCGGCCAGTAGCGACAGTGTGGCTGCTGGTCGCGCGGTCAGTGACGAGTTCCGATTGCCCAACCTTCCCTAGCACACAGTGTGTTAGGTTAAACGAGGTCAAAAAGCGAAATTTGCATGAAATACTAGCTTTTGCCAGCGGTTTCGCCCGCGTGTATGTAGGAAATTGTCCCACGGAAACCGTAATTTTCTCTGGGATAAAAAAATCGTAACAAATCTTTCCTTTTTATAATATTAATATAGATAAAAATGTGACGAAGCTCTCGAGGTCAAGGCTAGAGTAAACCTTATTCAAACCGCCGCGCCGCACGCGCCCGAGTTCTAATCGAAGTGCGTGCGGCAGTTCGTGACGTGTACGCGCGCCTTCGGGCATGTCTCTTCGACTACTGTCACGCGTAGGTGGCGCGACTGGCGCGTGAGTGTCGCGGTAGTGTTATCGCTATCCCTCTCTTATGCCTCGAGTGTAAAGTCATTAAAGCGAGAGGGGAGGTATGCGCGGTGGCGTGCGGAAGTACGACGGCTTGAATTATTTGCGATAATTAGGTACCATTTTAGTACAGAAATTCACAACTGCTCATATAAATTGAGTCTAATGTCAGGGGGTTCCCCTCTAGCCGTGACCTCGAGAGCTTTGAAATCGACATGATAGGGACCTTTTGTGGGTGTGATATGATGAAGTTCGGTTTTTTAATTGAAAACCTTAATAGTATTCATTTTAATTATATACTATTATTTATGTAATAATGTATCTATATAAGTATTTATTTATTGACACAACATACACACAGTTAAACGCTACGACTCTTAAGAGTACATGACCCTGTTAGCGAGCAACAATTAGCATGTAAATATCTTATAGCTACATTATACTTACCCCAACGATCCCGGTAGCTTACATAAATATTTGTAGTAGCTAATAATGACACGAAATAACTATTTAATGTGTTGTTATTATTGAAATATTTGATTCAAACTAAAGAAATAATATAATCTACCTTATTTAGTCTTCATAGTTAATTTATTATTTAACGTTGAATAAAAACTGAAACTTGTTTATGTGAAACCATTTACCAATTTCTCTTGTGAAATGAAACATAGGCGCTAACAGTAAATAGTTCACACACAAGGTTAGAGAGCTGAGTTTTATGTATATGTATGTGAATTCAAGGACGAAGTGGTAGCCACTGACCAAAAGCAATAACATAGAATTTGCCTGGGAGTTAAACTCGATATCTGCGTGTCACTGATAAAATACGCACAAAATAGGGTACACATATTACATATAATTTGTAAATCATACAACTTGAATATGCCTGGGGACAAGTCTTTATTATATCCTGACATGAAAAAGTTATACAACTTGACCATAACTTAGGACAAGTCCATATAATATTCAGTTATGATAAACTTACACAACTAGACCATGACTGGGGACAAGGCCATATCATTTTCAGACATGATAAAGTTATACAACTTGACCATGACTGGGGACAAGTCTTTATAAAATCCTGACATGATAAAGTTATACAATTTGACCATGACTGGGGACAAGTCTACATACATATGTATTAATGTGAGTCATGTAACTGATCAATGATTATAACCTGACATGACGAAGTACGAACTACTATCTTGAACGTAAATACAGACGAGCTATTTAACTTAGTTGCAGACATGAAACAGTTATACAACTTGACCATAACTGGAGACAAGTCTATATTATATCATAACATCTGCAAGGGAGAAAAGCCCTACAAGTGTGCTTAGTTGTTGTTTTATTTGCAATAATAGTGGCAGTAGAAGAGGTGATAGTGATTAACAGAGCAGTGATAGCCTAGTGATGTGACCGTCGGACTGCTAAGTCATATGTCTTGAGTTCGAACCCAGTTTACGGATTTATGCGCGTATTGTATAATTGACACTTGCTTAAAAAACGGTGAAGGAAAACATCGTGAGGAAACCAGCATGTCTGAGGGAGATTTCTCAATAGCATGTGAAGCTAAGTCAGAGGCCCATGGGCAGCATAAAAACCCTGACACCAGGTTAGACACTAACCTCACGAAAAGAAGAAGAAGATGTGAACAAAATGGAACCAATATTGGTAAGTGCATATATCATTGTACAAAGTGTACATCAGTGGTAACAGGAACAGTTTAAGCTGGCCTCACATTCTATTGAAACTTCATATTAAGCTAGCTCAACAGCAAAGTGTTACCATTGACGTCGCTGGTAACATTTCAATGGCCAATAGTCATTGGTGTGTGTTTTTTTTTTACAATAGCATTAAGTGTTTCCTCCTTTTTTACTACGCTTAACCGGAGACACGTGCCGTTGTTATTAATTAGCTGCGATATTTAACAATTTAATTAACACTTTTAACATTCATTATGTTTTTCCTTACAAACATCATCAACCCACACTTCTTCCGTTGTTGTAAAAAGAAAGGAAATACAATAATATAATAGTTATTTGTTATGCAAGGCTGAAAAGTTGTCTTTGGCGCGAGTACTTGGATTGAACCAGAAGAATAGCGAGTGGTACCACCATTTAAACTCCACCGTTACGCATTTAAAATGTTTTTTATACATGTAGGTACCTATTATAAAATTATATGTGAAGACGATGCACCCAGAATAAAAATACACCACAAAAGTTGAAAAGAAAAACAAATATAACAATGGCAGGTAAAATTAATGATGTCATAAATACATGGTGCTCACGTATTTACAAACATTCCAAAAGTTAATAATAATAAATCAATCAATGTGTGAGTTAACGTTATTACAAAATGTTAAAATAGTGTGGTAAAAATTATAAATTATAACTTAATTTACTTAGCAACCAAGAAGAGAACGTGGCTAAGTAATAACAGCGGCACGGGATCTATCAGGTTAAGCAACGCTTGCCAAGGTTGGGTTGGCTGGGTCATCTCTATATACCGAGACGTGGAAGGCACGTTAAAAAACTGGTATTCAGCTGCATCCGGTAAAACTGGAAGCTGACGCCAATACCTATAGTCGGGAAAAGGATAGGCTTTTTTTTTTTAATTAGCACCCAGTTTGATTTTGTCTAGACTCTTGATTGTCCTGTGGTACAGGACCATCGTGGTTCCAAGCATCCTTATCCTTGATATAATCCTCTAATTTATAATAAGCTTGTTTACAAAGTGTACTTTTGATATGAGTGTAAAATTTCTTTCATTTAATATTTTTCTAACTTTAATTTCGGCCTAAGTACTTAGTTTTTATGAAAACCTTAACTGATACCTATGAATAATTATGAAGTACATTTAATTAACTTACATAAAAGTTTTAAACTAACTAACTTTTAAACTTTGTAAATTATTTCTAAGATTTTAATGTTAATATTTTACCAATTTTATTCTGAATAAAAATATTTTATTTCTTTTTGTTTTACTATAAAATTAAAAACAAAATCACGGGAAATAAAATCTACTGTTACTTCAAGAACAACAAACAAACAAAAAAAGATTTAATCAAAATCCTTTTTGTTTCTCGAAATTTGTGACTCCTGATTGAACAATATCAGTGAAATCAGTAGTGGCTTCTTTCACTGATCAGTTGTTTCTTTATCATGAGTTGTTAAGTTTTCTTTATACATTTATTACTCATACAAATAATATGTAAACATCGAGTCAATTATGTACACTGTCTATCGACTATATCAATTAGATAAAACCGGTAAACCCTTCAAGCACTGAAGTTTTAGGTTTAGGTTTAAAAATAGTCAAATTTTATTTATTTGAACTTTAGGAACGTCAAAATTATGATAAGCGGGTCCCCTAGCGCCCGCCCTTCACCACTTCCTAGTGCTTTCGCTGGGAAGAAGTTGCTAACCTTGCAGACAGCTGTCTGGTCAGATAGAAGTATTCGATTTTATACATAAGAAAGTAATTAACAGTACGAGACAAAACATTTTCAATGAATCATCATAATATGTCCGCTAGCCGCCCTCTAACGGCAAGACACAATAATTAACCCTGTTCCAACATATTTATTTATTTATTTCAAACAAATGCAATTTACAGTTATATCTTCGCATAAAATTTAATTGTACGGTGATGGAAGTTTTTAAGACAAGCGATCTTTTATCTATGTGACGTTATTTTTGACCGTTTCGAATAGCCAATTAAAAAAGACATCTTCTTCTTTTCGTGTGGTTAGTAACTAACCTGGTGTCAGAGTTTTAATGCTGCCCATGGGCCTCTGACATAGCATCACATGCTGTTGAGAAATATCTCTCGGGCATGCCGATTTTCCCACGATGTTTTCCTTCACCGATTTAAGGCAAGTAATAATAAACTAGCAGTGGTAGCCTAGTCGCGGACTGCCAAGTCATAGGTCTCGAGTTCGAACCCAAGTGATAAGTATTGTATAATTATCACTTGCTTAAAAAAGACATCATCTAGCTACTTATTTTTTTTTAAATATTTCTGAGCTGGTCCCTTTTTACAAGTTGTTCATTTTCATGAGTATTGTGTACTACACTCTCTTGAGCTGCTGCTGCCCTCTCTTTAACCTAACACGTTGTATTTGTGGAGGGTCGTTAGGGGTCCGTAACGCAGCAACTACTGTTTGAAAGTTGCTGGTATTTAAGGGCTAAAGATTTGCTTGATATGAGCTCCCAGCTATTTTATGGTTTCTTAACGGTACTCTCTATTTACTCGGTAAATAGTAACTTGGTTTATTTCGGGTAGGACGTGTCAGAGGAATTAGAATGTAACAAGTTTACCTGCATATGTAGTATGATAGTTATCGCTTTAGAAGTAATTCGTAAATACATTTTATAAATACCTAAAGTTTACACAAGTTCGTTCTATCGCTATAATATCGCGAACAAAATTTACTACCTTTACTAGCAATCAATTAAATTTATAGTTAGTGGTAAAGCCATGCTGTACTTGTAAGTACCAACTAGTACTTGAGTACAGCGCGTAGGTGGGCTGGCTCGACCGGGGAAGTACCACGCTCTCACACCACACCGGCGGCCAGTAGCGACCAGTGGCGCTGCTGGTCGCGTGGTCAGTGACGAGTTCCGATTGCCCATCCTCCCCTAAAACACCGTGTGTTAGGTTAAACGAGGGACATAGTTTAAGAGAGTGTAGTACCTACTACTGAAAATTAACAACTTCTAATTTGGGGCTGACTCGTAAATTTAAGAAAAAAACAGCATCTAGCTACTTAATTTTTTAAAATATATCTGAGTTTGTCCCTTTTTACAAGTTGTTAATTTTTATGAGTATTGAGTACTACACTCTCTTAAAGCTGCTGCTGCCGTCTCTTTAACCTAACACGTTGTATTTGGGGAGGGTCGTTATAGGTCCGTTACGCAGCAATTACTTTTTTAAAGTTGCTGGTGTTTACGGATTAATGATTTGCTTTAAAATATGCTCTTACCCTGCTCTTTTTTGATTTCTAATAAACCATTATATTATATATTCGGTTATTAGTAATTCGATTTATTTCGGGTAGGACGTGTTAGAGGTGTTAGAATGTAACGAGTTTACACCCTTATGTAGGGCCGGTAGTTATCGCTTTAGAAGTAATTCGTAAATACATTTTATACATACTAAAAATGTACACAATTTCGATCTATCGCTATAATATCGCGAATAAAATTTACTACCTTTACTAGCAATCAATTAAATTCATAGTTAGTGGTAGAGCCATGCTGTACTTGTAAGTACCAACTAGTACTTGAGTACAGCGCGTAGGTGGGCTGGCTCGACCGGGGAAGTACCACGCTCTCACACCACACCGGCGGCCAGTAGCGACCAGTGGCGCTGCTGGTCGCGCGGTCTGTGACGAGTTCCGATTGCCCAACCTCCCCTAGCACACGTGTTAGGTTAAACGAGGGACATCGTTTTAGGGAGTGGTAGTACTATCGTTTAGGAGAGTGTAATAGCTACTGCTGTAAGATAACAACTTCTAATTTGGGCTGACTAAAAAATAAAAAAAGTAGCTTAATTATTTTTTTAATATTTCCGTGTTGGTCCTTTTTTACAAGTTGATAATTTTGATGAGTATTGAGTACTTCTCTCTCTTAAGCAGCTGCCCTCTCTTTAACCTAACACGTTGTATTTGGAGAGGGTCGTTAGGGGTCCGTAACGCAGCAACTACTTTTTAAAGTTGCTGGTGTTTAAGGGCAAATCCTTATGCTTGATATAAGCTCTCTTGTTGTCTCCCTGCACTTTAGTGATTTCTAATGGTTTATTCGGTTAGTAGTAACTCGGTTTATTTCGGGTAGGACGTGATAGAGGAGTTACAATGTAACGAAAAAGGTCTTGGCTTCTCAACATCGGGACCTTTAACGGGTGATTGCATATAATATGCATAGTTGAAGTCCAGAGTTGAAGAATCTTCTTATGCAAATGGTTAATGAAATTCTTAAGGCGTGGATATGGGTCTGGTATAGTGATGGCATTCAGTCTCCTATAATCGCCACAAACACGGATGTCGCTAATTTTTTGGGTACGACGTGTAGTGGACTGGACCATAGGCTTTTGGTTAGTCGGCAAAGCCCTTCTTGCATCACGATCTCCAACTCCTTAGCTGCTAAATATCGATGTGGTGGTAAGGGCTGGGCTTTGCAGTGAAACAGAGGCTCGTCATTTCTATATGGTGTTCATCATTATGTTTGGGCGTTTCCTTTGTGTACCATGGTCTGGTGATGTCAGCTTGTTGTACTGCTGGGTGACGGTAATACTTCTTACTGTTGACTCGGAGGAGTACGAAATTGGTGCCGTCACGGTGAGTTTCGTCACTTCGTCGAGGTTTCGTTCGCAGCGTGCAGGCGAAAATCTGTAGACGCAGCTGTCATTCCTAGTCTTCGTGGTATAACTGTCGGTAGATTTTGTAGGAATCTCATGTGAAAACTTGGGTAAAGTGAGCTTGAAGTGTGCTGTCGCTCCACCTAACGCTTGGGATAGACACTATTGACAGCTTACTTTAAGCCGCTGCTGCCGCTGCTGCCCTCTCTTGAATCTTACACGTTGTATTTAGGGCGGGTCGTTAGAGGTCCATAACCCAACAAGTACTTTTTAAAAGTTGCTGGTGTTTAAGGGCTAAAGATTTGCTTGATATGAGCTCATACCCTGCTATTTTATCGTTTCTTAATGGTTTATTCGGTAAATAGTAACTATGTTTATTTCGGGTAGGACGTGTTAATATCGCGACTAAAATTACTTTTGCTAGTAAATGGTTAAATGTAAAGCTAGTGGTAGAGCCATGCTGTACTTGTAAGTGCCAACTGTACTTGAGTACAGCGCGTAGGTGGGCTGGCTCGACCGGGGAAGTACCACGCTTTCACACCACACGGGTGTTCATTAGCGACCAGGGTCGTTGCTGTTCGCGCAGTCCGATTCCGAGTTCCGATTGCCCAACCTCCCCTTGTACACGTGTTAGGTTAAACGAGGGACATACATAGTTTTAGAGAGTGGTAGTACTACTGAAAAATAGCAACTTCTATTATGAGACTGACTCCAAAATTGGTTATTGGATAGGGTAGTCATTAACGTCACTTTTTATGAATTGTCAAAAAGCGGAATTTGTATGAAATAGAAAAACTTTAAAACTTTGTAGGAAATTGTATAAACAATGTGACGTCACAGCTTTTTAGAATCAAATGGAATACTTATTAGCTTTATATGCAATTTTACAATTATATCTTTGCACAATATTGAACGGTGATGGAAGTTTTTCAGACGAGCGGTCTTTTTTTGGCGTCACATTGTTATATTTCATACAAACCACGTATAAATTCCGCGTTTATACAGTTCATAAAAAGTAACGTAATTGACTACCCTTTCAAATACCCAATAAAAAAGGCATCTAGCCACTTTTTTTTTAATATATCTGAGTTGGTCCCTTTTTACAAGTTGTTCATTTTCATGAGTATTGAATTCTAATCTCATAAGCTCCTGCCGTCTCTTTAACCTAACACACTATATTTGGGGAGGGTCGTTAGGGGTCCGTAACGCAGCAACTACTTTTTTGAAGTAGCTGGTGTTTAAGGGCTAAGGATTTGCTTTAATATAAGCTCTAACCCTGCTCTTTTATAATTACTTAATGGTTTATTCGGTTTTTAGTAACTCTGTTTATTTCGGGTAGGATGTGTTAGACGAGTTAGAATGTAACGAGCTTACACCCATATGTAGGGCCGGTAGTTATCGCTTTAGAAGTAATTCGTAAATACATTTTATAAACATCAAAAGTTTACCTACACAAGTTCGATCTATCGCTAAAATATCGCGAATAAAATTTAATACCTTTGCTAGCAATTAATTAAATGTATAGTTAGTGGTAGAGCCATGCTGTACTTGTAAGTACCAACTAGTACTTGAGTACAGCGCGTAGGTGGGCTGGCTCGACCGGGGAAGTACCACGCTCTCACACCACACCGGCGGCCAGTAGCAACCAAGGTCGCTGCTGTTCGCGCGGTCAGTGACGAGTTCCGATTGCCCATCCTCCCCTAAAACATAGTGTCAGGTTAAACGAGGGGGGCACGCCACGATAGTGGCGGTAAGGCCCCTCTTTGAGGAGTGGCTAGAGAGGCGTCACGGCGCCCTCACCTTCCGCCTGACGCAGGTCCTCACCGGACATGGATGTTTCGGGAGGTTCCTGCACATCATCAGGCGGGAGGAAACGCCCGGGTGTCACCACTGCGAGGATCGCCCAGAGGACACGGTGGAGCACACGGTGCAAACCTGCCCCGCTTGGGCGGAGCACCGCCGTGTCCTCGTAGAAGCGATCGGCGGCGGCGACCTCTCGCGCCCGGCCCTGGTGCAAGCCATGGTCCGGGGCGAGAGGGAGTGGGAGGCAGTCACCTCCTTCTGCGAAAAAGTTATGCTCGCGAAGGAGGTGGCGGGATGGGAGAGAGAAAGGTCCTCCCGTCCCAGCCGCCGCGGGAGACGCTCCGGGCGTCGGGAGCCACGTGACGACTCCCGGCCACCGTAGGCGCGGGCCTGCGGGCGGTGAGTAATGGGTGACTCACCGTCCGATCAGCGCCAGACCCGTGCCGTACGGCGCGTATATGTTCCACGCGCGCCTCAAAGAGATGTCAGCATATGAAGGGGCCCCTCAGGGCCAAGTCTGCCGGGTAAGCGGGATTGTCCGAAAGGGTTACCGCTACCCCGGAACATAAAGGGCTACGGAAGGAACATGGATGGGTTTTAGTCAGTAAGAGTCTGACACTCCCTTCCGCTCCACCCAGAGCGGGAGCAGTCATTGGATGATTTCCCAGCCTTAAAAAAAAAAAAAAAAAAGGTTAAACGAGGGACATAGTTTAAGAGAGTGTAGTACCTACTACTGAAAATTAACAACTTCTAATTTGGGTTGACTAAAAAATTAAAAAACTAGCTTAATTTTTTTTTTAATGTATCTGAGCTGGTCCCTTTTTACAAGTTGTTTATTTTCATGAGTATTGAGTACTGCAGTCTCTTAAGCTGCTGCCCTCTCTTTAACCTAACACGTTGTATTTGGGGAGGGTCGTTAGGGGTCCGTAACGCAGCAACTACTTTTTTAAAGTTGCTGGAGTTTAAGGGCTAAGGATTTGCTTAAATACAAGCTTAAACCCTGCTCTTTTTTGATTTCTAATGGTTTATTCGGTTATTAGTAATTCGATTTATTTCGGGTAGGACGTGTTAGAGGTGTTAGAATGTAACGAGTTTACACCCTTATGTAGGGCCGGTAGTTATCGCTTTAGAAGTAATTCTTAAATACATTTTATACATACTAAAAATGTACACAATTTCGATCTATCGCTATAATATCGCGAATAAAATTTACTACCTTTACTAGCAATCAATTAAATTTATAATAATAATATATTTATTTGCCTAAAAACATGGTATAAAAAGATGGTAAAATAAAAAATAATAAGAGCAATGTTTTTGCTTAACAGTAATAAGCATGCAAATTTAACTTATCTTAAAGTCAAAGAAGTCTTTGACACTGTAAAAACTATGTTTACACAACCATTCATGCAATTTATTTTTAAATAACCTCATATTTAGGGTCTTTAGATTACATGGCATCTTATTATATATACGTACACACATAGAGGCACAACTTTTATTATATAGTTAGTGGTAGAGCCATGCTGTACTTGTAAGTACCTACTAGTACTTGAGTACAGCGCGTAGGTGGGCTGGCTCGACCGGGGAAGTACCACGCTCTCACACCACACCGGCGGCCAATAGCAACCAGGGTCGCTGCTGTTCGCGCGGTCAGTGACGAGTTCCGATTGCCCAACCTCCCCTAGCACACGTGTTAGATTAACCTTTTCGACGCCCATCTATATAATACGCGATGTGTCCTCCAGCGCCACGCTACAAATGTATAACGTATCTATAGTAAAACGTAGGGATGGGATTAATGTCCTATCGACAAATAATATTATAAGTTGAAATTAATGTTTATTCACCAATTTACGAAGCTAAATAAAAACTGATACTGTATTTTCATATTTTGTTTTATTTCATAAAAAAATCAATATGAAAACCTGGATATATTTCCCATAATAAAAGAAAAGAATTGTAAATTTATTAGACGTGTGTTCTAGAAGGCACATCCCTATTTGTCTCCAAATGTAATCCTTCTACTTCATATCAAGTCGTTGGCGCTCGAGGGCACGAAAATCTCGAACTTCTATACAAGTGATTGGCGTTCAAAAGGTTAAACGAGAGACATTGTCTTAGAGAGTGGTAGTACAATCGTTTAGGAGAGTGTAATACCTACTGCTGTAAGTTAACAACTTCTAATTTGGGCTGACTAAAAAATTAAAAAAGTAGCTTAATTATTTTTTTAATATTTCCGTGTTGGTCCTTTTTTACAAGTTGATAATTTTGATGAGTATTGAGTACTACTCTCTCTTAAGCAGCTCCCTCTCTTTTACCTAACACGTTGTATTTGGGGAGGGTCGTTAGGGGTCCGTAACGCAGCAACTACTTTTTTAAAGTTGCTGGTGTTTAAGGGCAAATCCTTATGCTTGATATAAGCTCTCTTGTTGTCTCCCTGCACTTTTGTGTCACAAGGTCTTGTCTTCTCAACATCGGGACCTTTAACGGGTGATTGCATATATGCATAGTTGAAGTTCAGAGTTGAAGAATCTTCTTATGCAAGTGGTTAGTGAAATCTTTAAAGCGTGGCACTGGACATCGGTCTGGTCTAGTGATAGCAATCAGTCTTCTATAATCGCCTCAAACACGGATGTCGCTAGTTTCTTGGGTACGATGTGTAGTGGACTGGACCATGGGCTTTTGCTTTGTCGGCTAAGCCTTTCTTGCATCACGATCTTGAACTCCTTGGCTGCTAAATATCGTGGTGGTAAGGGTTGGGCTTTGCAGTGAAACGGAGGCTCGCCGTTTCTATATGGTGTTCAACATTATGTTTGGGCGTTTCCTTAGTGTACCATGGTCTGGTGATATCTGCTTGTGATACTGCCTCGTGATGTTAATATTTCGTACTGTTGACTCGGCGGAGTACGAAATATTTGTCTTCACGGCGAGTTCCGTTACTTTCGATGTTTCGTTCGCATCGTACAGGCGAAAGTCAGTTTCATTCCTGGTCTTCGTGGTCTTCTTCTTCTTAGTGTGTCGATCATTCTAAATGTACTTGGCCCAGAATTCGGCTACGTGTTTGGCACTATCACTAGCATCCATTAGTTCCTGTAACGCAAGACTCGATATAAAGTGTCCCATCGTTTGTGGAACAGCATCACATTTACACTCGAAGGCAGAGTTCTCTATGAATCCCCACCTGAGTAGGCCTTGCTTCGGCTAACCTGGCTTCGGTGTCTGTTTAAAGACTTTCAGGTTGGCCAAGGCAAGTCGCGCCCAGGAGGGAGAATTTCAGCAGATAGAGCGAATGGAGTGGGTAAGGAAGCACTGTCTCGCCACAGCTTGTCTTTCTTTAGGTGGTTCGACAGTAAGTTCAACGACACACTTAAAAAACTGTTCGGCTTTTCAGCCTTTGTGGCATAAGCCGTCGTGCATGGGGTGTCGTGATGTCGTCTGTCGGAGTCCAGTTTGGTTTTCGTGGTATTACTGTCGGTCGTCTGTAGGCATCTCATGTGAAAACTAAGGTAAAGTGAGCATGAAGTGTGCTGTAGTTCCACCTAATGCTAGGCTTACTATAAACTCACTCCACCTACATTTTCACGGTGAGATTTTTAAAGAACAGCACTACTGATATATTCGCTCTGCTGTCAAACTGACAACAACGAATTCGGATCTTAAGAACGTTATGAATAGGCGTTATGATATATTTAGTTACCAGGAACAGTGGGCGAATCAATCAAACTTCACGGCCTCGTACACCATCGTGCTTATTTCCCAAATCTTCGATGATAATAGCAGAGGTCTGGTTGATCGGCCCGTTGCGGTGTCTTGCTGCGGGACTCTCGGGGTGCGCGTAGTCGATAGGGTGAGCTCCATAATTGAGATCTTGCACGGTAGCGGTGACATGTTTTCCGATTGCGGTGCGTGCATTATTTTGCCTTTAGTTCTGGAGTTTCTCTTCCAGGTTTGACCTAGTACGGGAAGGTTCATGTAAACTGGTGGAAGTGGCAGAGCCGATGATGGTTCGTGGCTGGAACTGCGCCAAAATCTTATCAGCCATCATAGCGAAGTCGTAGGTATCGGTCTTTTTGGCAATGTTTTCACTGACGGCTAGCCCTGCCTGAATTGATTTGCGATTGGCTATTTGTCCACGTAATCCTGAGTGGTTTTTTATGCGACGTACCAGTTGCGACGATTTCATATCACCCAGTTCCATTTCAGACAATAATCATTGGACTTGCCGTTGCTCAGATTCTTCATAAACTTGTAGTAGGTGTTGTTTCAGCAATTCATACCGCTTCGTCTCAAGTGGGTGTAGAATGATGTCACTGATTTCATAGAGATCCTGACGTTTACCGGTAACTAGTCAGTACTTGGCTTGATCGCTTTTCTTTTCATCACAAGTGACAATCTGATACAGAATCCCTCATTTCTGTGCCTATTCAACAAGTAGAGACAATCTTCGTCCCGATTCTGTTGTTTCTGTTCAGTGAGCTCGTACGGTACCCACTTTCCGAGCTTTTTATCTTTCCAATTGGACGTAAATGTATCCGTATCAATTTATCACTTACGTTAAAGGCTGCTGCAAGTTCCGACGTCGTTTGAGATGAATCTGCTTTCATTTATTGAGAGATGAATCGGCTTTCAATTCATGATTATAGTCTTTCATCTCCGGTCGGCCTCAGGGCTGGTTGTTGAGATCAAAATTTTTAGAACTGATGCGACTAAACCAATAACGCACCGTGCGTTTACTTACAGTACCTTGTCCACATATGTCGGTATAGTGAAGTTTGCTTAAGCTCGAGAAGTGCTCCGACGAAAGTCTTATTCCAAAATAGCGCGCTCGCGCGGTGGTGATCGCATACGCCTAACCTGACATGTTGGGTTTAACCTACGATGTTAAACTTCACGGAATGGTTGCAGTGTCTAGTTTCACCCACGATTTTTGACTTTGCGGAACGACTGTGTATCCAAGATTCCTTATGATTTTAGAATCAGTGCACGATTGTTTTCTTAAAGCTAAACGTAGCACGTACTCTTAAGAAGTAAAGTGAACCTAAAAAAATATACATTGATAGGAACTTGAACTTGCTAGGTTAAATGCTTTTGTGGGTTGTTGGTTTTATGTACTGTTCATGGTCACCGGTGACCGGCGCGCGGCGTGTCGTCGTAACGTGTTAAAATATTAAATTAATTATTTCGTAAATGTGTCCTTGTTGGATTGGAGTAGTTTTGGAATTAAACACTCGTGTAACGTAAATGACGCATATTCACGGTAGAACAGGTAAAAGGTACATGAATATAATAAAGAGTCGTCACGGAACTATTAAAACTAGAACAAAACTGATATATGAACACGCGCGTCGGTTAGAGCTTGGGCGCGTGGGGCGGTTCGTGACGTGAACTCGCGCGCCTTCGAGCGTGTCTCTTCGACTACTGTCCCGTGTCGGTAGCGCGGCTGGCGCGTGAGCGTCGCGGTAGCGTTATCGCTATCCCTCTCTTATTTATGCCTCGAGTGCATTGATAGTCATTAAAGCGAGAGGGGAGGTAAGCGCGGCGGCGTAAGTGCGAGAGCGTGAATTATTGGCTATAATTACCATTTTAGTACAGAAATTCACAACTGCTCATAAGAATTGGGTTTACTGTCAGGGGTAACCCTCTAGCCTTGACCTCGAGACCTTTGAATACGTCATGATAGGGACCTTTTGTTGTTAAGTTCGGTTTCTTAATTAAAAACCTTAAAAGTATTAATTGCAACTATACAGGGTGGAATTTTGTAATGCCACCTGGAGGGAAAGTACTCTTAATAGATAGAAAATTTTACTCAAAGAAAACATTCCTTTATTTTTGAATAGAAAGAAAACTGCAGACATTATACAGTTATACAACTTGACCATGACTGGAGACAAGTCTGTATAAGTTATACAAATAGACCATGACTTGGGACAACTCTATATTAAATCCTGACATGATAAAGTTATACAATTTGACCATGACTGGGGACAAGTCTACATACATATGTATGTATTAATGTGAGTCATACAACTGGTCAATGATTATAACCTGACATTATGAAGTACGAACTACAGTCAAACCTGGATAAGCGAGAGTTCAAGGGAGCACAATCTCATTCTCGCTTATAGAGGTTTCTCACTAACCCGAGTTTCTCGCTAATGCAGGTACATGGGTAGCGTTTCTCTCTTATAGAGGTAAGCAGCAATAACAAGTCACATTTTTAAATGCTTACGAAAACAAAACAAAAATGCATGCACTAAGTATGTAATTTTATTTTATTTAGCACTTATTTACACTTAAAAAAATCCGTCAATTTCGTTTGGGTTTCTGTTTTTGCATTTTGAATATTTTTCTCTAACTCATAAATTTTGTCGAATATTGCTTGATCAACAACCGCCGCGTATTCAAAGTACTGATGGACCGTCTCCAACGCATTTAAAATAACAACATTATTTAGTTCCACGAAATAGAATAGATACAATATTGACGATAAAACAATACAAAAACAATGGTAGAAAGTTCCACGAAAGCACAATATAAATATGAATATTTCATCATATTTATATTGTGACGAAAGTTAAGAATGAGTCATAAAATAGCAGATGTTAAATTTGTAAATAAAGCTCGACTGTCGCTTATAGAGGTATAGATAAGTAGCAGTCTCACTTACGGAGGTCTATGAGGGAAAAACGACTCTCCCTTACAGAGGTTTCTGTTTCTCGCTAATAGAGGTTTTTGGAGCTTAAAATGACGGGTCCTGGCTATTACTCTCACTTATAGAGTTTTCTCACTTATCCAGTTCTCTCTTATCCAGGTATGACTGTATCATGAACGTAAATACAGACGAGCTACTTTATTTTTACTTAGTTGCAGACATGATACAGTTTTATACATCTAGACCATGACTGTGGACAATAGTCTATTACATCATGACATGATAAAGTTATACAACTAGACTATGACTTGGGTCAAGTTTATATTATATCCTGACATGATGATTAATGATGAAGTAAGAACTACTATCTTAAACGTAAATACAGACAAGCTATTAAACTTAGTTGCAGACATGAAACAGTTATACAACTTGACCATGACTGGAGGCAAGTCTATATTATATCCTAACATGATCTGCAATGAAGGGACAAAAGCCCTACAAGTGTGCTTAGTTGTTGTTTTATTTGCAATAGTTGTGGCAGTAGAAGAGGTGATAGTGATTAACGGAGCAGTGATAGCCTAGTGATGTGACCGTCGGACTGCCAAGTCATAGGTCTTTAGTTTGAACCCAAAGCACGCAGTTCTGATTTTACGGATTCATGAGCGTATTGTATAATTGACACTTGCTTAAAAAACGGTGAAGGAAAACATCGTGAGGAAACCAGCATGTCTGAGAGATATTTTTCAATAGCGTGTGAAGCTAAGTCAGAGGCCCATGGGCAGCATAAAAACTCTGACACCAGGTTAGTAACTAACCACACGAAAAGAAGAAGAAGACGTGAACAAAACAGAACCAATATTGGTAAGTGCATACATCATGCAATACATTGTACAAAGTGTACATCAGTGGTACCAGGAACAGTTTAAGCTGGCCTCACATTCTATTGGAACTTCATATTAAGCTAGCTCAACAGCAAAGTGTTACCACGGACGTCCCTGGTAACATTTCAATAGCCAATGGTCATTCGTGTGATTTTTTTTAACAATAGCTTTACGTGTTACCTCCTTTTTTACTACGCTTAACCGGATACACGTGCCTTTGTTATTAATTAGCTGCGATATTTAACAATTTAATTAAAACTTTTAACATTCATTAAGTTTTTCCTTACAAACATCATTAACCCACACTTCTTCCTTTGTTGTAAAAAGAAAGGAAATACAATAATATAATAGTTATTTGTTATGCAAGGCTGAAAAGTTGTCTTTGGCGCGAGTACTTGGATTGAACCAGAAGCATAGCGAATGGTACCACCATTTAAACTCCACCGTTACGCTTTTAAAATGTTTTTTATACATGTATTATAAAATTATATGTGAAGACGATGCACCCAGAATAAAAATACACCACAAATGTTGAAAAGAAAAACAAATATAACAATGGCAGGTAAAATTAATGATGTCATAAATACATGTGCTCACATATTTACAAACATTCCAGAAGTTAATAATAATAAATCAATCAATGTGTGAGTTAACGTTATTAGAAAATGTTAAAATAGTGTGGTAAAAATTATAAATTATAACTTAATTTACTTAGCAACCAAGAAGAGAACGTGGCTAAGTAATAACAGCGGCACGGGATCTATCAGGTTAAGCAACGCTTGCCAAGGTTGGGTTGGCTGGGTCATCTCTATATACCGAGACGTGGAAGGCACGTTAAAATACTGGTATTCAGCTACATCCGGTTAGATTGGAAGCTGATGCCAACATAGTCGAGAAAAGGATAGTCTTTTTTTTTTACTTAACACCCAAATTGATTTTGTCTAGGCTCTTGATTGTCCTGTGGTACAGGACCATCATGGTTCCAAGCATCCTTATCCTTGATATAATCCTCTAATTTATAATAAGCTTGTTTACAAAGTGTACTTTTGATATGAGTTTTAAATTTTCTTTCATTTAATATTTTTTTAACTTTAATTTCGGCCTAAGTTCTTAGTTTTTATGAAAACCTTAACTGATGAATAATTATGAAGTACGTTTAATTTAACCTAAGTTCAAAATCATTTCAGCCAACAGATTGGTTCTCCTTTACACAAAACTTTTAAACTAACTAACTGTTAAACTTTGTAAATTATTTCTAAGATTTATGTTTATATTTTACCAATTTAATTCTGAATATTTTTTTTTATTTTTAATGTACTATAAAATGACCACAAAAAAGTAACGGGAAATAAAAATCAACTATTCCTTCAAAAACAACAAACATAAAAAGATTTAATAAAAATCCTTTTTGTTTCTCGAAATTTGTGACTCCTGATTGAACAAGATCAGTGAAATCAGTTGTGGCTTCTCTCACTGATCAGTTGTTTCTTTATCATGAGGTGGTAAGTACATTTCTTTATACATTGAATACTCATACAAAACCATTATACTAATGTTTTTTTTTGTTTTCAGATCGTACTTCTGTAGTAAAAAGATTAGAATATGCTATATGAATATTAATATGAATGCTCTAGAGTATTGACTTTATAGCATTCATATTAATTTTCATATATTTGATTGCATTCAATAATGTGTGGAGATCTTACAATAGGCTTAAAGCTAAGGTATGATTAGGTTTACAGACCTTGTAGGGCACAGCAAAAAAGTATAAAATTAAGTTTGAAATAAAATAACATTTTATACATAATAAATTCCATAGTGTAAACATCGAGTCAATTATGGACACTGTCTATCGACTATATCAATTAGATAAAACCGGTAAACCCTTCAAGCACTGAAGTTTTAGGTTTAGTTTAAAAATAGTCAAATCTCATTTATTTGAACTTTGGGAACGTCAAAATTATGATAAGCGGGTCCCCTAGCGCCCGCCCTTCACCACTTCCTAGTGCTTTAGCTGGGAAGAAGTTGCTAACCTTACAGACAGCTGTCTGGTCAGTTAGAAGTATTCGATTTTATACATAAGAAAGTAATTAACAGTACGAGACAAAACATTTTCAATGAATCATCATAATATGTCAGCTAGCCGCCCTCTAACGGCAAGACACAATTAGTAACCCTGTTCCAACATATTTATTTATATATTTCAAACAAAATTATTACAGATTCATCCAAGGATTTCATAGGCCGCTCTGTCAAGAGTGAAGCGAAAAAGAAGAGTCGATAGGTCTCTATCTTCTCTTTTTGTTCTAGACAGAGCGGCCGTGTGTGCAACAGAATTATAATTATCATGATTAAATACGAATGAAGATATGTCATGGCTTACTTCATGGTAATACACATTGACCTATACTTGTCATTACTTCAATCCGTGTACGAGGGTCATTGTCTAAGTATTTTTAAAATACAGACCAATTTAAGTTGGTAAATTACCATAAACAAACTGAACTAAAATGATACCTAATTACTTACTAAGGAAGTTCGTCCGATTGAGATACTGATTGCTGCATTACCATTATTTTTCTTAGCCGGTACTATACAACTGGTTTAAATAAATTCTTTATACCTATAAACTCATTCTAAAATGATTAATAAACATCTTAACATTTCCTTAGGTGTTATACAATACAATGTTAAGTTACCTGTAGATTTTTTCTACAGAAGGAAACGTGCATATCTGAATATATTAAGTAGACCTTTAAAAAGATTATTATTATCTTCCTGAGGACCTTTGATTACTTCAAACCATACTTTTCATCTTCTATCGGCAATGAAAGAAGTACCCAGTAAATTGTAGGTTTATATTATGTATACATGTAGGTAGTACTCAAATGCGTGCTATGAAATTATACAACCGGTACTAAGTTATAGAATGTATAATTGTATAAATTCTATAACCGGTTGCGGTATTTTTTGCCGGTACCAAGTTTTTTATTTTTAGCAGCTTGAAAAGTATATTCAAATGCTAATCAATTCGCTTATGAGTGTTTGTGGTGTAGGACGAGCGTTAGGCCAAGCATTTTTAAACATTTGAATCTACCAGTCTCAATATATAATATGCTTGACTGCATAGTGTGTGTTTCATACAAAATTTACATTTCGTTTTAAAATGCAGTAACAGTATGTGGGGAAGTATTTTAATGTAACATTTTAAACATGAAAAATATGTTTACTCAAGCTAGTCTGCAACCCAATTGAACTAATTGGACCTTATTTCGTTATATCATTCACCGCTTTTAGTAAATAGATGTCGATTTTTCCTTACGTTACGTTTTCAAAGATATATCGGTACCGTTATGATTTGTATATTATCTTTAAACAATTCGCTGAGAGAGTCCCGCCTCCGGAGACATTTTTTTTTTTTTAATTTAAGATACATATGCAACATAATAGATTTAAATAATCTAAGGTGTTGTACAGTTAAACATTAACGGTAATAAAAAAGAATTTAAAAAAATATGTATATGGCTCTGATGACACTTTTCTGCAAAATAAAAATAGACTCGATGTCTGCAGCCCGTTCGCATTGTCAAATACCATCCGACATAATACTATGAAAGTAACTAATATAGACTAGCCTTGCGGTATTTAATTTTTGCGGCTAATTGCCGTATTACAAGAGATGTTAAATGAGGACCCCATTGAAGCTTTTGATCCCGGGAAAACAGTTTTATTTTCGACTGACTATTTCTAAATTGCTGGTTTTGACATTTGGTAGAGAAAATCTTATGCATTTAGTGTTTTCATGTTTAATACTAAATTATTGGCAGTGATCCAATTTTGGACCTGCAGAAAGTTAAGAGATGGGATGAGAGGAACCCAAATTGATCTTGCTAAACAGTTTGAGATAGAATGTCGCTAGTTGAACAAAAGTTTTGCAAGGCCTGTGCGTGATCTGTGTAAATATAATTTTCGGGTTCCGTATATGTTTTTCACGATTTTAAACCTGAACTGATAAATCGTTCAAAATGATGACCATTGGTTTCAATACGTAACTGGATTCGACGTCTCGAGGATTGTACTGCATTCAGCATCACAATATTATTGATTCCATTTTAATATAATATTTTCAGATTTTTTCCAAAGATCCTTTCAAGTCATCTATTGCCTTACCTATACGTGTTTTTGTAGATTTCGATTTAACGTACCCCCAAAGAATATATTAATATTTAAATATAACTTACGAAATTTAACAATACTCTCGAAAATTCACTCAGATTGCACGAAAATATGCTGAATAATTGTCAATAATATGTCAGTTGGGAAAATGATGTAAGCAATTTACTAGATTTAAATAATTTAGACACGAATCGTTATAAAAGTAATTAACTGAGTGGATTGTTGTTAGGGTACGTTGTGACGCACCCCTGGTCCTGTTCAACTGTTCAGCACAACTCGTGCTGAGCAAAAAGTTTTACAGTACCTACCTACCATGCCATTTTGCTTAAACAACAATCCATAGTTTCTATTCACTTTCTTTTTATATTTTGTGCCTTAAGGTTTTTCTTATTAACTGTACATTGTTTTGTATTGTACCTACCTACTGTAAAGAGGACATTATACTAATTTTAAAATTGTAAAAAGTATGTAATAGTATCGTACTGGGTTCACCGTTTATAACGAAAGCCGTCTTCATATTTATTTATTTATTATTTTTATTTATTTATTTTAAACCTACACCACTATCCTTACAGCCTAACACAATAGTGGGTAGGTCTCTAATATACACGGTTAAATTTAAGTCGTTTTAATCCCCTTAAGGGGTTATTGTACTCATTATAACGAGCAACTTTTACTATGGGACCGAACCTGAAATCGCGAAAAAAAAATCAGCTGTTCAGTACATTTATGTTCGCCTAACTCGTCAAAATGTACTGAACAGCTGATTTTTTTTTCGCGATTTCAGGTTCGGTCCCATAGTAAAAGTTGCTCGTTATAATGTGTACAATGACCCCTTAAGGGGATTAAAACGACTAAAATTTAACCGAGTATATCACAGATATAAAAAATATTTTCTAAAAATACTTAAAGTTCGACCAAAACCAAATTGTAGTAAAATATTAACCTAAAGTATAAAATATAAAAGTATATAACTTACGAAATTTAACAATACTCTCGAAAATTCACTCAGATTGCACGAAAATATGCTGAATAATTGTCAATAATATGTCAGTTGGGAAAATGATGTAAGCAATTTACTAGATTTAAATAATTTAGACACGAATCGTTATAAAAGTAATTAACTGAGTGGATTGTTGTTAGGGTACGTTGTGACGCACCCCTGGTCCTGTTCAACTGTTCAGCACAACTCGTGCTGAGCAAAAAGTTTTACAGTACCTACCTACCATGCCATTTTGCTTAAACAACAATCCATAGTTTCTATTCACTTTCTTTTTATATTTTGTGCCTTAAGGTTTTTCTTATTAACTGTACATTGTATTGTATTGTACCTAGCCACTTTAAGATTCGATATAATTTAAAATATTTTATATAATATCGAATACATTTATAAAGTAAAGAACCCAATATTTTTAAGGCCCGTTTACACCACAAACCTCTAAATACAATAAGTTGCGCTAAAAGTTTTTAATGGTGTGGATCCGCCTTTAAATTCGTTTAGCGTTTCAAATGTACAGTCGCCAGCACTTCAAGCTACCAAAAACTGTCACTTTTTCTCAATCGATTTTAAGCTTATCAACTAACTTTTTAAGGTTTAAAATCATTTGAAGAAATTTTAGTTTGGTATAACTTGTTGCGTTGGCGACCGTACTTAGTGATTTTTGATGCAAGCGGGCTTGAAAATAACGGCTTATTTTACCAACGCCATATCTCTTATCCAAGGAGTAAGTCTGGATTGTCGATAGCTCAAAACTGTCAGACGTCCGTTTTATTCCACGGATATAAGATCCCTGTCGTTGATGAAATTCGCCTTTAGTTTTACTTAGATGCGGAACCCATTAATCATGTTAATTGAAACTTGAACAAAAGCTTTGCAGGTCTATGAGTGCAGATTAATTATTACATTTCTTTACAGGTGTTGAATTTTCACCTCCTGCCGATCGGGTTTACGACGTTAAGATGGCATGTCGTGATGTAGAAACAGACTGTCACATTGGTATGCGTGACAGAGACCGCTTTTTCTAAAACGTCATGCGGCATATTAACGTGGTAAATTCTATTCGGTCGTTCTGAAATTCGCCCTTAGATTTAATTATGAGTAGCAAAAGATGCGGAACCCATATTTTTGTTACTTGAACAAAAGCTTACCTACAGCAAAATAATTACATTATTTTTCTTATCTTACGTCCTATCTTAGCAGTACATCGAGTACATATAACACATTTTTAACACCTCTTTTTCCGATGTTAAGTTTTCAGCTCCTGCCGATCGTGTTTTCCCGTGCACTTCGAAGTTAAGATGACACGTCGTCATTTAGAAAGAGACTGTCACATTGGTATGCGTGACAGAGACAGCGCTCTACAAGGTCGCTCTCTTTCTAAAACGTCATGTGGCATATTAACTATTAACGTGTGCGGTCATCGGCTCGTCAGTGATAACACTATGATAACGGAACGGCGTACGACGATTTCGGTCTGACTGTTACCTTTGACGTGCGGACGATCCGCTACAACTTGCCTGACATTGAGGTTACTTTAGAAAGTTATCTTAAATTCAGGTAGGGAGGTAAAGGTAAGGTATTAATGGTAACTCTTTTTTAATAAGGTACCAGCAGTGGAGCCTGGAGCAGGAGTCTTCGGAGAGCGAGCTGATCGCCATCCCTGAGACCAGCGACAAGTCTGACACGACCGTCCACGGCAGCACCGCACCGGTAAGTGACTTGTACGATACTGTCCGCGACTTCTTCCGTGTGAAATTTCTTGTTTTAACATACAATATAGATAATGTGTGGTAATACCCTCTGTAGCCATACGTGAAAATTATGTTAAAATACCAGTAGTGAAATAATTTCCGGAATTACAAATACCACTATACAGAATGTAACCGAAAGGGTATACAGGGTGGTGACAAAAATACGACAATAAATTAGACTGTGTAATTCTAATACCGTCCCCAACCTGCATACCAAAATTCAACCAAATATATCCAATAGTTTAGTCACTATAGCTAGTCAAAGATTAGCAAAACCCATAGTCAGCCCGTCACTGGTATTTAGTTTGTTTGAAAAATCACTTTTATTTATTTTGATGCTAGGATTTGTTTAATAGTTCCAAAATACTCCTATTTATTAGTGTTGTTAGTGTTTTTATTCATTGTCGCATTGTCATCACCATATTGTATACATACAGAAGGATATAATTGTGAAAAAAAGTCAGCTGTTCCCTACATTTCGACGAGTCACGTGACCAAAAATGTATAGAACAGCTGATTTTTTTTATGATTTCGGAGTTGGTCCCGTAGTAAAAGTTGTTCAGTTTGGTGGTCTGTAGCATATCCTATTGTATGTATATACCCTTTCGGTGACACCCAGTATAATTAAACAACGAAATTTCAAAGAAATAAAGTTCTTTAATTATATTTGATTAATGTTAACGTATTATACATTGGTACATTCATCAGTTCAGAAGAACAGCGCGGTCCCAGAAAATAGTGATTTTAACCTGTTCCAATATTACAGGGTTCGTTCGACGAGCCGTCCCACTACGAGGACCCGCCAAAGGTAGAAACGCCCGCCACTACTTCTGCTTACCCGCCGCTCAGTAAAATCGTAAGAATTAGAATATTATTGCCCTAATTTTGCATGTGATTTTATTATTTATTATTAACCATAGGTTAGTAGGATAGTCGCTCAAAGCTTTGCTTAGAGAGTTGGTTTAGTGAAGATCTAGGTAGACGTGAAATTACAGGAGCACAAGACATTGTAGCTTTGTCTTTGAGGTGACAATAAACCTGCGATTCCACTGATTTTCAGATATTCACAGGTACTTAATGGGTCACTAAGGCCCGGCGCGCCCAATAGTGGCACGACACGGTAGGGGATTTTTTTAACACAGATGATTTCAAATCTTATTTAACACTGTTAACATTTACATTTCATTAAAACGCCTGCTTTAGCATCCTTCGGCACGTTCTGGCATCCTGAAATTTGAACACTAAGAACGATAAAATAAGATCTATAATCATTTACGCTTACTAAAATCCGTTGCTGTGCCGTGCCGCGCCGGGCCTAATGCCACCACTTAATGGTGATACTTGGTAGGCCGCCTGTTTTTTTTTACAACCTAACATCAAAAGTAATTACCATGGGCTATGAATGTTTCCAATTTAAACATGGTGGTCAATATTCCTATTATATAGCCCAAAACTAGTAATATGATTAGAATTCATAAAATCTTGTCAGTCCTAGCAGAAAGATATCATCGAAGAGTGTCAATTTATTCTGTAAATTAATAAATCCTACTAATATTATAAATGCAAAAGTTTGTGAGGATGGATGGATGGATGTTTGTTCCTCTTTCACGCAAAAACTACTGAATGGATCTGGCTAAAATTTGGCACAGAGATAGATTATAGTCTAGAATAGCACATAGGATACTTTTTATCCCGGAAAAATATACGTTTCTCGTGGGATAATTTCCTACAAACACGCGGGCGAAGCCGCTGGCAAAAGCTAGTATAATTATAATTTGTTAATATTGTACGCTACATTTAACTCAGCCTACCATTGGCTCGCGCTCGGCGCACCAGCTGTCGACCAGCTCATCAGTGTCCATCGGCAGCGACTCCTCGAACTTGTAAGTCAATAGATAATCACACACACACACACACACACACTCACTCACACACACACTCTTTTTTGGTCAACATTTTTATTTTCCACAGTTTCGTACAGTCTACTTAATAAGTAAAATTTAAAAGCGATTTTTTCCTAAAATATGATGCGGATACATTGTGCGATGCCATTTTTTAGTTTGTGAATCTTCTTATTCGTGTGGTTAGTGACTAACCTGGTGTCAGAGCAAAAAAGCAGTGATAGTCCTAGTGGTGTGACCGTCGGACTGCCAAGTCATAGGTCTCGAGTTCGAACCCAATGCCCTCTGATTTTTCGGATTCATGTGCGTATTGTATAATTATCACTTGCATAAAATCGGTGAAGGAAAACATCGTGAGGAAATCGGCATGCCTGAGAGATATTTCTCAACAGCATGTGATTCTAAGTCAGAGGCCCATGGGCAGCATTAAAACTCTGAGTTTGTGAATAGTTTTAGCTAATTAAAATATTGATCGAAATAATTACCTATGTCACGAATATAGATTTTTCTCCAGAGCCAAATAACGTTAGATGTTTGTATTTCACGAGTCGATAAATCGCTTTAGATACATATTTATTTGTGAAATGGATTTCTATAATAAAACTTTCTTTATTATTTCTATGTAAATATTTTAGTATATTAATAATTCTTTACTTACAACGTTTAGTTGGTAATCATTGCAAAATATGACACTTACAATAGAAAATCGACGCCGATGAGCGGTCAGTCGGTGGAGATCTGGCCGGATCAGATACACCAGCAGGCGTCGCCGCGAGCCAAAATACTGGGCAAGCAGAAGAGGATCATTGGTAAGTCATTGAAATGAAATTGTAGATCCTAAAAATAGGACATCGGGACCACTTTAACACGTGATTATACAGGGTTACATTATACCAAACCTGAAATCGCGAAAAAAAAATCAGCTGTTCCTTACATTTTGACGAGTTATACGAACATAAATGTAGGGAACAGCTGATATTTTTTTCGCGATTTCAGGGTTCATCCCATAGTAAAAGTTGTTCATAACGACGAGTACAATGCTCCCACGAAATTCTTAGAGTTAATTTTTTAACACCTTATATAATAATATGTTGAAAACCCCTGAGCTAGATGAAGCTTACATTTCCTATCTGATTTAATCCTGAGAAGAAATGGAAAAAACAACTTGGGAGTTAAAGTTTGTTCTCAAGCCCCGACATAAACTTTGTCAGATCATTCAAGGACCATGTAGATTTGTGTCGGAAATGTTGTTTGAGGAACGAAACACATAGTTTAGAGTGGACCTGTACAGTCAGTGAAAGATTTTGTATTTGACAAACCGATGGCAAAATACTGGGCATAAATTCATTTATTTTTCTGTTTATAAAATATTAATTTATTTGGCATGAAATTTAACAAAGTACAAAGTAAATATCATCATTATTACTTATCGTTAAAATATTAGCTTATCGAAAGACATAAAAGAGTTTTGATTTGTTTTATTTAATTTGCGTTTTTCCTGTGTTATTTTTTAGCTCTTATTATTTGCGATTCACCCTTTTTTTTAGCTGTTAATTATATTTTGCAATTTACCTGTTTTCTTTTTTTTCTTTTCTCAGCTTGCTTCGATTGTCATTCCTTATTCTGTAGAACCAGCTATGAAATTTATCTCTGTAGACAATATATCAGCGATAAATATCATAACCAGTTCTACTGAATAGGTTCACCATTTAGTGTCAACGAAATATATACGTACAGTTGGAGAATAAAAAGGTTAAGCAATTTCATGTCAACTAACCATAAACTTAATCACCTTTTTCCTCCACTTGCTTTTCAGTCCATGTATCAAATGATTTATTTTTTCACCTGATTTGTTTTACTGTTCTGTTAACTTTGCTATCTATCTTCAATCTGTTTCTACCAGAATTAAGAACGATTTGCAGATTTAACAGAATTGGAAACATGATTTCTACGTATCCAGATCTAGTAGCTTGTACTTTACTTTTTCTTCTATATTTTGGTTTTACTGTTGTTTATCCTTGATTTTATTTTCTGTGTTTTTGTGTCTTTTCAGGCTGATTCCATTATTATTTTTATTTGTTATTATTTTGTACCTATGTTTTTTGTGAGTGTTTTATTGTTTTTTTTTTACTATCAACTGACAGTGTCCGTATATTCAATGACAACTGCCATTCTTGGTGGGTTGTATGAAATCGGCAAATTGACGTAGGGAATAAATTTTCTTAACAATTCATTTCCCTGTCCGTCGCAGTCTTTGCTGAAGCCTGAAATATAATAACTTGTTAACGGCTGGACATATTCTGCTATTTTATGTTACACCTACAGCTATGTTAGGGTAAGTAAAATTAAAAAATTGCCGGAAAACCAATCATTTTGAAAAAAAAAGTTCTATAGCATTTTTATGTGAAGACGTCTGTCGGGTACGCTAGCATAAAATAAAATATATTATATCTACTATCGGTAATAGCGTAGCCTGAAATCAGTAGAGTAGTTTTGGAGATTTCCTCCTAATCCAAACTTCAACTCTTGATAATATTTCTGTACATAAATAATTGATTTCCTTACAAACACAAGTTACTGAGAAGTTTTTATATAAAGTCCTCTTTGTCTAGTTCTTACCCCAAATAAATTGTGTTCCAACTAAATAAACAAGTTCTTCCAACTAAACAGACAGCTGTGCTGCTGGGGAGTTTGTGCGCCACTTCTTCCCAGCTAAAGCACTAGGAAGTGGTGAAGGGTGGGCATTTTTTGGAGGACTGTCTCATGTAACTTTGACCTTCATAAACTGCTAATTTTCAGCCTAGTTTGAATAAATGACTATTGATTTTGTTTTTCCGAAATAATTGATCTTGTGTCAGTGGGTAGCAGTACGTCTCCGGACACGGCGCCGTCATCCAACGGAGACAACCAGTTCGGACACTGGCCGCATGCGCGCTCGCCGCCACAGCATCACATCAAAAGCCCAGGTAAGAGCATCACCAGTTACCTCATCTTAATGATGATTAGTCCCAGTTGTGCATGCTATGTGTTATAAATATGCAAATTAAAAAAAGAACCAACCTATAATCTGGACGGTTGTATGACGACACGGTTGGTATTGGTTGAGCGATTGATTGCTTCGCAGTTTGTCGCGGGTTCGATTCCCGTACGGAACAAATATTTGTACGACCTGCAAATACTAGTTACGAGTCTGTTTTTCTATCTATAATATGTATGTATGCATTTACAAAAAAAAATATATACTTATTAGTAGTATATCAGCCATCTCGTTACCATAACACAAGCATTAGGTTGCTTAGCTTGGGACTATATGGCGTTGTGTGAAATGTCCAAGGATATTATTATTATTTAATCTGTCAATTATATTGGACACATTTAGGGTTAATTACGGAGATGGCACAGTAATAATAAACAAAGGGTTGAGCGAGTTATATATTCTTGTTGCTCCATATTAATTTATAATTGCACCATGTAGGCTATATACTGCGTAGGTCTTGCTCACATGAACACATCAAAGCTTATAGGCCGTCACTATTATTGTGTGAAAATAATGGATGATTTGTTTGAGTGCAAGGGCTATTTTTTTTATGGTGGCATCTCCCCTGGCCCCTTTTTTAATTTCGTGGGAAATTAAAAAGTGCTTATTCAATCACATTGCACACAATTATTGTAGGCTTAAGTGTTCACAAGGGGGGGGGGGGGTTCAAAAGGCGGTATTCCGCATTTAGTTGTCAGTTCTTTCACAATTTTCAAAGGATCCCATTTGTTTTTATTACCTTAATACATCTTGGGTAACACTGAAAACGAATCCTAATACAATTCCACCCATATGAAAAGCTCAAACCGTTTTTATAACAATAAGATACCTCTGGTCCCTAGCCAAGAACGTGGGCTATGCGTACGCGTCGCCCGAGTCCCCGCTCTCCAAGATGGAGGTCGCGTGGAACGCCCCGCCGCCCATGATGCAGCAACATTCGCACCAGCCCTTCCACATTCCACCCCCTGAAAGGTAAATAACGATATGAAATGTTTTCTAATCTATACTAATATTATATACTATTTTTCTATCTATAATATGTACGTATTTACAAAAAAAAATGTATGTAATATAAAATTGTTGCATAATAATTGTTGTCCTTGCCTTGCATGGACTTTTTTGTCTGAAATAAATTATTTTTATTTTATTTTTTATCAGCCATCTCGTTACCATAACACAAGCATTAGGTTGCTTAGCTTGTGACGATATGGCGTTGTGTGAAATGTCCAAGGATATTATTATTATTCATTTATCACTACATTCAATTATAAAACAAAGTCGCTTTCTCTGTCCCTATATCCCTATGTATGCTTAAATCTATAAAACTACGCAACGGATTTTGATGCGGTTTTTTTAAATAGATTGAGTGATCGAAGAGGAAGGTTTATGTGTATAATTTGTCGACATATTATGCGGGCGAAGCCGCGGGCGCAAGCTAGTTTATTATAAAGCTGAAGAGTTTGTTTCTTTGAACACGCTAATCTCTGGAACTACTGGTCCGAATTGAAAAATCATTTTTGTGTTCGATAGTCGATTTATCGAAGAAGGCTATAGGCTATGCAACATCACGCTACGACCAATAGGAGCCGAGCAGCAGTGAAACCGCGCGGGAACAGCTAGTAATGATATATTATTCTATGTAACTTTTTGTTGGGACTCTAAAGTGGGTCTAGTTTGGGTATTGGGTATTTCAATCTGGAATTTATCATTTAGTCTGTATTTGTGCCCGGTTGATAGCATCAGGCTCGCCCCCTATTACATGGGACTCAAACTTGACAGGCGAAATGTGGGTGAACTATATTTAGTACACCTCTGCCTAACCCGGGATAATAGACGTGATATTTTGATCTATGTATATTCCAATAATGTTAATACATTACTTACGCGCGTTAATAAATCGCAAATAAAACGGACCGCCAGTTAAAACCGGTTTTTGTTCAGGTTGCTGCCAATTGGTCCTAAGCCCAACAAAGAGCAGTACCCAGTCTTCAACGCTCTTGTGGACCGAGTCAGGGAGGCGTTGAGTTTACCACCAGGTACGTAGGAATAGGATATTAACAAGTTCATGATCAATTATTTTTGTTATTGCTATCTTGTTCCCACCTATAAAATGAAAGTGAGAAAGAGGAACGTGTCTGTGAGATATCGACTTTATGTTATGGATTGGTTTAACTCATTTATCAGACGGGTTATTCTTCTTCTTAAATTATCAATTATCATCTTTCTGCGGCCCTTATCCCAATTTGGGGTTTGTGTAACAATTTTTTTCCATAAACCTGATAATAGGTAATTTATAAACTTTTTAGCATAAATTAAACATTTTGAATTTACTAGATGACTCAACAGACAACACACCTTCCTCTCGATCTGAGGGTGACGTCACTCCCACGCCCAATCCCACCAGTAGACCCCACGACCTGAATAAGAAGCCAGCTGATTCCACCAGGTACGTAGACTATCTTGAGTTCGTAATTTAATTTCCAATCATCTAAACATATTTTTTTCACCTCACAGGCTCGGAAAGAGTCTGTTTGTCATTCGAAATCTGAGCCGAAAATCGCTTTTCGCTCTCTAGCGTGGAAAGAGTTTTTAAAATTCGAACCTTTCTATTTAATCATTTTCTATACTGCCAGTCCACTGAAAATGCATGACACGGTCTAAAATAAAATATTAAATAATACCGCTCACCTTAAAAACTTCCATCACAGTACAGAAATTAAATATTTTGCGAGGATATAATTGTAAAATTGGAATTAATATTAATAAGTATTCCATTTGATTAAAAAAATCTGTGACGTCACATTTGAATATGCCATAAAAATACTACCCTGTCAAATACCCAATTGTGTAGTAATAAGTAAGTTTAATTTTTTAAATAAAATAAATACTAACATAATATGTTATTTAATCCTTTGCTTGGCAAAATTAAATATGTATTAAATTAAATTAGTTAGTTATTTGTTTTAAATTAGTTTTTTTCTTTCATTCTCCTTAGAGGACAAGTAGGATATAGAACAAAATACAGGGTATTTAACTTTGGAGATATTCTATGTAACTCATAAGATACATTGCCAAGTATCTGTTATTTTCTTCACATGAGTCAATATATCTGAGACGCTCGAACAAATTAAAACTCAAAATATAACACCTGTTTTCTTGCACCTAGCAGTTTCCTCGCTGTAGTGAGGTGAAAAATTGTGTGTTGCGCTCGGCAGCAAAGCTTTTCTGCGTCTCGTACCTTTGAAACCTTCGTTACGCTCAGGATTCTATATTTGAACCACTCGCTTCGCTCATGGTTCAACCCTAGAATCCTTCGCTTACTCAGGTTTCAATAGAAGTACTCGCTCGAAAAATCAACTTTGCAGCCTTGCATAACAAATAACTATTGTCTGTGTACTCTAGCAGGTCTCCGCGTCGCCTGGCGCGGCAGGTGGCGCAGACCGGGTCGCCGCCGCACCAACATAACCCTGGTAATTGTTTTCTTTTTTAAATAACTACAAAAACACCACAGGGTTATCTTTGGGCGTGGTCAAAATCGGAACTAATGCCGCTGCCGCCATCTTGTTTTTTAAATACATTTTAACTGTCATTTTACAAAACAATTGCACAAAATGTTTACCACAGTCCCTGTCAACGTCATTCGAGCGACAAAAAAAACCTTGTAGCATACCGCGTACGTTTAAGGGCCTTATCATACTAGCGGATTGCGAGCGTCTTCAAAGCGGAGCGGGCGCGCAGCGAATGCGTCGCGAACACGCCGCGGCTGCTCAGCGAAGACGCGTTGCGCGCCCGTAACGTATTCGTTGCGCGCCCTAAGTTTTACTCATTTTGTCGCTGAATTTCATTGTAATGATTTTTTTTTTCCTTGGACCTTTTTTATTATTTGGTCGCTAACTAGGGCCTCCTAATAAGCATGCTGGTGACTACTGGTACCAGTTTAAACGCCACCGAGTCTTTTAAAGCTACAGCGAGGATGTCAATGATGCCGATGCCGATGATGTTCATAAGAGATTGAAGCTTAAGAAAGAAAGTAAAGAGTGAAGATGTAGGTGCCTAAGACATCATGACCTTGCAGAGTGCGGCGGCTGCGGCGGCTGGTGGGAGGACGAGTCGCGCGCGGGCAAGAGAGCTGCGCACGCGCACACCACGCCGCACCGACCTGACGCCGAGCTGTGCTACCGCTGTAAGTGTGCCATTGCTCATCTATCATAATTCCTGCCCGTACCAAAGACATACCATGGTAAAGTTAGCTCAGCTTGTCTTAACACTGCTTTTATTAAACTTCTAGTTTGGGTTTCAGCCGTATCTAGAAAAGAAGGCGTATATTTGGTTACGTTTCGGTTCCGGCTAAAAATCGTGTTTGGGTCGGACTCTGACTTTTATATCAAAACTAGCTTTTGCCCCCAACTTTGCTCGCGTTAATTTACAATTTGACAATCAATGTTGATTGGCCGTTGTAATCACGGGCTTAGAACGAGACGAACACGTGGCGCCATCTATTATCATAACAACGTTATTGTGGTTTTCGTCGGAAACAGTACATTTTTTCGAGTTGGTAGGTACACTATGTCTGTTTTTCTACTCCCGAAAATCTTTATGCAAAAATTCAGGATGATCGGTTAAGGGGTTTAGCCATGAAAAAGTAACAAACTTAAGAAAAGCCAGTTGACAGACGTAGAAACCACGCGTTTGGTCTACACAGCACAGCATTATGTCGTATGGCATTTTACTGGTCGGGCTGCTGACATTGAAAATCCTTACTTGCGCAGTTATAATATTAGTAAGAATCATCATTATTTTCTATTATAAACAGGTGCAGAATGTGGTACTGCAGTGGAACAGTACAGCGACGAAGAGCTCGGCCTGTGCATCATAGTGCTGGCCACGTTTGTACACCGCGAGCCTGCTGCAGCTGCCGGCATGTTGCCACAACTACTGCACAATGTTAGCAGGTAAGATAGACATAATTAACCATACATATTTTCTTACCCCCTTAGTAATAAACGTTGTATAGCATCAGTACAGTTACGCAACCCTTTGTCTTCTTTCAAAAGTAAAAAATCAAAGTAAAAAAGCATCTGTAGATAGTCTGTCTGTATTGCGTTTTTTTGCAATTTACAGTGTCTGGGTGTAACTTGATTACAAAATGATTCGCAGCCATATCAAATATATGTATTTACATAATTATAACCATGATATTCAATACATTTCTCTAACTTAGACTTGTTCTTTAGTCAGATTTTAGAAATGTAATCTACGCGTTCACCTGAAGTTTTATTAAAGGTATGTCCGATTAACCGACAACGAAATGAATGCCTTGCTTGTACCTATTCTTCATATAATAAATACAAAGTAGATAGATAGAATGCTCTAACCCCCTTACTAAAAAACGTATTATATCACGTGAATAGTTCCACGCCGATTTCTCTCTTCCAGTCGTCAGAGATTTGAATTTTAAGACAAAGCGTCGTCTAACTATACAGGCGTGTAACACAGCTCGTGGCCAAGCATTGCATTGCCTTGAACATTTTTATACAGGGTGGTTCAACTGGGCAACTACTCGTGGCAGGCCGAGACCAACACCCGGCTGCCCGGCAGCGCAGTGTTCGTGGCGCATCAGTTCCTGCGCTGTGTGCTGCACCAGCTGGCGCCCAACAACGTGTTCCTGCAAATATTCTTGCAGCGGACTCCAGGTTAGTTACATTTTTTTGACAGCTAAAAAAGATGTATAACAATAGGGATGATTACAGGTTAAAAAAAGTCAGATAATAAAAAAATATTTGACACGTATTTATTGCTATAACATATTAATAAAACTTGATCTAGATAAAACGCATTAAAGTTGGGGAGTGGGGTCGCGCTACGTCACACCTCAGTATCCAATCTACAAAGGAGTGTATCGACGTCATCTTTTGATTACGTGAGAAAATAAATAATACGTATCCAATATTTTTTTTTAATCTAGCTTAGGACCAAAAAAATTAATTTTAGTCATCATTCCTATTGTATATGAAACATAGAACTAATTATAGGTTAAAACAGCTCAATACTTACAATTTTAGTTGGTTAATTTTCTATGTGTTTAGTGTTATTACCCTGTATGATTTTTTGGGTTTCAACAAATTGCCAACAGTCTTTTAGCTTAACTGACATTTTGGAATATCCTACTCGTTCTTTTCCCAGAGAAACAGCGCCAAATGTTCTTCAAGAGTATAGCGCAGGCGTTTGTCGACTTCAACGAGTTATACCCGTGCGGACCGCTGCAGCTGGTGGTGGAACATCTCAACTCTAAGAAGACTCTGCCAGTCGATGTGAGTACTGCCTTATATACATAGAAAAGATAAGTTTACGGTAAAGCTAAGTTTATCAACAGCATACCCTAAGAATATCATAGCCTTGTTAATAGGTATTCATAAGAGTAAACACTTGTAAAAAGAAGGAAGGAGCTAAATGTCTTGGAAAAGGGAACGAGAATGGCACAACAATGCGGCAATTGGTACAATATAAATATTTATATAATATTTATTTGGAACAAATATTTGTACGACCTGCAAGTATTTGTTACGGGTCTGGGTGTTTTTCTATCTATAATATGTATGTATTTACAAAAAAAAAAAAATGTATATAAGTAGTTTATCAGCCATCTCGTTACCATAACACAAGCATTAGGTTGCTTAGCTTGGGACGATAGGTACGGCGTTGTGTGAAATGTCGAAGGATATTATTATTATAAATGAAATGCATATGTTTAAGAGTAAGAAGAACATTTATTACGTCTCAATTTTTTAAGAAAATATTAAAGTTTTATTAAGTACTTTTCAGTTAATTAAAGCTTGGCTTTAAATTATTATCATTTTTTTTCGTATTACTTTCAGCAAATTTCGTATTCTTCTAGTTTGAGACCCATATATTCAATAACTAGTCCGCCTTCTTTGGCGATCTGTGATATTGAATTAGAAAAAAGTTACAAGTAGCTCACCATGTATTGTCTTCTAAACCAGACGTGTCCGCAAAATATTTGCACGGTCGGTTGAGGATAACTGTTTTAAAAATCAGCTGTAAAATTTGACCCGAACAAACATATAGGGCGACTGGTAATTAGTGACCGATATTTAAACACGTGATTGTACTCATGATAACAATCAACTTTCCCAAATAAACTTTTTTTGTATATTCAATAGTTTTATTTTTATCATAATAACAAAACTGGCGCGCGCAAAGTTCAAACTTCGCGCCGATCAGCTGTTAGCAGCGAGGCGCCCGCGCCATGTTATCTATGATGTAATCAATGTACTATGTTTCGATATAATAATATCCGAAGACTAGTAGGTACTTTGGTACTTTACGCGCGCGCGCTACAATAAATCAATTCATAATAGGTATTTCTAAACAAACTAACTTCAGGAATTGCGTTTGTTTAGAAACGACTTAAAAGATACTACTACCTACATTATTAACTGACTCGATACCTACTCGACACTGGGCATAATTCAAGTTATTCCAAGTTTCCCGTCACACTTATTTAGGCTTTGGACTAGCAGTCTGTTAACGATATTTAAGTCTGAATCAGAAGAATGACAAGCAAAACGTAGTTTTTAGTTCATCGGACGTATTGACTGGCCCACCACGATACACTAGGTTTTTCACGTACCCCACCAAAAAAGTCCAGCTGTGTTAGATGTGGTGACCGAGGTGGCCAAGCAACTGGCCCCTTCCGAATAATAGCACATCACCATATTACTGTACTCACTCGCGGTGTAGTTGTACGAAATCGTGTGCGCGGGCGTCAAAAAAATAAATAACACAATGCATACTTGTTTTCCGGGGCGACTGTATTTTACGTCACTTCTGCATGGCAAAGGGCGCGTTGCCGGCGGGGTCCCTTCCTCCGCCCGCCCCGCGCCCCCGCACGTGAGGGTGTCCACTACATTGCTTACGTTATCGCAACGCGACGCGGGCGCCTCGCTGCTAACAGCTGATCGGCGCGAAGTTCATTGAACTTTGCGCGCGCCAGTTGTTTTGTTATTGTGATAAAAATAAAACTATTGAGTATACACAAAAAGTTTTTTTGGGAAAGTTGATTGTAATCATGAGTATAATGACGTGTTAAAATATCCGTCACTTATTACCAGTCACCGTATATATACGTTGTTCCAGCAAATAACCGTGATAGCGGGCAACATCGCGATGTACCTGGAGTGCCTCGCGCCCGAGGCACTGGGGCCGCTGGGGGCGTGCGGCGCGTTGCTGCAGCAGCTGGACGCGCTGCTGCGCTCGGCCGCGCTGCTGCTGCACCAGCTCGACGACGTGTTGCCGCTGCTGCGCGCGGCCACTGCAGCGCTCAAGATACCGGCCGCGGCGCAGCACAAGGTAACTGCTGCAGCAGATGGACGCACTGCTGCTGCACCAGCTCGACGACGTGTTGCCGCTGCTGCGCGCGGCCACTGCAGCGCTCAAGATACCGGCCGCGGCGCAGCACAAGGTAACTGCTGCAGCAGATGGACGCACTGCTGCTGCACCAGCTCGACGACGTGTTGCCGCTGCTGCGCGCGGCCACTGCAGCGCTCAAGATACCGGCCGCGGCGCAGCACAAGGTAACTGCTGCAGCAGATGGACGCACTGCTGCTGCACCAGCTCGACGACGTGTTGCCGCTGCTGCGCGCGGCCACTGCAGCGCTCAAGATACCGGCCGCGGCGCAGCACAAGGTAACTGCTGCAGCAGATGGACGCACTGCTGCTGCACCAGCTCGACGACGTGTTGCCGCTGCTGCGCGCGGCCACTGCAGCGCTCAAGATACCGGCCGCGGCGCAGCACAAGGTAACTGCTGCAGCAGATGGACGCACTGCTGCTGCACCAGCTCGACGACGTGTTGCCGCTGCTGCGCGCGGCCACTGCAGCGCTCAAGATACCGGCCGCGGCGCAGCACAAGGTAACTGCTGCAGCAGATGGACGCACTGCTGCTGCACCAGCTCGACGACGTGTTGCCGCTGCTGCGCGCGGCCACTGCAGCGCTCAAGATACCGGCCGCGGCGCAGCACAAGGTAACTGCTGCAGCAGATGGACGCACTGCTGCTGCACCAGCTCGACGACGTGTTGCCGCTGCTGCGCGCGGCCACTGCAGCGCTCAAGATACCGGCCGCGGCGCAGCACAAGGTAACTGCTGCAGCAGATGGACGCACTGCTGCGCTCGACCATGCTGTTGGATCTTTCACAGATGTACTGCACGGGTCAGGAGATTTGATCAACATCTGGGAGGAAGGTGAGCTGTTTGGAATAACCAACGAAGGCCGCCATGGCCCACGCACAACGGTCAATCTAAGGACTGAGTGTGGAAACCATAACCTCCTAACATAGAACATTCCTTGCTGTTAATGTTAATTTTCTCATCACCGTTCTTTGTGCCCCCCAGAGCATCCTGGAGCCGATAACCAAGATCATCAGCTACGGGGTGCAGAACTTCGTGCTAAAGCTGTCCGTGATATCCGAGCTATCCGTGGTGTGCACTCGGGTCTTTAGTCGAGACCGGGACAAGTTGCTGGTCTGCCGGGTCCTGGTCTACGAACTAGTCCAAGCCCTTAGGACCAAGACGACAATTCCTGACGACAACCTGTTTATACTTATACAGTTTGTGCTGCAAGGTGAGTGTGTAAAGCTGTTTGGTTTATTAATATTGACTAGCAGAAAAAACGATTATCGGATCAAACGAAACTTGCCGAAAATCTAAGTGATGATGAGAACAGACTAATTTGATACACTATCCGTGAGAACATAAGAAGAATTTTTGAGCTAACTTGTTTACAGCAAACCGCTACTCTCGTACAAGGAAAGAACTGACCCCCCTTCTGCCCTCCCCCCCCCAGGGCACGGCTGCCGCCTGGTGCTGCCGCCGGCGCTGGCGGGCGGCGAGCTGGGCGCGGCGGACGCGCGCGACGGGGCCGGCGGGGCCGTGGACTGCATGCGGCCGCACCTGCCCGACATGCTGGAGCTGCTGCACGACCCGCACCTGCTCAACAAGATCAAGGTGCGAGGCCGCTAGGGCGAGCTGGGCGCGACGGGGCCGGCGGGGCCGTGGACTGCATGCGGCCGCACCTGCCCGACATGCTGGAGCTGCTGCACGACCCGCACCTGCTCAACAAGATCAAGGTGCGAGGCCGCTAGGGCGAGCTGGGCGCGACGGGGCCGGCGGGGCCGTGGACTGCATGCGGCCGCACCTGCCCGACATGCTGGAGCTGCTGCACGACCCGCACCTGCTCAACAAGATCAAGGTGCGAGGCCGCTAGGGCGAGCTGGGCGCGACGGGGCCGGCGGGGCCGTGGACTGCATGCGGCCGCACCTGCCCGACATGCTGGAGCTGCTGCACGACCCGCACCTGCTCAACAAGATCAAGGTGCGAGGCCGCTAGGGCGAGCTGGGCGCGACGGGGCCGGCGGGGCCGTGGACTGCATGCGGCCGCACCTGCCCGACATGCTGGAGCTGCTGCACGACCCGCACCTGCTCAACAAGATCAAGGTGCGAGGCCGCTAGGGCGAGCTGGGCGCGACGGGGCCGGCGGGGCCGTGGACTGCATGCGGCCGCACCTGCCCGACATGCTGGAGCTGCTGCACGACCCGCACCTGCTCAACAAGATCAAGGTGCGAGGCCGCTAGGGCGAGCTGGGCGCGACGGGGCCGGCGGGGCCGTGGACTGCATGCGGCCGCACCTGCCCGACATGCTGGAGCTGCTGCACGACCCGCACCTGCTCAACAAGATCAAGGTGCGAGGCCGCTAGGGCGAGCTGGGCGCGACGGGGCCGGCGGGGCCGTGGACTGCATGCGGCCGCACCTGCCCGACATGCTGGAGCTGCTGCACGACCCGCACCTGCTCAACAAGATCAAGGTGCGAGGCCGCTAGGGCGAGCTGGGCGCGACGGGGCCGGCGGGGCCGTGGACTGCATGCGGCCGCACCTGCCCGACATGCTGGAGCTGCTGCACGACCCGCACCTGCTCAACAAGATCAAGGTGCGAGGCCGCTAGGGCGAGCTGGGCGCGACGGGGCCGGCGGGGCCGTGGACTGCATGCGGCCGCACCTGCCCGACATGCTGGAGCTGCTGCACGACCCGCACCTGCTCAACAAGATCAAGGTGCGAGGCCGCTAGGGCGAGCTGGGCGCGACGGGGCCGGCGGGGCCGTGGACTGCATGCGGCCGCACCTGCCCGACATGCTGGAGCTGCTGCACGACCCGCACCTGCTCAACAAGATCAAGGTGCGAGGCCGCTAGGGCGAGCTGGGCGCGACGGGGCCGGCGGGGCCGTGGACTGCATGCGGCCGCACCTGCCCGACATGCTGGAGCTGCTGCACGACCCGCACCTGCTCAACAAGATCAAGGTGCGAGGCCGCTAGGGCGAGCTGGGCGCGACGGGGCCGGCGGGGCCGTGGACTGCATGCGGCCGCACCTGCCCGACATGCTGGAGCTGCTGCACGACCCGCACCTGCTCAACAAGATCAAGGTGCGAGGCCGCTAGGGCGAGCTGGGCGCGACGGGGCCGGCGGGGCCGTGGACTGCATGCGGCCGCACCTGCCCGACATGCTGGAGCTGCTGCACGACCCGCACCTGCTCAACAAGATCAAGGTGCGAGGCCGCTAGGGCGAGCTGGGCGCGACGGGGCCGGCGGGGCCGTGGACTGCATGCGGCCGCACCTGCCCGACATGCTGGAGCTGCTGCACGACCCGCACCTGCTCAACAAGATCAAGGTGCGAGGCCGCTAGGGCGAGCTGGGCGCGACGGGGCCGGCGGGGCCGTGGACTGCATGCGGCCGCACCTGCCCGACATGCTGGAGCTGCTGCACGACCCGCACCTGCTCAACAAGATCAAGGTGCGAGGCCGCTAGGGCGAGCTGGGCGCGACGGGGCCGGCGGGGCCGTGGACTGCATGCGGCCGCACCTGCCCGACATGCTGGAGCTGCTGCACGACCCGCACCTGCTCAACAAGATCAAGGTGCGAGGCCGCTAGGGCGAGCTGGGCGCGACGGGGCCGGCGGGGCCGTGGACTGCATGCGGCCGCACCTGCCCGACATGCTGGAGCTGCTGCACGACCCGCACCTGCTCAACAAGATCAAGGTGCGAGGCCGCTAGGGCGAGCTGGGCGCGACGGGGCCGGCGGGGCCGTGGACTGCATGCGGCCGCACCTGCCCGACATGCTGGAGCTGCTGCACGACCCGCACCTGCTCAACAAGATCAAGGTGCGAGGCCGCTAGGGCGAGCTGGGCGCGACGGGGCCGGCGGGGCCGTGGACTGCATGCGGCCGCACCTGCCCGACATGCTGGAGCTGCTGCACGACCCGCACCTGCTCAACAAGATCAAGGTGCGAGGCCGCTAGGGCGAGCTGGGCGCGACGGGGCCGGCGGGGCCGTGGACTGCATGCGGCCGCACCTGCCCGACATGCTGGAGCTGCTGCACGACCCGCACCTGCTCAACAAGATCAAGGTGCGAGGCCGCTAGGGCGAGCTGGGCGCGACGGGGCCGGCGGGGCCGTGGACTGCATGCGGCCGCACCTGCCCGACATGCTGGAGCTGCTGCACGACCCGCACCTGCTCAACAAGATCAAGGTGCGAGGCCGCTAGGGCGAGCTGGGCGCGACGGGGCCGGCGGGGCCGTGGACTGCATGCGGCCGCACCTGCCCGACATGCTGGAGCTGCTGCACGACCCGCACCTGCTCAACAAGATCAAGGTGCGAGGCCGCTAGGGCGAGCTGGGCGCGACGGGGCCGGCGGGGCCGTGGACTGCATGCGGCCGCACCTGCCCGACATGCTGGAGCTGCTGCACGACCCGCACCTGCTCAACAAGATCAAGGTGCGAGGCCGCTAGGGCGAGCTGGGCGCGACGGGGCCGGCGGGGCCGTGGACTGCATGCGGCCGCACCTGCCCGACATGCTGGAGCTGCTGCACGACCCGCACCTGCTCAACAAGATCAAGGTGCGAGGCCGCTAGGGCGAGCTGGGCGCGACGGGGCCGGCGGGGCCGTGGACTGCATGCGGCCGCACCTGCCCGACATGCTGGAGCTGCTGCACGACCCGCACCTGCTCAACAAGATCAAGGTGCGAGGCCGCTAGGGCGAGCTGGGCGCGACGGGGCCGGCGGGGCCGTGGACTGCATGCGGCCGCACCTGCCCGACATGCTGGAGCTGCTGCACGACCCGCACCTGCTCAACAAGATCAAGGTGCGAGGCCGCTAGGGCGAGCTGGGCGCGACGGGGCCGGCGGGGCCGTGGACTGCATGCGGCCGCACCTGCCCGACATGCTGGAGCTGCTGCACGACCCGCACCTGCTCAACAAGATCAAGGTGCGAGGCCGCTAGGGCGAGCTGGGCGCGACGGGGCCGGCGGGGCCGTGGACTGCATGCGGCCGCACCTGCCCGACATGCTGGAGCTGCTGCACGACCCGCACCTGCTCAACAAGATCAAGGTGCGAGGCCGTTAGGGCGAGCTGGGCTGAGCTTTGGTCCGCTTGTCCCTGACCACCCACCCCGCACCCAGATGGTGACCGACTGGAGGAAAGTAAGCGAAAAGCTAAAATCCGACACTCTGTCACCTCAGCTGGAATCCATCCCTGACCTTATCGTTTCTGTCGGTGACACGATCGCCTCGTTTACAGAACACATGAAATCCGTTTTGAAGGATTGGTCACGCGAAGTCCCGGTAGTGGAAGACAACCGCTGGAAACTACCCGCTGACGTACGTGAGCTGATAACCGAGAAGAACGCAGCCATCCGTGCCTACGACTCCTTCTCCTGCGACGCGAACAAAGCCCACATGCGCAATTTACAGCGTGTTGTAAAGAAACGCATTGCGGAAGCTCGTTCGGACAACTGGGACAAGTTACTCGGTGAACTTGAGCCCAACCACCAAGCCTTCTGGAACCTTCAGACGAAGCTTCGCGCTCCCGAAGAATCTTCCACCCCTTCACTCATCCGCCCCGATAAGAGCATCGCTTTCGATAGCTCTGAAAAAGCCGAGCTCCTAGCCGACAGTCTCGAGTCCCAATGCTCCCTGATTTACCTACCGGTCGACCCAAAGGACCCTGCCAAAGTGGACGCCGAGGTCGAACGTAGAGCCTCTCTCCCGCCCGTCGAAGACTCTGATGATCCTCTGCCCCCGTCATCCCTGACGAGGAGCAAGACATCATTAACGGGCTTCAGGCACGCAAAGCCCCCGGCTCAGATGGAATTACAGGGAGGAGGAGGAGTTTAAATACCAATATAACAATATATACCATATTTAAACTCCTTCCCGCCCCACTGATCATGCTCAAGACTGCCCATCTTCTATGGCGCCATGAGTAATAACATGTTCCCACAAGCCTGGAAAGAGGCCTCTGTTATAGGTATCCCCAAACCCGGCAAGCCCAAATCCGACCCCACCAGCTATCGCCTCATCAGACTGCTCAACGTTCTCGGCAAAATCTACGAGACTATGCCGAAGCGAAGAGTCTGATGCCCGACGAGCAGTTTGGGTTCCGTACCCAACACTCGTGCGTCCAGTGAGCGCACCGCATATTCGAGCCAATCAGTGCCGGCTTCCCCATCCCCCCGCCCCTTGCTCGAGCCAGCCCGCGTGGCCGCTGAGCCAGTAGCTTTAAATACCCCCTCACCAGCTGTCCCTTGCTGCCCCCCCCCGCGACGCCCCAAGCCGAGGTCCGAACCAGAAGTACACAGGGGGTGCCCTTAGTGTGTAGTCGCGCTGTTTGTAAGTTTATTTAAGCCCTGGCTGGAGGCTACCATTCTTTTGAGGCATCCACAGGCAAGTCCGGTTAAGCAGTAGACAACCCTTTGGTTGATCTGCGAGATGCCACTGTCAAAAAAAAAAAACCTTTCTCCATTTTTGCACATCTGACAACGTTTATGCAAAATTTCAGGTTCAGTGATTTAGGTGTGAAAAGGTAACAAACAAACAAACTTACTTTCGTATTTATAATAATAGTTAGGATTTTCAAAATTTTCTGCATTTGCAAAAAAAATTAAAACTCCTATTATATTTCTATTATCCTATATATTTCTGCCGTTTGCCAGCAGCTACCTAACCTAGGAGAAAGTGTCGGATCGGTTCATTGGTGTAGGCATGAATAAGTAACAAACAACCTGAAAAACTTACTTTCGCATTTATAATATTAGCTATTTTTACGATTGTCATTTCTCAACAGGGCTCCGTCTCAAAATCGATCGTTAATCGAAACCTGATCTGTCTAAACGAAGACACCTTGGGGGCCATAGTGAAGGGCGGTATAGCACAATATGTGGCCATGGAACTGGCTCTAGAACATAGCCGAGGGAGACAGGACCGAGCACAGCCCGCCAGGCATATGACACCTTGGATCAGCGCCTCTTTACCAGGGTAATTATGTCAAATACATTTTTTAAACGCTAAGAGAGATTTGAGACTCGATTTTTTGTTTTCTTCTAAAATTCTGGATGTTGTTATCGTATTTTTATCAATAGTTTACTTATTAATTGTTGGAATTTATTGGGCTTAGTACGTTGCTTTATCACAGTTTTACCTGTCCTTTTATTCATTAACACTATGTGACACCGAAATAAATAGGTATCTATATAGAAGATTTAAAAAAAAAAACAATTTATACACATTCAAACATTATATTAAGGCACAACTTGAAAAAAAAAAAAGTTGTTTATTGGTACCAGAATATCATTCACAAAGATAATGTTTATAAATAAAAGTACGTTAATCGCAGGAGTTGGTGATACTGGTTACCAAACTAAAGACAGGAAGGAACATAAAACAGAGTGTGCTAATTATGCTAATACAATGTGTCCAGCACCCTAGAAGCAATGAATGCACTTTTTTATAATATAATTGCTTATCTTATCTCATCATAAGCGAACTTTTATTTAAGTTTTTATGAGAAAAAGAAAGTTTTTAATCCTAAAGCGCTCGACGCTCGGGTCAGCATCGAGAGATGAAAATACAACAGTCCGATAACATGTCTGTAGACGCTCATTAAGTGTTTCTATTGCTAGTGAACAATGGGCATTGCCTATAAACGACAGTAATAATTAAAAAAAAATGATACTCTTATTCGTTGCAGTTTTTGTTTATAGTTCACACATACCTTTGGGTTTTCTTTTTTTACTGGTTTTATCTCTCTCTCTGTCTCTCTTTCTCTCTCTCTGTCTCTCTCACTCTTTAATTGACATGATGACATTCACGGTAACTGAATGTTTAATGACTAAAACAGTTTTCTGACAAGCACGAGTCTTTTGTTCAAATGATGCGATTGGCTGAATAGTATTAATAAACAGCCAATGAAATCATTTGCCTCGAGATTTGGCCACAGATTAATAAACATTACCCCAACATGGTTCTTCATAGCAAGGGTTATGTTCAAGTGAAATGTCGCCAGGTCTCGCGAGGTGTGCGAGTGCGTGACGCGCGTGCGGCTGATCTCGTGGCTGGTGATGGGTGCGCTGTGCAACAGCCGCACGCACCAGCTGCCCACGTCGCACGCGCAGGCCGCGCAGATGCACCAGCCGGTGCCGCAGGATGCTACCTGTCATATTACTGACTACATTCAGGTAGGACACTTCTTTTTTATATATTTTTTTTTTAATTTAAGTAGATAATTTCGTTAATTATTTCTAGAATACATATGAACCTCGTGGCTAAGTAATAACTGCCGCACCGATCCATAAGGTTAAGCTACGCTTTCCGCGGTTGGTCCGTGGATGGGTGACCATCTACATATCGAGACTCCTCCGTGCCTCGAAAAGCACGTAAAGCCGTTGGTCCCGGCTGTTATTCGTGGATCTTTGACAGTCGTTACGGGTAGTCAGAAGTACTCAGAAGCCTGAACGTCTGACAGCCAGTCTTACCAAGGGGTCTCGTATTAGCCAGTTACTGGGTTGTGGAGGTCAGATAGGCAGTCTCTCCATGTAAAATAGTGGTATTCAGCTGCATCCGGTTAGACTGGAAGCCGACCCCAACATAGTTGGGAAAAGACTAGGCAGATTGATATACCTAAATAATTTACCAAAGTTATGTCAAAACGATTTAGAGGAAGCCACTATTAATTAAAATTATTTGAACTCTATACACACCTGTCTCTAAAAGCCTTTTCCTGTGTTTCTATTCGAGGAAGGTTTTCAGCCGCTGTGACAAAACGGACAGACAAAGTCGCGCCACCATAAGTGCTATAATATTACCATTTTGATAAGGAACCCTGAAAAACCTCGACTGTTAATCTTTAACCATACTCGTGTTTTAATTTTTTATCGTATTTTAAACTTGAAGGCAAAATACCTAAACGTTGTTTCTCAATTTGCAAATGTACGGTAAATTGACTCGAAGTCCCTTATAGATTATAACTTTCCTCGTGACTGTACTCTGACATTGTCGACAGACAATAATGTCATCATACGTCGAACAAACAAAGCCAGCAGCCCTGCGCATGTCAGCCCTCCTCCACGCCTTCGTCCTCTGCCAACTATGGACCCTATACCTGGAACAGCTGGCAGGTGCCTCGCCGCCCTGCAGCGAGCCACACAACACCACCACCTGCATCCTGCTGGACTTCTGGTGTAAGCTGGTGCCCAGCATCCTGCAGGTCACCGTACAATCTAAAGTGGTAAGGACCAACGTACCTACTGTCCGTTCTTAAGTATCTGATGAAAATATACCTCCAAACATGTCTTTGTTGAAAGACTTTAACACTCTAAGGTCCATTTCTGTAAAAAAATCAGCTGTTCCATACAAAAATCTAAATGTAGGGAATAGTTGATTTTTTTTAGTGAAAGCTATTCATAATGATGAGTACAATGACCCCTTAAAATATTGGCCACGAATTCAAATTTATCCTATATATGTTATTTACCAAAGTTGTAATTTTATGCTGCATGTTCTTTTTAGACAAAAACACAAGATTAACCTAGTTAACTTAAATAAGTAACTGTGATCTATTTTTAATAGTTAAGGAAATTATTGTAGATATGCCTCTTTTATAAATAAAAGATATTATTATTATTATACGAATCCTGTTCAAGATATATTGTTTCCCAATCACAAACACATTCTTCTGTATTCAGAAGATACCAACTTCCTAGGAAAAGCTTTAGAAAGTAAAGAAACCCAAGCTCTAATATTTTAAAGAATTGTCAATATAGGATAGTGTCATTAAGTATTCTTCACAAAGTATGACAGGGAAGTAATGCTGTCATCTAGCACGCAACAGAACTAATCAAAGCAATTTACAATATTGGTAACTTTAGGCTTTAGTTTTTTCTAAGAACATTTTAAATCACACGTTATATAAAAAATAAAATAGCCTTTATTTCTACGACATTCACAACTTTTTTTATATATTTTTTTTACACGTCGTCGTAGTTATAAAAAAGAATTGATAAAGTCAACATTACCTATCCCTGTGATAAAATGGCGAAACAAACTCACTGCATTACAATAAATCTAAGTTCAAGAATAAAAGTAACATAATTTTCAGCTGGCAGAGACGGTGAACCTTCACTTCCTGAGTCTACTGGAGTCGTTACTGGAGTGTAACTCCACCGTGCTGAACAAGCTACTGCCTTTGTGGACACCTATACTGCATTCGCCATTGTTCAATGTAAGTACTCATTTTATTCTAGCTTTTGTTGCCAATTTCCTTGTCCTTTTTTATTATTTATTTATTTATTTAGATCATGGAGAACTTACAGCTGACAAAAACAAACAAGAAAGGAAATGATAGTCACCAAAAAGCCAATAACAAATCCTCACGTATAGTTATTATCCCGGAAATGTAACGTTTTGCTATGTACAGAGGCCAGCACATCAAGCTACCCCAATCGTCCATGAGGGTTTTCTGTGGAAAACTTTCATGGACGTGACAAACCTTCCGTACGAGGATCTCTGGGGAATGTCTGTTAAAGTCTGTAGTTCTATCATTGAAACCATTGCGCCCTATTTAGCTTTCATATTTAATACTAGTGTGGACCAAGGAGTCTTTCCGGATCTTATGAAACATAGTAAAGTAGTGCCATTGTTCAAATCCGGTGATAGTAAAGAACCCAACAATTATAGGCCTGTGTCAATTCTGCCAGTTCTCAGTAAAGTGTTTGAAAAGTTGATGCTCAATCAAATGTTACGTCACTTTAATAAAAATTCCATCTTGCATGAACAACAGTTTGGTTTCACCAAAAGGCGTTGTACTACTGACGCTGGTGTCACCCTAATAAAGAACATTTTTAGCGCCTGGGAAGAAGCACAAGATGCCATTGGAATCTTTGGCGATCTCTCTAAGGCGTTCGATTGCGTAGAACATGAGACGCTTCTGCTGAAACTAGAGCACTATGGGATTAGAAATACAGCCCTTGATTTACTTAGATCATACCTGAAAGATAGAAAGGTTAAAGTTCAAGTAAATGGTGTGAACTCGCTGGGGTCGGAAATGACAATGGGCGTTCCTCAAGGTTCGATATTGGGTCCATTCCTATTTTTAGTTTACATTAACGATTTACCCCAATCACTTCAAAATCAACCGAAGATGGTGTTATTTGCAGATGACACGTCATTAATTTTTAAAATTGATCGACGCTCACAAAATCTTGACGACGTGAATAACTCTATTCTTCAGGTCCAAGATTGGTTTACGGTAAATAATTTGGTCTAAATGAAAAAAAAACCAAATGCATTAGATTTAAATGACCTAATGTTAAAAGTAGCGAGTGTGACATCATATTGAACGGAGAAAAGCTAGAATTTACTAAGCAGACGGTTTTCCTGGGAATCACGCTAGACGACAAGTTACAATGGGGTCCCCACATAACAACTCTTGCGGGACGGCTAAGCTCGGCCGCTTATGCTGTTAGAAAGATAAGGCAGTTGACAGACGTAGAAACCGCGCGCTTGGTCTACTTTAGTTACTTCCACAGCATTATGTCGTATGGCATTTTACTGTAGGGTCGGGCTGCTGACATTGAATCCATTTTTATTCTACAAAAGCGAGCTATCAGAGCTATTTACAATCTACGTCGCCGCGAATCGCTTAGGGAACTATTTAAAAGTATTAATATTATGACGGTACCACGCCAATTCATTTATGAAAACATTATGTACAGAGCTATTTACAATCTACGTCGCCGCGAATCGCTTAGGGAACTATTTAAAAGTATTAATATTATGACGGTACCATGCCAATTCATTTATGAAAACATTATGTATGTAAGAAAAAATCGACATCTTTTTAACAAAATAAGTGATAGGCATAACTTTAATACTAGAAATAAAGATAAAATAGTTCAACCCTTTTTTAGGTTATCAAAAGTACATACATCTTTTATGGGGTTCTGTGTTAAATGTTACAACAAAATACCTTGTGACATTCTGCAATTAAATGAAAGAAAATTTAAAACTCACATTAAAAATACACTTTGTAAACAAGGATATTACAAATTAGAGGATTATATAAAGGATAAGGATGCTTGGAAACATGCTGGTCCTGCTCCACAGGGCAATCTAGTGTCTAGACAAAATAAAACTGGTTGCTAAGTAAATTAGGTAATAATTTATTATTTATAAAATATTATTTTAACATGTTGAAATAACTTCTCACACATTGATTGATTTATTATTATTAACTTTTAGAATGTTTGTAAATATGTGAGCACCATGTACTTTTGACATACTTAAGTTTACCTACCATTATATGTGTTTTTCTTTTCACCTTTTGTGGTGTAGTGTTTTTATTCTGGGTGCATCTTCTTCACATATAATGTTATAATTCATGTATACAAAACATTGTAAAACATTTTAAAAGAGTAACGGTGGAGTTTCTTGCCCATTCTTCTCCACACGAAACTACCTTTTGGAAGGGGCGACTAGAATCAATTCTATTTCTTGTTCATTTTGACGTTCAAAAGTGCCTTACTTGTGCCTATTTGAAATAAATGATTTGACTTTGACTTTGACTTTGTACAGTCTGATTTATCTATACTATCTATATCTATACTAATATTATAAAGAGGTAAAATTTGTAAGTTTGTATGTAGGGGGTAATCTCCGGAACTAATGATCCAATTTAAAAAAAAAAATCACTGATAGAAAGCTACATTATTCCTGAGTGCTATAGGCTATAAATTATATTTATATCGTACATATTAGCCGAGCTATCGCAATTTTCGTCTAGCAAGTCGGAAAGAAATACCTCCGAAAACAGAATTATTTGCATGCGCTGCCTAAACAGTTGTTTAAAATTGAAAGCAGTGTATGGGAACCCGGTTTGCCTTAATTATTTCTACAAAAAAGTCCGCGACACCATGTTCCTATCTTTTTTAACTTTTATATTTCGTTTTATGTTTTAAAAAAGTATTTTTTCGACTTACTTCTGTTTGGATGATTATTTAAACAACAAAATATCAATTCTTATCAAATTGAATTATTTTATGATCACAAGGACATCACAGAGATAAGATTTGCCCTCCACAGTATTAGCCACAGACGAAGTCGCGGACAGAAGCTAGTGTATCTATAAAATTAATTAAAAGCCGCACAAAACTGTTCATGTTGAATGTTAAAAGAGGTGGTTTAGCCTAATTAACTTTGCTTACATTATATTAGTTTATTTTGAATAAGATCTTTTCGTTAACTTGTGTTTATATTCATATTAATACCCGAGTATAACAAAAGAGATGGTATTCAGTCAAGAGAAACTAGAATTTGTCGATAAAACTGTTTTCCTAGGGATCGCGCTCGACTCAAGGCTACAATGGGGTCCTTATTTAACATCTCTTGCAGGACGGCTAAGTTCTGCAGCATATGCTGTCAGAAAGATCCGTCAATATACTGATGCAGATACCGCAAGGCTAGTCTATTTTAGTTATTTTCATAGTATCATGTCTTACGGTATTTTACTTTGGGGTCGAGCTGCAGACATCGAGTATATTTTTATTCTGCAGAAAAGAGCTCTCTGAGCCATATATAATCTCTGTAGGCGCGATTCTCTAAGGGAACGGTTTAAGGTTATTAACATCATGACTGTACCTTGTCAATATATCTATGAAAACATCATGTACGCACGGGAAAAGCCGAACCGGTATGTACCGAACTTGTTTGTGCCGAACCGGTTTGTGCCGAACCGGTTTGTTCCGAACTTGTTTGTGCTGAACCAGTTTATGGCGAACCGGTATGTACCGAACTTGTGTGTGCAGAACCGGTTTGTGCCGAACCGGTTTGAGCCGAACCGGTTTGTGCCGAACCGGTTTGTGCCGAACCGGTATGTACCGAACCGGTATGAACCGAACTTGTTTGTACCGAACTTGTTAGTGCCGAACCGGTTTGTGCCGAACCGGTTTGTGCCGTACCGGTATGTACCGAACTTGTTTGTGCCAAACCGGTCTGTGCCGAACCGGTATGTACCGAACTTGTTTGTACCGAACTTGTTAGTGCCGAACCGGTTTGTGCCGAACCGGTATGTACCGAACTTGTGTGTGCCGAACCGGTTTGTACCGAACTGTATTGTGCCGAACCGGTATGTACCGAACTTATTTGTGCCGAACCGGTTTGTGCCGAACCGGTATGTACCGAACTTGTTTGTGCCGAACCGGTTTGTGCCGAAGTGGTTTGTGCCGGACCGGTTTGTACCGAAATTATTTGTGCCGAACCGGTTTGTGCCGAACCGGTATGTACCGAACTTGTTTATGCCGAGCCGGTTTGTGCCGAACCGGTATGTACCGAACTTGTTTGTGCCGAACCGGTTTGTGTCGATTTTTGCCTAGTTTGTGCCCAACCGATTTATGCTGAACTAGTTTGTGCCGAACCGGGATGTACCGAACTTGTGCGTGCCGAACCGGTTTGTACCGAACTGGTTTGTGCCGAACCGGTATGTACCGAACTTATTGGTGCCGAACCGGTTTGTACCGAACTTATTTGTGCCGAACTTGTTTGTGCCGAACCGGTTTGTGCCGAACCGTTATGTACCGAACTTATTTGTGCCGAACTCGTTTGTGCCGAACCGGTTTGCGCCGAACCGGTTTGTGTCGATTTTTGCCTAGTTTGTGCCCAACCGATTTATGCCGAACTTAGAAGTCAGTTTTTTTGTAAGTGATTAGACAGGCGGGACCTTTGTAGTGTGTAGCTTTTGGTGAGCTTTTCCGGACTACAAGCAACGTGTTCCCCGCAGATGCCCCGCCACGTGGCGGCGCGCCTGGCCACCTGCCGCGCGCTGGCGCCCTGCGCGGGCGCACGCGGGGACGCGCACAGCGCGGCGGGGGCGGCTGCACAGCGCCGCCTGCACCGCCTGCTGGCCAAGATGGCGCAGCTAGAGCTGCAGCCGCACTCTTTCTACTTCATATAGTGGCCCGGCCCGCTACACACCCTGCGCGGGCGCACGCGGGGACGCGCACAGCGCGGCGGGGGCGGCTGCACAGCGCCGCCTGCACCGCCTGCTGGCCAAGATGGCGCAGCTAGAGCTGCAGCCGCACTCTTTCTACTTCATATAGTGGCCCGGCCCGCTACACACCCTGCGCGGGCGCACGCGGGGACGCGCACAGCGCGGCGGGGGCGGCTGCACAGCGCCGCCTGCACCGCCTGCTGGCCAAGATGGCGCAGCTAGAGCTGCAGCCGCACTCTTTCTACTTCATATAGTGGCCCGGCCCGCTACACACCCTGCGCGGGCGCACGCGGGGACGCGCACAGCGCGGCGGGGGCGGCTGCACAGCGCCGCCTGCACCGCCTGCTGGCCAAGATGGCGCAGCTAGAGCTGCAGCCGCACTCTTTCTACTTCATATAGTGGCCCGGCCCGCTACACACCCTGCGCGGGCGCACGCGGGGACGCGCACAGCGCGGCGGGGGCGGCTGCACAGCGCCGCCTGCACCGCCTGCTGGCCAAGATGGCGCAGCTAGAGCTGCAGCCGCACTCTTTCTACTTCATATAGTGGCCCGGCCCGCTACACACCCTGCGCGGGCGCACGCGGGGACGCGCACAGCGCGGCGGGGGCGGCTGCACAGCGCCGCCTGCACCGCCTGCTGGCCAAGATGGCGCAGCTAGAGCTGCAGCCGCACTCTTTCTACTTCATATAGTGGCCCGGCCCGCTACACACCCTGCGCGGGCGCACGCGGGGACGCGCACAGCGCGGCGGGGGCGGCTGCACAGCGCCGCCTGCACCGCCTGCTGGCCAAGATGGCGCAGCTAGAGCTGCAGCCGCACTCTTTCTACTTCATATAGTGGCCCGGCCCGCTACACACCCTGCGCGGGCGCACGCGGGGACGCGCACAGCGCGGCGGGGGCGGCTGCACAGCGCCGCCTGCACCGCCTGCTGGCCAAGATGGCGCAGCTAGAGCTGCAGCCGCACTCTTTCTACTTCATATAGTGGCCCGGCCCGCTACACACCCTGCGCGGGCGCACGCGGGGACGCGCACAGCGCGGCGGGGGCGGCTGCACAGCGCCGCCTGCACCGCCTGCTGGCCAAGATGGCGCAGCTAGAGCTGCAGCCGCACTCTTTCTACTTCATATAGTGGCCCGGCCCGCTACACACCCTGCGCGGGCGCACGCGGGGACGCGCACAGCGCGGCGGGGGCGGCTGCACAGCGCCGCCTGCACCGCCTGCTGGCCAAGATGGCGCAGCTAGAGCTGCAGCCGCACTCTTTCTACTTCATATAGTGGCCCGGCCCGCTACACACCCTGCGCGGGCGCACGCGGGGACGCGCACAGCGCGGCGGGGGCGGCTGCACAGCGCCGCCTGCACCGCCTGCTGGCCAAGATGGCGCAGCTAGAGCTGCAGCCGCACTCTTTCTACTTCATATAGTGGCCCGGCCCGCTACACACCCTGCGCGGGCGCACGCGGGGACGCGCACAGCGCGGCGGGGGCGGCTGCACAGCGCCGCCTGCACCGCCTGCTGGCCAAGATGGCGCAGCTAGAGCTGCAGCCGCACTCTTTCTACTTCATATAGTGGCCCGGCCCGCTACACACCCTGCGCGGGCGCACGCGGGGACGCGCACAGCGCGGCGGGGGCGGCTGCACAGCGCCGCCTGCACCGCCTGCTGGCCAAGATGGCGCAGCTAGAGCTGCAGCCGCACTCTTTCTACTTCATATAGTGGCCCGGCCCGCTACACACCCTGCGCGGGCGCACGCGGGGACGCGCACAGCGCGGCGGGGGCGGCTGCACAGCGCCGCCTGCACCGCCTGCTGGCCAAGATGGCGCAGCTAGAGCTGCAGCCGCACTCTTTCTACTTCATATAGTGGCCCGGCCCGCTACACACCCTGCGCGGGCGCACGCGGGGACGCGCACAGCGCGGCGGGGGCGGCTGCACAGCGCCGCCTGCACCGCCTGCTGGCCAAGATGGCGCAGCTAGAGCTGCAGCCGCACTCTTTCTACTTCATATAGTGGCCCGGCCCGCTACACACCCTGCGCGGGCGCACGCGGGGACGCGCACAGCGCGGCGGGGGCGGCTGCACAGCGCCGCCTGCACCGCCTGCTGGCCAAGATGGCGCAGCTAGAGCTGCAGCCGCACTCTTTCTACTTCATATAGTGGCCCGGCCCGCTACACACCCTGCGCGGGCGCACGCGGGGACGCGCACAGCGCGGCGGGGGCGGCTGCACAGCGCCGCCTGCACCGCCTGCTGGCCAAGATGGCGCAGCTAGAGCTGCAGCCGCACTCTTTCTACTTCATATAGTGGCCCGGCCCGCTACGCGCCTTCATCACAACTACGTAAGTTTTAATAACTATTTGCATTTGATCATAATCATATTTTTGTTTTAACAAAAAAATACACATACACACATATTTACGATAATAGATAGAAAAATTGTATTTATCACACTTCATTATTCAAACTTCTTTTAATGTCACGGCCATGATATGACGCTATCCACGATGATATTCATAAAAAAAGTGTTTTCTTAAATTCGTTACCTTACCTACATTAGTGAGAGTTCAAGCAATTTGCCAAGATCCAATGTTTATACATATTATGGTTTTTGTCGTAACTTAAGGCATTTTTGAAGGCAGCGTGTTTTGAGATTGCGTTCCGTTTCACCAAAAAATCCGGTCTTGAATTTCAGTAAAGTATTTAATTTCCATTCGTTCCCCAAATTACTAATTCACAAATCATATGGCCATACATTCAATACATAATAAAACGTTCTAATCGGTACTGCACTTTGATATACGAAATACTAGCAGTATTTTAATTTTCCAAGCGGCCAAGTGCGAGTCAGACTCGCACATCCTTCGAAAACTTCCGTACCGCCGTACCATATTTTAGAATAATTTCTTAAAACGCCGAAAAGAACATGTTACTTACATGGTATACTAACTTTATTTTATGTTTATAATTTGTTGTTATTGCGGCCATAGTAGTAATCTGTGAAAATTTCAAATCTCTTCCTAAATTACGGTTCAAAAGAAACACTGAACGACAACGGCTAACAGAAACATATTTCCTCAGATGACAACGCAGTAGTCGCGACCAGAACGAATCATCTTGAGTTATCAACTCTTCATTCCGTGTCACTCCTTCTACGGGTCCGGTTTGCTCGCTGTGTATTACGTACGTACTCTTATGTATTATTAAGTACGTACCTAATTTACTGTCTACAAAGCAACATGTGGAAATGAAACATCATCAAAATACAGCATACTCCGTCTTCACGAGTAATATGTAACATGTTTTTATAGCTTGTAACCTTATAATTGTACAAATCTTGTAACTAGATTTTGATCGTCATCCAAAAGTCGTATTGTCTTGTTATTTCGTAGAAATATCAGGAACCGGTGACAATAACAAATGTTAATGATAAAAACCTGATGATGCAGCTAGGTTCATCAGGACAAGAGGAACTAACTCTAAAGCTTATGTTTAATAATGTGTGTTTAGGCTCGTTTTTTTGTTGAAGAGCCATTTTTGATTTGTGTAACCATGTAGACCAGCTGTAAGTGGCTGTCGATTGTACTGTAAGCCGCACGTCAATGGTAACATAACCAGCATGAGCTTATAGAGGTTTAAGAAACAGGGTGTAAAGTCACTAATTCCGTCTTTTAAAAAAAATGAGAATGCTCCAACCAGACAGTGTTATGTCCGGTGGGCTACTGCCCGACGATTCATATCGGGTCGTTGTAAAGTACAACTAAAAACCGATCCAAAAAAAAAACAAACGTCTGAAACAACTTATCTGTGAAACAATCGATAAATATTAAACAAAAAAGGGAAGTGGGGGTAAACGTAAATGTGAACTCTGCTTGCGCCAGCATTTTGCGTGACGTCGCATGTGGCGATGTAGATGCCGTCACAAGCTGAAATTCAATTAATTTATTCTATTGAATTTTGTTTATGCTATGCCAGCTCAAGGTCAATGTGTTACCACAGACCTGCAGTCGACTGTATCTTTACGTATATTAAAAAAATCTTCCAATATCATCGTTTACCTACTGCTACCAAATTGCAGTGAGTGAATTTTTAGTTTTTTAACGTAACGAAACCGTGTTTATTTGTGACCGTTTTTTATGTAGGTAGGTTACATAATATTTATGTTTAATATGCCAAACTTAGGAGATGTCAAACTAGGTAGAGCCTCTGTTAGGACGAGTTATATAGGTAGGTAGATAGGCATGCTATACATAGTAAACTGAGTCGCGATCGGACTAGAATTTATTTACCGTGACGACCGCGTATCTGCGGAGTGTGGAGGAGTGGAGGCCCAGTAGTATTGACTGCGATTGTACAGTCAGTCAATTCTGTAAAAATCTTACCATGAAAACTTAGCTGAAATGAGCTATCGGTCCACCTAATGCTAGTGACTGACACTATTGACAGCTTACTTTAAACTCACTCCATCCACGCAGGGATTTATCTTTAATGCCGCCCCTGGGCACCGGGAAAAGATCCGCCCGAATAATGGAATTTTAGTTAAACAGAAAAAATTAAGGGATAAAAAAAAATCCGAATTTTTTGGCAATTTTAACTATGACTACGTTTTCACGGTAAGATTTTTACAGAATAGCAACACTGTTCTTGTTGTTATCGTAAGGCACTTATTGTGTGTATTTATTTTCATCGCCACTGCTCTCAAAACGGTGAAGGAAAACGTCATGAGGAAACCAGCATGTCATAGAACAAAAAAAATTAAGACATTTGAGGTCCACCAACCCGCACTCGGTCCGCGTGGTGGATTATGGCCCACTCCCCCTCATAGAGGGGAGGCCTGTGTCCCAGCAATGAAAAGATTATAGGCTGATCATGGGTATTTTTTAACATAAACAGTTAAATCTTATCTGTAGAATTTATACGTCGGTTACACACAAAAAATGTCGAACTGTCATTTATTCTTCAGATAGAAGTTAGATCGTCCCTAAGTTTTTTTAAAAAAGGTTCTAGGAATTTTGGTTCAATTGAATTAAAACCTTGTTATGTACGGCACTAAGTTTATGTTCCCATTTGATCATTATTGAATAATCTGAATTATTACCTACGTGTTTACGTGGTAGAGGAGCTCGTGGCTAAGTACTAACAGCCGCACAGGTCGATCCACCAGGTTAAGCTACGCTTGCCGGGGTTGGCCGTAGATGGGTGACCATCTTTACATACCGAGACTCCTCCGTGCCTCGGAAAGCACGTTAAGCCCTTGGTCCCGGCTGTCATTTATGCATCTTTGACAGTCGTTACGGGTCGTCAGAAGCCCGAAAATCTGACAGCCAGTCTTACCAAAAGGTATCGTATAGCCCAGTTACTGGGTTATGGAGGTCAGATAGGCAGTCGCTCCATGTAAAATTCAGCTGCATCCGGTTAAACTGGAAGCCGACCCCAACATAGTTGGGAAAAGGCCAGAACAGATGATGTGTTTACGTGGTAGAGCCAAGCTGTAGTGTCCACCTGGCTACAGCTCCTGGGCTGGCTCGACCGGGGAAGTACCACGCTCTCACAGGAAACCAGCGACACGTAGCAACTTTAGGAGGGCAGAGCTAAGGTAGCTCGTTAAATTTAAATCTTCTTATGCTTTTTGCAATTTGCCGGTCGGTGTCTGGTCGTGTGTTGATAAAAAAGGATTCACGGCCGTATAGAATATCCATTTCGATATTTCTTACGTTCGCGAATTATATTTTGGTCAACACGCTATCTGATACTGACCAACAAATTGCAAAATGCATAAGATTTAACTTTCGCAAGCTACCCTACGCTTACGCCTTAAGTAGTTGCGTGTCGTTAGGTTAGTGAAGAGAACCGGAAGCCCTCCCTCCCCCCCGCACCTCGGGGAGGGAACAGCCATCTGAAAGTACTGACCTACAAGCTCCTGAATGATGAATCCCATCCGTATTATTGCGTATTGTCGTAGATACTTAGTCTACAAATAAATACGCATTATGAAGGCTTGAGATCCTGCATTCAGGACCTAGAAGTTAGTGCTTTGATAAGGCTGCTTTAAACCCCCCCCCGCACTGCGAAAAATTTCACTCGACTGTTTTTTGCAAAACTTGTACAGTTTTATACAATGATAATAATTTATTGATATTTGAGGTAGGTGCCTATAAAATTAAGAGGTCGCAGAAGTGAAAAAAAAAAATGTTTCAAAAATTTTTCGCAATGCGTGGTACTAGTCCTGTCTTCAAATTGTCCCCTTTAATTTTATTATAAGCCCCTTCTATGAGTTAATAAATGGACTTACTTTTGTGGTGCATTTCATCAACAGCATCTACAGCCACTCGGTCAAACTCAAACTCAGATTACAAAATATAGATTATATCATTAATTCATGTGAGAGCGATGCAGAGCGTAAAAAGCGTCCGTAATAAACAACAAACAAAATAATCAACAATTAAATTAAAGCAAGTCATAACCGCTAAGAGATGCCTAGTCTTACTGACAGGACCAGCACCAGGCCCGTGCCGGACGGCGCGTATATGTTCCACGCGCGCCTCAAAGAGATGTCAGCATGTGAAGGGGCCCCTCAGGGCCAAGCCTGCCGGGTAAGCGGGATTGTCCGAAAGGGTTACCGCTACCCCGGAACATAAAGGGCTACGGAAGGAACATGGATGGGTTTTAGTCAGTAAGAGTCTGACACTCCCTTCCCCTCCACCCAGATCGGGAGAAGTCATTGGATGATTTCCAAGCCTTAAAAAAAAAGTCTTACTGACAGCGCCCGTTCACAAACATGACGCATGGATTAGCAACATTCAGCTCAACCATTTTGAATAGAGTTAAATGATCAAACACACGCGCCACTATCAGGGAGATACTTTGCCTAACCTTCAAAAAATAAATAAAAGTCAGTTAATGCAGTCCCATTGAGGATTTTCAGCTGAAACCCTCTAGACTCTGGTGTCTCAAACTCAAACTCAAAGCATTTATTTCAAATAAACTAATTACAGGCACTTTTGAATGGTCAAGGTGTCGGTCAGTCAGAGAGATGAAGCTAGTTGCCCATTCCGGTACCTATGGAGAAGAACGGCCAAGAAACTCCATGGACACTCTTTTAAATCAAAATATGTTCACAAAAACTGGGTTACATCATTCATGTTGAAATATACACGTGATAACGATGCAGAACTTAATAAAAGCGTCCATAATTACAAGATTAAAAAAAAACAATTCAAAATTAAGTTAAATTTTAAAACAGCCGTTTACGAGACAAGTAGTAGGAGGTACAATATAATAATATTTTAACGTACAAATGTGGACGTATCATACAAGTTCTAACAGCCCCTTGTAACGCGCTGATGTAGTGATTGCTTAGAATTTGGTTGTCGAGATCGAATTATTGTGTTAATTTTTTTTTTAATATTTTCTGTTTCAATATACTTTATTAAAATGCTACATAGCGCCGCTGCGCTCCAACAGACACAAACCTAAAGTTACTGTGTCCTTCTATCTGCTAGCCAATTCTGTAAACATGTCACTGTGAAAATTTAGCTGAAGTGAGAGTGAAGTGAGCTGTCATTCCATCTTATGCTCGGGATTGACACTTCAGCTGTTTTACAGTGACATTTTTCAGAATCGACCCGCAGATCCTCTAATTGAAAGCAATATGTGCAGATAAAAAATAGGTACTTTAAATAAGTTTATAGGGTAGTCTGTCAGGAAGGTAGGTGATAAAAACAAAAAGCAGAATTGCACGTATGTAGTATAAACGAAACTAAGTAGTTTGCAAGTAATGTTTAAGAAGTGTTTGGAAACTTCTTAAACATTACTTGAATAGCAAACTTTAGCTAACAGTATTAGCTTAAACTTAAGTATATACCTAAACTATTGTAATAGGAATCGGTTAATCTAGAATACTTTTAGGAGTCTAACTGTAACGTAATTTTATTATTTAATCATTTTGATCTATAGGGTTTAAAGCTACATGCTCTAGGATAGTTAGGTTTAATTAATTTTAATGTAGTGTAATTGCAGGACAAGCTTTTCAACTCAATATCGCAAATATGTGTGACAATCTAGAATCAAATATTATTTATTTATTTAAAGACTTTGAAAGACTTACAGCTAAATACAATGGTCATTGATAACAGTAAAAAACAGGCTAGTCAAATTATTTGCAATACAACTAAAATTCATAATTCACTTTTATGTCGTTAAAGGCGTGTTTAGACGTTACATAGGACTATATGTGTCTATGCAATTCTTAGAATATTTTCTACATTCCTATTAATCTTGCTAGAGGCTGGCTAAACCTACCTCAGTGTCGGTGGTAGCAAAATTCTAAGGAATGAAAAGAGGCTCATGTGTGATGAGGAATGAAACAATTATGAGTATAAATGAGAATGGATGGAGAGTGAGAGGAAGAGCAAAGAAATAAGGGATGGATTGTGAGTGGAATGATATGGTAGGGGGCAATGAATGACAGCGCGATTGTTGACAGGCGAGAATATAAGAAGGAAATGTGAACCACCGTCTGCAAGGAACATTGGTGAAGGGCTAGAAGTTGTTTTGAAGATTTTTTTTTTAAATTATATAGAAGGCTAAAACACATCACTAACTCCGCCTTATCGCAGTCCACTGCTGGACATAGGTCTCATCAAGTTTCGGCTCAACGTCCATTTGTCCACCTGGCGCACTTAAGATGGTGGGTAAATGGATAACCTTAAAATGGCTTATATAATAACTCAACTATATCAAATATCGAATGGCCTAATGATCCAATAAAAACTATTTTATCTTTTATTTCTTACACAAATCGGTGATATTCAATTATTTGTAGTCGTGGCGGTCAAGAATTTAAAATAAACTGCATGAATTGTCTATGTATAAAAATATTTCGGTTAATCCTACCGGAGATATAACGTCCTACGATAAGCAAACATAATGATGCGTATTGGAGTTGAAAAGCCGGCCACCAGCAATTTTGTTTAGAGGTTAAAAGGAGAATGTACATACTGCAGTATTAGGTACTGTTAATATCTGGATTAGTCAAGCTGCCATAGTGTAGGAGTTTTATTGTTCATACTTATGTACTGGAAACATGACCCAATTAGAATAAACAAAGTAATTAAGTTGAAATATAATGTAGAAAGGTACCCACACAGACGTTAAAATACGTACAAAGCAATAGTAAAACATCAAGTACTTAAGTCAGTTTACTGCCACTTCAGTCCAAGTTACACTCGTATCAGCGAGTCTTTGGCATGTTAAAATTAGAGGTCGCAGGTAGTCGGGTTCCCGGCGAAGAACCTAATTGTAGGGTCACCGTTGACCCTCCAATCAACCAACTCTTGGGCATCACGAAACTATGTTTTCAACATGAATAACTGTCACATCTCGGGCAGTCTGAAGACAATTATGACATCAAGTAAGGCTTTTGCATGAATAATTTTTATCTATTAGTAATTTCTAAACAGATTTAAAAAAAACTGTGTTGAAACCATCACATTATTTTGTTTGTACTATTTTATTTTTAAACGTTCAAACAGGCTGTGGGGAATTAATTACATGAAATCGTAATTAAAACTACTGAAATGTAGGTATATATAGTATATAATAATATAGTGTTAGCGTAAGAATTTAGTAAAAAATATCATTCCGCGATTTAAATGCAATATCAGCCACTATTAATTATTTGGTTTCAAATGACATGTCGCGGAGACATCACAGATCACATTCACAACTTCTTACAAGAGAGAATAAACTCTAAATAAAATATTGTTATTGGCTAATATCAGTAACCTTTCACTTACCAAAAAGTCGGGCTGCTATTTGGCGATATCTTAATGGAAAACCCTGTAAAACCTGTATCTGTATCGTTGTAACACAACAGTCGAATCGCGAATTAATTGCGGTTGGTTGAAGAGTTTAATCTTAGTATAGGTTAAAATAAAGAATAGTACGTAATGCTTAAAATGCAAGTTCGTAACGACAGGCTATTACAATAATTAGCTAAAAAGATCAATAACAATTAATTTTTGGGTAACTTTAACATATAAATATACTTAATATATAATTCTAGCATTAAAGTTATAACTATAAGTCAATGCCGAAAAACAGCTTCGCAGATATAAACGCGGCGACTGTTCATGCCCCCCGCAATAGCTACTAGATAACAAAAAAAAATTAGTCATATCAATTAACCATAATTAGTCATATAATTAGGGTTAAAATAGTCAGTAACTTAATTAATTTAAGTATTGTAAATGTCACTAATGTGAGCAAGATCATTGAGAGCCCTTGTTAGGTAAATAAACACGGCTTCTGTACAGATATAAGTCCGTGATTGGTTTAATAAAAAAAAAAACAATAAAACAGCAAAAATAAAAAAAAAACACTACTTAAATGAAAAAAAAAACAAAAAAAATACAAAAATTAAAAAACAAAAAAATACAAATAAGTAAAAAAATAAAAAAAAACAAAATAAAAATCAAAAACAAAAAAAATACATACATATAATTATGAATATTTAGATTTTAATTGTAAATATGATTAGAGTAACATTATATTCATTGAACAAAAAAAAGAAGTAAAATTAAAAAACAAACAAAAAAAATTAAAAACAAAAATACAAAAAAATTTAAAAACTTAAAAAAAAAAGACAAAAACACAAAAAGGCAAAAGACGTAGAATAGTCTAGTGTAAGCTTTGATCCACTTGTAAATTTGCTATGTTACCTAAAGCAATAGGTAACATAACATAATATACAAGTAATTAGACATTAATTAGTCAAAAAGTAAGTTGTATATTTGATAAATCTGTAAAAGTGTTAACGAAATCTTGCAAACGAGGTGAATAATTAATGACGATTTAAACACGGCTCTTGTACATATTACGCCGTGGTAGACTAAGAATAGTTAATATAAGAGTAAGTTGATATTATTAGAGTATAATAGTTCTATCCGAATCAAAGACGTTTATATGCAGTAGGTATCTAAATTATAATTATTAGTCTCGCAAGTTTTCTCGTGCCAGTTGAAATCCGCCGACGCAATAAAACTTGCAAGTGGGAATTAGTACATACGTCGTATTAAAGTAAAACACGCAAGTTGTACAATTAATAATATTAAATAAGCCAAAAAAAAATGAAAAAAAAAATATATAAAAAGTGCTAAAATGAAAAAAAAAGTGCTTAAATGGGCATAATTATATCAGTCATCTAAGGTACCCTTACGAGTATTAAAAGTATTTTACACGTTATATTTTGTAAAAATGAAAGCGTGTTAGTCTAAATAATTAAGTAATTAGGTAGAAGTTACATACAATTAACTATAAAATTCATAATACGCATTACAGTTAAATAAAATTAAAAATTAAACAGGTATTATAGGAAACGTATAAATAATATCGGCTTCATTGGTCTTTTAATTTTTTACAAGTTTGACAATACTATAACTTATACGAAAGTCACTCAATTTGTTTTGTTACTTGCAAGTAAAATAAAATAAAAACACTTGATAATATTAAAAAAGAATAGGAGCCCAGCCTACCATTGCGGGCAGCTTTTAAAAGACCGGACTGTATACATCTCACGATCTCGATAACTAAAGCAACAACTACATCGCGACGCGTTCCACCATGCTATGTTTAAGTGCGTAGGCGCTGCGCTAACACGAAACCACAATAATAAAACATCAGGAATAAGGCGCAGTACGTTATTAGGTACATCAACAAAAGACAAAGACAGAACAGAGATAAAAAAATCCTTTATCGCTGGGGTTGGAACTAGATATTTTTTTAAGTGTTTCGAAAAAGGGCTTATTGGACGACTCCCACGAATTTAACTCGCACAAAACGTGCGAATCGACTCCTTTAAAAAATATTATTTTTTCTGTAGTCGATTCGCACAAATTTTATTTATTGGCCTGCAAATCGACACCCTCACAAAAATGTAGTAGGCTATTCGCTCCCCATTAAATAACCTTGTGCGAATCGACTACAGAAAAAATAATATTTTTTAAAGGAGTCGATTCGCACGTTTGGTGCGAGTTAAATTCGTGCGAGTCGTCCAATAAGCCCGAAAAAGATTAGATGCTTGACCAAGCTGACCTGCTTAAAGCGGAAAAGAATATTCTAAACCTTCAAAATATTTAAGTTACTGTTCTCGAAGATGATATCGATCCAGAAAATTCAGCTTGCACCTAATAAATAATAAAAAATACTATACCTCTATGTGAATACTAATTAATGAATTAATACTTACAATACAATTACAATTAATACTTTACGCTAGTTGTGATACATCAAGCAACTAGCGTCAAGTTTACATTGTAACCGAACAGTGCCGAATTAAGCAAGTACGGGGCCCGTAGCAAATTATATCCAGGGGCCCTTCATCTGCTATGGGTTCTTATGTACAAAGTAGTAAAAAAAGTTTAACTCTCAAAACGTTTAATTGTTATCTATAAGTTCTGTTCTATACAGTATGATTTTTTAGTCACCGTCCAAATTAATTCTAGGCATTAGGTATCATTCACTAAGTCTATTAAAAAAAAAAAAACAATACGTAAAATTTTCATCTTAAATTATTTTCTCGAAAGAATTATCCGCTCTGCTTGGTCACTAAGTTATACGTTAATAATACTACACTTGCCGCGCAAACATTCAATGAAAAGGGCAGCGCGCACCCCGCTTACCCCCGTCCACCCCCGCCCCGCTACACCTGCGCGGCACATCTATGATCTATCCTTTCTTTAGTCGGCCCCGCGCACCCTTTTGCGGCGCAAGCGCTTACTTCCGTGTTCCCGCGCAACCCGCCGCCGGCGCCCCGCGCTATCGTGAATTTGTTTACAATGTATTCCTACCGCGAGTATTACGAAATGGTGCGATCTTACTTACTTAGTGGTGAAAGCTTGAACGGTGCCCAAAGACTGAACGAAGTCGCCAAACGATTTTGGCCGCGAATCAGAGGCTACTAGACCATGGCCAATTTATAGCTCCTACACACGCTCAAGGACGTGGCAGGCCGAGACTCGCAGTAGAGATCGAAGACGATTATCTTCGATTTCTTTGAACGGAGCCCTAGATCGAGTACACGAGATGCAGCGCGGCGCTTCGGCGTAAGCCAATATGCCGTGTGGAAACTTCTCCATGTTGCTGGGTTGCACCCGTACCATTTCCAAAAGGTACAGGCCTTGAACGACGCAGACGCCGTTCCCTGTCGAGCCTTCTGCGAGTGGCTGATCGCACACCCTGAAGCTGATATTTTGTGGACTGACGAGGCCATGTTTACTCGAGTGGGGCTGTATAATCAGCATAATGAACATTGGTGGTCATTTCGAAACCCACACATGATACGAGAAACATATCACCAAGTGCGGTTTAGCGCAAATGTGTGGGCTGGAATTGTTGGCAACAGAATACTGGGGCCAAAGCGCAAATTGTACGTGCATTCGACCAAGTGAAAAGTGACACTGTAGTGCTCAACAAACTTAAAAATAATGTGCATAAACGTGCAAGACTCTGTTTAGAGAGAAACGGTATGCATTTTGAACATTTATTAAAGTACTGTTTATTATTATTAATGTGATTGTTCTAAGATGATTTTGATTAGATTTTTAATTATGTGTACATAAGTTGATTCAAATTTTTTAAATACGCCTATTAGCAAAAAGTTTTGGTACAGTTTTAATAAGGTGTTAAAGTTCTTATTTAGCTAATTTATTTTTACTTTCTAATCATGGTGAACATAGCACAAACTTTTGCTAATTGCCGGTCCTAAGCCCTTGAAAGTATGAAGGGATTTGCAACTTTGTTCATTTACTGTGTTATCAATGAATTGCGGCGGCGCGCGAGGCGGGCCGGCCCGCGTTGTTACCTAGCCCGTACGCACGGCGGCGCGGCGGTGTCCAGAAACATCAACTTTTTATAGATAACTTTGTGATGTGATACCTCAATATTTTTGTATTGAGTGATACTAAAAGGAAAAACACGTATTCAATGATTTTCGTAAAGGATTAATATATCAAAATTTGGACGGTGACTAAAAATTCATACTGTATATCGGTTCTCAACATAGAAGTGCCTTCGTAGCATCAGCTCCGACAACCTTTTCAAAATCGGATGTTTTTAAGTAAAAGCTTCCGTAAGAAAGCTTCGACGATGTGTAGCACCGGAAACAAAAAATGTATTTCTAAAACAGTCTGCAGCGCACTTAGCAGCTAAATTTAATGAATGTGACATCAAGTAAATTCGTTAGACTTCGTCTTACTATGTGTCACTCCAAAAAAATACGCTCAGATGGAGATTGGTTTAGTTACGCGGGCCCCGTAGCAATTGCTACTCTTGCTATATGGTTAATCCGGCACTGTAACCGAATATCATTAACACAACCTGAAAATTTCCATTCCATTTAAAGTTTTCGCGTTTCAAATTCAAGTAGTGCCACACGACGGGCTTGCTGGTGGCTTAAGAGTGTTAGGTATCAAACACATGATGGACGTGTATTGCAGACCGTGCAAGGTTTATTGTTGTATACTGGTATCACGGAATAAATAACAGCTTATGACGTAAAAAGATTCACGCTCTGACACCAAACCGACATACCGCGTCTGCATCGCTCGCACTTCCTTCGAGCATTAACTGTATGTAGCGATCCACGGCGATCGATTGTGCGTTCTGCGCTATTTTTTATGAGGTTGATCCGACGGCGATCGAGTGGCTGTAATAAGTCAATTTCATTATTTATGTTTCCTACAATTCGTTTCTAAAGCAATGTTTAATATTAAAGTCAATTCATTGACATAATTAATTTCTCCGTGCTTCGGAGGGCACGATAAGCCGTCGGTCCCGGCAGTCGCGCTTACACCTGCGACAGTCGTCACGGGCACTCACATGCTCGATACTCAACGTAAACTAGTCTCACCCGAGGACACCGGTGTTCCCACCAGCTGGGTTGCGGAGGTCAGACGGCAGCCTGCAGTCGCTTCGTGTAAAAAATTGGGTTCTTGGGTACAGGCTAGGATTGCCAAGCACGCGAGTTAGGGAAATGTCGACACGACATACTGACAAGTGTGATGGTCTAAACTTTTATATACGATATTAATGTGATTAATACCCGACTGTTAAGAATCATTAATTCATTAATACTACGTGTATAAATTCAGGTGAAATCCCGTATATCCCACAAGTATAAATCCCAGTAGCTACATAATATTAGGTATAGTAACAAAACTGTTTTTATCAGAATTAATGTTTCCGAAAAGTTTGAGCAAGCTTTGTGCAGAGCAGAAATAAATATCTTAATAAAATATATAGTCATCGTCATCAAGTTTAAGTACTTCATTTGTAGAATGCAACACCAAACAAAGGCAAAATATGTTTTAGATAATTTGGAAATCAGTAATTTTATGTTTACAATATGCTTTTGTAGGTTATTTAAACAATTAATGCCTCGAATGGCTAAAGATTATAATTTTATAAATCGAGTCTTCTCCGTGCTTCGGAGGGCACGTTAAGCCGTCGGTCCCGGCAGTCGCGCTATCACCTGCGACAGTCGTCACGGGCACTCGCCCGCTCAAACTACCCGCCAACTAGTCTCCTCCTAGGACCCCGGTGTACCAACCCGCCGGGTTGCGGATGTCAGACGGCAGCCGCCAGTCGCTACGAGTAAAAATCTGGCATCCTGATGCAGGCTAGGATGGCCCAGCCCTCGAGTCAGGGAAATGTCCTCACGACATACTGACCAGTAGGCTTGGAGGTAAAATCCAGAACTCTGGGAGATTGAAATCCCTCAAGGGAAATGTGGCAGTAATAAATTGTAGTCATTTATTAATTGTATTAGTCTAGATAGGGTAAAAAATATTCAATATTGGCCTCCGCTGGTGATTAGTAAATGATAAGAAATAACAATTAAGTAAGATCATATTTATGTAATAATATATAAAAATAGATCTAGTAGGTAACCATCGACGTAATTTTAATTTTGTGAGTAGGAAAATAAAATTATGTCGATGGCATAAACCAAGCTTAGAAATTTATTTTCGTTTTATATAAATGAAGTAGTTTTACGCACTCTAGTTAGTAATATATAATATGTAACACTTAGTATATGAAACTAGCATTGTATGACAAACTTAATTATGAGATGATATTGGAAGTAATATAAACAATTATGTAAGTTAGTATTAAACTGTAAATTGCGCAAGGACGCGAACATGGCACGAATGAGCACGTATATCTATAGTGAACGACCCAGCTAGTGGTCTAATCTGTAAGACTAGATTTAATTTACATTTAAGATAGTATTAAGCGCCAAATCCACAGAAACTCTGTGATTTTAAGTTTATAAGTAGTAAGATATTGTAAGTATATAGTCATACTGCAGGCAACGGTGTGCGTTTTGTCGCTATATGCCGTCCAACAGCAGTGCGGAGAAGGAATACGGAGCCGGTGATATTAAAGTCAGTAAAATGAACTTTGCCTATACGGCACACATCGGCAAACTCCCTGATTCGCGATGGTGGCGTGTACATTTTGAGCGGCAATCATGAAACCGAAGTGACATTGGAATTGAACATTTATCCATGTGTGTGAAACAGTGTCATCGAAAGTGAACGGTCATCCCGAGCGTGTGTGAAAAGTGTCATTGAAAGTGTACAGGCGTCATCCATGCACTCTACAGGATTAATACGAGCCCAGTGGTGAACTTTTTGTTGTTGTACTTGATAACGCGACAGAACTATGAAGTCCCATACGCGCGTAGTGTCATTGAAAATGAACACTTATCCTGTTTGTGTGGCGGTAGCGAAAGAGGTTTAACGCAAATCATCGAAGCCTGTATGTTTCTAGATCGTAAGTTTGTATAATCATGATACGTGCCAAGTATTTTGATTAAAAAAAAAACATAAAATAAATACAAAATTTAATCGAGGCCATTGATTATAAAAAAATGAGGTATTCCTCGTAGCGCTCCCGTTTTGAAACGCTCCCATCTAAGCGCTCCCGTTTTGAAACGCTCCCATCTAAGCGCTCCCGTTTTGAAACGCTCCCATCTAAGCGCTCCCGTTTTGAAACGCTCCCATCTAAGCGCTCCCGTTTTGTTCCTCCAAGCGCTCCCAAAAGGAGCGCTTCGAGGAACGATTCAAAATACTAAAATTTATTTCCTCGAAGCGCTCCCACGTTTAAAAATAGGGAAAAACATGAAGCCGGGACGGGCCGCTAGTTGTATATTATAACAATGTGTTCTACTTATTATCGATAATTTCAGTTAGTATAGTCCCATCTCTATCCGAAAGTTAATCATGGGAGCGCTTCGAGGAAATAAATTTTAATATTTTGAATCGTTCCTCGAAGCGCTCTTTTTGGGAGCGCTTGGAGGAACAAAGCGGGACCGCTTAGATGGGAGCGTTTCAAAACGGGAGCGCTACGAGGAATACCTCAAAAAATACCCCTCGAAAATACTCATGGTATTCCTGTTAATATAAACGTGTCAGTTATAATGAAAGATAAGCATTGCAATATAATGAAATTACTTTTTGCGACTTTGCAGAATGTATTTGGACGTATCTTAAAACATTATATTATGATTATTATCATATGTTTAATGGAACTGTTATATGGTACCTACAGTTATTTTAGGTTATATTTAGTCATATATTTAGTCTTGGTAGTCAATAAGACGATAATTATAATAAAATCATTAAATATTATCTATCATGTATCATTTGGCACAAACGTGGCACTCAAATATATACCATAACATTAATAGTAATAAGGATTATAATATATTGTACTCACTGACGTATAGCGTAAACTTGTGTGTTTTTACTAAGAATGTAACGTAATACTTGTAATTTGAATTTTAATAAATTTGGTGTTGTATGTATGTTGTTGTTTATTTTCCGATATCCTAAATTAATAATAGGTACCCTAGCGTCAAACTACCGGGCTTCGGACGGTGAGTAATGGGTAGCTGACCTGCTCACCGTCCGATCAGGTACAGGGCCCGTGCCGGACGGCGCGTACATGTTCCACGCGTGCCTCAAAGAGATGTCAGCATTTGAAGGGGCCCGTTAGGGCCGAAGCCTGCCGGATAAGCGGAATTGTCCGAAAGGGTTAGCGCTACTCCGGAACATAAAGGGCTAAGGACATGGATGGGTTTTAGTCAGTAAAAGTCGGACACTCCCTTCCGCTCCACCGGGAAATGAAAATGGGAGGGAAATGAAGGAGTCATTTGTTGATTTCCCACCCTAAAAAAAAGGTGAAACTCGGTAAGTTATTAATGGGGGTGAGGTTATTGTTTTTTTTTGTAAAGTAGTATAAACTGACTTGGATACATTGGTATCTTACTAAAAAAATGCAAGAGCGAGCTAGAAAGTATATCATATCCAGTTTTCTGAAAGGGTCACCCTTTCAGAAAACTGGATCTCTCGGTACCGGCCGAGATGGGCGGAGTCGGAAATGTGTTTTTTTTTTATTCATGGCAACTCGCAGTTCAACCATAGGGTTGTCTACTGCTTAACCGTGCTTGCCTGTTGATGCCACAATAATAATTGTAGCCTCCAGCCAGGGCTTAATAAGAAACTTACAAACTATGCGACTACACGCTAGGGGGACCCCCTGTGGGGTACGGACTTCGGCTTAGGGCGTCGTCGTTGGGGGAGGACAGTAAGGGACAGGCTGGATCGGACGAAGCGGAAATGTGCGTCTGCTGCGCTTTATGTACTGACGCAATTGTTTTCACGCACACATTCACAGCGTGTTAGTACGCTTGGTTACCACAAGTAAAGCACGCGTTGCCTTATGAGATACAAGTACTATAGGAAAATGGAGCATGCTGATGAAGATACTGGATAAAGCTGACATTATCTTTTTTATACTAAAAGGCAAGAGCGATCAAATTGAAAATAGGGGCAATTTGAATAGGCAATATTTTTTTCTGTATTTTTTCTCCTTCCTGCGCTCCCATCCCCCATGCACAGGTGGTAGATACAAAGTAAGCAAGCAGTAAGTGCCTGTGTCATATGTTCAGCAACGAAGATCAGGTATTTTTTTTAATTAACTCAAAAAATATAGTAGCGATCTCAAAGAAGTCTATAGATGAAAGAAGAAGGAGTTGTGTTGATCAACAAATTACTGTAATGTTCTGTTGAGTATCTACAGTACCGATATCAACTCCCATATTCAAAACAAACAAGGGATTTCGGCCTTACATCACAAAACCGTTTACCATTAGTTACAGAGAAATGTCATAAAAACAATTTGTCGCCTATTAATGATTATACAATAGTCTTAATTGATCTGCCCACGCAAGTACATTGAAGTTACCTCTGACCCTCTGACCCAACGCTTTGTTTCTAAACTCACTGATAGAAAGTGTATTGCTTTGATAAGAACTCAATCATTTCATCATGGAACACGTATGGTACAATTCGATTGAGAAGATCAAAATTTAATTACACGTGGGTGTAGGTAAGTATACCGTTTATGAAACTTATGGGGTCATCGCAATGCTTGATAGCAGTTCTTATTTGTTACGTAAGGTACTGGATAACTACCACGGGTATTGGTGTAGCCGAACTGTTAGGAGGACCAACTGTAGTACTTAATAAGTCAACACTTGAGGATGTTATGAAATAAAACATTATTTTCTGCTGGTTTTTAAATTTTTTGTCAATCTTACCTATAATATTAAACTTTTGAACGCCATTGTCACATAAACGTGACAAGCAAGCGCATGCCCTGCAGGGCATGCGCCCTGCGCACTTGCGCAGGGCATTTGCGTCGTTAGCGTACACGCTAACGACGCAAATATGTAACAATGGCAAAAACACTATAACACGAAGTAAACAATTAAATCATTACTTTTGTGAGTGTTTATACATGGTGTAACCGAAAGGGTATATACATACAAAACGATATACTTCAGACCACCAAACTGAACAACTTTTACTATGGGACCAACTCCGAAATCGTCAAAAAAATATATACTTCGGTTACACTCTGTACATCTTAAAAAATAAAGCTCTTGTACCTACGTATTGGAAAATTCATGATAACAAGAAGAAATAAATTTGTAGCTTGGTGTGGATGGCAGGCGCGTTCGTTTATGCTCTGGCGTTCAAAGGTTAAACCTAAGAAGAATAGAGCGCTTGCCGACATCGTGGCAGATCAGGGCAACGATGGTGGCACCGTGGTACACACTTGTCTTTCCGCATAGCGAACAGACCCGCATTAGCAGAAGACAGAATTGTGCAGAAAAGGGCGAGGAACAATACAGACTAGTCAAATTCTTAGCTGAGAAACTACGAAACGATGATTTGGACACTTGACAAAAGTGCAAGCATTTATAAAAGTTCAAATGTAATTACTCGTAGAAAGGGCTTCCATGGCGCAATGCGTGACACTGCAGCACCCGGACATCAATCATAAGCCATCGAAACTGTTGACAGAGCACGCAACTGCAATTACTGTTGGTAGGTAAGTAGGTATGTTCAAACATTATAGGAAACCAAGTAACTGAACACTTGCATAGTGAATATATGTCATAATTATGTCGATTGATAAGTAGCCTAATTTAAACTCCCTCTGTTAATTTAATTGTGTGAACATAACTTTATGAGGAAATCTGGGTGTTCTATCGGTCATTCTGATGTGTGTCAAAAACACTACTAAAGAAAGAGTTTACATAAAAAGCAATAAGCCGTAGAGAATCGTTTGGCGGTGACAATATTGGAGGCCGACAAGAAAGAAGCAAGTTGAGTAACAAGTACCTTGTTACTGAAACTGTCTTCCTAAAGCCTAGACTATAAAGAATAGACTAAATCAATCATGTCAGCACAAAACAGGAAGGTAGTAAGAACAAAATGCAACTACACCGTGGGAATCAAAGTTTCTCATCACTCCAAAACATCGATCGAAAGTTAGGCAAAATATCCATAATTTATCCACAAACCAGACCTTTTTCAGTCCACACAAAAAGTTTTTCACTTCCTTGACTCTATTGCTTTAACATAAGAGCTAGATTTGTTTGATTTCATTTTTATTTTGCTTTCGAAAGTGTATGCGTTGAGTTGGTGGTTATAACAATCGGCAATTTCATGATGTAAGCTATTGGACATTACTCGATCAGTTTATAAAGAAGTTTTGTTACGATACCGGAGGAATTAATTAGAGGAGTATGAATGAGTGCCCCGCTGAGAATGGGAGGCGTGTTACCGTGGTCAATGGTCAGAATCATTATATTGTGAATGAATGATTAGGAAATACAAGTTGAAGACGTCTTTATGATTGTGTCTATTGAATTTCTATCGATTTTCGAATCATTTTACCAAATAGGTAAGTCATAATCTGCTTAGAATTTCCCCAACTATGTTGGCATCGGATGCAGATGAACAAGGTTTGTATATTTTAAATGAGTTTTAGTAAGAACTCGTGACACCACACCTGAATGTCATGGTTTAGTCAGAGTGGGTTGACGAAGACGAGGTGCATGGCCGCAATTATCACCATTTTCAAAGATGTCTTTTTTACACATACCTAAAACTAATGCCGTTTAAATAATATTCATGATCACCGACGTTACGGCCGTTACGTGACGGCTACCATTTCTTATCTCTTTCTTATGAAACCCCAAACTTTAGAAACGATGAATGAACAATCTTTAAGGTTACTTTAAATTATAAATCTGAGGTATTAAAATAATCAAATTAAAGCACTTAGTTTGTAACTGTACAAGAATAAGAAAATCACAAAGATTTGTGAGAATATTTTTGTGCAGGATAAACTTTTTTTTTCCTCTTTTTGTTGTTAGAAAAGAAAATGAACTACAAAGAGTGCAAACTCATCATCATTTATAAGTAACAGACGACGGTCAGTTTCAAAATGTAGCTGCGTTGCAAATGTACCTACCTAAGATTGAACACCTATCCACGCTTCACTCATTATTGTCTGACAATAATTCTAATTACACATCACCCACCGACCTAAATGAGTGAAATTGGGTGTGGTCACGAGTTCACGTCAGCATCTCTTCGACGCAACATTAGTTAGACGCATTGTGAACGTTACCCAACTGTTGCGAATTAGGTATATCAACTGCTATTGTTGACGCCAAGCAATAACGGTTAGTTAAAAGTTTTGGAATATCATGTGCAGATTGCGGTAAGCTGAGATAGTTAGATACTGTTGGTTAATAACTGACTAATTTAAGTCATTTAAATTGATCTATAACGTTAAAGATGGATGCGGAAGGCGGGGAATTAATTGTGGGCAATTTAGAAGAAATAAAAATATCATTTTATTCAAATTAGAATCACTTTTTAAACGTCAAAAGTTACATAAAAGACAGAACCCCAAATTGTTCGCATTTTACCAATTCCTAGTGTTTTAGCTGGAAGAAGGAATGGCGCACCAAATGCTCTAGCAATAGAGAGGCCCAGAACCAATGAAACTATGTTGTCGAAACCTATTAAATATTAATGAAACAGGTAGGTACGATACCTGTTTTTTTCTGCTGGATCCCAAAGGCGTAACTGCTGCAGGCACTGGTGGTTTGACACCTCACTTATCCTGAAAGAAAGAAAAACATGTATTGGAAAACGAAAGATGATAAGTAAGTACTTTTATAAAAAACCAAGCTACAAATTAAAAAGTACTACGTACCTACATACGTAGTACTTTTTAATTTGTAGCTTGGTTTTTAACTTTGAGTACCTACTCAGATCAAGAAAAAAAGGAAGACGCCGCGCTACGAACATCAAAAGTTACACAAACATACCTTAATGTTCTAAAAACTGACGACAATGTAAACGAACCATGTTCAGGTTAAATTCTTACGCAAACACTAAATAGAACACATTCATCTGTATTAAAAAGGTTTCAACTTTATATCTCGTCACTGTTTTCAATAAAATTATTAAATTGTAATTGAAAAATCATCGACGACTTTGAGGTTACAAAATTAACCTCAGTTGTCAAATGAAAATGAATTTTTAAGGTTACTTTAAATTAGAATTCTTATTGGTAGGTATTCAAATAATCAAATCAAAACACTTTGTAACTGTACAAGTACGTTTTCTGATCCATTTGTTAATATTTTCATCACATACTTTTGGAACATACTATAAGTTGCCCAGAATCATCAACACAAGTTATTATGCCACAATCGATATTAATAGATCTTAAACTCATATAATGACTGTCTGATGATTGGTTCATTACAATGTAGTCATACTGATCACCTTTGACGCTCGACACACATTGATCTGGATCAGTCGGTTGCGGCATACTAACACATGATACAGCCTAGTTATATAACTACTGTAGTGCTATTCTGTAAATATCTCACCGTGAAAACGTGATAAAGTGAGTTTAAAATGAGCTGTCAATAGTGTCAATCCCTAGCATAAGGTGGGACCACAGCTCACTTCACTTAAGTTTTCAAGGTAAGATTTTTACAGAATCGACTGACTGTAGGTATTATTGAGAGCCTTATATTGGTATTGGTATGTCTTTTTAAAGGGTAAATTTCGGAAAACAACTGGGTGGGTGCCACCACATCCACGAGGGTCCTCACAGATTTATGAGTATTGAACTGTATACGATTATTACCTACCAACATTTTAGCTAAGCATGAATCACTGACAATTCTGACACTGTCACAAACTCAGCACACAACAGAACAGCAGTGATAGCCTAGTGGTGTGACCGTTGGATTGCCAAGTCATAGGTCTCGAGTTCGACCTCTGAATTTACGGATTCATGTGCGTATTGTATAAATTATCACTTGCTTAAAAATCGGTGAAGGAAAACATCGTGAGGAAACCAGCATGCCTGAGAGATATTTCTCAACAGCATGTGAAGCTAAGTCAGAGGCCCATGCGCAGCATAAAAACTCTGACACCAGGCTAGTCACTAACCACACGACAAGAAGAAGACTGTCACACACATCAAAAAACATGTTATACCTAATTATCAACTTCCAATTATGTAAACGAGCATAGAACCTCGCCACGAGACCCATGCTCTCACGCCAAAACCGCAACCAACATATACACAAAAATATAATGAATTTAATCAGATTATCTCGAGCTCGGGGTAAAAAGTGCTAAACCGTCTTCCCGCAAGATGGCGCGGTTGCGTCACGATGCCATAATGACGATCATTACACGGGATTCGTGTCAACGCGGAGTTTTCGTGTGTAGTCATGTGATTTGTATATCGATATGAGAAGCTGCAACCTTTATTCATACAACATTTGTACTTATACAAATCAGAGTAGGCAGGCCCGTAGGCCGTAGTGTACTGTATTTTTTTATAAATACAGGCATTACGAATATAAATACGACATTATCTGCCTAGCCATTTCCTAACTATGTTGGGGTCGGCTTCCAGTCTAACCGGATGCAGCTGAATACCAGTATTTTATATGGAGCGACTGCCTATCTGACCCCTTGGTAGACTGGCTGTCAGATTTTCAGGCTTCTGACGACCTGTAACGACTGTCAAAGCCAACGGCTTAACGTGCTCTTCGACGCACGAATATAAATATATACTGAAGATTAATATGAAATAATATGGTTTAGGTTTAGGGTGACTGGACTGTTTCAGCACTTAGCCTCTTTATTGGGCCATTGCACGCGTGTGAAATCCTCTTTTTACTCCAACCATCACAGGTCTTCCCAGAAATCTAGCAGCCTTTTCAGGCTGCTGCAGGCTTCCGGGAGCGATGCCGGCGATTGAAGAGTTCGTGTTCGATGATCTGCCACACTTTTGCACTCCATAAGGACGTGCTGTGGTGTTTCTTTTGCCTCCATATAAAATAATATATTACACATAATAAATAAAAAAAATACGTATACCTAACAATTATAAGACAATACTATTATCAGCCTAGTAACTTGTCTAAGCTACACACGTTGCCATGTTGGAATTGGATGGCACTTTCGCAGTTTATCGGAATGCTCACTAAGCGACTGCCAAATGTGTTCACCCCCATGGAGCGATATGACACATTGCTTTTCGTACCCTCAGTATATTATTTGTTTCAGTATTTTAATGTGGATATTATTTGATGCGGGTGAAGATGGTTACTTTAGCCGGAATAAGGCAAGATCATCATCATCATCTGCCGAGCCCTTTGTCAACTATGTTGGTGTCGGCTTCCTGTATAACCGGATGCAGCTGATACCAGCTTTTTACATGGAGCGACTGCCTATGTGACCACCACAACCTAGTAACTGGGCAAGGAATAAGGCAAGATAGGAAAGTAAAACCAAGAGTTCCAGGTGGATGAGATGAAAGTCGACAAATAATGCGAAAATATTCCATGAGGAAGGAACACTAACGTCAGAGGACGCAACAGGTCCAGCACATAATTACCGGACTCATCGATACCAGTAGCATCGACTACGACCACCACTAGCTCCACGTTCCCACATCTGAGCGCGCACAAAATAACAACGAACAGTTTTTTTGCGCACAGAAACCAGAGCGTATTCTTAATTTATCATTTACATAGATCTGCGCACGCGAACACATTTCTATAATAATATGCTTCTTAACATAATTATGTTATATGATATCATATTTAATTCAGTCGGAAGTTTACTAGGAAGTGGTTACGTGAGAAGATTTTCGGGGCTAGTCTTGATAAAGTGACAATTGTTTTGCTAAAATTAGATGAAGAGGTCAGTAGTTCTAGATTCACTCATCGTTATAATCTAATTACTTAAAATATGCCAGGATGAAGCTCTGCCAGAGGAATGAACTAGTTATTATTTTAGTATTTTCACGCGATAAGAAAATTAGACGTTGATTTTTCTATATCCATTTTGGTACTTATTTAAGAATCAAGTTTTTCGAGTCTTTCTGTGTGACTGCTTCGTTCTGCTAAATTAACTCAAAGGATTTGAACCCATTTAGAGAATTTATTCATTATTAATTTAAAATACATTTCTAACTTAGATATGGTACATAAATCTCGACGAGTCACCACATCTATAGATTGCATCCGTGCAAGGCACGGGCGTGTCGCTAGTTAAGTATAAAATTTACTATAAACTTGATAAGAAATCAACCGACAAAGACGCATGATCGAAGAAACTTGTACTTATGTAGGTAATGAGTAATGAATGATGAATCGTTGTACACAGTCAAATGATAGAATAACAAGTAAGAAGGATACTTCTTATCATTAACAAGTTACATTGAGCATACAGGGTGTATGCTAAAAGGGTCACCACGCAGCCGCTATCTGCACATTATGTACATCCAACTGAGTAACATTGAGCAATAGTTATTGTTGGGAAACGACTTTTATTTTTGGTGTGAAATACAGCCGCTTGCGGCAGCGCGCAATGTAACGCACACGAAAAAATGTTAGGGTCTATGTAAAGGTACAAAGGTTATGGAGGTATTTAGCTATAACAAGCTAAGTTAGAACTTTGACCTTCAATATTATATCTGCATCCAGCATTGTGTTATTTACTCTTTCCAGCAGACGAATTCTTCAAACATCAATCAATCTGCCTAGCCTTTTCTCAACTATATTGGGTCGGCTTCCAGTCTAATCGGACGCAGCTGAATACCAGTATTTCACATGGAGCGACTGCCTATCTGACCTCCACAACCCAGTCACTAACTGCAGGGTAATCCGATACCGCTTGGTAAGACTGGCTGTCAGACTTTCAGGCTTCTGACTACCCGTAACGACTGTCAAAGATCGACGAATGACAGCCGAGACTAACGGCTTAACGTGCTTTCCGAGAGACGGGGGAGTCTCGATTTGTAAGGATGGTCACCAATCCACGGACCAACCCCGCAAACGTAGCTTAACCTGATGGATCGATACGTGCGGCTGTTGTTACTTGGCCACGAATTATTCAAACATATTATGAAGTAATTTCTATCAAAATACTTCTAATACTTATAAAGTGTGTTTAAAATTGGGGTGCTCTAGGTTCCCATATAAGTGATAGTACGAAAATCATATGAAAATGAGCGTGATTAAAACTGGCTTATTATGCGTCTTTCTACACCCGTCATAGCGGTTTGCAATTCCCAGTTCTTCAAGGAAATGTGAAGTAAAACCAATAAACACTGCCACGCAAATCTTCCTGTGAATACTCAATGAAGATAAATGATTACGGCTACTTTCTAGCTGACGTTGCAACGTGATTGAATATCAACAAGCGTGCTAGTTAGAGTTGGGTCAGAGGGCGCGGCGTTTCATAAGCGGAGCGGGAGCGGGCGGGAGGACGCGGAGGTTGATGATCTGATGAAATTATGTTGGCAAGATATTGTAGGAGCCTGCATACTCATTGGATTTTCAAATGTAAAATCTCGTAAGCTAACAAAAGATGTTTAGTTGATGTGACGTTTAGTTTGTTCTTCTTTTTGTGTGGTTAGTGACTAACCTGGTGTCAGAGTTTTTATGCTGCCCATGGGCCTCTGACCTAGCTTTTTAGCTTCTTTTAGTTTGTTAACTTTAACTTACGGAGACCCCATTTCTTTCTCAGTCTCTCTCCCTTAAGTTTCCTTCCTTTTGTGATCTGAAGCGACTGTGAATTCCGAAGTTAAATTCCCATTTCGAGCAAATCAGTAATAAATTGAATATAATTCCGTTAGCAAGCAATCGCGTCTAGTCGTTTTGCAAGTGCCTACTTGGACTAACTTGTGCATACTCTTAATATCAGTCTAAATGGTTCTGACATTCTCTATCCATCGCCACATACTTGAGGTCAAATCGAGCACCATTTGATATCAATCTCCAATACTTACATAATCTTTTGTTTAGACATTACATGGAGGCATACTTACAAAAGGCATCATTATTAAAAGTCTGTCAATTTGTATCAATCTGTCAAGTAATAAGAGATCATTAATTCATGTAAGTCTATGTAGGTTTGCGTCTGTGGACTACATACTCGTATGTCGGTAATGGCACGCAGTTCTGGGGATTTGGAACACGCAAAAACAATGCCTAGTAAATCTTTGCAGAAATGGATAACTATCGCCTGCAAAGCAACACGATGGGGTATAACATTGGTCAACTATAGCATAACATAATCCGATAATGTTCCCACTGTAGCGACTCAGGCCTCTTCTCTTCAAACTCAAACTCAAAGCATTTATTTCAAATAAACTAATTACAGGCACTCTGAATTGTCAAGGGGTCGGTCCGTATCAGGCCCGTGCCGGACGGCCCGTACGTGTTCACGCGCGCCTTAAAGAGAAGCCAGCATTGGAAGGTTAGGGCCGAAGCCTGCCGGGTAAGCGGGATTGTCCGAAAGAGGTACCGCTACCCCGGAACATAAAGGTCTAAGGAAAGAACATGAATGGGTTTTAGTCAGTAAAAGTCTGACACTCCCTTCCGCTCCATTCAGAGCGGTAGGAGTCATTTGATGATCTCCAACCCTAAAAAAAAAGGGGTCGGTCAGTCAGAAAGATGAAGGTCATTCCACAGCAGCACCTATGGAGTAGAACGAGCAAAAAGTCCATGAACACTCTTTAAATGAAAATATGGTGAAAAAATCTGGGTTACACCAATCATTAAATATACATGTGAGAACAATGCAGAACATAAAAAGCGTCCAGGATTAAGAGATAAAAAAAACAATACAAAAATTAAATTAAAACAAGCCGTAGCCGCTAAGAGATGACCAGTCTCTACTAACGGCGCGCGGCGCCCGTTAACGAACATGGATTAGCACCATTCAGCTCAACCATTTTGAAGGGAGCTAAATAATCCATCATTCGAGAAGGATAACTGAACTGGTTATATCTCAATGGTTAAACCGTTGTAATTCATAAGATTATATTATAAAATCACTAGAAATAAAAAATAGCGTTATAAACGTGTTTGAAGTGCGTTTTACGGGCGTTTCACACTTGTTCGGGTCGGCATTCCGTAGAGCTGTTCTGTGAAAATCTCTCCGTGAAAATGTAGGTGAAGTGAGTTTAAAGTGAGCTGTCAATAGTGCCAATTCCTAGCCTTCAGTGGAACGACAGTGCCCGCTCATAACACCTTAGTTTTCCCGGTGAGATTTTTACAGAATCGACCTGACTGGTCCCCTTAAATAATATCGATTTCTGTCAGAAAGAAAGAGTAGGTATCAAGTTGCGAAATATCGTCACTTCTATACCAAAAATCACTTTAGAAAAACAAGCTCGCTACCATCCCAAATGTTCACCGAAAGAATTTTCCAAAATGGCGTCATACGTAACGGATGCGACATTACACAGTGATATTGTATTAGAATCTCACGTAGCATCGCTTGCGCAACGCCGCCTACCGGGTGATCTGGGGGCGAGATACCGACAGGACCCGAGCCGCCGCTAAATTAATGATGACTACTCTGATTTTATGGCAAGAGAAATCTAGACGATGATGTTCAGATTTTTGTAAAGTTATAAAATTGTATACTAAGTTACTTAACTTTTTTAAATAAAGTTATAAAATGATTATTTAAAAAAGTTAAGTAACTTAGTATACAATTTTCTTAAGTTTAGAGTAGGTTTAAAAAACTCTGTGACACATTAAAGTAATGACGTAACTCTAGAGGTCAGAAGATTTTGAATAACCTATTGTGTTGGCTGAATCTCCCAAAACGTGATTATAGTGTTTGTAGGTAGTGGTAGGAAAGATAGTACTGTAGAGCCTTAGAGTAAAACCTTATGTTGTACATGGCTGGTAATTATCTGACGGCATTCGAACCTTTCAAATAATTATAAGATAGTTAGGTTTTTGTACATTCTAGACTTCACCTCTGGCAGCGGAGCTAGACAGATGTATTCTTTATAACAAAGTGCAAATATAAGTATATGTGTGTAAATTCCTAACGCGTTTCCCTTCATAGTATAGAGTTCCCTATACACACATTACACGCTCTACCACTGAGCCCCCTCAGTAGAGGATCTTCAATCCTCTACAGTACCTACCTATGAAAAGAAAGAAAACTTTACATTTTGGCAGTCGACTTTTTGTTGAAGAGTTTTCTTAAGTTGCATACAAATTTTTATATTACAAGGTTTGTCAATTTCTGCAATTCATAAATTATACCTACCTAATTCAATTCCAACTCAAGTATAACGAAGTACTAGAAGAACAGAAGTACATTCCTACTCAAGTATGTAGTTGTTCCTATCTTGGGTTAAATAGTTATGCAAGGCTGCAAAGTTGATTTTTGGCGCGAGTGCTTGTATTGAAACCTGAACGTAGCGAAGGTTTCAAAGGTAGGTACGAGACGCAGAAAAGCTTTGCTGCCGAGCGCAACACACAATTTTTCACCTCACTACAGCGTGGAAACTGCTAGGTGCAAGAAAACAGGTGTTATATGTTGAGTTTTTTTTTGTTCGAGCGTCTCAGATACATTAAATCATGTGAAGAAAATAATACAAGTACTTGCGCCGAAAATCAACTTTGCAGCCTTGCATAACAAGAAACTATTCCTTTATATTTCCCGTACCACCATAGCAACACTATTTAAAGGTAGGTATTTCCTTTTCCCATTAAGCCACAGAGTTTAACTATTATTAGGATTCCAGTTTTTCTGCCACTCGACCGCAGCTTGCGTAGAACATTTATTTTCATTCTTTTAACTAATTTGCGACACCGCTGCGTAATCACTGCGATTTGTCAACGACAATTAATTTTAATACACGCATTTTGTCATATTTGAAATGTAAAGTTCAAAATTATAATTAGTTAGTGATTAAAACGATTTACCTTCTAAAGTTTAAGGCGATGTGAGGTGATGTGATGTTTAGGTCGATGTGTGTGTAAGTTCTAAAGATATCGGGGTCTCGGGCTCTTGTTGCAAAGCGACCCTGGGTAGGTTGCCAGAACGTGTGGACACGTGCCAGAGATGTAGCAACGGAAGGATATCGTTGTTCGCCGGAGATCACGAAATCTTTCATAATAATTGATAAAATTGATTCGGTATTAAAAAAAAAATCTAACTAGCACTTCGCCCACAACTTCGTCCACAAGGATTTCTCGGTTAATAACCATGCATATTAACCGTAGAAATCCTTGTGGATAAATATAATTTATAACACCCACGAACAACGCAACTTTCCATCAGTATCAAAATTTTCGGAGATTACCCCTAACTTACAAACTTACAAATAGATTTTACCTCTTTATAATATTAATCCTATATAATTATGCGACGTAAAATTAATATAGTTGCATTTTATAATACCTAAATACAGTTGTTGTATAACGTTGTGTAATTACAACAAATACACATTTTTTTGGAAAACATCATGAGGAAACCAGCATGTCTGAGAGATATTTCTCAACAGCATGTGAAGCTAAGTCAGAGGCCCATGGGCAGCATAAAAACTCTGACACCAGATTAGTCAAAGATGAAGATACACATTTTATAATAATTTAATAGATACTTACTGAATTTAGGCTATTAAATAGGTAAAAAACATTAAATTTCATGGCTTTATTGAAAAACTCGACTACAGCAGTCACGCTTCATCCCAAGGACAGACGAATAACGACAATTTTAACACAATTCCTGTAATAACAGTTATTTATAAAGTTTCGCAGCGTCTGCCCCGGTGACATTGAAGGGTTGGTAATGTACCGCAAATTAAAAGGATTTAATCAAGTTGTCGTTGCATTAAAATGTTTAGTTTAATTTCTGTTGGAATTTTAATTTCGTTATTCTTGCAGGTGGGGCGGGGCTACTGAGGGTTGTTATTAAAGACAGAAACAAAGAACTTGAAATCGCGATCGCAGTAGGCAGGTGTCTACTGTGTAAATAAGTAATGACCTACATTCTGTTAGTTAGGTTTTTTTGATATCTACTAAAATAGTACCCAATCAGTACACTATAATTTTAATTTATTTATTAACCATGCCCCATAGGCAGCGTAGAAACTCTAACACCAGGTTACTCACTAACCACACGAAAAGAAGATTAGCTTATTCATTTTAATTATTTATATATATATAATATGGGTTTTATTTGATTGCTTTTCATGTAATATTTTTCTTTACATTTCTATTTTTTTTTCTTTACATTCAGAATAAAGTATTTTTACTGCAATTTTTTTTCCTTCTAATGTCATACTTAAACAAATCAACTTAAATAATTAATATTAAGGAATAAAAATACCAATCACACTAACATTATAAAGACGAAAGTTGTGAGTGTGTGTGTTTTTGTCACTTCTTCACATCTGAAACGGCTGAAAGGATCTGGGTGAAATTTCTCACACATATAGTCTAAAACCACGGACTTTTTATCTCTAAAATATGTACCGTTCCCGTGGAATAATTCCCGACATTCATGAAGGCGAAGCCGCTGGCAGAAGCTAGTCAATTATAAATCTGGCGCTTACAGCAAACATGCGTGTTAAATATAACACAAGTATATTAACACAATACATAAATCACATTTTTTTCAGCTGAACACTTCACACTAGCTCTTTAAATAATAAACTTAATTGACTTGATCTGTAAGTATGAAGTAACCCAATCTTCATCCCATTGAGTAATGAGTACCCGTAAAAAGAAATGCCACCAATTAACTCTAAGCCCACACTGTCAACCTTGACTATATTCACACCTAATTGAACCCAGCACCTATACATTATCACATTAGGTTGTCCGCTGAGCAGGCGAGCTAATTTCCTAACAGCGCCCACGTGACGGCGTGTCCAATCAGACAGACAGACGGACATGTGTCAGCATTATTAGCTCGTAACCCTGAACTATTCAGACAGGCTCATTAAAATTTAAAAAATAAGGGTTTCTCAATGAATTTGTCGAGTTAGTTCGGAGTTGATCGGCAGAGCGCTTGTATTATGTCTGCAGACGGTCGATGTCGATTCCAACGTTAGAAATAATACTATTGTCAGTACCAGCTTGGAGTCTATAGGCTTGTACGCGGGTCATGGCAAAAGGTTCGTAGCCTCATAAAATACCTAGCGAAATGTGGGTCTACTGTACAGATGCCAGCACATCAAGCTATAACTAACTGTTAAATTCTCCCATTTGAAAATGAACCTTATTCTTTTGTATTAAAGTTGAAAATCTATCACAGAAATTCGACAGATTGGGGTGGTTTGATGTGCTGGACTCTGTTCCTCTCTGCTTGTACAGCATGATGTAAAGCATCACTACATAGTATAAAGCAAAGTCGCTTCCCGCGTCTATCCTAATGTCTGTATGTATGCTTAGATCTTTCAAACTACACAACGGATTTTGATGCAGTTTTTAATAATAGAGTGATTCAAGAGGAAGGTTTATATGTATAATAACATGCAATTTCCGTCATCCACGCGTGCGAAGTCGCGGGCAGAAGCTAGTGTCAAATAAATTGATATTTTATGTCAATTTAATTTTAGTGACTACACAGATCATTACTTGTGACATTTAAATTACCAAACATATTTTCTACAAAGTAGGAAAGCCATATCCGATATCAACTTACTGATAACACACACACAGCCATGACTCCAGTTCCGTAGTTCACCGCAGACAGACAGACAAACGGGGACAGCCACTCTTTATAGCGAAATACAAACAATGGTTTACTTTATGTTACTCTTAGTACACACACCGCACAATCTATGGTTCTCGTTACGTGAAGAGTGTGCACGACCCGGGAACTGAAGCCGGGACCCCATAAATCAGGTGCAGTTAGAAAAGGCGTGATAACTGTTGGGTTGGAGTTATCTAACGGTATGAGCGCAGCTTAGGGTTATTGATTTTTTGAATTTGTTTTTCAGGTTTGACGTTTTTATACACGAGGTATTTCAGAGCTAAAAGAAGCAAAGACTAGAGAAGGTAGCATAAACACAACCTACAGAGTTATTTTCTACTTGTAATCACCACAATATCTTCTTCTTAGCGTGTCTGTAGCGTGTTAATATATATTTATATTTGTTTGGCCCAAAATTCAGCAACGCTAATACCGTTCACTGACGCAACCATTAGGTCCTCACGTGTGCATGTGATGGGGGCATGCGGTGCAAGATGGGAGGTGAGCCATTGTCTGTGGGGATATCCAACATGCACAGTAAAGCTCCTTGAAGAATAATTCTACTAGCTAAGTAAGGACTGAGATTTCCAGTCACCAAATCAAGTGAGATATTGTGACCAGGTTGAACGGTTAAGGGCCAATTTCAGCAATAAATCTGAACACGATCAGCACGTTTAAACCGCTGTCAAGAGCCGTCACTGTCATAATTCTTGAAATTGATTGAATATTTAACTGACAGCTGTTGAACACGTTCAGTGTCCTTGGTGGAATTGGCCTTTTTTTATTTTTGAGGGTGGGAAATCATCCAATGACTTCTCCCGCTCTGGGTGGAGCGGAACGGAGTGTCAGACTTTTACTGACTAACGCCCATCCATGTTCCTTCCGTAGCCCATTATGTTCCGGGGTAGCAGTAACCCTTTCGGACAATCCCGCTTACCCGCAGACTCGGCCGGGCTCGGGCCCGTTCATTTGCTGACATCTCTTTGAGGTGCGCGTGAAACATGTACGCGCCGTCCGGCACGGGCGGTGGAATTGGCCCTAAGAAGGCGATAAAGTTGTGATGTTTCTTTTTTGGATGGTGACTAATCCCCTTAGTCTTACTGATATCAATAAGCGACGGTAGTTAGTTTTCATAAGGTTAACAGGAGGTAGGAGGTATACCGTAAATTTTGTTTACCACCTGATGAAAAGCCTGTTCCTCCGGGGATATTCATGTTAAGTTGCCAGACGATGTAAGAGAAAGGTTATATTTTTTAATACATTTATTGGTTACTGGATATCCAGTCACCATGAAGCAATTGATAAAATCATAGCCAGCAAACTATCATATTATAGTAAAATGAATTTGTAAAATCTATTGTTATAAATAATCTGGCCTTTCTCAACTTATACTCCATTACAATATATCGTCATCTCTAAAGGCACACGATTGAACTATGGACGATCAACTGCTAATACTGAGCTTAACGACTGAAGCTTCCGTCATCTGTCGCCGATGCTCTGACGATTGACGGTTGTTAAGGAGAACCGACACTGAAAGGATTGATTTGTATCACAGTTATTAATAGTTCTATGGATGCCATGAAAGCCTTAAAGGCGCTGTTGCACAGCTGTTCACGGCTAAGATATGCATGTGTGCTTAGCTTTGTATGAAAATTTGTGGCTAACAAACAAATGTCGCTTCTCCGTCCACATCCTATGCAGCAGTGAACTAACTGTACCAAAGTATATTGGGCGTTCTGAGTACCTTGACAAAATGACATTTTATCTTTCTATTTTTTTCATGTGGTTAACCCTTTAACCGCCCGACTTCATATCAGTTGGCGTGCCCCCAGCGCCCGGCACAGTGAATCGAAAAATAAATACCTACAACAAAGAGGGATGTGCAATACTTAACTTTTCGATGTCGATATTTCGTTTTAATAACGACATTTGCATTTGCTAGTGTGGTTAACTAACAACTACAAGTGCGATTCAGTGCGGTGTGTGGCAGCGCGGCGGCACGCACAAAATAAACTCTACCTACGTATCTACGAGCGAGTCAGCGAGCACACACGTGACTCGCGCTCCAACCAATCAGAATCACCGTTCCAGAGTGGCCGCGCGCGCATTCACATCGCACGGCGCGCTGTCGCCATCTCACTCACTCTAATTAAGTTTAAAATTTCCATTCAGACATCACCACCATACTTACTACACAATAAATTAAAAATCTTTTTGACAAAAAAAAACAATTTTTATTTTTCACTTTTTAGTGATTCACTTGTGCTTACCCCTTCATAGCGTACCGGCGTGATGTTATGTTATGTTATAAACTGGTGAAAACAATAGACCTACATAAGATTTCAGCAATCCCGGGTCATTTGCTATCATTTATTGAGGATTTCCGTTGCCTATCTCCGAAGTTCTTCATCAGATCTTCACCAAATTGAAATGGGACCACTTCGAGAAAGTACTCTTCCAAAAACTACCCAAATCGCTTCAAGTGTGCCTATAAAATTTGAAGAGTTCCCTCTATTTCTCCAGGATCCCATCATCAGATCCTGACTTGATGATCATGGACTACCCGGGAAGTATACCCTTTCAAACAAAACAAAAAAAATCCAAATCGGTCCAGCCATCTTTGAGTAATCGGGGACATAAAATATATATACATTCCGACGATTTGAGAACCTCCTTTTTGAAGTCGCTTAAAAATATAACTAGGTCGCCTTCTAGAATTCGTATCAACTCTTCAGTAGTCGTCATGATAAATTTCTGTCATGTACATTTATCGACACACAAGCACAACACTGATGGAAAATTCCAGAAGTCGGCACTCGTTTATGACGTCAGAAGCGGTCGTCTTTATCCGTCTGTGGCGCTGGGCGTGCTAACAAAGTAAGTTTTGGAACATGTAGGCTAGGGATGGGAACCATCAACTCAGTCGCTGACATTTCACAAGTAAATTTACTTAATTTTAAAGGAATTAAATGAAATACTCACAAATATTAAAAAAAAAATGTTTTAATAACAATTGCTGTATTTGCTTTAAAGTTAATTAGTCAGTATAACGAGAAATATTTTGATTTATGTTTATTTCTGTATCGGTAAATCTTGGCATTGTCCCGTCCCTCATGTCGGATTTTGCCGTCATGGGCGTTGCACATCAATACAATTTTCTAAAAATAAAGTTAGTAATTCATCTAACTTTAGACGTTATTTTTAGGACTTCTAATTAAGAGACCAAAGTGTATTAAACTGTAAATGATTACTTAGTTATCTATTTACCTCATATAAACATATTTTTTATAGAATACAGCGTAATTAAATTAAAAAGCTGATTAAAAGAGCAGTGATATTTTGGTCGGAAATATACGACTCTGGCGAAATGGGCCCGAAAACTTTTGTCGGATTAATCCGACGTAGGCAGTTAAAGGGTTAATAACTAACCTGGTGTCAGAGTTTTATGCTTCCCATGGGCCTCTTTTTTTTTTTTTTTTAAGGCTGGGAAATCATCCAATGACTGCTCCCGCTCTGGGTGGAGCGGAAGGGAGTGTCAGACTCTTACTGACTAAAACCCATCCATGTTCCTTCCGTAGCCCTTTATGTTCCGGGGTAGCGGTAACCCTTTCGGACAATCCCGCTTACCCGGCAGGCTTGGCCCTGAGGGGCCCCTTCATATGCTGACATCTCTTTGAGGCGCGCGTGGAACATGTACGCGCCGTACGGCACGGGTCTGGTGCTGATCGGACGGTGAGTCACCCATTACTCACCGTCCGCAGGCCCGCGCCTACGGTGGCCGGGAGTCGTCACGTGGCTCCCGACGCCCGGGGCGTCTCCTGCGGCGGCTGGGACGGGAGGACCTTTCTCTCTCCCATCCCGCCACCTCCTTCGCGAGCATAACTTTTTCGCAGAAGGAGGTGACTGCCTCCCACTCCCTCTCGCCCCGGACCATGGCTTGCACCAGGGCCGGGCGCGAGAGGTCGCCGCCGCCGATCGCCTCTACGAGGACACGGCGGTGCTCCGCCCATGCGGGGCAGGTTTGCACCGTGTGCTCTACCGTGTCCTCTGGGCGATCCTCGCAGTGGTGACACCCGGGCGTTTCCTCCCGCCTGATGATGTGCAGGAACCTCCCGAAACATCCATGTCCGGTGAGGACCTGCGTCAGGCGGTAGGTGAGGGCGCCGTGACGCCTCTCTAGCCACTCCTCAAAGAGGGGCCTTACCGCCACTATCGTGGCGTGCCCTGCGCTGGGTTGCGACAGTCGCTGATTCCAGGCCGCCATGAGATCGCGCCGGAGGTCCGTCCGCTCCGCCGCAATTTGCTGCGGAAACGGAGTTTCCCCCCGGCTTAGTACCTCCGCGCGCCACTCGAACAGGCGCGCGAGGACTATCGCCTCCAGATCCCACGGCGGCAGTCCGGCAAGGAGGCTTGCCGCCTCGCCCGAGATCGTGCGGTACCCCCGGATAAGCCGTATGGCTACCACCTCATGGGCCTCTGACTTAGCTTCACGTGCTGTAGAGAAATATCTCTCAGGCATGCCGGTTTCCTCACGATGTTTTCCTTCACAGAAGCAGTGATAGTCTCGTGGTGTGACCGTCGGACTGCCAAGTCATAGGTCTCGATTTCGAACCCAAGCCACGCACCTCTGACTTTTCGGGTTCATGTGCGTATTGTAGAATTATCACTTGCTTAGTGAAATTCTATCAACAATAACGATGATGGAGAAGTTACTTATGTACTGGATTGACGCAGGCTACCAAGAAAGTTGTAGGAATATGAAATACTTTAATATCTTGCTAAGTTCATAATTAAAGGCGCTCAAATGTTGAAACCTTGATTCCTAAACTAGGAATACCCGTGACTAAAGTCAGGTTTGCCAATTGGACACTACAAACCCTTATGAAAATAAACAGCTAGTAAGCTGATAGTATAATAGACAATTGCTACTCTTGCTTTGAAATTGATTTCCATCTGTCTAACTTACCTGTCCACTTAACTCACTGACTGGCGTATCATTTCATCAAGGTGTTATTTATCCACGACCAGCAAGTTTGCTCTAGTTGTACGCTTTGGCATATTTCTTACCGCTATCTGATTTTCTTGCTATACTTGTAACCGAAAGGGTATACATATATTTACAAGATATGCTACAGACCACCAAACTGAACAACTTTTACTATGGGACCAACTCCGAAATCGCAAAAACAAAACAGCTGTTCTATACATTTTTGGTCACGTGACTCGTCGAAATGTAGGGAACAGCTGATTTTTTTTATCAAAGATAAAAAAAAAGTTTGTAGCGTATCCTTTTGTATGTATATACCCTTTCACCCTATAGAAGTGACAATAGCTCAACTAAGGGATTGGGTTGGCGATCGAATGGTTGTGAGTTCGAATATCGATAGTTCTCTGAAAGATCCTGTCAGATATTTTTGAATTGAGTGATTTCTTAATTATATTATTTCTTATTAGAGAATTCAGTGGCTTACTTAGCCCATAGTGTTTTCACTGCTAGGAAACAGGTCTCCTCTTTGTAAGAAGGAGTGAGCCATATTATATCACCACCCAGGCCCAGTACAACCCAGGCGGGTCACTGTCTTCAACTTTTTGCCTCTAAGACACGCCGGTTTCCCCACGAGGTTTGCCTTCACTGTTTTAAGAGCAGTTGAGAGGAATGAATGAATGAATTAAATACACAAAGTAAAGTGCCTGCCTGGATTAGGACTCAACCTACAATCTGTGAAGGAAATCATCGTGAGGAAACCAGCATGCCTGAGAAAAAATTCTTAACAACATGAGAAGCTAAGTCAGAGGCCCATGGGCAGCATAAAAACTCTGACACCAGGTTAGTCACTAACTACACGAGAAACAAAAGAATTGGTAAGTCGGGACCTTTACCACTGGGTCACCATTGTTCCCCGAGAATTCAGTAATTGGTCAATATTTAGGTCACTGTAATCAAAAACAGGAACACGGGTGAACCCTTAACTAATAGTAATTATAGGAGCTCGTGGCTAATTAATAACAGTCACACGGATTGATTCATCAGGTTAAGCTACGCTTGCCGGGGTTGGTCCGTGGAGGGATTACCATCTCAACATATCGAGACTCCTCCGTGCCTCGGAAAGCATGTTAAGCCGTTGGTCCCGGCTGTCAATCGTGCATCTTTGACAGCAGTTACGGGTAGTCAGAAGCCCGAAAATCTGACAACCAGTCTTAACAAGGGGTATCGTATTGCCCAGTTACTGGGTTGTGGAGGTCAGATAGGCAGTCGCTCCATGTAAAATACTGGAATTTAGCTGCATCCGGTTCGACTGGAAGCCAACCCCAACATAGTTGGGAAAAGGCTAGGCAGATTGATTTGCAGTTTGTGCACCTATAGCTAGCAAAAAAAAACAATTGTTTAAGGGTTTCGGTTCTTATGTAACTACGTACTTACCCTTTTATCTTTGAGCGAATACGTCTATCTAAGTCGTAGATTCAGCATTGTTCAGTGAGTCAGGATCTGAACCCACGACCTCACAATCGCCAGTCTACCCTTTGACCGCTGGGCCATTGTTACTTCTAACTGCTTTAGTTGTAGGAATATTTTGTGTGCCTACTGGACTGTACTTAAAAGAAAACGCAATTTGCATTCGACGAAAGCTTAGGTCTTAATGAGGCAAATCCAATGTTTTATTTTAAACAGAATTGACTTTTTATACGTACATGCTAGCTTCTGAAAAACAGCAATTGCAAACAGAAATTGAAACTATCCTACAGGAACGTACTAACGGGATAAAAAATGTCCTATATGTTAATCCAGGTTATAATATCTCTGTGCCTTCCATCCATCTGGACAAAAACGATTGTAAGGATCTCCTTACAATCGTTTTACGTGAATAACTAACAAACACACACACACACACACCTACTCACAAACTTTCGCCTTTATAATATTAGAGTGATAATAAAAGTGAAGCGTGATGTCATGTTAAAATGATCTAAGATAGCCAGAGTTCTCAAGTTCCCAGTAAATGCTATAGGGGCAGCCTGCTGCAGACCATCTCTAGAGATTCACAGCAGGACCCTACTCTCTTCACTCTTTGGGTTAAGTTAGAAGAAGGAAGCGAGTTCACTTGTCATCTCTATTAAGGGTTGGAACAACAAAATTGAATGAAAGGGAAATTAATTTGCTATTGAACATGAAAATAAGCCAGTAGGTAAAGCTAAGAACGTAGATCTACGTTTCTGACATTAAACACAATTGCCTAGAAATCCAGTTAAGTACAGAGAAACAGCATAACTATTATTTCAAACAAAGTATGATATTAATATTATTAACATGGTATGATAAAATAAACGACCGTGTGACCATCGGACTGCCAAGTCTCGTGTTCGAACCCAAAGCACGCACTTCTGATTTTTCGGATTTATGTGCGTTTTGTATAATTATCACTTGCTTAAAAATCGGTGAAGGAAAACATCGCGAGGAAACCAGCATGTCTAAGAGATATTTCTAAACAGCATGTGAAGCTAAGTCAGAGGCCCATGGGCAGCATAAAAACTCTACACCAAGTTAATCACAAAAACACGGCAAAATAAACAACCATTTCGTCAAACGCCTCTTTTTAGACATAAATTGTCTACTAGATAGAACTTTAAAGCTCATTTGAAAAATTTTTGAGAGTTGATGTTTCAATAGTCAGTTAACTTCTATCAGAAAAAAAAAGTTCCTAGTAAAGGCTATAGGGACAGCCTGTTGCAGACCACATCTAGGGATTCACACCAGGACCCTACTCTCTTCACCACTCCGAAATCTCTGACTATAATTTAATCGTTGAAGTTTCAACCATTAATCTATGTTGTTACAATGTACAGTCACGGATACAGAGCAGTAATGGATCGTGCGTGTTTTGATAAAACCTTGAACAACGAAAGCAGATGATTCCGATTCGAGTTTCCGTTGAAACACATTTTTTTAGACCATATTGAGAAAGCTAGTCTTTTTAATCCATACTTATTATTAACAATGTTGTTAATAATTACGGATTATGGACAAATAGAAAGTTATCTGACCTAAACTTCTTTTAAATACAGCATATTCAATTATAAACAAAAAAAAACTATAATATTCTATTTTTTTTATTGCTATTTTGTGTGCTAGCAAACAAAACACAACGTACAAGAATTTTTTGAAAGAAATGATTTGACTTTGTTTCCCCACGAAGTTTTCATTCACCGTTTTGAGAGCAGTGGTGACAGGTAGTTTGGAAAATCAATTTATAAACCATTTTTGCAAAGAGGTTATATATAACAGCGTCTCGATCCCTTTTAACAAAAGTAACAGTTTTCCTTCATTAGGTATTTTTCAACTCCGAAATTGACACATTGAATGCCAATCTTCATACTCCCAGCTTGTCACCAAACCCGCATGCTATCACTAGCTAAACCCCAAACATTTTGCAATAGCACCAGCCTACAACGCTAGTACATCTGTGTATAAAGTTTGAGTAATAAAGAGAACAATCGCGGATGCTCTGCCGCCCCTCCGAACGACCGGCGCCCGCGCAGAGCCCGCAGTCTTCGTCGACGGCCGACCGTCGCGAGCGCATCCTTACGCGTCGCTAAAGCACACACATATTCGGTATTTTTTTATTTTAATTTTATTTTATTTAAATTTTTTGTTTTTTTTCTGTTGCCGTATCTTTTGGACTGCTTTTGATTTGTTGCGTTTTTATTTTTCGGGACTAGTTGTTTTGTTTATTTTTTAGGATCTTTTATTAGTTAAATATTTAGGGGTTGTTATGGCTTTTTAAAAGTGTTAATAAAATAGTTTTGCTTCGATTTTGATCACAAGTTATACATCGTATTCGGTTCGTGATAACATCTCATAGAATCATAGAACAGTTTTAAGAGCGAAAGTTAAAACTTTTCAAAACAATAAAATTATACTAATTGCCAGTTACATTATATTTTACAGTAATTTTATCAATAAACGCCGACAGTTAGTAATTTTGACGTAACTTTCTTCTAAATACGAGATGCAAAAAAAATAAATTCACACAATTTTGCGAGGTTAAAGTTTGAATGAAAATCATAAGAAATACCGCTGCACGGCATTGCATTGTATACAGAATATCATTTTCATAGATCTTGTATATATTCATTTGACCGACTTTTTACATAACCTTTAATCTAATCTTCTCAGCCGACTTGCTTTGACAATAGTTCAATGTTTAATTTTTTCACAAAGACTACTAACATTGCTTTGTCGAATATGTTAGACAATGTCCAAATGTTTTGATGTAAAAAAACGAACCTAATTATGTGTTTGCGTAAGCGTAGGACTTTTAGCCGGCGTGAGAAAGCATTGTGTTAGCTAGACTGGAGTTCTTGTTGTACACACGTTATGAGTCCGTTATACAATCTAGGAACTGTGCTATAATATCTTTTAGGTGTTAGTAATTAACATATCGTCACAAGAAACTATTCGCGCTCTCAATTTCATTTGAGAGCATTTTTTGGCGTATTTCAAATTGGCGTATCATGTTGGTTCAAACCGGCGTATCACATTGGTTCAAATATTCGTATTCGTACTTTTCTTTTTTAAATACAATGTTCTATTTTTTCTTTCGTATTTAGTTTTTCCACAACTCAAAAGCAGTTTGAAAGTCCAAGTGATTCTCAAGTTTAGTGATAGTGACATAACTATTTCAGTGATATTATTCGTAACGTGTGAACATTTCGATTTGGGTGAGTGTTTGTTTAATTTACGTTAATTATAACTAATTAGCTTAACTTATAACGGAAGTTGTCAATTGATTTCATTGTTCTTTCACACGACAATTTTGACTGTTGTGTAATTTAATTTATAACTTTATTTATTACAAGTGGGGTGTCATCGTCCCACATACGTTTTTGCTTGAAAATCGTCATGCTTGTTGTTTTTTAAAGAATTCGCAGGACTCAATTAGTGTATAAATTGAGTTGAGATGTCTGTCTCATTAGAGATTTATTGCATGCATATATGTGCGTGTGTTTAATATATTTATCCAACCTTTCCCATTGTTGTATTGATGGTTTGTTTAATAACTGAAAATCTATGAGCCTATATCATGCATCACGCCTGTGTTCCGTGGTATAAGGGATAGACAGAGGTCTACAGTAATAATCACGACGACAGTTTCCATTTTCCCGTGATAACATAGACTGCGCCCAAATATTGGAAATATTTTGCTATCAAAACTGCTACTGAGTAATTGTTACTAAGTAAAGTAAGTTAATTTGGTTTTCTTTTATTAAAATTTCTCTGAACTGAAAGTTTAGTTTGGATTACACCAACGAGCTAAATAATAATAATAGTTTATTTTCATTTCTTCAGGTCTTCTTCTTCTTTTCGTGTGGTTAGTGACTAACCTGGTGTCAGAGTTTTAATGCTGCCCATGGGCCTCTGACTTAGCATCATGCTGTTGAGAAATATCTCTCAGACATTTGTCAACAGCATGCAGCCGGTTTCCTCACGATGTTTTCCTTCATCGATTTTTAAGCAAGTGATAGTCATACAATACGCACATGAATCTGGAAACTCAAAGGTGCGTGCCTTGGGTTCGAACTCGAGACCTAAGACTTGGCAGTCCGACGGTCATACCACTAGGCTATTACTGCTTCAGATAATATTTTCTCAAGTTAACTTTTCATCGCGTCAAGTTTTCATTGCCAATCAAATGTAGTAATAACATAATAACATGAGCATGTACGACACACGCAGGCGCAGGCGCAGCGCCAATTAATCTAGGCCGGTAGGTGACACTCCCCAGCTTGTCGCAACTTGCACTAGATCAGCCTAAGATTATTATTGATTACTTTTAATATTAATCACTTACTAATTCATGATTAGTTACACTTTCACTTAAGTTAGGTTTTTTATTGAATTGGATTGTGCTTAGTCACATATGTTTTTGTATTAGATAAATAATCAAGAAACTGGTTTGGAGTTACATTCATAAAGTAACGATTAATTTTGATACGTAATTCATAGAGTTAAAATTAGTGACGCGAATGAAAGAATCTAATATGCATTATGAAAGATACCTCATAATGTTAAAAAATATTTTATAATGCACAAATAGGAAACGCCATAAATTTTCTTAATCGACTGTTTTAAAAAAACCAGGTGATATTTATTCCTACCAATGTTACCATGATACAGTCTCTCAGGTCAGTACCCGCTACTCATAAACAAAACACTACAAACTATATTTTTAATCACAACTCATCAACTCAACAACGTCGTCAACTCATTTAAAAATAACCAACCAAAACAGAATGTTTACAATCTTAACATCAAAAATATCGTTATAACTACTATCAAAAGCAGTTCCAAGTGACATTACATCGGTTATCCTTGACGACGCGCCGTGTGCGCGTGCGCATTCGACCGAGACGCTCACTGCGCATGTCCTTTGCAGCGAGAGTGTAGGCTTTGGGATTAAGGTGACCGTTTCCTGTTGTTATGGATACTTATTTGGAGTATTTAATGGAGGAAATTAATATAAATGTTAATGGTATTCTTGCCCAAGTCTACCCGCAAATCCATCGATGTTGGTCTCTACTTCAAGATTTTTTATTGTAATAAGAAGAAATATCAGTCTCCAGTCAAAACGCCTCTATCAACTCGTTTGAAGTAGACAAGTGTGATAACACCCATTTTGTACAAAAAAACATGATTCTACTAATGTTATAAACGCGAAATTTTTTATGGATTTATGTTTGTTACTCTTCAAGCAAAAACTATAGAATGGATCTGGATCAAAATTTTGTACAGAGATACATAGATTATAGTCTGAAATAGCACACAGGTTTATCCCGGTAAAATTTACGATTTCTGTGGGATAATTTCCTACATATACGCGGGTGAAGCCGCTGTCAGCTAGTATATAAATAAAATAGTGAACAAAATGACGAAGGAAGAAATAGGTCACAAGTTTCTCACATATTTTACATACTTAATCACTAACAGATGATATTTTCTTATAATATATCAAGTTATTCTATAGTGTATTTCTTTTACAGTGTCCAATTTGGTAAACAAACATGGGACGAAAATTCAGATTTTTCGTATCAATCAAACACTTTGAGTTAAGCATAAACGTCTTTAACTTTGAATAATACACTTAAGGCATGAATTATTTTAAAAAAATGCTTCAGAGACACATACATTACCTAGAAATCTTAATATTAGTCGCGACATTTGTTTACCAAATAAGACAACTAAAGAAAAATACACTATACGTAAAATTCGAGGAAAGTTAAACGGTAAAATATTATGTTAAAAAACGCGTAACCGCAAAAAGGTGCGAAGGCGCGTTGAAGTCGTTTATATGACAGGAACTAGATTTATAATTTAAAACCATTTAGATCTTGTTTGAAATAAAAAGTAAGTGCTACATAATATTTAATGTACTAATAAAAAATGGATTACATAAATAGCGAATATGTTATCATATTTAGACAACTTCTTACCAGAAGTTGTCTAAATATGATAATAAATTATGATCAATATTACCAAATTGTTCAATTAGTTTAAAGGGTATTGAATATGCGTAGTTATTAATATTTAATAGTAACCCGCGCGTTGCACAAATAGTTGTAATATTAACTGCTGATTAAGAAGAACAGAGTTATAAAGAGTTAGTATTGTAAAAAAAATGGGCTTTTGATTAAAGAGTAGGTATTGAGTATTACAGCTCTAAGTTACACTAATATTATAATGGAGAAAGTTTATGAGTGTGTGTGTGTGTTTGTTTGTTACTTACTTCTTCACGCAAAAACTTCTGATCGGATTTGGATGAAAAGACAATGTCCAAATTGGCCCTGTGCAATAAAGAGTATCAGATTAAACGAAAATTAATCGCCTATTTTATTATTTAAGTTGCAAATACTTCTGTATTACGGACTAGCTGTATTCCAAAATGTACTTTTAATAGAATTTAACGCGACTAATAACATTAGATCGCCATCTATGCCTAATGTCATGTCGTGTCAGAAGTGAAATAGGGATGTCCAATCAATTATAATCGATTGATTGAATTATTAATCGATCGATTGTGTTTTCTTTTCTAAAGTGTATTTTTAAAAACCTAATAAGAATACTTTATGTATGCAGTCATACTCCAATTTAAATAGGTAGTAAGAATAATACTATACAGTAATCAAAACTTTTTATTTCTATACAATCATTCAAACATCTAATTCATGTTTTACGACAATTAATACAAAAATAACATTACTTTTTCGGCGTAAAATAAACCATTGTCATACATACTTGTAATGTTTATATGACAAAGGTGATGTGAAATAATTTAAGACCACAGTAAATCTTAATCGAAAAAATCGATTATTGGTGTGGTGTCGTACTACATCCCTAGTTTTGCTGTGAACGTCACGTCGCGTCGTCCGTTATTGTCAATTTGTCACTTTGGCAAAGTTTAATATTCGTTGTTATGGTTAGATTATAACCTCAAAATCTGATACTTTTTTTGAAATATATCTTTTTTGCAGCTAGTCCGCTATAAATACAAGATCTTTTAAGAATCTACTAATGATAGAGAATACAATACATAATTATCCGATGCTCTTGGCTCCAGGGCCAACAATGTATGGACGCAGAGCAATGTCCTTTGGCGCAGAGATAGATTAAAACCTGGAATAATACATAGAACACTTTTATCCCGTTAATACGTTCCAGTGGGATAATTTCTCGACATCCACCCGGGCGAAGCCGTGGGCAGAAGCTTGTAAAGTATAAGCGACCCTCTATGGCTGATTACCTTTCTCGTATGTCTAGTGTTCGTAAACGCAACTGCTAAGCATACGGTAATGCGTTCGACGCCCAGGTCAGGCATAGTTTTTTGGGGAATTTTCCTATAGATTTTTTCCGTAATCGTTATGAGTCTAGAAATAGCTTACCTAAATGAGACTTAACTAAACAAAACTGAGCTTTGCTAATATTGCTAAAGATGGTTGAGCTGAATGGTGCTAATCCATGCGTCATGTTCGTGAACGGGCGCCGTCAGGAGAGACTGGTCATCACTTAGCTGTCACGGATCTTTTATAATTTAATTGTATTTTGCATTATTTTTTTTAATCTTTTAATTTTGGGCGCTTTTTTACTCTCTGCATCGTTCTCTCGTGAATAATTTCAACATGAATGATGTAACCCATATTTTATAACCATATTCTGATTAAATAGTGTCCATGGAGGTTCTTGCCCATTCTTCTCCATAGGTACCTACTGCTTTGGAATGGGCAACTAGCTTCATCTTTCTTACTGACCGACCCTTTGACAATTCAAAAGTGCCTGTAATCGGTTTATTTTAAATAAATACTTTGAATTTGATAACCGGCGTAATAAGGCAATATTAGATAAACACCTCTTCGTATTATTTTAGGAAATACTGACGATATAATAGTTTTATAATTATCATTATTATGAAAACCCTAAATGCACTTGAGGACTTTGTTTTATTGTCTTAGCGTTTATTTCGACACTTCTAGCTCAAAGTTCAGCAAAGGTTTGAACCTGTGACCTTTCGTTCGTGTGTCCACACCATAGCGTGGGTTATTAGGCACACGGTGTCAAATGATTTACCTACGGTTACATGTCTAGGGACATAAAGTTTTCATACCTTGGCTGGAATCAGTGTTTTTATTAAACATATTGCTATTAGGACCCGTATAACGTAATTAGTGTGAAAGATTTGAAAACTAAAAACGCTGATAGTCTATTATAACAAAGAAAACTGTTCTTTAAAATCTGAAAGAGGTTGATATTTATACAAACGGGAACACATAAATAAATAAATTGTAATGAAATAACTTCACATACTTCTAAAGCGAGTATTTTTGTTTTTTACCTAAAGTTTCTGGCAACCTCACAAAGAATTGAACCATCTTTATTAACATTACCGCTTAACAGCTAATAGCAATAGTACCATACAACAGGATTCCGACCGGATTCCCTTTGGAAGTTAGCATCAGTAACTCTACCGCTAAATGTCACTCTCAATAGTGCCTACTATTGGCAAAAAATAAAGTAATACTATGGGTATTTAGCCATAACATTCAAACAAGAAAGCACTTTTACTAGCTTTGAATTACTACAACAAAAGCAATGCCGTCGAGACGTCATTGTAGGTCACGTGGCACTGCTAGATATGGACGAGGGCAAGCAGCGGGTACGATAGAGTCAGATATATACCAAATATTAGTTTAAAAAACAAAAAATCACGCTTTTTATAGAAATCCTAACTAAAAAATTGAAAATAAATTGTAAAAGTATGTTATTGTAAAAAAAGCGTGGAGTTATTATTTTTAAGATATTATCGAAATTAAATATAATATGTGTAAACAAACATCCAAGTGAAGCTAATATAAAGCGTGTGATAAAAATGTGTCATCGGGAACGAAATAGAGTGATATTGTATATAGGTCAGCACATCAAGCTACCCCAATCTGTCAAATTTCTTTGATGGATTTCCAACTTAATTAAAAAGTATAAGATTGGGTATATTTGACAGTTTGGTATAGCTTGTCAGCTATTCAACTCGATTCTGTGTTCGCTTCTTTATATTCCTATTATAGTTTTACAATGATAGTTGGTACCTAATTTAGTTGAGTTTACTAAACCAAACCATTGAAAGGTTTGTGTGTGTAAATGATAGCGTATTTTAGGTAATGCTAATTGATGGTAGAAGTTTGAAGTTAGTGTACTTTAAAATTGATAAATAAGTATGTTAAAACCAGCTCCGTATCGGCTTCCCTCTTCCAAAAAAACACACCTCGCCCCTACCATTACCTCCATAACATAACTACAACCTCTATTAAACTTTAAAGTTAAACAACTAATAACTCCAATAAACCGACCACCATCAATCTCCACGCTTCCATACATCATTGACATGACCATCAATAACATTCATCCAAGTCACACAAAGGCTGCTCGTAATAATGACTGCCATTCAACTCATACAAAGCTTGTATGGCTACAATATGGCGACTGGCAATTTCCCTAAAGGTCGCTACTGTGAGCGTTAAATAAACATAATTATTGCAAAACATCATGAGATTTGTAGGGGTTAAGTTAGAAGAGGGAAGCGAGTTTACTTGTCATCTTTTTAAGGGTTGGAAAATCAAGATTAAATTAAATAAATTTGCTATTGAACGTGGACATTAAACACAATTGCGTAGAAATCCAGTTTAGAACATAGAAACAGAATAACTATTATTTCAACCAAAGTAAGATTTTAATATTATTAATATGGTATGATAAAATAAACGACGATGACAGCAGTGATAGCCTAGTGGTGTGACCGTCGGACTGCCAAGTCATAGGTCTCGAGTTCGAACCCAAGGCACGCACCTCAGATTTTTCGGATTCATGTGCGTATATATGATAATTATACTATCACTTGCTTAAAAATCGGTGAGGGAAAACATCGTGGGGAAACCAGCATGTCTGAGAGATATTTCTCAACAGCATGTGAAGCTAAGTCAGAGGTCAGCATACAAACACGAAAAAAAAAAGAGAATTTCGTCAAACGTCTCTCTTTAGACAGAAATTGTCTACTAGATAACTTTAAAGCTCATTTGAAACATTTTTGAGAGTTGACGTCTTACATCCGAAAACTGTTAACTTTTATCCGAAAAATTAATGTGACAGTTTGTCATTTTCATCACATCAGTAGTCAAATTGCAATATTTATACCTCAGAACGAATTTATGTGACTATTCAAAATCAAGGCTTAATACTAATTTAAGGGATGTAATAGAATATAATATATACTCTTTATCATACACACCATAAAAATTACAGTTAAAAAATAAGGTTAAGCAATGGGCGGTATCATTGTTAAAAGTGATCTTTTAAATACAAACTTTGGATGTAGATTTTTGGGATTTTCACACATATATCGTGATATAATAATAACTAGGCAACTCACAATCTCGCTCCCGCTTCAGCGTATGCGTCGGTCCTTATAATAATATGCACCATCAAAACATATCGCAACGCATCTTGGTTCCCACAGCGCATTAAATTCGACACATGCCCCCCCGTGCCGCTTAGAGGCTAAACAAAGAATTAGGAACAGATATTAGCATGAGCATCATCAGCCGATAATGTTCCCACTGCTGGGACACAGGCCTCCTCTCTTCGGGAGGAAGTGGGCCATAATCCACCACGCGGCCCAGTGCGGGTTTATGGATGTCACATGTCTTCGAATTACGTCTGAGATATCGCGATGTTTTCCTGCACCGTTTTATATTGTGTAAATAATTTTATCACCATTGCTCTCAAAACGGAGGAGCTCGTGGCTAAGTACTAACAGCCGCACAGGTCGATCCGTCAGGTTAAGCTACGCTTGCCGGGGCTGGCCGTGGATGGGTGACTATCTTTACATACCGAGACTCCTCCGTGCCTCGGTAAGCACGTTAAGCTGCATCCGGTTAGACTGGAAGCCGACCCCAACATAGTTGGCAAAAGGCTAGGCAGATGATGATTTTTTTTCGCGTTTTCTGGTGTGTTCCCGTAGTATAAGTTGTTCATAATGATGAGTACAATGACCCCTTAGAATGTAGCTCATGAATTAAAATCCACCCTGTATATTAGGACTGCGAGGTCTAGTGGTAGCAAGTGCTGCTGCGTTCTGGGTTCAATTCTTAGGCCGGGCAAAGATCATTGGTTTTACCCATTGAGAAGTTTTCAGTAACAGCATGGAATCTGGCTCTGGTTACGGTTGACTGTAGAAATCTCGCCCCCTATTACATGGAACTTAAACATTATCGGAAATATATGGGAGTACTATGAGATATGTACATCTCTGGCTAACCATTCTGGTAATACGGGCATGATGGCCTGTTACAATTAGTACAATTTTCAAATATTAATGGCTAATCATAGTAAAACTTAGGTACACACTTGTAAAGCTATGGAACGAGCAAGCAGTAAGCACGTCAAAATAAACTAAAATTAACTTAAAAGCTCCTAACAGTGCATAGCACAAAACAATACAGTCTAGAAAAAAATATACAAATTACACTATGCAATGATTTAAAAATACCGGAACATAAGTTGAAATGTATTTTTTATTCATTATTCATTACATGCAGAAACATGTGTTTATTATGTAATAAGAGTACATTATGTGTTGATTCACTAGAATTAATGTACCGATAGTGCCACATTCTTTTAATGTGAACGAAGATGTAAGGAATCCAATTCATTTTTGCTATAATTTTTACTGTCTCTGTTGCTCAGTGACTATCCTAGTGCCCGATGTTTATTCTATGCTATGCTATGTTAAAATAGCTTATGTCTTTGTGGAAACATACACTATTCAGCAGGTTTAGAAGGGAGACTAAAGAATTAGGATACACCAGCTATCAAGTCAATAATAATGGCAGAGTAGGTAATTGACTTGCTGAAAGGATTTTATTTCCTCATAACGAACAGATACCTATGGTGATTGTCAAGTCCAGGTTCTCTAAAAAACACGAAGACTGTAGTGACAAATAAGCTATCATCATCATCATTCTCCTGCTCTTATTTCAACGTACTACTCTGTCAAGAAAGTACCGGGAAAAGATCAATAATACACAAAATGTCTGTTATTCATCCAAATTTATTTTATCACCTTCAAAGTATGCTCCTTTAGAAACGATACACTTGCGCCAACGAATAATCCATTCATCAAAACATTTTTTAAACGCTGCTTCCGGAATTGAGTTCAGTTCTCGCCGCGAATTCTCCTTTATGTCTTCTATCGATTGAAAACGGGTGCAACGAAGTGGTAATTTGAGTTTAGGAAAAAGAAAAAAGTCAGCAGGAGCCATATCTGGTGAATATGTTGGTTGCTGGATAGTATTTGTTGAGTGTTTGGTAAAAAGTCGTTCACAATGATAGCCTTGTGCGAAGGCGCATTGTCGTGGTGCAAAATCCAAGAATTTTCTTTCCACAAATCTGGCCTTTTTCGTCGAATTTGCTCTCTTAAACGCCGCATAATGCTCAAATAATATTCTTTATTTACCGTTAGACCTTCCGGTAAGAATTCAGAGTGCACAACACCGCGATAGTCAAAGAAAACAGTCAACATGACTTTGACTTTTGATCGACTTTGGCGTGGTTTTTTCGGTTTCGGTTCAGTTGGAAGGCGCCACTCCGAAGCTTGTTGACTAGTTTGCATGTCAAACTCGTAAACCCACGTCTCGTCACCAGTAACAATGCGTTTCATGAATGTTGGGTCCGAACTGACTCGTTCTAGCATGTCCTCAGCGACTTTCATGCGATTGAGTTTTTGGAGAAAATTCAGATCTTTTGGGACTAGCCGAGCAGCAACATGTTTCATACCCAAATGATTAGTTAAAATGGTACGGATCGACTCGTGATATACAGAAAGTTCGGCGGCTATCTCTCTCAGAGTTGAATGGGGATTTTCAGTCACTATTTTCTTCACTTTTGCGATGTTAACTTCAGTTGCAGACGTTGACGGCCTACCAGAGCGAGGCAAATCTTCCATCACATCTCGACCGCTTTTGAACGCTTTGAACCACTCATAAGCACGAGTTTTTGATAAAGTCGATTCACCGTAAGCCTTCTGTAACATTTTCAGTGACTCCGAACACGAAATTCCATTGGCGATGCAAAATTTAAGACAAACTCTTTGTTCGATATTTTTGTCCATTATGAAATTCGCAATACACACTATATATGATATTACTAAAACCAGCACTGTATTTAATCTAGATAACAGATGCAACTCAAACTCCGCGCCAAAATGGAAAACAGTTGTGCCAATCTAACAACTACAAAAAAACAAAAATTTGAATTTGGAACCATAAACAAATCATCCATTCCCGATACTTTTTTGACTGAATGTATTTGTTGTTGACGCAACATGTCTCTTTCTTCAATACTTCTCTAATAGTCGTCATCTCGGTAGTCACTCCCCTTCTAGCCGTATCTATCACATATTCCAACCATTGTAAGCCACGATTTAAAAAACAATTTCAACTATTATCTAAACTTTAACTAGTTATTAAAAAAAAATAGGAAATGTTACAAAAAAACTAAATCGTAACATAATTATAATTATCTGCACGCGTGCGCGGTGGGTCATAGTTCACTGTTGCGGCGATGTTGCGCAACTGTGGCGCCACTGTTTGTTAGCAGTGATTTAAAATCGATTAGCACTAAATTAGATTTGATCTAATGATTATATTTGACGACGTGGGGAGCATGTTTTGGAGTTTATTCGATAAAATAAAAGCAGACCAAAAAAACTATGAATGGATGGACTGATTGATGAAAGATGATGAGTACAGAAAGAGAGCGGTAGTTAAGATGATGTAGGGTAATAACGTATGTAAGAAGAGAAGTCGCTGCGTGGAGCACAAATGAAACGGGATACAGGGATGGTGCGACCATTCAACATGTACGATACTTACGTTCGATACGCAGCATTTAGAATTGAATGAGAAAAACATAGAACCAATAACAGTGACACTTATTCTAGAGATATCTGCCTAGCCTTTTCCCAACTATGTTGGGGTCGGTTTCCAGTCTAACCGGATGCAGCTGAATAACAGTATTTTACATGGAATACATATTTCGTGTTATTTAGTCTTTCCAGCAGACGAATTCTTCAAACATCAATCAGTTGACAAACTATATTGGGGTCGGCTTCCAGTCTTATCGGATGTAGCTGAATACCTTAACATGGAGCGACTGCCTATCTGACTTCCACAACCTAGTCAGTAACTGGGTAATACGATACCCCTTGGTGAGACTGGCAGTCAGACTTTCCGGCTTCTGACTATCCATAACCACTGTCAAAGATCCACGAATGACAGCCGAGACCAACGGCTTAACGTGCTTTCCGAGGCACGGAGGAGTCTGGATATGTAAAGATGGTTACCCATACCTGGATTAACCCCGGCAAGCGTAGCTTTACCTGATGGATCGTTCCGTGCGGCTATTAATACTCAGCCACGAGCATATTTAGCGTCTTATTCTAGAGATGAACGAATAAAAACCTAAGTTGTACCAATGTTTCTAACAAAACTCAAATACTTGGTAACTAAGAATGCATCTCTAAAATGCATAGCCAAATTAACATAAACATTTTACTTTCAACAATTGTAAATACAAGCAAAAACATGTAATTCCACACAGATTACCGAATAATTTAATATGTAACGCATTCAAGTGATTTATAGCCGTAATAGAACCGTTATATAACGTGTATAATGCATCTTCTGTGTAATTCAGACGTGAGATGTGAATGTGAAAGCATTCTGTAATGAAGAGGATTCTTACATATCTCATTTATTCATCCACCTGTCTTGTAATTTCAATTAACGTAGGTGCCTGTAGTGCTATTCTGTAAAAATCTCGCCGTGAAAACGTGGAACGTAGGTGAAGTGAGTTTAAAGTGAGATGTAAATAGTGTCAATTCCTTGCAAAAGGTCGAATGACAGCTCATTTCACCTGAGTTATCGCGGTGACATTTTTACAGAATCGACCGGCTGTACTAAGATATTTAAAAAAAAATAGATTGTCAGACAAAGCTTTGTGGAAACTGGCAGCATTTGCTACTGACAAAGTTTATTCTGTTCATGTGTATGTATTTATTCCTATATTTGGTAGTTAGTTTCGTGCTATCTATACTATGTTGCACCTAACATGTTTTCTCTCTGCATCAAAGGTTGACTGGTAGAAAATGCCTCACGCATTAAGTACGCCTATGTATGGTATATTTACTTGTGCATAAAGTTTTAATAAATAATAATTAAATTTGCCTTGAGGCGCATGCAATACTCAAAGGAATTTTCCAATGCGTTACCTTAAAATTATGCACATAACACCCCTTGAATTTTCTAGAACAGTTTTAACTTCAAAGGCATTACAAACTAGAAGAGAAATATATTGATATTTTTTCATTAGACAAAGAATTTTTACAACTGACCATAGCTATGGAATATGACCGGCGAAGACGCCAAAAATAAGATAAATAATTTAATATAGATAAAAAAACTTGCCAAAAACACGAATACGAAATCTCAGTGGAGAGCAGTGGTATTGGCCCCGACTTAGGAGTGTAGGTGGTGAATTCGAACCCAGGCAGGAACTTTCGAACAGGATCAGGGCCCGTGCCGGACGGCGCGTATATGTTCCACGCGCGCCTCAAAGAGATGTCAGCATATGAAGGGGCCCCTTAGGGCCAAGCCTGCCGGGTAAGCGGGATTGTCCGAAAGGGTTACCGCTACCCCGGAACATAAAGGGCTAAGGAAGGAACATGGATGGGTTTTAGTCAGTAAGAGTCTGTCACTCCCTTCCGCTCCACCCAGAGCGGGAGAAGTCATTGGATGATTTCCCAGCCTTGGCAAGCCGCCTGCCAGCAGCCAGCAGTGGGATCATATAAGGCTAATTATAAATAACATTATCGCAATAACGTGCCTATGTGGGAGAGCCTTTAAAGTAGCCTTAACTTTTATACCACAATCTTCTATAATCTTTACCAATTGGCAAAACAGGCTTGTGAATTTGTTTCTTTTCAAAAATTACCTTTGTCAGTGCCATTATAAATAACTCAGGCATTTTGTAATATACCTGTAATTGTATGATGCTTGCTACATGTACCTATGAGAGTTTTTAGAAAGAATGCCAAATTAATTTTGATGAAGGAATGTGTGTGGCAAGATTATGGTGAGACAAACCGTATTTAAGCTAAAATTAAGAAAAATGGAAGCCGAGCTGAGAATGGCAACAAACCAAGACTACGATAAACGTAAAATAATTAATATTATTGCGGTTCTATCTGGTTACCAACTGCCAATATACTCATAATAAGCTAAGTAAGGGTCGATCTTTCAATAGCAATATAACTTTTTCCTGTAGAATAAAAATGGCGGTTTGAGATATATATGTTAACCGTAACCGACTGACTGACTGATCTACCAACACATAGCTCAAACTAATGAAAGGATTGGTCTGACATTTGGCACACATACAGTTATTATGACGTAGGCATACATTGAGAACCGGGTTTTGAAAATTCAACCCCTAAAGACGACGACGTTGACGAGGTTCAAAAAAAAATTGTATGAAGAAATCATTACTTCCACGCAAACGAAGTTGCGGGCAGAAGCTATTAAATTATATAAATAGCATAGCATTAGGATACTTTGGAATTTACCGAATAAAACTTACCTCTCAAAGATGAGAGACATGAAATACTTAAAATTTTGGGGTAAATTCAAAGAGGTTTCACTTTTAACGACAATAATAAAAAATCATCTCAAAAGTATGTGCAGTAATAAAAGAAACATCAAAATTCGTTCATTACTTTTTTGATAAAATCGCGGACAAACATACATAAACATACGGTTCTATAATAACCTCTTTTTTGGAAATTAGTTAAAGAAGAAATAAAAGCGATAAGACCGCCCATTGTGCCTTATGTAAAATTTCTACTTTTATTTCAGTAACTCATATGGCGAAGGTACATAATAAATAGTATCCTATTTTATCAAATTTTAAACAGTGCTCCCCAAGGAACCAATTTTGCTGACTGACTTATCTGAAGACAGAATCTTACTTATCGAAAGCTATCAGCCAGTCCAGTTACGTATGACCGGTCGAAATAAAAAAAAAAATATCTGCGCAAAGTACATTTGTGTTCATGTTAAGTAAGGTCAGGGAAATACATACGTAGATACATATTATCTACAGCAGATCTCAACCGTCACGGATCACAAGGCTGCGAGAATGTGCACAACGATTCACTTAAATTGGAAGTTGGAAGTGTTGTAAATAAAGCCACTTATTGTCGATGCATCAATTTATCTTTGAATGTGTTTGGTATTTTCTCATGTCGGCACGACCTATGCGAGAATAGCTTATGCCGTTATAAAATTAGCCCGGCAGTATTTGTTTTAACAAGATTCCTCAAATCACATTTTTATTATACTGATTTGTCCGACGGATATTTTTTATTATAACACAGTTATCGGCGATAGTGTAGCTTCGATAAACACCCAAACTTCGCTAAGTCCCATATAACGGGGCGAACAAATGTCATAATCCGCTTGTTAGATAGATTACCTGTTTTTAAGAAATACTTAGTGGAAAACCCAATTTTTCTTAGGGTTAGGGACATTAATTATTTATTTTTGTTATTTGAAAATAATTATAATTAAGCATATTAACTGCCAACATAAATGGTTCGTATTAATTTAGGGAGAAGTGGAACAAAGAAAAGATGGATGGAGTAACGTGAGACATGTAATATGGGTCAGAATAATATTGTTTTAATCAGCGGGTCTAGACATTTTCATTAATTATAACGAAATTTGATAAATCCTAAATGTATGGAATTGGCATAAGCTTTCGAAATGTCACATAATTAATTGTTTTCGATCGCCAAGAGCTAGACGATGTCAAATTGTGTTACGAAACTCGATCAATATTCCCATACATGCGTTAAAAGTGGCGTTCTTAACAATCCGAATCGCTGAGGTTCGAACGAATAGGTTCAACAATTTTCGAAATCGAATCGACACGGAGCGGTTGACACTTGTCTAGGTTCCCAGAACAGTCTTCCTATGACATTTGTATATACGAAATGACTATAACACGACACATTCACGTAGTGTGTTACTTTGCATAACAATTAATTTCCCTGACTGTATTACCTTTTTTTATTTCAGTCTTTTCTTCAGCATCTGTCCGTTTAAGGCGCATGCGCAGGTGGTAGGGCCCTCCTTAACTACCTCTCTAGTTCACAAGGTGACACTAGAACGTACGGTTACGTAACGAATGGAGAACCGAGAGCGGCCGAGTGACTCGCGGAAACATTACGCCGATGAACTTATATTTAAGGAGATCCTACTGTCTACTAGTTATGTTGTAAATAATTACGAATAGGAAAATTAATGCATAAATATTTTAAATAAGTTGCGAGAAGTAGGTACAGAACTGGTCGATGTAGCGATGCTTGAGGGAGGCCTATGTCGACCAGCGGACGTGTTTGCAGCAATGGTGATGATCCACAGGCACAACCACATTTTATCTGTTTAATAGCGCTATTTATCAGACAGGAAGAACTCTGTTTATATAGATTACTTTATTCATTAATATTATTTACATAAAACATAAGAACTAACTGCCAATATAACCTAAAAAAACTTACAAACCTACTCAGTCAATAAAAACACTTGACAAAATCACAATTTTTTTTAAAAGACTCAGAAATCGAGTGTAAAACATGCAGAGCAAATTCCAATTTATCGAATCTAATCTGATACATCGGCACTTAATCTCGCTACTCACAAGACCACAAGTATAGCTATTAATGCCCATTGAGCATTATTATAGCACACAAGTACTTACACTACAGTCGCGCTCACAGTCGGCTGCGCGGGCGCCGATCAGTAAAAGTCATGGTCAGCGCGCAGTCAATAACACGTGGAAAGGGATTGGATACAAACATTTAGTGCTTGTTATTGTCACACAGTAGCTAAAGTATGTGACGAAATTGTTTGGCATTAATATAATAATATAGCCAGTGATCCATGCCGAAATTCAAATTCAATCAAAAAGTCGCCAAAAAACTAAACTGGCTTTTGCCAGTGGCTTCGCTCGTGTTAGAAATAATCCGTTTAGCCGTTCTGGCATGATTGCGCAATAAACATCCATCCAAAATTATGCATTTATAATGGTAATATATTTTATAGTAAGTAAGATAAAATCAAATTCCGTTAAAAATTCAACAAAATTTTGATTCGAAAATTTATGGAAGATCAATTATGAAATTGACCATCCATATAATATGTACTAAATATGTAAATAAAAATTTCTACTTTGTAATTCAGATGGACAATCGACGATATATCTATATGAGAATCATCATTTTCATGGATTTGCAGAATAATATCTAGTATACCTATACTTTAGTACTTACATAGTACTTAAGTTTACGACAAATAATTACCAAATAGCGCAGCAAAAACAGTGTTAACAGCTAGTTAAAGCTCATCATTTTAATACCACATGCGTTGTCAACTAAATGCCCACGGTTTATTAAGCCCCATTACCAGCAACATTACCCAACAACAATTACTCAGGTGTTGTTGGTTCAACATGTTGGTCAAACTGTAGGTATTAAAGTAATTACTGCCTCGTTGGTCTAGTGAATGTTTTGGCTTCGATTCCCAGGTCGGGCGAAGTGTCTTTTTCATCAGGATTTTTCAATATGAACATAGAATTAGTATTCGTGCCAAGTTAATGACAATCAAAAATCATTCAGCATTTTTACTGAAGATGAGAGTCAATTTTTTTTTAAAGACGTGATATCAATAAATGATTGCCTTTTATTTAGACATAATGCAGGCACCCTTCACCACTTCTTAGTGTTTTTGTTGCGAGGAAGAATAGGCTTGCCCTTTTACATCGGACTTAAACATGACTAGAGAGTATTGCTACTGTGAGGTGTAGAGGGACTCAATTTTTATTTGCATTCCACAATGTGTATTTGGTGGTAAGGTAGAAAATTTAGATCATTATGGACCCTGTCGGGCACAGCAAAACATAGTAGGAGAGAGGAAGCTTTAAATTAACTTACAACCTAATTAAATCTAATAACATATTAGGGACCTTCTTCATTTCGTGTGGTTAGTGACTAACCTAGTGTCAGAATTTTTAGGCTACCCATGGGCCTCTGACTTAGCTTACCTATGAGCACTGGGTGAGTGATCACTAAATTACTATTATTTGGGACATAGTCAAATAAAGAACCACACTTTGACTATGTATATTATTATGTATTTCTTTAAAGATAAAGTCATATTTTAAACTTGTTCTAATTAATTTGAATGCTCGAATGAAGCCAGAGTCATTTTCTGACCAGGCTATTACAACATGAGGTCGCCTCTAGCATCAAACCTAGGCTCGACATTATGTATATTATGTGTAATAAGGTAAATAAGCCCTTTCAGGTAACTGGTTAAGTTCTTAAGTTATGTTAGCTTGTTTAGATCTTGTGTTGAGGAACTTAAGAGGTACCTAGAAGCATGTTGTTATGAAGATTGCATTGCCTAAGACCCACTGTGTGGTTATATTATGAAATATAAGAAGTATATGTGACCAAGAATTTCTTAGTGCTAATTAAGCACTTAGGAACAAACACAATTAGTTTTAAGGAATCTTGAAATAGGCTTAAATGACTAATCGTTACTTTAATATTCAATTATACAACTGTCCGACTGTTATGCGAAACGGGGAAGGAAGATATCAGCACAGCCTAGAACTAGGCATGTAATATATAACATTTGGACGGTGGGCCGGTGTGGTATATTATGGCCCGCTCCCTCTCGAAGAGGGGAGGCCTGTGCCCCAGCAGTGGGAACATTATAGGCTGATTATTCTAAGTCACAATAAAGCGTGCCAAGTTTTTAAATTACACCCTTATGCTAAACGTTCTAAGCGGGATTGTCCAAAAGGGTTACCGCTACCCGGGAACATCAAGGGCTAAGGAAGGAACATGGATGGGTCAGTAAAAGTCTGACACTCTCGCTCCACCCAGAGCGGGAGGAGACATTTGATGATATCCTACCCTCAAAAAAAAAAGTCCTAAACATTCTAAAGAAACGAACTCAACTACAAAAAGACAGACGGTTGTACTAATAACTTATTTTGTCCTTTAATTAGAACTTTACTTTTAAACATTCGTTCTCCAAAGGAATCTACTAGAATTTCTGCCTTTTTGACATTATTTAACTTTGAATTATTATTTCAATCAATCATTCTTGATAGTGCCAACCAGTCTCTTTCTATAAAGCTGTACAATAACGTGCTAACATGCTGCCGAAGCAATAAACAAGCCACTGTCAGCTGATTACATAATCGTCACGGGTCATAACTCCCCACAGCGACCATCCAACCCATCCTTCAGTGATCACATGAATATTTTCGTACATAAACTTGCACAATACTTATTTAATAGCTAGCTATCAAGTTGTTATGCGGGGGAAAGCATCGCATGCGAGTCCCCGAGTCGGTATGCGCTCGCGCAGATGAAAGTACGGATTAGTAATAATTCATTATGAACGAATTGTGACGGTTTATTGTTGTAATTTTGTGTTAAATTGATGTGTTATTTTCAGTTGTAATGGGTTTAATCTCAGGTTTTGGTTTGTAATTTGCGTGTTTTGTGGCTAATCGTAGAATAAAGAAAAATGGATGTATGAGTTTATTTATATATCTTGTTTATTGTTCTCAAATCTGTTTGGCTTTTAGAACTTTTCAGTGTTTTACCACTTGATAGAGATCACTAATATTAGAATTAACATCCGTAACTAAGAGTCAGTTTTCACTGAATAAGTAACTGTATATTGACATACATAGTATAAAGCAAAGTCGCTTCCCGCGTCTGTCCTAATGTCTGTATGTATGTAAACTTAGATCTTTAAAACTACACAACGGATTTTGATGCAGTTTTTTTTAATAGATAGAATGATTCAAGAGGAACGTTTATATGTATAACAACATGCAATTTCCGTCATCCACGCGGGCGAAGCCGCGGGCAGAAGCTAGTTAAGTATAAACGCAGACATCAAGCGTTTACTTGCGCATGCTCGAGGCTGCGCGAGCGCACAGTCGCCAATATCTGCGAGGCGCGCGAGCACACCCGAAGATGCACGAGGACTTTTTCTCAACTTAACCAAATTGTGCTCATCTCATGCCCTTAATTCAGGCTAAATAGGGTCTTTCTTCTTCTTTTCAGTAGCCTTTATAGCCAATTTAAACATATTTCTTTACACTATAAGTAATTGCCAAACAATTCTGTCAGGTCATGACGACAGACTTCACGGTTTTTGTCAGAATTACACTGACAAAAACGGTGACAAGTTAGAGTTGCGTGTTAAGGCTTAGCTAAAAGATACGACTGTACATTTCAATGGACAATGCCTTCTATGGAAGATAATATTTATTAGCGTGTAGATCTTAAGATTAAAAGAAAAACATCGGCTTCACTGTTGCAATGTACCTAGATATCCATAAACATTACCTTACATCTCTGAAAAAGAAAAGCTCATGTGTTTATAAAAAATATGTACGTAATGTGTTATTATAGAAGTGTGTTTAATGTTTATGTAGCATTTCTAGCAATTCTAGCATCTTCCTGCGATTTTTTTTCCATGGAAGTTATAAAATGATTTCTCCATAAAAATTTAAACCCCCGTTATACCGTTTTAGGGGTTGGATTTACAAGCCGTTCTTAGAGTATGCCTACGTCATAATAACTCTGTATATTTTAGGCCAGTTTCAGTGGTTTGAGCTATTTGTTGATTGGTCAGTATGTCACGGTTTCCTTTTATACAAATAATCAGATGTATATCACGACTATATTTGCGAATCGCAGAAAACTTTCATCGTCCCGTTTGACCCGCTCAAGGAAGGTTTTGCAAACCTTTCTTGTTCTTTTTAGAGTTGCGTACCCAAAGGGTAAAAAGGGACCCTTTTACTAAGACTCACCTCACCAGGCTGTATCTCATGAACCGTGACAGACCATTGAAATTTTCACAGATGATGTATTTCTGTTGCCGTTATAGCAACAAATACTGACAAAACAGAATAAAAAAAATAAGGGGGCTTATATAACAAAAGTGATTTTTTTGCTCGTTTTTGCTCGATATTAATAACGGCAACAGACGCTTGAAATATTCACAGAATATTAAGTTATATATTCACTTAAAAAATTAATAATTAAATTAAAATAAAACAAATATTTTATGGGGCTCCCATACAACAGACATGATATTTTTGCCGTTTTTATAGACTATGGGTACGGAACCCTTCGGGCGAGAGTCCGACTCGCACTTATCCGGATTTTAAGTTGTTTAAATTGTGCGTTGTCTGTGAGTCATTGGTCAGTCTGTCACTATGAATAGAACATATGGGACATTTATAAGACAAAATGGACTTTTAAACACCGTCAAACTATGTTAAAACCCTAATAAAACAAACAACAATTGTAGTGACAGCCATAACAGTCCCATAGGAGCCACAAAGGCTAATAAATATAAGTTTATCGACGTTGAGCGCAAACCGCATCGATTTGAGTAAACAGACTATTGTTTGAGAAATGTTTTAGAGAATGTATCGCGGACTCGTGACCTGGATGTAAGGAAATGAGATGCGTAGCTCGGTACCGCTAGATTGTGTGGTTTAGAGTGATCCAAAGGTCTTAAATTGTGACCTGAAAAACAAAACTGTCCGTTTGTGCTCGTACAAAATTAAACTTTTCCTTTTCCGCTGGGCCACCATTGCTAACGAAATTATTTACCTACGATAAAGTTAAAAACAAATATTTTTGATATCATTTACTTAAGTACCTAATAACTTTTTTTTAATTCAATCATTCATTACACAGACAGACAATAAACAGTCTAAAGCGTTGAACTAGATATTATGTACATGAAAATTTGCATACGAGCTTCATATGCATTTGGGCACTAAGAATGGATTTTCAAAAGTTCACCCCCTAAAAGCGGTAAACAGGGGATGAAAGTTTGGCATTTTTCCCAATTGCAAATTCCAATCGGCCGACCCGGCTTGTATGAACATAAAACCGTTCAAAAGTGACAATTCTGAAACTTTATAAAACAGAAAATCCAAAAACGAAAAATCTTCTTTACGCCCTTCCAAGTATTAGACACCTATCGCAGTTGCATGACAGTCCTCCTCCATAATAATCTTCACAACAATCAATAATGTCTTCACTTAACAACGTAACTGCCTGTCACAGTAAACGATGATATCAAATTACTTCATCTCACGTGGAGCTGGAGACATCTCGGTTTCTACAGCACTCGAGCGTGTCGAGTCTAGGGCAGCTGTCCCACCGCCAGTGATTAGCGAGAAGCCAGTGCGCGACGGCGACGGCGATTACTCGTTGGTATGCGCTTGCGCACCAAACATGTTTCTCACAGCGAGTGTTCTGCTAGTCAAGCGAGCATCGTTAAGCCAATTGTTATGCGTAGGGAGCCACGTAATGACTCCCGGCCTCCGTAGGAGCGGGCCTGCGGGTGGCGAGTAATGGGTATCTCACCGTCCGATCAGGGCCAGGCCCGTTAGATGTCAGCATATGAAGGGACTCGTTAGGGCCGAGCGTGCCGGGTAAGCGGGAGTGTCCGAAAGGGTTACCGCTACCCCGGAACATAAAGGGCTAAGGAAGGAACATGGATGGGTTTTAGTCAGTAAGAGACTGACACTCCCTTCCGCTCCACCCAGAGCGGGAGAAGACATTGGATAATTTCCCACCTTCAAAAAAAAAAATAAGTCAATTGTTATAAAATGTACCTATGGCGAAAATTCTAAAAATTAGAAACTTTTTCTAAGATCTCTACGAACCTATCCATAACTTTTATAAAAAAACAGGCTATATTCCATGTTTGGAATTATTATAATAGACTCGTCCTTTTCAGTAAGCAATTTTACACGGTTAAATCGCTGCGATTTGTCGCCAATTGTGAAGCGATCATAACTAGCTGTCGATGGCTTGTATTGTGTGATGTTACAACTGCCTCCTATTATATCTAGGTTATAGTTCAGATACCTACAGACATTATTCATATTTTGACTTTTAAAGATCCAAAAAAAAATTGTGCAATTGTGTTTATGATCACGAAGACGATCCTTTTGGAATGTCGTTTTGACATCCATTGACATTTGATTTATAAGCTGTCAAAATGAATCATTTGTATAGGTTAAGGGCATCCCCCCCTCCAGGGTAACCGTGTCAGTGTCAGTCAGTTCCGCCTCAGTTCAGTGACAGGATGTGCATAAGCGGAATTGTCCGAAAGGGTTACCACTACCCCGGAACATAAAGGGCTAAGGAAGGAACATGGATGGGTTTTAGTCAGTAACAGTCTGACACTCCCTTCCGCTCCACCTAGAGCGGGAGGAGTGATCAGATGTTTCCACCCACAAAAAAAAAAGGATGTATGTGAAATATATTTCGCGGCGTTTTATAAGTGTTTTTTTTTTGTTTTTTATATTTTTAATATTTCTCTTAGTTTAGTTTAATTTATGTACATGTTTAACAATTTTGTAATCCCTCCTAAATGTTAATATTAAAATGATAACGTTCCAATCCCCAAGATACAGGCAAATGCCTAGTTTGGGGGGTCACATTGTAAGACAGATTATATGTAGGAAAGTTATTTTCCCAGGGTTGTGTGTTGGGTATATTAAATGAGTTCGATTGCACGTTAACAGTAAAAAGTATATAATTAATATATATATATTAATATTAATATATTTATTCAGAATTAAATTGGTAAAATATTAACATTAAAATCTTAGAAAATAATTTGTAAAGGTATTTATATTGTAAGATGCCTGACTGATAATGAAGGTAATATAAACAGTATACACGGCACAAACAGGTAAATGACAAAACAAACTAAAACTTTACGAGGCGGTTCGCGAGCGTGGCGTACCGTCGCGCGATCTTTCGTCCACTATCAGTTAGCGGGAGTCTGAGTGCGCAGGCGGGGTATTGTCTACCGTTGCCGCGCATAAGGGCAAGTCCACACACAAACGTTAAGGTGTTGCTGCATATATAAATAAATAAATTTGAATGATCACAGTTCTATAAATTCGTACTTGCTCCGGCCGCTAATCATATTTTGATTAACATACAACCCGATACTGACTTGCAAATTACAAAAAAAAACTATGTCGGGCGCATCCTGATTTAAGCTGGTAAACCCCGTTTTCTAATTGTTGGGGTTGTCAATTTCACCAAACTGTGCGTTAGGCATTTAAAAAAACTGCATTCTCCTTTTTTTTTTCATCGCCCTAAGGTAATCTCTAAGTCTAAGCGGGATTGTCCGAAAGGAATGGGTTTTAGTCAGTAAGAGTCTGAAGCTCCCTTTCTCTCCACCCAGAGCGGAAGGAGTAATTTGATGATTCCAAACTCTCAAAAAAAAAAGGATTCTCTAGTCACCTTTTATGGGGAAAAGTGGCCTCTTCTTTTTAAGATTAGCATAACATGTTTAGCGTTTCCAAAATTAACAAACACTGTTTTATTTTCAGGAACTGAACCAGATCAACCGAGTTAATTTCCAGATAAACTGGTGAGTTTTAATTACTTATTTACTTTAATCATTTGCGTAATTCCACACTATACTCGCACTGAAATTACTATGACCTTATTCAAAAAACTACTAACATAATATAATTAAGGATCAAATTGTCCTGCAATTTATGGGATATTTTAAGTGCATCATGCAATTAAAGGTATAATAGTCTTAATTAAGCTGTATTTAATTTGAGTCTTCTCCTTCTTGTGTTTGACATAATTCACTACGGATGGGAATAATTATTGTGTGCGAAGCAATAGTTATGAAATCCTGTAAATAATTAAGTTGTTTCCTAAGTTTAATACTAAATACCTAATCAGTACTGTTTATAAATTATAAATTTTCTTTTCATAAAATATTTTATTACTTTACTGTTAGTTATATTTAAAAGGCAAAAGTAATATTTTATTCGGCATAAGACAAACTGTAGAAAATGTAAAACCTGAATATTTAATAGAGAAAATCGGTAAAAGGTAACACGTTAATAATATATTTACCTAATGTACCTACCTATGATCAAAATCACAGAACAGATAATTTTATTTTATCTGTTCTGTGATCAGAACGGTCATCTTATAATAAGAATAAAAGGTCCAATATTATGCAAATGTCTGTTTTATTTCGAAATCGTCGATAAATATACTTAAACTGTTAAGTAACTATTAAACACAATATAGCCAACTTAAAGTGCGCTCTTTCTCTCCCGTCCCTCTTCATCAAACCTATAATTATTCAAATTAATGTTTCAACAACACAATTACCCAGAAATATAATTACTAAATAATTTAGTAACCGCATCATTTAGCGTATTTAGTAACAAATTCTTCCCTACTAATTGCACCGGTCGGAATTCATATATTTATGAAACCCGCGCGCGGTGACTTTGTATGAGCGCAACAACCAATTAAAATGTTATAGTAAATCCTACGTTTTTCTCGTTTCGCGTTCCCATACTATTGTGTGAGAGGCTTATGTAAATAATGACGATTAATGATGCCACCGTTAAGTTGCTTGTGTAACATGTAACATAATTCGGATTCGCAACTAACTAAATTCGTTGGTACTGAGGTTTCGTTCAGTGTACTATGTCAATTGATTATCATTTAAATATAAGAACAAAAGTAAGTAACAAGGATAGTTTCACTATCCAAATAAAAATATAATTTCGGGACTTAATGATTTTGAACATACACTCCATTTTTCTATATCACACACCTATTGTACAGAGGCCAGTACATCAAGTTACCACAATCTGTCAAATTTCTTTGATAGTCTTTCAACTTTATTGCAAAGACATAAGGTTCATTTTTAATTGAGAAAATTTGACAGTTAGGGATAGCTTGATGTGCTGGCGTCTGTACACCCACATTTTGTCAGTTAAGTGGTTGTACAAGTCCTAAGTAAATCTTTTTAAGTTAAATAGGAGCGATCCTGTTGCTATCAACTGGGCACAGTTCCAAAGTTCCGGGCTGCTAGCGAAAAATTCATGAAGAATACACCCAATAATACATTGTCCGACCCGGGAATCGAACCCAGGATATCATGCTCAATCATTATTCTTTAAATTCTTAACAAGCGACTTTAATATATATATATTATGTAAAGATAAACATGACCTGAATTAATTATTATATTAGTATATTTACAATTACAAATGTAATTCAGGTCAAGTCTTGTTGGTAGGTAATTAAACTATAAAAAAAATACTTTTACGACTACTCATTCACAGAGCAAATCATAAAACCCACAACTAAACAACTTTTTACTTTTATTATTCAAAGTTCAACTACTAATAAACGTTACAAAACTCACACACCTTAACATTTACTAAAAGCTTCTGATTAATGTACTGGGAATACCAAACGTCTAGACATTACATTAAATACTAGTAATAAGTACTTAAGCATTATAATTAAGACATTGACATTACTTTCAAAAGTGGTTCAATATAAAATAAATAAAAAATGTCAACACCTCACGACAAGATCACACGATGTGTTTTATAGGTCTGAGCTGATTTTGATTAATCTGTTAGTAAAATGTCATGTAGTTAGTATTTATCCTATATGTACCAACCATTTTTAGTTTGATTATTTTTAACCCCCGAAATGTATAGTATAACCCCTCTTAGGTTCATAAGAAAATTTTCTCGAAACGACGATAAATAATAGGTTATATAAATCGTTGAGGTCTTATAAGCAAACGGCTTCTAATAGGCAAACATCGGGCCTATGCACACCACGTTTTTTAAACGCGCCGTCGACGCGCGTCTCGGGAACGCGCGTCGCCGGCGCGTTTTTATCCTGCAGAGCAGTTTGTTGTCGTCTGTATCGATACAAACGCGCGGCACCGGCGCGTCTGTATCGATTCAAACGCGCGACACCGATACGAGCGCTAGCGCGCGCGCCTTCCCTACGGACGGGGTTTCCCCCGCAACGAGGGAAAGGGAAGTGTGAATCTACGCTAGTAGCTACACACGCTACACACGCGCGTTTGCATCGCGTCTGTATCGCTACACACGCGCGTTTGCATCGCGTCTGTATCGCTACTCAAGCGCGTCAGGTGTGCAAAGGTCTACAGGCTGCGTCTGACTTGCGTGCGAATCGCGTCTGTATCGCTACAAACGCGCGTCGACGGCGCGTTTAAAAAACGTGGTGTGCATAGGCCCTAATGAGTTAAGCTTGATTGTCTCGTTGGTCTAGTGGTTGCATGCGCTCTGCTAAGGCCCGGGTTCGGTTCCCAGCTCAAGTTTTAATATGAAAAGACCATCGAAACAATGCTCTATCCGTGCACCATCATTGCGTAACAAATTTTCAGTGATAATCCGACGGCTTTTGAAAGAAAAAATCTATTGTTGAAACTCCCTCCCACTTGTCCCAGGTTCATTAGAAAACCAGCGTCAGACAGCATCTGTCTGGCATTCATGCTGAAATGAACCTTTTTGGCGCAGCCGTAAGGCACACACTGTTATTGCTAAAACATTTTTTTGGTTTTTGTTATTTGTATTTTGGGTCTCACCGACTGTGTCCAAATAAATGTTTCTATCTTTCATTCATAGAAAAAGTCATCTGCTCGATAATGTAAATCACGCAATGAATCTCCTTCAACTGTCAAAATGAAAGGCATTGCCATTGGCTCGTGTGATAAGCAATTTATCCTGTTTAGGTATGCAAAACTAATTTGTCTCGTTTTGTCTAAGCCAATCTCAAGGTGGCCCATCTATCCATTCAATCACTTTCTCCAATAAAAAGGCTATGCAAACCAGTCAGGGCTACCTCCTAGTCATGTAGGTATCAAAAGACACTAATACCGATACATCACACACGACCATCCATGATTACAGTTGTTTCCCTGTACTTGAAGCAAGCTATAAATCTGTAAGCCTTGATAACATCTAGAAATAAAGATAATAACATGCGTTATAGCAATTTTGGAGTGCTGTGAAATTGACGTGGACTTGTGTGTATATTTGAATGGTCATAAACATGTCATTTTCAAGAATAATCACCAAAACTGTTGAATAATTTTTTAAACTATGGTTTTTGATAGGAAAGTGCTGTGTAGAGCGAGTTTTTAGATCAATTTGAATTGAATAGAATAAATTAACAGCATGCGTCGCCAGATTTAAATCAAAATCCCATAATGAGAAAAAAAAATTGCAGATCGTAAATGTTTACTACTTAACTGAACCACTATAAATATTGTTCCTGAAGAAATTGGTATATGAACCTCATCACTATTGACAAAAAGTTCAATTTGCTGATACGAAATATTTTTTAATTCTAATCACGATAGCTTGAATCGTTGGTTTTTTTTTTCTAAGTTATATAAGCAGAATTGAAGATAAGACCCAAAATCTTAATGATCAATCGTGCCCTATCCATGCATGTGTGTGTAGGCTCACTGCACACGAGTGACGTTGCTCCACGCGAAAGTTCAAGGACGGCTAACAGTTTCGAACAGCGGTACAGACAGCAGAACAATCCTCACATATCTATATAAACATAGTATAAAATAAAGTTGCTTTTCATGTGTCTTGGTCCGCGTTGTTCTTCTAAACTACGCAACGAATTTTTGTTCGGTTTCACCATCATTTAGAGAATTTATTTCGGAAGCTTTATATGTAGGTATTCATTAATATTTTAAATTGGTCGTGTCCTATGGAGAAGAGCTGGCAAGAAACTTAACCTTTAAGGTTGATGTTCCAGGGTAGCCCGCGAAATTCAAATTCATAAAGGTTCCGGAATGACTTTGACCTTGTAAAAAGTCATTTTTACACCTTTATGAGCTCGGAGGGTTGTATTAATGATTTTGATGATTATAATTCTGTAACTACATACGTCTTACAGCCGCGAATCAAATGTTCATCAACATACAACCTATCACTGGCCTGCAAATTGCAAAGAACTTAAGAAAATTTGAATTTCGCGGGCTGGTTGGAGCATTCACCTTAACAATGTTTACAAATAACATTGTTAATAGGTATGGGTCGGACGTATACTAAGATTAGTTACGGGTAGTCAGAAGCCCGAAAGTCTGAATACTAGTCTTACCAATAATTACCCAGCAAAAGTATTGTAGAGTCCTGTTTTTGGCAGTCACTCCAAGTAAAATACTGATATTCAGCTGCATCCGGTTAGACTGGAAGCCGATCCCAACATATTTGAGAATGGGCTAGGCAGATTGAATAGGTGTAAGAAGTCAGTGTTGGTATGTTAACAGATACTTGTCAAAATAGAAAATAGGCAACTAATCGAAACATGACTCTACATTGCCTAACTTTTCTTCGATAAAGCACAAGAATCTCGACTCTTTCACATGTCGCCACATCAATATATTGCACCCGTGCGGTGTGAGGCAAGGGCGGGTGTAATAATAATAAAATTTGTTTGCTAAAAGGTTGTAGTCTTTTGTTTTTACAACCGTGAATCTTGAAATGACGCATGATGTTAGATTTAGTAATTTCACAGTTGTGCTTATTAATAACTGCTAAAATAAACATGAATGGTGGAATTAAAATAAATGATCGTTGTTAGTGTTGAATTATTTTGGAGTTGTTCAAGGGCTGTTAATTATTTGTTTTTATTTAAAATAATTTTGCAATTTAGCATCTTGCAACGATACAGTTACTATACAACATAAACTTAGTGCTAAATGTATGGCTTTTAAAAAAACGCTTAAAACTGCAAATAGAAAAAAAGGGAAACAAAATCAATCAATCGCTCATCTGATACTACTTCCTACCACTTCAATAAGCTCTTTAAATTTCAACCTTCTTACTTTTAGTTTAGCAAATAAATTATATTCAATTCCCCAAAAATAATCATTGAATGTTACACTTTGTATGCCGACGCTACTCCAAGTACCGTTCGTCGGTACGCATGCTATAACGACTGAACGTAAAGGCCATCTTCCCATCGATTCGATCACTAGTACAGTCAACCAACCAACTGCTTGGTAACAAATTGACATCGATAGCGCCTCTATGTTGTAGTAGTACGGGTGGTTTTCGTACTGCTGTCACGGGGATGTATCGCGTTCGAGTCAATGAAAGTGGTGTGGGGAAGGCTACCAACATGCGTGAGTGATTTGGGTTTACGCATGAATCGATAGTTGTTTATGTTGTTAATGTTTTGGGATTGTGAGTATTTAGATGCATATCATCGTTAATACTCAATCGGCAATTTATCAATACTATGGCGTAGGTGTAATCTTTGTATGGTAGAGTAGGTATTAGGTAGGTATAAGGAATTCTGCGAGGATCATCTGTGTGAGATATAGAATACTATGGATGATCCTCGCATGGGTGATTTTTGAAATGGGTAACCCACACGGAATGTCTCGTAGCTTCCTAGACATTGATGAAACGACCACCAATAAGTCCTTCTTCCGAAATTATTGCGAGGACTTTACGAGGACACGGCGGTGCACCGCCCAAGCGGGGCAGATCTCCACCGTATGGTCCACCGTGTCCTCTGGGCGATCCTCACAATTTCATTAGTGAATTTGCCTTTAATTAGAGCACAATATAACTCTTTATAAATAACAGAAAATATTTATCAAACTATATCTTGGCAGTTTCAAAATAGTGTCCGTGGAGTTTTTTGCCCCTTCTTCTCCACCTCAACAACGCTCCTACAACTTCATCTTTCCGTTAGACAGACCCCTTAACAAATCAAAAGTGCCTGTAATTGGTTTATTTAAATAAAATGCTCTGAGTCTTAGACTTCTCCTTTTCGTGTGGTTAGTTACTAACCTGGTGTCAGATTGGTTGGACTAACCTGGTGTCAGAGTTTTTATGCTGCCCATGGGACTCTGACTTAGCTTCACATGCTGTTGAGAAATATCTCTCAGGCATGCCAGTTTGACTTTGAGTTTACTATACATAGGTATATCATTTAACATTTAAATTCAATTTATTTCATGCATACAATCTGTCAAACATCTACCCTTTTATTAAAGTCCTTAAGCTAATTACCTTAAGACAGTCCCAATGACTCGGTGCCCTTGATCTTAAGAAGACATTCCTCTGAGTCTTCCGGCATTATCGACGGTAATCAACCGTAATACCGACCGGTATTACCGGCTGAGCGGTAAGTGTTACCGAACTTATGTCGTGTTATCTATCACTCCTTTTATTTTAGTAGCTGGTAACACCTTTAAAGTTTTATTGGGACCAGTAATTTGTTATATATTATAGACTTTTTTTCTGATTGTAGTAAATCATTAAATGACTCCTCCCGCTCTTGGTGGAGCGGAAGGGAGTGTCAGACTCTTTCTGACTAAAACCCATCCATGTTCCTTTATTAGCCCTTTATGTTCCGGGGTAGCGGTAACCCTTTCGGACAATCCCTATTATATATTGTAGACTGGGTAAATGATTATCCCTGTTACCTGAAAATCTGCAAAATTTTGTAGAAAAAAATAACTGATTAGGCAATAGGCGCCCCTTATTATATGGGACTTAAACAAAACTGGCAAAATGGAGGCGTACCATGGTTGTACAATCAACCAAACATCACTTGCACTAGGAATACCGTCTTTACTGTTACGACATAACGTGCTGCCAACATCAAATTATTCTGCACCGATGAGCGGCTGGTTGTACCTACTATTCACCGCTGGCCACCCCTTCGGGAAATACAAGAGTGATGATAGATTATGTTACAAATTCAGGAAACCCGACTAATGAGCAATTCACATTTCTAATCACCACACGAGAGTGTAATCTTGTTACCTTATTAGAAGTATAACCACAGTTGGTGTGTCAATAATTTAATCATCACAATACCTCGTTCTCACGGCAAAAGCTTAATTGTAACACTTATATAACTGATCGCGTGACGCCTGCGCGTGCGCACACAATCTAAAACAGTTCTTATACGATCTAAGATAAGAGCTATTTCGGAACGTGAGAAAATTAGTCTAATTTGTGATTTGGTACGTTTCAAAATTGGCTGTTTTGTTTTGTAAGTGCTGAATTTGGGAAATTATTTGGAATTGTAATTTTAAGTATGTGTAGCACATATTGAGTATGTTATTTGGAAACTGCATAATGTATTTATTACGATAACAGTTTATAGAACCCCGGGCGGGACCAACTCTCAGACATTTATGCCCATTGCCCTTTGTTAGACCGCTCCGCTTCCATCCAAAAACCAACTAAATATTAAATATTTTTTAGTAGGTTTTTCGACTAAGCTACGCTTCCAATCTGCACCTCTTTTAATATGTAGTTTTGTTACCAATTACCAAATCTTTATAAAATTTTTAGGGTAAGGGAATCAAAATACGATTCCACGATTTTATAACGTTTTTTTTTTGGATTTATGGCTTTACATTAAAAAACACATAAACTGGAATCCAAGCAAAAAATTGGCCCAGTAAACATGTGCGCAGTGAGCCTATACAAAAACATACCGTACCACGAAACTCCCAATGCTCGAGTACGACACGCACTTTTTATTATAATACCAATTTATTAGATCTATATCTTTAAAAACACGACATCATACTACACATCCTACATTTATGCAACTACCTATCATGGATGACATCTAAGCTACCAACACAATAACACTAACAATACATTTTGACTTTCACGCCAAATAAGGCTTGTTACGGACGATCAATAAATATTGATCCGACATTTTTCATCAGACAAACTGAACGAGTGTATTGAAATATAACCATATCTGATGGTATTGTTATGATGCCATTATTTTGGTACTCTAATGTCAAAAGGTGAGATCAATAATGTTAGGAACTTATGTAATGGTATTACATTTTGGAATTTGCTATCAGAAGTGGAATGACCATCAGATTTTGAAGTTAATGTAATCATTGACAATCCACTGTCTAATCTCATCGTATCTTTTCCGGATGACAGGTACTTAATTGTAGTTTTGTGTGCACTGAATAAATGTTTTATCTAATAATCTATCTACTTACAAACTAACAAACCACTTATCTACCAATTTATATAATTACATACATCATGCACAGTCAGAGAAATTAATTAATACCTAAGCGAATTCGCACTCTACGTCAATTTGTCGTGTTATATCTATTTCAAACAACTTTAAAAGAATGACAGTTGTGACAGCGTTACAATTACAGTTGGTAGTCTTCTTCTTTTCGTGTAGTTAGTAACAGTTTTTATGCTGTCCATGGGCCTCTGACTTAGCTTCAAATGCTGTTGAGAATTATCCCTCAGACATGCTGGTTTCCTCACGATGTTTTCCTTCACCGATTTTTAAGCAAGTGATAATTATACAATACGCACATGAAACCGTACAATCAGAGGTGCGTGCCTTGGGTTCGAACTCGATACTTCGCAGTCCGACGGTCACACCACTTGGCTATCACTGCTGTTGGTAGTTAAGCTTAACAATTAATTACTTCACCTACCTACTTCGCTAAAAAAGGACCCAAGTGCTATTCGCCAATAATTGTCCGTTATTTCAAATGGCAGCATCAAAAATATACATACTGTCATCACTATTTAGAAGGTTTAATCAGATTTAGCCAGTCCCTTGCCGTCCTCCCCCAGCGATAACCAAACCCGAGGAACGTACCCTACAGCATGTAGCTCGCGTGAGTTTATAAGTGAATGTCTTAAATTATTGAGACATCCCTAAGAAAGTTTAGTCAAGCAGTCGATGACCTCCAAGGTTGACCTGCGGGACACGTTTTAAAAGAGGTAATAAAAAAACTAATCAGTATTTTACCTCCAGCAGGCAATACTATAAAAGCATGCTTATAAATAACACTGCATTGCGTATTAACGTTACAATCTTGCCGTGTCTACTGAATAATTTACATGCAGCGGGTAATGACTCTCAGCTGTAAATAATAGGTAATTAATTTTCACTAATTTTACTTTTACGACTCGCACGGCACGCAATGTGTCTATTATGCCTATATTTATTTATTTATTTAGTACATAGAGGACTTACAGCTAACAAAATCATAACAAAAAGGAGGAAATAGTCACCAGAGAGCCAATTACAGGTCCTCACGTTTAGAGTTAGAAATAATAAAAAGTGATGATAAGAGCACACAAACAGCAGCACACGACTTAAATTGAAGTTATCAAATTAAAAATGTAAACATTATACATTTACTAGCAAGCACAAAAAAAATATTGTTTAATTTATTCTATTAGTATAGAAACAATTGTTTAGTGTGTAATTAATAATTATTCTTAGATTGATGACAGAATCATCAATCTAAGAATAATTATTAATGTCTGAAACCTTTTCAGGATCAAAACAGTCAGAACTGTTTTGATCCTGAAAAGGTTTCAGACATATCTCGATTTCCATGACATAGAAGTGATAATAATTTGTCTATTGTTTTTTATTAAGGGCCGATTTTTCAATCGCATGATAACTTTTATCTGAAGAACAAAAATGGCGGGTTGAAATTATTTTCTATGAAAACTGCCATATTTATTCCTCCGATAAAACTTATCTGAGGATTGAAAAATCAGCTCTAAGAAAAACATTTCCTTTTTACTTGACTATTTTGAACCTTAGTAGTACTAATGTACTTATATTCCTACGTCGTAGTGTTCCTACTGCTGGGACACAGGCCTCCTCTCGATGAAAGGGCGTGAGCTATAATCCACCACGCGGACCCAGTGTAGATTTGTAGATGTCACATACATATCTTCGAATTTTTTATTCTGGGACATGCCCCAATGTTTCCTACGAATCTTATAAATGTGGAAGCTTGCTAAGATGTTTGGATGTTTGTAACATAATCACGCCAGAACGGCTGAACGGGTACGGATGAAAGGCACACATATGGGTTATAGATACTTCCAGGGGATGATTACCGACATCCACGCGTGCGAAGTCGCTGCGGAAGCCAATTATGTATACTAGTCTTCCACAAGCCAAAACATAGTTAGAAATAAATCTGCAAGGATACAGAAATGCACAAAATGTCTCGCGTTCAAATTATATTACTGGCATTCGTAGTTCAACATGAATCCTACTCCTAAAACACGTATCGTAAAAAGTGACTAACAAATGTGTTAAAAAAGAACTTTTCCGTGTTTTTCCCAATGATAAATATTAAGAAACACAAGAAAGAAGCCGTATTAGGTGATTACTTCAAAATAAAACAACAATTACACTAGAAAATTCTTCTAAATTTCCATTGGAGGGGTCCTTGACATAACCGTCATAGTTTTCAAACTGATTGCGTTTAGCAACGAGTCCCACACTCCGGCCTTTGGTACAATAGATTCTGCTAATTAGTGTCTATGATATGAAAACTATTTTAATTCATCTTATTATGCGGTCAAGTACGTTTTGTGGGTGATTACGTATGTCAGGAGTCACGTGGTGGCAACAAACGTAAATGTATGTAGTTGCCTTAGAGCATTTAACCTAGTAGTTGCATTACGCTAGGGATTGCATGCTACACCCGTCTTGGTACACACTTGGTTCTCACGTCTGTCCCGGCTGTCATTCGTCGATCTTTGACAGTCGTTACGGGTCGTCAGAAGCCCGAAGGTCTGACAGCCAGTCTTACCAAACGTATTACCCAGTTACTCACTGGGTTGTGGAGGTCAGATAGGCAGTCGCTCCATGTAAAATACTGAAAGCCGGCCCCATACATAGTTGGGAAAAGGCTAGGCAGATTGATTACTAATGATAGGCTGCCTCCCTGGTCAAACAGTCGCATAGCAAGCTAAAGATCCCAGATTCGAATCGCTGGTCGGGCAAAGCGTTTCCAACAGGAATTTCTCAGTAGCAGCTCAGAGACTGGATTTGTGCATAGTTGATGGTAATAAGTTGGCCCCCCATTACATGGGACTTAAACATAACTGGCAATATGTAGGTGTTCTATAAACCTTTGAGGAACACTGGCGTGATGAAAAGTAAAATTACAGTGACTTTTAATCTTTTCAATATAGACCAGCTATAACATATTGAATACACAGCAAGAACAAAAATAAACAAGTGCACATCGTTACACATTTAACCAAATAAATAAATCACAATGCAACACAAAATAAAACATCTAAACATACATTCTATCATCCATTAACTCGTTTGAGATCCATTAAGTCGAGCATCCTTGGCATCGGAATTGATAGACAATAGAGTCTGGCCGAAAATAGTATCTTGTTTTCAGCCGAAAACAAAATTCGGCCTGATTTGCATTTGTAACTGAAAACCGAAAAAGACAAACATTTGTTTTTCGATAGGTTTTCATTAAAAGTAAAACAAATGCAGAGTGATTTTCATCAACATTTAATTTAACGATTAAGTATAAATCACACAAACTTTATATTTTCTCAAAGACAACTATTTAACAATCAAACAATTTGATGATTATGCTAGAATTAGTGATTTTTTTACGCATTTTCTTCTTTTAGTTGTTGAAACTATTGATTTTTTCTGAATAAATTAATTCAAAGTAGCTATTAGACAGCACTTAATGTTTTTCATCTAATTTTTTCGTCTGCCAAAGAAGGATACTTCGGCCGAAAACCGAAACGAAATTCGGTCGGACTCTAACAGACAATCGACAATCGATCGACTCAACGTCGACATTTAGTTAAATCGTTACATCCTTTTTATGGAGGCTTTGGTTTAAAGGTTGGATGCATCACGAGGGGTCATGGAACTCGTGAATCAGGGCACTTGAGAATTGATGTTATACTTGTCAATTTTGACAGCTCACGTCAGGAGTGGCTCATCTTTTTGCAATCTCTGTATTGTTTTTATTTTTGCTAATATTTTTTGATAATTCTACTCTGTACACGGGTGTAAATATAAACACATAGAGTTTAAAAAGTTAAAAACTCGAAGTAAGTGTCATTTTCAATGGAATATTATTAACACTAACAGCTTGAATGCGGTTCAGATAAGCTGATCGCGTACAGTTTCATTAGTGAGATTCGTACTTAGAAACTGTTCACCAATCCACTACTTACTATATTATTTAACAAGGGCATTATAACAGTAACTATCACTTAAAATACTTAAAGTTACAATGTAGTTAGCCCCTCAATCAGTTTGCTACAGCCTCAGAGCATTACGTCACATCCCTAATTTCGTCCGGCAATAATGACTATAATTTGATGCAGAATAAGACATCATGGTATCGCTGGGCTGGTCGACGAGCTTCAAGGCTATTGCCACACTGTTGTCATGTCGGACCATCATTAATTAACACTAGCTCTTACCAGCGGCTTTGCCCGGGTGTAGATCGAAACTTAGTACCGGGACAAAAAGTATCCCACGACCCAGGTACTCACAACACAAACATAGTTTTTTTTATTAACCTAGGTCAGACAGGTCGCCACAAGGAGGAGGTCGTGGCTAAGTACTAACAGCCGCACAGGTCGATTCATCAGGTTAATCCACGCTTGCCGCGGTTGGCCGTGGATGGGTGACCATCTTTACATATCGAGACTCCTCTGTGCCTCGGAAAGCACGTTAAGCCGTTGGTCCCGGCTGTTTTTTGTTTAGCCGTTTTTGCCTGAAAAAGGAACAAACATCCATCCATCCATCCATCCTCGCAAACGCGTTTATAATAGTTTTAAAGTTTTTAACTTTTAGTAGTAAGTTGTAACTACTGCCAGCGGGTTCGCCCTGTGGTGTGGATGTCAGAAATTATCCCAAGAGAACTTACTACCGGTATAAAATGTATCTGTATCCTATGTGTTAATCCAGGTCATAAACTATCTCTCTGCCAAATTTCATCCAAATCCGTTCAGCCGTTTTAGCATTAAGAAGAAGTAACAAACATATAAACACACACACAAACTTTCGCCTTAATAATATTAGTGTAATAGTGTTATGTGATATGATCGATTAGTATGAATTTGCGGTTTGAAACCTTACAATTGATCATAAGACCATTTAATTATTCATTTATAGACGTTAGTCTAAATTAAACGTTTATTTAATATAAAGCCCGTAACTATCAATTATTAAATCTACATAACCAGACAAACCATTGTATTATAATTACAATTCACAACTTACTATCATAAAATATTTAAGTATCTAATAAAAACGTTAATCCATTAGGTCATAATACCCGCATATTATAAAACATTATTTTAACACGTGTTGTTCGACAAAAAATACATAATCTTATTCACGCAAGATTGACTGACACATTTATTTAACTACATACATCTACACTTGTGTGCATGTATGTGAGTGTTAAGTTATTTAGTTACGTAAAAATAACGAAAATGCTGTCAATAGAAAAGACTTTTATATCACTTACTCATCACTCAGCTGATGCACTAACGTACAAGATGAAAGCGATCAGCGGGAAGCGCGCTATTGTTGAATTATATCATTCAATATTACTTTGTAAATAAACCTAGAGTTAATAACTACCCCCAGTACATTTTTCATCGTTAGTCTTTTATTAACGTTTCTTTTTTATGGGGGTGGGAAATCATCAAATGACTCCTTAATGATTAATGTCTCTGTGATCTCGAATTTCTCGAATATTTAATGTGAAAACCCTTTTCTGATCTTGAAAGATTATTGTTTGAAAAACCTAGGTAATTGCTGCTTCAGGCTTTCTTCATAATACATTTCTATTCAGTTTTACTTAGGCAGTTTCATTTAACCTCAAATGCATTATACGTCAAAAAACATTTTAATGTCTAAGAATAGGTTTAATGTGAGAGCAACATTATTTCAACCTTAGTGAAGTTTTCAATTACTGAGAGAATGTCTCAGAATTGGCAGAAAAGACTGTCCGTGGAGTTTTTTGCCCGTTCTGCTCCGTAGGTACCTACTACGTTTTGGAATGGGCTACTTCATCTTTTAACTGACCGATTCCTTCATAATACAAAAGTGCCTGTAATTGGCTTATTTCAAATATTTGAGTTTGAGTTGAGACTGAAGAGAAATAATCTAGTCTTTGTTATCGTTGCCACCAAATACCGAAAATAATAAAAAAATTATTTAGTAGTAATAACTACTAAATAATTTTTTAGTACCCTTCAAAATGTTATCACTTGCACCACCTAATACACTGCACATCTCCGTACACTAGCCGACTGTCACATACGAGACACATTCATCGCACTTTCTTCTGCCAGTCAATCAGCATTCTTTATTACGTGTAATTTCACTTACAATTATAATACAATGACACCGATCATATGGCTTTAGAACTGTTTGTTTGAATAACAGCTGGGGCGGGTTTTTTTTGTGGATTCAACTTTTGTTTTTCATAAGACAAAGGTTTTTAGAGCTTTTTAATTATTAAAGGTTTATACGTGTTTATAGGCAGGTCTTCTATCAGGGTGACATTATCAATGTATAGTCAATCATCAGTAGTCAAAGTAGCAGAATGATATTGGCCCTTACTGCTACGACATAAAAGCTCTGTCAATGACAAATTGTTACCATTGATGTGCGGTTATCTGTACTCCGCCAAAGTTTATTTTTTAGTTTCGGCTTCCATGATTTTTTCACGCATGAGGTGGAGTACCAAGATACACGATGCACTTAACACCAGCGGGATTGTCCGAAAGGGTTACCGTTGCCCCGGAACACAAAGGGCTAAGGAAGGAACATGGATGGGTTTTAGTCAGTAAGAGTCTGATACTCCCTTCCGCTTCACCCAGAGCTAGACAGGCCATTCGATGATTTCCCAACCCTCAAAAAAAATCCACTGAACACGCTATACTACACTTTTCTACTGAAAGTGTTGATAAACCTTTTGAAAGCACTTCTCTCTTTTGAACTTGACGAAACTTTCAGCCAGAAAAATTACATGGAACCAATTTTACTCTATAAAGTCTATGTGCTGAACATGACATGCTGGATTTAATTTATAGGTCTTGCAGACTAATAGTTTATTACCAAATGTTAATTATGATTCAATGTTAATGTCGGTAAAATGTAAAAAAAAAATAATCTGAGTCTATTTCTCATGTTTATTAAATACTAATTAATTTCTCATAACACAAAACAAACAAGTAATCAGCAGATCATGGCAAAAACAACACAAATATAAAGTTTCCGCCTGGGAACCGAACTGGCGACCTTCCCATCTTAATCGTCGATCAGCGCAGATACATTACATTTCGCAATGGTAAGGTTAGCGAGACGAAACTGAGTCGATTGAAAGCAAGGCCGGACTCTATTGATGACTCTGTTTTTTGTGAGCTATGGGTGTAGGTAACTAACGTCTTCTATGATGTCGTATCGTATAGAACTCTTAAAAAGACAATGGACAAAAGTGGTATTTTTTTCTTAACACTTTAGTGACATAGGTAGGTGGTGGACATTTAGATCAAGCCCCATATTATTTTAGCGCCCTCGACGATCACAGGCTAGATCTTAGTACTCGATTGAATTAAATTGAATACGATATACATATTTCGCTGCCAGTTTACTGGTGAAATTCAGCCTTTATGAATTTCACCAGTAAACTATATTTTGTTTCGGTTTCTATAATCGTGATATAATCTTCAATAATACATGGTGTTTTCCTGAAATCAGCTGTTTATCTTATAGGTATTATGATTTATTACTATCAAGTTTGTGGTGTTTATTTAATTACATTGTATGAGTATATACATATGTATAAGCAATTCACCAAAGCCGAAAAAAGCATTCTCAAAAAAACACATTCAATATTTTCAACAATTTTGTAAAGTTACTTAGTTTGAAAAATACCGTAAGTAAAACACAATTGAACTCAATAAACAATTAAAAGCAAACACACCAACCCGAAGGCCTTTTTTTAATTACCAAATCCAGTGCAGTGCAAATAAAACGTCACAGTCTATTTAGTTGAGTTGTAAACAATATCGCTAGGAGGATGTAGTCGATGCTATCTTTTAAACGAGCGTGAAACAAGATAGAAAACTTCGGCCTTTCATTGTGTGGATACAATTATTTGCAATGCAGTGTACACTAATGCTGGGTCTTCCGCCCACTGTAGTGTAATGTGATATAGTTAATTTGTTTGTTTGAATGGTCGATCGTGTACACTTTCATCATCATAATGTTAACGTGTACAAGTCTTGTCAGAAGGGCACTTAATAATTATAGAGTGAAGATGTTACCAAATGTGATTCACAATTAAAAGTATTGCAAAATATCTAACCTTAAAACATAGCCGAAGCATTCAATCTCAAAGCATTTATTTCAAATAAACCAAATAAGTAAAGTGCCTGACTTTTGAATTGCCCATTCCAAAGCAATAGGGAACCTGTGGAGAAGAACGGGCAAGGAACTCCACGGACACTCTTTCAAATCAGAATATGGTTATAAAATATGGGTTACATCATTCAAGTTGAAATAATACATGTTAGAACGATGCAGAACGTAAAAAGCGTCCTTAATAAAAAATTAAATTAAAATTTTAAAAGATCCGTGGCAGCTAAAAGTTGACCTGTCGCTACTGACAACGCCCGTTCACGAACATGACGCATGGATTAGCCCCATTCACTTCGACGGGTGCTAAAATCAAAACATTCTCATCATAATATGATGACGACTGACGACGATATATGGCAGTTCTACAAATTCACCCAAAGGAGATTGTTCTACAGCCATACATTGTTCGCCCTGGAGACAACAGCATAGAAAAAATCATTTTATATTTGTAAACTGCCCTTAGTAGCCCATAAGAACAAAGTTTCTTGACGGACACTTTAGAGAAAAGATTTATTTAAAGAAAAGGAACAGATTTTGAGATTATTTTTAATAAAAGAAAACTTAAGTAATTCCTTCTAAAATCGCTATTTCTGTTTTCTACAAAGCATTAAACTTCAAATACAGAAAAATATTACCGTAAATACAGTTGTATTATGCCTTTTAGGTACAGTTATTATTTATTGGTTGAAGTTTACTTTAAGCGAAGTCCGTTATCCGTTGTCAAAATGCTAAGGTGTCGTTTAAGCAGATCACAGAATCAGTTATTCGAAGCCAGGTCACGTTGAAAGCAATCCAAATTGTAGTCAGTTAAACAGAAACAAAATCAAAAACGCCAAAAGAAATCGCCAATTACGTAGGTATTCACAACAACACAACACAGCCACAGGCACCGACTGACGTAGTGACGTAGAGATGCTCTCTTGAAGATCAATCATTGTATATCGATTATCAATGACCACCTATTTAATCTGTGGTTTTAATTTAGTAGGTTGACCAAAATGAAAGATCAATATGTCAAATGTAAATCAATTTGTTCCGTTTCAAACATAAACACGTTGTTGCTATGATTCTACTCCAATTAAATTAATGCTAAAATAAAATATTTTGTTCCCAACGAACAATGTGTATCGTTTTAGTTTACTCTTTAAGTACTTTAACTCTATTTTTGCGACATTTAAAAATAGAGTTTAAGTACTTAAAAAGTAAAAATATGGCTATTGAAGTCGTGAAATAGTTATGAGAACAATTCACTAGAGTTGCGTCGTAAATGACATTTCAATCGTTAAATGATGAATGATTTATTATTATTTTATTATTATTTTAAATGAGAGATTTTCTGACAAGTGAAAAAACATAGTTCAATAGATGGCGTGGGTAAAAAATACGTCTATGTTTTACTGGCTACTGATAACAAAAATAAGATCCGTAAGTAAGAAAGCTTATTTGATGTCAAAAACCTGAGACTGTGACGTATTTTTTACCAACGCCTCTTTTGAACTAATATTTTCTCACTTGTAAGAAAATCCCTCATTCGACTAGTAAGTACATTTTGTGAGTTTGTTTTGTTCATTATATTTTCATCATAATCGTGCTAGGCCATATTCATCATAAGTTCCATTAAAATGTTCACGGAACTAATTCCATGAAAAAAATATGCATGAAAAACTTAAGTGTTGCACATTTCTTTTCATGCATAGTTATACCACCAATTACTTTGATATAACTATGCATGAAACGAACGAAGTTATTTTGTTTAATAAAAATAAAAAATAAATATAAATACTCAAACAGAACAAAAAGCATAAATACTCAAAACTTAACCTGTTTCTTTTAAGGATGGGAAATCATCAAATGTCTCCTCCCGCTGTAGATGGAGTTAGACTTTTACTGACTGAAACCCATCCACGTTCCTTGCTCAGCCCTATGTGTTCTGAGGCAGAGGTTACGCTATCGGATAGTCCCTCTGACCCGGCAGGAGTCTTGCTGACCTGGCAGGGGCTGACCCAACAATATAACTTGACCCCTGAACCTCTGGTCAACTTTCAAATCATCAGATTATTGTCACACAGTTTAAAACTTACGTTACAATACTTATCAAATCTAAACAATTTAACCACTTTTCGAAGGCCGGAGTTAACAACAGTAATCACTGCAATTAGGTATTGGCGAATTGGTTATAGATTATAATCAAAATCTATTGCTCCTTTCACTTTTATTTGTCAGTGTATCTCTGATATGAGAGTATGTATGTATACAAAAAAAACAAATTGTTAAGCAAATTGACTGACATAATAGGTATATCAATTTGCCGTTTACAGCTGTTCCAATTTATCTCTCAAAAAGTGACAGTTGTCCTTTGAATATTCGGACAATTTATGTTGACTGACTACCTAAATTATGACAGCAATTCTTTAAGGGATAGGCACAGTTATAGCTCTTAATTTATTTATTAGCCTAAATTGTTCCTAGCCGTGTGCTTGATGAAATTTCCCGTCGGCAACATCTCAGGATGTATCTGTTTTTTGAAAAATATTTGAGTTTTGGTTTTCTTTGCCCATGCGTACTGATTAACTTGTATCTTGTGCATCGTTACCCTCTAGCCAGTAACTGGGTTGTGGTGAGATAAAAAGTCTCTCCATGTAAAATTCTGGTCTTGAGCTGTATCTGCTCAGACTGGAAGCCGACCCCAGCATAGTTGGGAAGAAGCTAGTCAGATGGAAGTCTGTCTAGATTCAAACCAAAGACCTCCCAGTAAGCACACGGCCATATAACCGTTCTACCAAGGACGTACGCCTATTTAATCCTAACGTGGTGGCACAGGTACAATGAAAGCCCATTCCTTGTCGAAAACAAGTTTAGCATAAACCATAATAGCGGGAAAGTGTAAATAATTGTGTTGTGTGGCGACGGGCAGGCTTTGTTACAGCTTACAACACATGGCTGAGGAAGAATAGGCACGAATTGAGATGCGATGTAGCTGTGTAGCACCAATATGAAGTATAGAATAACATAACGGTACGCGGGGGGCTCTAGATGCTCTGCGCGTGCAATATAATAATGGCTTCAGGGTGCTGTTGAGGCTGCCCTGGTTCTGCAGCGCGTCTAGCATGTTTGCTGTAGCACGAACTGAACTTTTAGTCTATTATGAGGAAGCAGGCCGCATCCTTAATAAGCAGAACGAGGGCTAGCAGCAACAGTATCTTGAAAACCTTAGCTGAACAACACGATGCACCGATAGTGCGATACTGAGGCATTCTGTCCGGTTGCTCGTGTGGCAGGGTTGAAAAGAATGATATTTTAATGTAATGTATGTAATTGATAATAAATATGCAAACCCTTAGTTGATAAGTCTTGTTTTGTGTTGTTGTATGTACTAACTAGTGGACCGATGATGTCAAAATAAAGAAACATATAATAATAATAACGTACATAACACCACGCCTGGTCTCCCTAAAGGGTTAGGCAGAGGTGTACACGACCACATTTCGCCACTTATGTTTAAGTCCCATGTAATAGGGGACGAGCCTCTTGCCATCAACCGAGCTCTAATTCAGAGCCGGGTTGCTACTGGGAAATCTCTAATGGAATACCCAATTTGCCCAGCCTGGGAATCGAACCCAGTACATCATGCTCAGAAGAAGCGCATAATACATTATTATTGACCTACTTTGTAAGAACTTCGTTTGTTTAAGCATATTTTTTCACAAAATTTTAATAATGAGTTCGTTTCCAGTAAATTGTAGGTTAGTATATCCACGCTGTTCACATATAGTAACGATTATCATTTGTGTCCTTACTTTGACTGTAGCATGTTATATGAACTGGTATTCTCTACATGCCATCCTGTTCACGCTGTAGAAAAGCTATCACTATAAAATACCATAATGTAGGTTTGTATGTCCTACAAATAAAAACAAACTTTTGTTTTTTGTGAGAAGACTGTCACACAGTTACCATTAGTATAAACATTGTCGTTTACTCAGTTTCAAAGTACTCAAAGCGTTGTGTTTTAGTTTAGGACAGAAGAGTTGTAGCCACATCTGTTAATAAAAAAAAATACAAAAAAAAGCGAAAAGTGAGTAGGCGAACCTTCTTCAGTGTTGCCAGATATTTGCTTCCTGAGCAATTGAGCATAGAAACAAGATTGAGAGTTGCAGCAATCCATGAATCGTTTGTCGGAATGATCTGACAAATAGCATAGATGTAGGTACCTGTGAGCAACATACAATATTCCCACGATATTATATCTTCACTCACGACCTTCCTATGTTACTTTCTTTAAGCATTCACTTGTCTAAAGCCTGTTATATACCCATGCCAAAATGCACTAAGATTTCTCCTGTATCGTCTTTAGAGCTTTACAAACGTGAACCTCACAGTTGGATGATACGACTTGTATAAGGTCGATATTTGTTTGGTGCGCTGCGCTTCGCCACTGTAGTGTGCCCTTATTAGTTGGATTGGTGAAAATTTAGAATAACCTTAACTACCTAGTTAGCTCTCGAACATCGAGACTTCTTAAAGGCTACAAACAGAAAATAACTAAACGCGCATCGAACCGGCTATGTTAAAGGTACACTTTACACCACTGCACCATAGACATAAGGTAGGTACCAAAATAGATCGCGTGACAGATGTAAAACGTGGGAAGATCACGCTCCTAACTAACTGCGACCGAACACAAGTTAGTTATGTTTTTGATCTTATGATACGAATGTGTTTGAAGATTTTGTAATAATAGTGGTGATCCTTTTAACCGTCCCAGTCGGATTAATACGACAAATATTTTTGTGCCCGTGCCGCCTGAGTCATGTTTATACGACTGAGAATCTGTGTGTGGATTTCGATTTTTATGTAATTTCAAGACCCTATTTGTCTGAAATAAAGTTTTATATGACTTGGGCGCTGAAAATGAAACGGTCAGTAGGTAAGTTATAGAAAAAGGGGTTTTTGATTACATGTTCAGAACGACAAAAAGCCTGACCTTTCTACTATTGAAGAGCTGTATGTCTGTATTCTTACCCAAAACTTGTCTCACGTCACGACTTATTCAACGGACTATAAAAAGAACGCACTTCTCAAATCCTATGTGTATTCGTTACCTTATAATATCTCTATAACTTCAAAATAGGTTTGAGTGATACCTAATTTCATATGAAAACAGGTAGGTGTAAGTAGGTGACGGTACTAGCAGTCTGCAATTTTTCTGATGATATTTTAATAATAAGCAAAGAATGGAACTCATACAAGTATGACACTAAATCACCTATAAAATCTGACAGAACCAAAAACACATACATAACAGTGAACTTAATATATCTATTACGTCCGTTAGTAGTTTATAGAATGGTACTGAAACAAAATCAAACGAAATTAAAAAAGACGTTCGCAAAAGAAACAAAGAATTTTCATAAATACAGGGTTTAGTTCCGTTTCCATCTATTTAGGTATACAAATGTATGCAAGTATGTTGGAATAAATCAAGTAAAATTATCATAAAAAGTAGAGCTTAACCAAACATTACTTATAACGTATAAACGTATGCGGATTTAGTGATAAGTGATACAGATAAAGTTAATGTGGTTTGTTTGCTTTGATTACTGAGAAAACAAAGGCTAACTCAACTCATTAGAATCATTTACTATGCTGATTAGAGAAGAATTAAGTATCACTTGATTATTCTCTTTTTAAAGCGTCAAGTTAAGGGATGGCAAAGTAAGCGCAGTGATTGACTTGTACAGACGCCAGTGCATCAATCTACAAAATTTACAAAAACTGATTATAAGTGGTTACTTATAATCAGTTTTTGTAAATCGTCGTAAAACGCGCAAAATGTTTTTGATCTACTTCTCGATACCCTGATTGAAATAATGACCTATTAAGACCGCTATAACTCACTTATTCTTACCCCAATGGTCCACGAACAAGTTGGTAACTTAAACCACACTTTAAGTAACTCTCACGGTTAGTAAACTGGCGCAAACGACTTTTTATTTAACTTAACTCACACCGTGACTTCACATCACTCACGATGTGACTCAGGTTTTGCTACCATAACTCCGTTTCTAATGATCCATCTAGATTAAATAAGCTTAGCTACTTGATTTTTTGTTTCGGCAACTGTCTGGATATTTGTAGATTTTGTATATTTCTTTAACCCCTCAAATGTCGTATGAACCCCATACTTTCATAAGAAAAATCCTCTCGAAACGAAAATAAATATAACCGTATAAATCATTGAGCTCTTGTAAGCATAGGGTTTCTAATAGGCGAACATCTAATGGGTTAAATACTATTTACTTGCCAACTGGTTAAACTTTCCTTTACTGGACTGGCATTTATGGGGTGGGAGGGGGAGGGGGGGAAAGGGGGGGAGGAGGGCTACCCCCCTGTACCATCCCCACACCGCGAAACCCCATGGTTATGGAGATATCCATGGTTAAAGTTTTTGAGGTTAGAAAAACAAAATCCATAAATTTCCATCGATTTATGGTGCGGGGATGTCCGGGGCCCCCCTTGTACCTGTGGGGGGTGCCCCCCTCCACTCTGGCACCACTCCCATGATAAGGTAACTCACCATTTCCGAGAAAAATGACTTTTCCTAACTTAACCTCAAAACACTCAAAAGTTGCTCAAAAAGCGTAGTCTGAGCGGGGCTCAATGGTTTAAAAAAAAATAACCACGAAGGGTATGGCGGGTTTTTTCAGACCCCGCCATCCCCTTCTAACCTAACCTGTCCGAGTCGGGTTAGGGCAAGGCGGTTTTGGATATTTTTCGGATATTCACAACACTTGCACTTCACTACACTCTTCAGACACAGAAGCATAGGGCTTCGGAGACGCCATGGTAGTCAAACGTAAGGCTTATAGGAGTACGTAAAACGATCTCAACTGCAAGTGCAACAAACGATGACTGACACTGAGAGCAACACAAAAAAACGCGGTAAACAAGAGGCAAATTTGCGTTCCGTTCCAAGTGTAAACAAAAATTCGTTATTTTTTGTGTAAAAAGTCTATGTAATTGCATAATATTATTAAAAAAAAATTACATTTGGTCAAATAAAATACACCTTTACTGTAAACGGAACGTGAAATGACAAATTGACGTCTACCATCGTAATTTATCTAACCTAAAAATTGAATTTGTATGGAAACTTTGAATAATTATATCTCGTAAACCGTGAATTTTCGCATAAAAAAAAACTGTGTGCTTGCTTTTTATTTGTGAGTATTATCTACAAACAACTTAAGGAACTTTCAAATCCCAGTCCAGTAATGGAAAGTTTAGCCGACGCCAGCACATCAAGCTATCCCAAACAGTCAAATGTTCGCAATTAAAAATTATCCTTAAAATTTGGTAATAAAGTTGAAAATCTTACAAAGAAATTTGTCAGATTGGGGTAGCTTGATGAGCTGGTCTCTGAACATATGCACCGGAAAACGTAGCTTTGGAAAGCCTCCAATCGATGACATTGTAAAGGCCGCAAGAATCAACTGGATGCAGAAAACACATAACCGGTCGAACTGGAGGTGCTTGGGGGAGCCCTATGTCCAGCAGTGGACGTCTTTCGGCTGAAACGATGATAATCATGACATAAGCATCATCTTTCTCCTGCCCTTATCCCAATTTATTTGGGGTCGGCGCAACATGTCTTTTTCTTCCATACTTCTCTTTTAGTCGTCATCTCGGTAGTCACTCCCTTTCTAGCCATGTCATCTCTCACACAATCCTAATCATAATGATGACATAAGCACCTGACATTATTGAAAAAGAAAACCAAATTCTCTTTACCGTATACAAAACTAGCTTCCGCCCGCATAATATGTCGACAAATTATACACATAAACCTTCCTCTTGAATCACTATATCTATTAAAAAAAACCGCGTCAAAATCTGTTGCGCAGTTTTAAAGATTTAAGCATACATAGGGATATAGGGACAGAGAAAGCGACTTTGTTTTATACTATGTAGTGAAATTGCATCAGCTACTCGATGTCCGCTAGAATCTTCGTCAACACATAGAAAGATTAAATAACATTCAAGCAATTATTAATAACAAGTTTAATATGAACTCCTTACATAAACAGCAACAAACAGACACATTCACCTATATATATTTATTAACGTTTACGTCACTTCCCGTGATCACGACACCTAAGTACGAATACATTGACTTTTTGTACCGCGTATGAGCTGATTATCTTGTTCTACTGGGTATGCATTACAAGTGACAGTTCCTGCTATGGATATTGTAAAAACTTCTGGGTAGTAGACGGGTTAATTTGAAACATAATTGGGTATTTGAAAGGGTAGTCAATAACGTTACTTTTTATTATAAACTGTCAAAACGCGGCATTTGTACGTGATTTGTATGAAATATAACAATGTGACGTCACCGATTTTTAGAATCCAATGGAATACTTATTAGCATTAAATCCAATTTATAATCATGCAAAGGTGGGGTTGGGGTACCTACGTTCTAATCAAAGGTGGGGTTGAGGTACGTTCTAATCAAAGCGAGCGATCCCTGCTTCGCACAGTTTAACAAACTTGACAGAACATCAATACATCTTTGTTATATGTTAGTTTTACAGTATTTTATACACATAAAACATCCGGCATATATTCCATAAATTATGGTGGAAACTGCATCTAAATCCGTTGCGTAGTTTAGAAAACCGACGCGGTGACACAGATTGACTAGAATAGGCACTTCAGTTTATAATAAGTACTAACAGCCGCACAGGTCGATCCCTCAGGTTAAGCCACGGTTACCGGGGTTGGCAGTGGATGGGTGACCATATTTACATACCGAAACTTTGGTCCCGGCTGTCATTTGTGCATCTTTGACAGTCGTTACGGGTCGTCAGAAGCCCGAAAATCTGACAGCCACTCTTACCAAAGGGTATGGTATTACCCAGTTACTGGGTTGTGGAGGTCAGATAGGCCATCGCTTCATGTAAAACACTGGTATTCAGATGCATCCCGTAAAACTGGAAGCCGACCCCAACATAGTTGGGAAAAGGCAGGCAGTTCAATCTAAATTAAAACTAGTCTTTATGTTATCCAAAATCTCCCAGTACCGCCCTCTATCGTCATTAGGCAGAACATACAATTAATCATCGGAGACGTGTAAATGTAGGGAACGTTCAGCTGGCCGATACGATCAACTGTTACGTGGCCCGAGTTATGGGAAGATACCTTTTGTTGTACCACTACATACATTGTTGTTGAGGATCACGCTAGGTAGCTTCCGGGGTGGGCTGTACTCTTAGTTAATACTCCAACATTTATGTTTATTTAAAAAATCTTGCGCTAGACATTTATTTCATGATGTTATGTTTACAGCTCTACACACTACTACAATTTACTCCACATATTACGGAAACGTACGGGATCTGAAATGCAGAAAGTCAAAGCCAAAGCATTGTCTTTAACACTTTGTAAAAATCTGAAATTCATTCACTGACAGACAAGGCACTTGAATTCTTGAAGTTTCCACAAGTGTTCCTTATACTGGGTGTATCCGAAAAAAAATCGCAAATAAAAATCTGTTGTTCTATACATTTTTGGTCACGTGACTCGTCAAAAAGTAAGGAACAGCTAATTTTTTTCCACGATTTCGGAGTTGGTCCTATAGTAAAAGTTGTTCAGTTTAGTGGTCTGTAGCATATGCTTTTATTTGTATATACCCTTTCGGTTGAAAACTCATCGCCAAAAGGGGTGAACTGGGTATGAAAGTTCGTAAATAAGTAAAAGTTAGGTGTATCACCGTTTTTTGGTAACTCAATGGAAAATCCCATCAGCCACTCGACTGGCTTCTAAAGAAAATACTAAGACCGATTTTACTGAATCAGCACTTAATATAGCATGTATAGTTCTTTAAATTTTAATAAAATAAAATAGTTAGCTTTAGGGTTTACATGCTTAATGAGTTTTCTATAGTTACTTGATTTGCTTCACTTTTGTTTTAACTAGGTATTTTAGAATTAAGCACAAAAATGTTTTCCGAATTAAAAAAAAAAATACTGTAGTATGTAAGTTTTGTATAAAAAGTAGGGTTTTGTAAACGATTTGAGTTTTGTTTTTATTTGGATATTACGTGGAAAATGTTGTTATTCACACATTTGGCCGTATATTTTTGTATGTCTTTCTACAAAATGTAAAGTGTGATTGTTTGTTTTCCCAAATAAATAAAATAGTCACCGTCACGCTAATATATCACACACAGTACAGGCAAACTTATTGACAAGAGAAACGTTCCTACTTTTCCTTGAATCAGTAATGATACAACGACACAAATAGAAAGACCTTAACCTCTGTGGCAGCACTAGATCAAACAGAATGCCGTCTAAAAGCTGGGACCTCACGTTAGGTACAGTTAACAAAACGAAAAGGTTGCAGGCAGCTTGCAACAAATCCTTTATAGCCCATGTTGCTAACAGCCTTTAACAATGCTTGTCCTAAGTGTTGTGTTTAAAAAGTTAAAGTGTGTATTAACACAGAATTTACAATTAAATGATTCTTATGTAGGAAATATTAAATTGATTTCCTGCGTTTTCATGTTATTGAGTATAACAATTTCATATGCAAGTCCACTAAAGTATCATAAATGCGTTACCACCTCAGAGACAAAGTTCAAGTTTACGTCTCAAGTGTTTTTAATGACTCTCACAGACAAACATTTCTAACCGATCATCAACCAACATCGCACAGTACTTCCCTAGCCGAAACTTATCCGCAAAAGGCTTTCCAATTAAGTCTGTTCACCTAACTATTTTGTCGACTGTCGTTAGGTCCCGCTTGGCCACAAGTTGAAAGTGTGACCCCAAGTTCAGGGAACAGCTTTTACTGAGCCTTACTTTATCGGGTCATATTTCGTTCGCCACGAACTCTCACGATGTTTCACTTGCTTTAGAAGCGCTTGTGATCCGTGGCACTGTGGGTATTGTTTGTAATTGTACTTATTTGTTATATAAAATAATGTTTTATAAGTCACGCCTTCTTATTTGATCATATGTTTCATGTTGTAAGTTTTTGCAAGTGTAGGCAATGTGTGACATTTAAATTTAAACTGAAAACTAAGCATTTTTCTATAAACTTTAAAGGATATACATGTGCGTTAAAGTTCAAAATACAAAATATATGTATCTAAATCAAGTTTATTGTTTTTATGACAAAGTTATTTATGAAAATAACAATTACAGTAATTAACCGACGTAAAAAGGAGGAGGTTCTCTAGTCGAAGCATTTTTTTTTCATGAATGCATGTAATACGACATCACTAAGTATTTGAGATTTTGATACCTACAATCACTTATGTCTTATAAATGGAAACCAGTAGTTAACAGTTAAATACTAACGAAAAAGTGAAGAATATCAGTTTGAAACATCGATATCTATAAATATAGACAAAGACACAGCTCGTTACGATCCATGCCGATGATGTTGGCATTACAGCACGAGAGTAAGGCAATTAAATGATTTCTGAATCGATTACTCGGTCGGCTACTCCTGCGCATCCCGGCTAGAGCGGTGAAAGTGAATGTGTGGTGCGAGTAATAGACAGAAGCGGATAACAAAAATTGCTTGTTGAAAAAGGATAATAGAGAATATGCAAGATTTTTTAACATATTTTAATTTGATCATTTACGTCAGTATATATAATGGTAAGAAAATATACAACTTTTTTTACTCTTAAAGTCATCAGTGATTTATAAAAAGAATTCTGCAGTGTTTAGCAAACAAACAAAATAATAATTTTAACTTAATTAGTAGTACAAAAATAAATTGAAAATGAAAATGATCCACAAATCTCATTACTTAATTACTTTTACTAATCACAATAGTTTATAATATTCCGATTTCAACAGTACGGAACACGGAGCGGGTGGGCCCTGATGTTAAAGCTCCCTAGTCCAGATCTTCCACTGTCTTGACAAAACTTTTTTTATTTTTTATTTAGCCTACACTGTCCCACTGCTGAGCAAAGGCCTCCCCCAAATCCTTCCAGACATCTTTCTCTTGAGCCACCTCGATCCATCCCTTGCGGTATGCGTCTAGGTCAATTAATTATAAATTGCTTTAATCTATTACCATAGCTTTTTTCACCATTTATAAAACATTTACTTTTCTCCCTATACCGCTACCCTCTATGACATGGACCACACAAACCACAGGTAACCGCCCGCGTCGGTATGCATACGTCACAGTACAGCAATTATCGACAGATGATCGCTTGCGCAACACTAAGACTCCGATCGAATGTAATTAGCACATAATCTGGTGATTATTTACTTATACCATTGTGTCTCGTTACTCCGTTTCTGGTTTTACATTTCCCACGGTGTTCATTAATATGTATGTTTGTTTTAATGTCTTTATTATAGGATAGTGAGGTATTGTTGGATATATTCGCCTGAAACTGTAACTCAGAATTGGGTGGTGGTGATTTGTGTAAGGAAATATTACTTTAATCTGATGCTTGATTGATTCAATACTTAATTCTTAAAATCGATACGATTCAAATTGTTCTCGATTTGTAAAGTAGATCGATACAAGTGTGTGTATTTGTGCGCAAAGAGTTTGCGTTTTTTTTTTTGGTTATAGTCTACTTTGTATTTCGAAAATAAATAAGATTACCTACGAACTAGTAGATTTACCAAACACAGCAATATTTACCTTTGCAATACTCTAGTTAAATAGTGATGAAAGGTGTCCCAATTTATTTATTGGTGTCGTTTGGACTGCAAATAATAATACAATTTATGAAATACCGTACCGTATAGACGTGTAACCGAAAGGGTTCATAAATCAAAAGCATATGCTACAGACCACCAAACTGAACAACTTTTACTTTGGGACAAACTCCGAAATCGTGAAAAAAAAAATCTGCCATCCCTATAGTGTATTTCCTTTACAGTGTCCAATTTGGTAAACAAACACGGGACGAAAATTCTGATTTTTCGTATCAATCAAACACTTTGAGTTAAGCATAAACGTCTTGAACTTTGAATAATACACTTAAGGCATGAATTATTTAAAAAAAATGCTTCAGAGACACATACATTACCTAGAAATTAGGGATGGGCCGAAATTCGGTTCACATTCGGTTCAACCGAAATTCGGCAGCTTGAACCGAACTTTGGCATTCGGCCGAAATTCGGTTCAGATGCCGAACATTCGGCACAAGAAAAATAATATCTACTTGCACTATTTTGATTGAAAGTCAATAGAATTAGAATGGCATTACTGTAAAATAAAATTTAGTATTTTACTCAGTCATTGTCATTTATTTTAGATATGAAGATTGTAAATATAAACCATATATTACACTTGCTTTTTATTAGTTTTTGAAAATCTTTGCCTAATTAATTAGACATACTATTACAAAAATGAAATAAATTTAGTATTCTTCTTACAAACATTTGTATTACAATTCGTAAATTTTAATTGAATAAAAAAAACACGTTTTTGGTTCACAAACTAAATACCTATTCATTAACATCAAATATTTTTTATTACAAATTAAATTAAACAAACAAATTAAGGTGGATGCCCCAAGGTAACCCGCAAAATTCAAATTTTGCGCGGTGTGAGGGCGGGGTACATCTAGCAATAATATTAAAGTAAATGCGTAAACAAGTCACGACGTATCGCTCTCGAGAAAGCGCTTGAAACTGAACCGAAGTTCGGCCGAACTTTTCATTTTAACCGAATGTTCGGCCGAAGTTCGGATTCGGTTCAAACCACATTCGGCCCATCTCTACTAGAAATCTTAATATTAGTCGCGACATTTGTTTACCAAATAAGACACCTAAAGAAAAATACACTATACCTACATTTCGACGAGTCACGTGACCAAGAATGTATAGAACAGTTGTTTTTTTTTGCGATTGGTCTGTAGCATATCCTTTTCAAAGTCAAAGTCAAAGTCAAAACATTTATTTCAAATAGGCACAAGAATGGCACTTTTGAACGTCAAAATGAACAAGAAATAGAACTGATTCTAGTCGCCCCTTCCAAAAAGTAGTTTCGTGTGGAGAAGAATGGGCAAGAAACTCCACCGTTACTCTTTTAAAATGTTTCACAATGTTTTGTATACATGTATTATAACATTATATGTGAAGACGATGTACCCAGAATAAAAACAATACATCACAAAAGGTGAAAAGACACATGTAGCAGTGGCAAGTAAACTTAATTATGTCATAAGTGCATGGTGCTCACATATTTACAAACATTCTAAAAGTTAATAATAATAAATTAATCAATGTGTGAGAAGTTATTCCAATATAATAAAATAATATGGTACAAATTAACTTATTTACTTAGCAACCAGTTTGATTTTGTCTAGACACTAGATTGTCCTGTGGAGCAGGACCAGCATGTTTCCAAGCATCCTTATCTTTGATATAATCTTCTAATTTGTAATATGTTTTGAATGGATATACCCTTTCGGAAACACCCAGTATAAATACAACCATCAGTCATTAGACAAAACATTTGCATGAATACAAATCAAATTACGCAATAATATTTCTTGTTCTTATCGGAAGGACGGCCAGCACTAAGATGGAACCATGACGGAGCCAATGCCACAACTAAACAATGAAATGAGCTGGTTTGTCTAAAATAATGGAGCTGTTATTATATCCGGACTACCTCCACTTCCGATGGTCCGTTGTATAACTTTTGGGAATAAGGCTGTATAGGTTGAGGTCAGAATGCATTGTATTGTTTGTTTATTAATTTAGTTATGATGATAAAATCGGAGTAATACAATCCGGAACTATATTTATGTAAAATATGTTTGATGATAAAAGATGTTTTACTTTGAAAACCAAAGTAGGTATTTATTATTTTCTAACCAAAGCTATTAAGATATTACAAAAGAAAAAGTAGAAGATATGTATTAAACGTGAAAATGTTCAATTTCTAATGAAATTGTACCGAAGTATCGATACGGAGATTTGATTTTGACCAGACGGTCGATGAGCCAAAAAGAGCCAACGTAAAAATTACTACATTTTGCAAACTTAATAGTGACCGCTTTAAGTGTTTTTTCGCTGATTGTGGCCCTGACATAGTCCTTAAACCACCTCTAATGAGCTATCCAAAAGTTCACTAGCTTTTGCCAACGGCTTCGCCCGCGTGTTTGGAGGAAATGATCCCACGGGAACCGTAATTTTTTCGGGATAAAAGTACTCTACGTGCTATTTCAGACTATAATCTATCGCAGTGCTAAATTTCATCCAGATCCATTCGTAGTTTTTCCGTTAAAAAGTAACAAACATCCATTACATATTCGCAAACGTTCACGTTTATATTAAAATATTAATAGGAAGGATTTATCCAAATGTAACTTCCTGACTAATGAAACCTCTTGAAATCTTCATAAATCTGTCATGAAGCTTTCATAAATCAATACTTTATTTGCCAATCTCACTGAATAAAGCATGATCTTCTAACATCTAATTTGCTAGTCATTAAAAGTTCCAGCCTCTATTGCAAAGTTCATTGATGTCGACATGCATTGAGGTATCAATATTAATAGCCGCCGTCCAATGTTCAGGGCACAATGGCGGTAATTTGTTCACACAAATTAGCTGTTAACTCTATTATCCATTGTGCATTATTTATGTTCCTTTGTGAATTTATTTTAATAGAATAGCGCTAATGATCCTGCAGCTCTAGAATTCTGCAATTTGCAAATTGCAATTACGATTTACTTTGTCTTAATTAAAGGATTAGCGGTCACTGAGCTTAGTCCTAAGTTCGATTCTCGGGTCTGGTAGTATTATTGGATACAGGATTTTTTCTGTATGCCTGGTAAATAGCCCACGACCCATTAAATTCGATTCCCGCACGGAACAAATATTTGTACGGCCTACAAGTATTTGTTCTAGGTCTGGGTGTTTCTCTATCTATAATATGTACCTATGTATTTACAAAAAAAATGTAGTATATAAGTAGTTTATCAGCCATCTCGTTACCATAACACAAGCATTAAGTTGCGTAGCTTGGGACTATATGGCGTTGTGTGAAATGTCCAAGGATATTATTATTATTATATATATTTTTGTTTTTTGTATTTTGTGTGTCCCCGACTGGGTCCAAATAAATGTTTTTTCTTTCTCTTCATGTTGATTTAAGAAATTTTGTGTTATTTCTGCATATCCTATTAGAAACCTAGCATGAAGATATAACTCAACAGAAGTTTATACTGCAACGAAACCACTTTCACGGCTTATTTCATGGTTAACTATCCGTGAGACGAGGTTTATTTTAATTTTATATTAGCGTTGATAACACTATCAGATAAAACTGCAGGCAATTACTGTTATAGTCTATTATTTTCTGAGAAGGAATTAATAATATGGTTTAGTAAGTATATTATATTACGTTAACAAGCATTAAAATAGCATTCACTAATAAAAACATGTATGAGGTAAATAAGCAAAGTTTAAGAAACAAAAAAAAAAATTTAAAAGAGTCCAAAGAGTGTCTTGTCCATAGATATCTTGTCCGTTCTTCTCCATAGGTTCTACGCTTTGGAATGGGCAAACCGACTCCTCGACAATTCAAAAGTGCTTGTCGTACATAGTTTAACTCAACCTTTTGTACGCCATTGTCACATATACGTGACAAGCAAGCGCGTGCCCTATACGCCACCGACACAAATATGTGACAATGCGGACACTATCAACACGAAATAAACAATTAAATCATTACTTTTGTGTGTGTTTATACAGATATCTTAAAAATTGAAGCTCTCGTACGTACAAATTAAAAGACACCATGGATAGTGGGAAATTCATGATAACAAGAAGAAATTAATTTATTGCTTGGCGTGGAGGGCACGCGCGTCCGTTTATGCTGTGGCGTTGCAAATAATAATAACATAAAAAAGGTGTTGCAGTAAATACAATAAAAACATGAACACTGGTATACAACAAAAATGGTTGGGGTACTGTCCTCTTAGATAGGCTACATAATAGCCTGTAGTAAAGAGAAACAGTGCCGTATCCCTCAAGAATGGAGAAATCAATTGCTTAGTGTTTAAATTCAAAAAGGTTAAATAGAAGCTCTGACTTCACAAAATGCCTATTGATCTACCATTTTATGCGTGGAATCAAAGTTACCCGATAAATACCTTGGAGGGAGCGGTAGCAATTTGTTATCGCAAATAACGGAGCCGACGGTTGCGAGCGCCATTATTCATTGTTCTGACTGTTTGACTGTCTGTTGCACTTAGGATAACATCCCTGTGTGAGCTGTACGATAAAGTATACTCAGGATATTCTTTCGAACGCGTCAGCAATGCAATAACATTCGAATGTCAATTTGAATGAATTTCAATTTCTATGGTTATGTAACTACATAACCATAGAAATTGACAGTTTTTGTATCTGCCTTCATTTTGCGGGTCCTAATAGATGAAATGAAAAAAAAAACAGTATAACGTTGACATAGCCTATGGATTGTATGTTACAGGCATGATTTAGAACTTATAATCTGGTATAAACCACAGAGTGCAGGCGGGTCACTGGTAAAAATGCCCGGTTCAATGCTGCTACACAACCACACAACTAATTGACGAACATTTGTAAATTCATGATCTGGATGAAATTTACAGAGAAAGAAATATAGTATAGTCTGCAATAGCACATAGGCTACTGTTTATTACGGAAATTTACGTTTCCCATGGGATAATTTCGTACATACACGCAGGTGAAGCCGCTAGCAAAACCTAGTAAGTACTTAAGAGCTGATTTTATTATTATATTATCTTTGACGATGATGACGTCGCTATATTGTATCGCTCTCCTCGCTATGCAACTCTACCCTCCACATTGCGAAGGCGTGTACAATTTCACGCTTCTCTACATTTGGTAGCGCTATATTGGAGCGATCGCATGTAGAGACAACTTGATCGCCGGGTTGCGTGTGCGCAGCTAAGATAAATATTTTGAAACTGAAACGTTTGCTTGAGAAGTTGAGTTAGATGTATGAGGGCAATGATACTGAAATAAATCATGATTTAATAGAGTGTCGAGTAAGAAATTAAGAAGGGTATGAATAGGCGCATTCATCATAATCGTAAATGGTTGTAGCTGATAGGTGATGGTTGGTGGGGAGAAAATAAATAAAAACACAAACTTTTGGTATAATAGATAACTCACAAGAACGTAAGGCTAGTCAGATTATGGTAACATATCACATCGCAGTAAAACTAGCAAAATTGGAAGCGATGAAACTAAAACGTTATTTAAAAAATATATCATCATCTGCCTGGCCTTTTCCCAACAACATGTCTAACCGGATGCTGCTGATTACCAGTAAAAAAAACCGGCCAAGTGTGAGTCAGACTCGCACACCGAGGGTTCCGTACAAACCTGTAGGTATATAAGTAAAAGTTCACCCATCACGAGAATCGAGTCATAGTTATGGTATTTTTATATTTTGAAAAAAAAAACTTTTTTTTTTTATTATATGATGTAACTAAAAATTTACGGTTTTCGCAATTTTTCCTTTATCTGCACTGTAAGACGTTACTTTGTACCAAATTTCAAGATTCTAAGTTCACGGGAAGTACCCTGTAGGTTTTGATTCGCGTGCGAGTTTCGAAAATTTGCGGCATAAACAGCTGTATCTTTTGATTGCTTTGGCTTAGAAGTTTGATTTTTTCACAGCTCCAAGGGACAGTAGACCTGAGTATTAGATATAAATTTCAGTTTGATACCTCCACGCGTGCCTGAGAAAAACTGAAAAAGGTCTTGACAGACGGACGGACGGACAACAAAGTGATCCTATAAGGGTTCCGTTTTTTCCTTTTGAGGTACGGAACCCTAAAAATATAAATTTATATTGCTAAAGAAATCAAATAATACACAAAAGCTTTATGAAGCAAATTAAAGAAATCTGATATTAAGTAAGTAACATTTATCCATTTAACTGCACGTTTTAACCAACTTCCAAAAATGAGGAGGTTCAATGTTCGTCTGTATGTTCTTCGATGTTTTCGTCCATTGTAAACTAATTTAAAAACTCGACTTCTTTGATTGGAGAGAGAAAACTTGGGCGGTTAATACATTTTATATATGGGTGGTCCCATGTAAAATTTAATAACTTTACTTGGGTACTTATCGAGTTACCTTTATAATACGTAATTAATCCACTTTGTTTATGTTGATGATTTTTTATACTCCCTGTTAGAAGATCATAGCTTCCTGTCATTGTTGTTTGCATAGCAAGTAGTGGTATAATAATTGGTGCGGGTACTGTGGGGTACTACAACTAAAAGGTGAAAAATTTAAAACTTCTTTACAAAAAAAATCTGTCTAGTCCTGTATACACCAAAAACTAGTCTCACACTTTGATGAGGTAATTATCCAAAGTTTAAAACAAAAACCTAGACCCACTCGCACTTAAATTATGACCTTTCGACACCTACCTGGCCTTGCAAAAACTTTACAAAATAAAACTTAAACACATATTATCACCGGCCAATAATCTTTTGTTTAACCCATTAAGTGTTGTCAAGCATCATTACTTAGATGTAACTTAGCGCGTACAATGACCTTCACAGCTGATGGCGCTAAGTTTAGATGTTGTTAGTGATAACTTGGTAAGTACCTTGCAAAATTTGGCACATCAATTATACCTCAATCAATCTGCCCAGCCTTTTCCCAACTATGTCGGGGTCGGCTTCCAGTCAAACCGGACGCAACTGAATAGCAATATTTCACATGGAGCGTCTGGCTGTCTGACGCCCACAGCACAGTCTTCTTCTTCTTTTCGTGTGGTTAGTGACTAACCTGGTGTCAGAGTTTTTATGCTGCCCACGGGCCTCTGACATAGCTTCACATGCTGTTGAGAAATATCTCTCAGAAATACTTACTGGTTTCCTCACGATGTTTTATTTCTTTTTAAGCAAGTGATAATTATACAATACGCACATGAATCCGTAAAATCAGAGGTGCGTGCCTTGGGTTCGAACTCGAGACCAATGGTTTGGCAGTCCGACGGTTACACCTCTAGGCTATCACAGCGCAGTTATGGGGTAACATGACATACCCTTGGTAAGACTGGTTCTCAGTCTTGGGCTTCTGAGTAGGTGCCCAAAACGAGTTAACGACTGCCAAAGATCTAAGAATAGCAGCCAGGCTTACGGCGGTTTTACGTGCTTTCCTAGGCACGGAGAGGTCTCGATATGGAATTTATCCACGAGCTCCTTCCTACATACCCTTTTTTCAGGCATTGTTTACAGAGAAATCGTCGTCAACAAGTTTTACATAACCATTGCCTTCCATGTCCCCTCACTAAAGATTACATGAACAGTTAATGGGGAAATTGCTATCAATCCCTACACTAAGCTGATAACGAGACTCGAGATGTAATAATCGCCTTCTGGCTTTTTACTAGTTTAGATGTAATGACCAAGGGATGATGAATATGATATGCCCGTAGTAGGCAGCCAGAATTGGTAATACCACTTTTACTTTTATACTATACACAATCACGGAAGCAGGGTTAGTTACTTCAACGGGCTTGTCCGAAAGGGTTACCGCTATCCCGGAATGTAAAGTTCTATCACGGTTCTTTACCTAGTGGAAGAAACCTATAAAACTCAGTCTTCTCGTATACTTATGAAGACAAACGTACAGAAAATAAACACAGCCTCCATCGTATACTTACGGCTACCAGTAATGACTGTTGCGCAGTCGCTAACAACGCCAGATAATCGGATGGAAGCCATCTTTTTATTTTCATCCTTGTTTCAAAATTAGAGAGAAGTATGCAGTACCTACTTAGGTACATTAGATGGATGGCTACACGTATAATCGGCCTATAACTGCCACACTGTAGGGAAATGGGTAGTTTATAATTACCAAGTTACTACGTCACTGCATCTTTTCGCTAACGGACTATACTGCCTTTGAAATTGAGTGTCCCAAGATGTAAACAAATAACTGTTTTTAGAACCCACACATCAAGTTCACTTTATAACTTTTTTTGAAACATGTTTGTTCTATTTCTGAAATCAACTTAATTGACACTGGTAGAAAGTTGATATTGATTTGTTAAAATACTAATAACATGAGTTGGAAACAACAATTTGATTATGATAAATAGGTAGGTACTAGCAGTGCCCCGCGATTTTGACATTCTCACAGGAGCCGTGCGTAAAAAGTAACCAAAGACACTCAAGAATTATAAATAAAATAAATAATAATAATAATAATTTATGTATTTATAAGAAGTAACCTAAGGCACTCAAGAATTATGTAGATATTCTTTAGTGAATTGTTTTTATAATAAAATCAGTATTTCCAAATTTTGGCCTGTACGAGTACAAACATAGAAACTTTCAAACAGCTAGACAGTGTGTCGAATTTATAATAGTTTAACGTCAGTATATAATACTTAATTATCGAATAGTAATTAATCCGGTAAAGATTTTCTATCACCATTACTAGTGAATGGTGAAAGAACCTGATGATATTGACAAAGTCACATTGCTTCATAAACATGGCTACCATGACATTAAAGTAATTACAATACTGACTTTTAAAATACCAATTAACACAGCTATTATTTACTATCAGAAAGCGCTAAGGTCAAAAGTCGAGTTCATTCCTCGTGAAAACACCTCTAATCCTATAACAACAAAATGTTTTGTCTGTCTGTCCGTTTTGTAATACACAGAGGTGCAATTAAGACGGAGACATTTGGAGTTTGCAACGTTCCATTTATTTTGCCCGGCAGTGTAATTGTCTAAAATGTCGTAAATGTAGTTTAGTTAGTTATTTAACTCATTGCGATGGAATGATACAGATTATAACAACATTATAATGTTTACTGCTTTTGCTCTCAAGTTTTGAACGTAGTAATATAATGTTAAACACTCGCCCCGTACATAGGAAAATGTCAAAGTACGTACATACTTATTATAACATATGCACGCACAAAGAAAAGCAACTACTCTCCAACGTAAAATAAGAAAAAAAACAGCCAAGTGCGTGTCAGACCACATTTACCTACTAAGCATGCTGCGAGCACAGTATTTAAATAATAGTCAGAAGGGGTTACGCTACCCCGGAACATAAAGGGTTAAGGAAGGAACATGGATGGGTTTTAGTCAGTAAGAGTCTGACACTCCTTTCCGCTCCACCCAGAGCGGGATGAGTCCTTTGATAATTTCCCAAAGTAATCGCAGAAATAATTTTGTATTATTTTAAAAAAGCAGCAGTTATTTCTGCGGTTGGAACCAAAAATTCGCATATCTTCAAAGTATTAAAATAACTCAATTATATTTTAGTAATTTCATTACACCTTTGTTTAGAGGTGCACTTAATTATTTTCTTAAAATTTGTATCAATCTGTATAGTGCATAGTCCAAGGCAGTGTGAAATAGAAACGGACTGACAGACAGATAATATGACAAAATTATAAGGGTTTAATTATTTACATTTGGCTGCGGAACCCTAAAAACAGTCTGCTAGATCATTGTGAGGCTGTTTACGCCGGCTACACTTTGGAGACACTCAAAACTGAATAAAAAAACGTATTTCGAAAGAAAAATATTATCTAATTTCCGCCACAACCGGTATTGCATTCATCCAAATCTGTATTAGCAAGCAAAAATCGCTAGATCCCAATCTAGACGGAGAAATCAGTCTGTGTGATTAACAGAAAATTGTAGCGACCACAGGAATGCACGAGATATGGATCTGAGTCGATTTGTCAATCCGGGTCATCGGTGTGGCAATATTATTAGAGATGCGAGTAAGGGGAAGATTGTGGCATTTCGAAAATTCACTGAATCTTAGATCATAGATACGCTTGAATAAAACTGTTATACATTATTGAAATGCTCGTCCAGCTTTTTCTTGTTCCAACTAAACAGACAGCTGTGCTGCTGGGGAGTTTGTTGCGCCACTTTTTCCTGGACTACTGTCTTATGTAACTTTGACCTTCAAAAAGTGCTGATTTTCAGCCTAGTTTGAATAAATGACTTTTGATTTGATTTGATTTGATTTGATAACAACAGACAGAAGTATATACAGTATATTCTCCAATCATGCTGGCTATTCGTCCTCCCAGCGAAAGCACTAGGAAGTGGTGAAAGGGTGGACCTTTTGGGGGACTGTCTTAATAATTTTGACGTTCATAAAGTGCTGAATCTCCACCCAATTTGAAAAAATGCCTTGTGATTTTAATTTATTGAGTCATTTACACAAACGGCTTTATTACAAAACGAAGTTTATCTTTAACCCCAGTTTTAAACTACGAACTATTATACTTTCGAACTATTTTTGAATTTCGAATTGTATATCGACTAAGCTCATGAAGTCATTATCATGACACTAGGTAAAAATGACACTAGGTATGCAATTCATATAGGTACCTAACCATCTCAAACACCTATTAAATCCATAAAAAGGTGTTAATATGAAAAGGAAATGTCTAATAATAATAATAATAATAAAACGTTTATTTCAGATAACATGGATCCAGTGTATTAGTAGTACAAAAACTTATACCTAGTGTTAGTAAAAAAATAATAATAATAATGCACGCCATATGTGGACCTCGAATTGACCTCTTAGTCAATTAGAGTGATCATATCTTTAACCTTATATGGTTAATTAACTAGCTTAACAATGGATTTATATTAGACGATGGGAAAATATAGGTTTCGTTGTCGAAAATAATACCTAGTTGAATAGCGTGTTGGGTACATAAGTAGGCTGTACTCACTTAAATTGTTATATTGAAATCCATAATCTACTATTATACATGCGAAAGTAACTCGAGGAGCTCGTGGCTAAGTAATAACAGTCGCACAGGTCGATCCATCAGGTTAAGCTACGATGGCCGGGGTTGGTGCGTGGATGGGAGATCATCATACAAAGACTCCCCAGTGCCTCGGAAAGCGCGTGGTTCCATCATATAGGTAACCATCTACAAACTTTTAAAAAATCACCCACCTAACACAACAGCTAATCTCCAATCTCTTCCTATTTATTTAACCCTTACTCGCTCGACCTCAATTAACCACTCATAACAAACTTAGCCCCTCAGCCCCTCCTTCCTATCTTCGGCCACGATCGGGCGCAATCGGGCGCGATCGGCTCGTGACGTACAAAAGCGAATAATGCATGGGAAGAGCAGACGAAAACGTTGGCTTTCGTAAGAGATCGCGCGATACCGAGTAGGAAGTGTTCGCAAGAGATAAGATGTAGCGATAGCGGTATTGAAAGTGTGTTACGACCTTTTTAGGAAGTTTTGAAATATTGCTTGATGTTATAATGAGGATGGGTAGACAATGAATGTTTCAGAAATGCCTTAGTCATAATAATTTATGTTCAAGTTTTCCATATCCATGACATACGTTTGAAACATTGTTCAATTTTCTCCTAGAAGCTGTGTAGTGTGTAGGTAGATAATGTTATCTACCTTCACAGCTTGCAGGAGTTTAGTCCAGTTCAGTCTAGTCATCATGTTTATTCCTAATCTATACACATCTCATTATACGAATATTGACCCTTTTTTTTTTTTAAGGCTGGGAAATCATCCAATGACTGCTCCCGCTCTGGGTGGAGCGGAAGGGAGTGTCAGACTCTTACTGACTAAAACCCATCCATGTTCCTTCCGTAGCCCTTTATGTTCCGGGGTAGCGGGCTTGGCCCTGAGGGGCCCCTTCATATGCTGACATCTCTTTGAGGCGCGCGTGGAACATATACGCGCCGTACGGCACGGGTCTGGTGCTGATCGGACGGTGAGTCACCCATTACTCACCGTCCGCAGGCCCGCGCCTACGGTGGCCGGGAGTCGTCACGTGGCTCCCGACGCCCGGGGCGTCTCCTGCGGCGGCTGGGACGGGAGAACCTTTCTCTCTCCCATCCCGCCACCTCCTTCGCGAGCATGACTTTTTCGCAGAAGGAGGTGACTGCCTCCCACTCCCTCTCGCCCCGGACCATGGCTTGCACCAAGGCCGGGCGCGAGAGGTCGCCGCCGCCGATCGCCTCTACGAGGACACGGCGGTGCTCCGCCCAAGCGGGGCAGGTTTGCACCGTGTGCTCTACCGTGTCCTCTGGGCGATCCTCGCAGTGGTGACACCCGGGCGTTTCCTCCCGCCTGATGATGTGCAGGAACCTCCCAAAACATTCATGTCCGGTGAGGACCTGCGTCAGGCGGTAGGTGAGGGCGCCGTGACGCCTCTCTAGCCACTCCTCAAAGAGGGGCCTTACCGCCACTATCGTGGCGTGCCCTGCGCTGGGTTGCGACAGTCGCTGATTCCAGGCCGCCATGAGATCGCGCCGGAGGTCCGTCCGCTCCGCCGCAATTTGCTGCGGAAACGGAGTTTCTCCCCGGCTTAGTACCTCCGCGCGCCACTCGTACAGGCGCGCGAGGACTATCGCCTCCAGATCCCACGGCGGCAGTCCGGCAAGGAGGCTTGCCGCCTCGCCCGAGATCGTGCGGTACCCCCGGATTAGCCGAATGGCTACCACCTTTTGGGGACGAATATTGACCCTGTTTTATCAAATGGACTGTAGTATTATTTAACAAACACAGGCCTACACGGTAGTCTTGTGAAAGTATTTCAGCTAACAAGGTAAAAGTCACTTTGTTTAAGACATCTAGATCGAAACTGCACGACTGTTAATAAATTTCTCAAAAATACCAAGACATTAATTATTATTTTATTTGATTTTTACAATTTGAAGAAAGCTTACGGGCTAGTAAAATAAAGTAGAACAAAGAAATATTATATTATACAGAGTTGATATGACAGAGGGGCGTTAAATTACACGACGTATACTATACGTGTTTAGTATTAATTCGATACGGTATTAAAATAAGAAGCACCAAAACTTAGTTGTTTTTTTTTCCAAACAAACTAAATAGCTTACAAATCAGCGTAAAACGCAACCACCCTTTGTAAATAAAAACTGACCTTGTAACAAAGCGGCAACGACGCGCGCGCGCCGGAGCGCTGTTAGGAAAGATACATCGTGTTCAAACGAGGCAAAAACTTAAAAAATCATTTGCGACTAAGCTACTGCTCCTATTTAATTGATTTTTGGTACAGAGCTTGAAAATGGTCCCTAGTATAGGCAGTTTAAAGGAAAGCCCCTCTGTCGTATCAACTCTGTATAGTATAGTATTATTTTAGTATTATATTATTTTACTTATGATTATGACATTCGACATTCGATATGACGTCGATGTATATTCGTTAACAATCATCGACATTTAGCTTTTCAATGAATAAAATCTTCAAACATTAATATTTTTGATTCATTAGTTTTAAAATAAGCAACATTTTTTTTGCAGTCTATCATTTAGTTTATTATAATTGAAAAACGTAATGAAATCGTTTGATCCACTTTTTAAAGTATTTTCCTTTAAGCCAAAGCCGCTTTAAGTTTACCACTTGGACCACTAGCTAAAGTCCAATCAGTTCAATTATTCAGTAGTCATCATAGTTTTTACGAGCTCAGGTCATCTGTTCTCCCTTGCAGTACAGTCGGGCACAAAAGTGTTTACCTGTGGTTTACGTAACCTTTAGGGTTTCACTTAAGACGGGAACTATAAAAAGAGTATGTAGTTATGAATAAAAACCACATTTAATAAATTGACAAAGGAACGGACTACTTTCAAATACCACAAAGAAAACCGTAATAGTATATACCTAAAGCCGTTAATAGAGTTTTTAAAGAAAACTGTCACATAGATATGCGAGAAAGAGATGGCGCTCTACAAAACTAACGTTTTTTGTCATTCGATGTGCCCTTGTCAATGACGACTAATAGAGAAATATGGACGGAAAAGACATTTTGCGCCGATCCCAAATAAATAATGTTGGTACATTACTATTTATTTGTGTTTCATAGTTACCGGGCAAGGAAGATAATCCAGACGAGAAAAGCTATGTTCTCAACTTTCTATGTGTGTGGTTTCACCTCGTTAGGCTCTCTGTATTTGGCTGTACCGGCAATTGAACGATAACCATCTACGAAGCGCAACGATTGATTGTAAATGTAAATAAACAAGAGTGCTGGATATAGCAACACTTCGCGTTTACTGAGAACCGAATTATTTTCTTGTAGAACGCAAAGATCTAAATCGTTAAGGCACTATTCCACCAGAGTGCGGCACTGTGCGACACTGCACTGCACAGTGTACGGCACAAATGTTTCTTTCGGTGGACCCACTCAAGTAAACATTTACAAACGTGCTGCACTGTATGCTTACAAAAATTACGTACAATTTTGACAGTGGAAAAAGATCTGTAGCTCAGTACGTGCACTGTTAGAGTTCAGCGCAGAATGTTCGTGAACTCAACTCAATTTTGGTAGAATCGGACCTTTAGATTTGCCGTCACTGCAGTTACGTCGTAAGAATAGTGTCAATACTGAGAAGAGTAAACTCATACATCCCGTAGGTATCAGCCGTTTCCATACAAGTCAAGTCACTGCGGCAGTGTATATGACAGAGGCGTTAAAGCGAAACAGAAACGTGGCCATCTTTTGATGCAGTAAGGCGAATCTAAAGATTTAAAGCTTTCGAAAAAGTAACCAAAGATGACTGACTTCTACCAAATCGCTAGTAGGTACAGCTAGTTTGATAAAGTAAAAGACTACATTGTTAATGTTTAATTAATGCCCAATAGAAGGTCTTTCAGCACCCAAGTATATATAATATACAGTGTGTTAGGTTAAACGAGGAACATACGTTCAGGTTGTATAGTACTCATGAAAATCTGCCACTTTGTCCATTGGACCAACTCTGAAATGATGTGACGTGATTTCAGGTATAGTTCCAAGTAGTCAAAATTGTTCATTTTCATGAGTGTAGTACCCCCTGAAAATATGTCCCTCGTTTAACCTAATACACGGTATATTGTTATCAAAAAGGACAATCTACCATTTCAGCGTTTGTCAATACCTTATTATATTATATATTATACAAATCATAACTATACATTTCTACACATCACTTACATACGGTGACTAACTTTACTACCACATAAATAGTTTATGGTTAGTTTACAGTCGTTTTCCTTCCAAATATAACTTTATGTCATTAGCATATTCTCCATTCCGCATTCAACTCCAGGAAAATGTATAAAACAAGTTCAGAAGTCGTTGGAAAGTGACCTGTTGCTATTAATTGGCATAGCAACAATGGCGGCCGGAAGCGAGGCCATCTTGTGTCACGACTTCCGGAACAGCGCGTGCGCAGTAGCTCGCGGATTTTCTTCACGTTTGAGTTTGTTAATAGTACTGATACTGTAGATTAAATATTATGACGTGGTACTAGTTGTTTTAGCGTACCTATTTTGTATGCTAAAACTGGTATCAGTTGGTTTCCTTTTCCAAAGAGATCAGATACAATTTATAACATACATTCTGTCCACTTTAGGACTGAGCAAGAATTTTATGGTAACAGCATTCCCATACCTGACTGACTGCAAATAGAAATAATTAATGGCAGCGAAACAGTTTTATTTACATTGGGATTGAAATGTTAACTAGAGTCTGGCCAACGCAAGCTGTTCAAGAAAAAAGGCGGCAATTAAAAAAAATCACTGGTTATACGATGCTTAAACGGACTTGATATTTTTATTATTCAAGACTAATAAGCGATATTTACACTGCTTCGAATTTCTCAGTAACAGTCACGGAGTCTGGATTTGTTCCCGATTGATGGCAATATGCGCGCCCCCTATTACATGGGACTTGCCATAATATACCACTCAATCAAATATTTATATAAAATCTTTCCTCTTTATAATATTAGTATACATATATGGCATTTTTTTAACTTCTGCGTGCATTGTAGTTCACAGCTCGACTTCCTGGCACGACATTATATCGAAAAGGTAGAATTAAAGAAAAAGTTATAACTAAAAGTTTATTTCATAACACATACATAGGGGCTAGGAATCATAGTCGAAATTCAATTGTTGTGCTAAATTATTGCCATATCAAAAGTTTATAAAGAAATTAATTCGTGGTCAGCTTTCGTTGGCCAGACTCTAGTAACGATGTAATCACGGTTATAAATAATTTAAATGAAAATAATATTTTTGACGTGAAACTATTTTTTGAGGCCTAGGTGGCGATTCGACAATAATTGAATGAGTATTGTGAGTCAAAGACGCGTCTTGTTTAGGCATAGCTCGTTACATGAGAGAGAAATATACAACTCTCTATCTCTCACAATAAATCTCTATTAATAAATTCCACCTTTGTCTCGTTCATTACTGTTGTTGTAACATAAACTGAACTTATTTATTAGTTTTCACTCTTCAATAGTTATATCAAAACCCGATCAGGAATCCTGGGGTTATTTTATTATCTACTTAAACGATTTAAATACTCCGAATAAGCACTAACAAAAACCGATAGGTAACAACATACATATGTACAGACCCCGACACATCAAGCTATCCCAAACTGTCAAATACTCCCAATTGAACATCAACCTTATACTTTTGTGATAATGTTGAAAATCTATCACAGAAATTTGACAGATAAGGGTAGCTTGTTTTGCTGGCCTCTGTACGTGACCAACAGCGGAACTCGTCAACTACACATATAGTCGATAGTACAGCTTTATGTAATAGTGTCATCAGCAGGGTGAGATAACAGGCAATTAGCTGCACGTCGCATCGACGTATCGGAATGTAAGGTTATGGAAACGTTGGATAACGAATGATTACAGTGTTAAGATCACGTGCAAATGTGTTTATTTAAACTAACACTTAGGTGAAAGGAAGAAAAAAAATACAGGCAGGTTTATTAAAATATATTAAGTAACATCATCCTCCTGCCCTCATCAAAAAAATCAAAGTAAGTTCAAATATTCCAGCAGCATGGCCTCTAATAGTCGTCATCTCAGTATTTAGACTTACCCCGAGCCTAACTACATCACCTTTCACACACAATACATCCATTGTTTCTTTAGTCTTCCCTTAAGCTATGTTCCAAAGATCGCAGGAATCGTAAAAAAATATTAACAGTTCCTAGTGAGATTCTAACTTGGAGTGTCTATCCTGATTTGTTCCGCATTCGACCCATGAAGTTTCGCCAAACACGGAATTTCTTCGGTCGCCTTACGTTTTGTATATTAACACACTTAACTTACTCGTACGTTAGAAATGGTTCAACAATGAACCTAAAAGTTAACATCCGTCTTAATATCCCGCTGTATAAGTAGTGCACCCGTAAATCATATATGTCGCCGTTGGTCGTGACTCCGTGACGTCGTCGTTGCGCGTGCGCTCCGACTCTCGTTAGACGTGGTGGTATGTTCGGGGAGTTCCGGTTGGACTCGTGAATATGAGAGACGATGAAAGTTTGGATTGAATATTGAGGTCATGTAAACACTTACTTTATTTTGACTACCTTCTTGAAATTTGCTGCAGAATACATGTCTGGATGTTCAGAGAAGCTGCTATTTATCTGGTTTTTGAACGAACTATCGCTTGAGAGCCTCAACTGTCTCAGTATCAAAATAAGATTTTTGAAAAGTTCACTTCTCTCAGAAAGTGAAGGGAAACATCGTGCGGAAACCTGCATGTCTTAGAACCACAAATTCAAAGACATGTGACATCTATCAACCCGTACTACCGGGACCGCGTAGTGGATTACATTACAGCCCATCAGGGAACATTATAAGACTGATTATGAATTCTGAAAAATATTCAAGCTTCACTTTTCCTTGTTTCAGAACTGTCATGCGGTGGAGACGGAGTAGTTTAGGAGCCGACATGATGAAGACAATGCTGTTATTTACGCTAATTATGATATGTAAGTACAACACATTTATATTTGAAAACTTAGAACTTTGCGTAACTTGTGGTCTCAGAAAAAAAAAACAGCTGTTCGCCACATTTCGACGAGTCACGTGACCAAAAATGTATAGAACTTTGAGCAGATTTTTTTTTGCGATTTCGGAGTGCTACGGACCACCAAACTGAACAACTTTTACTATGGTTTCTCAACTTGTCAACTTTAACTTTTAGTTTAGTGGTCTGTAGCATATGCTTTTGTATCATTATTTGTACCCTTTCGGTTACACCCTATATACATATTTAGTGAAAGTTTTGTGTCACATTTCAAAGCTCTTTTGGGGAACATACTAATGCCAAACTGACCATTTTTACTCTTAGAGCATTTAACCTATTTTTACTCAAACCTTAAATCTAGACGATATAACTAGAGTTTGAGGTTAATATATATTTCAAATAAATTCAAAGTTTTTGCACCACAAAATTAAGCTGTTATTAGAAAAATTCTAAATCCTGAAAGTTTTCTTCACCCAAATCATTAACTACTCAAAAACTCAAAACAAATGGCTAATAAATATCATTATTTGTTCAACGAGCCCAAGACAATGTCGACATTATAATCGAACTATATCTTAACGACGTTGCTTCAACGGAACTTGTGAAACGCCATTACAAGTCTAGATCACAGTAATTATGCGCAAACGCATCGATCGAGCTTCGATGGTCGAAATTCGAAATTATCGAAGTTTAGAGATCAATATTTTAGTTGATGGCAGTTATTTTCGCTTTTGATAAATATCTTTTGTAAATGTTTTTAGTTAGGAAATTAGGTAACTTGAGATCTAAAATGGAGGTAACACCGCAGCGCACAGATAGTGAGAGATAGATACCTACTGCGCAGACCTAGACATAAACCTAGACAATCCATCAACAGGTCAATCTGATGGTTTTTCTGCCTAGCCTTTTCCCAACTATGTTAAGGTCAGCAAAAGCGGATCTATCTGATCTCTCAGTGCCTGTCCCAGTGGAACCCAGTTACTGTGCAACACGATAACCTTTGGTTAAACTAGTTGTCAGACTTTCGGGCATCTGCCGACCCGTAACAATTATCAGAGATCCAAGAATAACACCGGGGACCATGGCTTTCCAAGGCACGGAAGGGTCCTAGTATGCAAAGATGGTCACCCATCCACGGGCCAACCGCGGCAAGCGTAGCTTAACCTGATTGGTCGACCCGTGCGGGTTTAATTACTAAGCCACAAGCCCCTTGGCTCATCTTAAAGTTTCTAATTGGTATCTACTGAGCGTTTCTATTTGCATCGTATGTAGAAATGGATAAGTAGGAATGGATAGCTCGTGGCTATATAATAACAGCCGCACAGGTCGATCTATCAGGTTACGCTACGCTTGCCGGGATTCATCCGTGGATGGGTGACCATCATTACATACCGAGACTTCTCCGTGCCTCGGAAGGCACGTTAAGCCGTTGGTCCCAGCTGTTCTTTGTGCATCTTTGACAGTCGTTACGGGTCGTCAGATGTCCGACAATCTGACAGCCAGCCTTACCAAGAGCTATCGTATTACCCAGTTACTGACTGGGTTGTGGAGGTCAGATAGGTAGTCGCTCCATATAAAATACTTGTATTCAGCTGCATCTGATTAGACTGGAAGCCGACCCCAACATATGCACTTGGGAAAAGGCTAGGCAGATTGTTATCTAGCTACATTACCTATTTAATTGAAAAATTATGAATGGTGAATAACTGATACTTGACCTTCACGAAAACATTTCACCACAGCACTTTAATAAATAAAACAAAACAAAGAAAGGCAATCTACATTATGAATCATTTGATATCCCGTCGACAGGCCTACACACTTACAGCCGTCGCTAGCCTCGACCTATGCGTCGCGTGCGCATCTTGTCAAGCATCGCTTGACAGATTAACAGCCTGTTGTTGTCCACGCCAAGTGTTTAATATATAGCTGTCAAGTTGTAATGAGGTTGAATGAGGTTTGTGATTCATGTTTGGACATTCGAGGTCTGTGATAGCCTCATCAGTGTGAGACGATTGCAGTCTACCGCTGGAAGGTTTTAAGGCAACGCTGTTTTAGATCATTTTACACTATCTTTAAAAACATTTTTGTTTAATTTCTTGTGAAAAAATCGTATTCAGCTCTTGGCTTAACAGACTATGACACTGCAGACAAAGATTATTCTACTCAGGACCTTCTTTATTCTTCATGGTTTTAATATTTACTTTTAAGTCACTCCTGAAGCTATCCTATACACTAGGTACCCACACCTGTAGTGCTATTCTGTAAAAATCTCACGGTGAAAAAGAAAGTGAATTGAGTATAAAGTGATCTGTCAATAGTGTCAGTTCCTAAGCATTAGATGGAACGACAGGTCACTTCACGCTCACGTCACCTAAGTCACCGACTGTACACTTTACGATCGGGTGTACAGGTGAAATATAAAAGCTGAACCCTCATATCTGATGTAAGTATAGAATAAAATAGTCTTAATGTTTATTCCAATCTGCCTAGCCTTCTCCCAACAATGTTGGGATCGGCTTCCAGTCTAACCAGATGTGGCTGAATACCAGTATTTGACATGGAGTGACTGCCTATCTGACGTCCACAACCTAGTAACTGGGTAATAAGATACCCCTTGGTAAGACTGGCTGTCCGATTTTCGGGCTTCTGACGACCTGTAACGACTGTCAAAGATGCACAAATAAGTAATTTGAAATAAAATAATCTTTATTCTCTCCACACAATACCCTAGATAAGACTCCGGAAACGTACATCATTATTATTTATAATACCTAGGATGATCTAGACTAGATGAAATAGTTACTAATCTGTTCAGATAAAACCCACGCATCTGTTCCAAAAGATTAGTGTGCAAAAGATTACAGCCTATAAGGAGTTATTACTAGCAATCCATTGTTACAGTCAATATGGCGGGGTTTAGATATTATGCTCGTTTAACTGCATAGACAGACATCATATTATTTTGTTATACAACTTTGCTAATACACTCTCTACGTAATGGTGCAGGGTCTTCACTGAATCGATCGGCTCTTCGGCATGTTTCATTTTGAAACTACTGTTTTGTGTATTTTTGGACTCTTAGGTTCATAAATAATCATGTACATATGGTTTTGTTAGGTCAGCGGGATTGTGCGAAAGGGCTACCGCTGCCCTGGAACACAAAGGGCTAAGGGAGGAACATGAATGGGTTTTAGTTAGTAAGTGCACCCAACCCAGAGCGGGAGGAATCATTTGATGATTCCCCATCCTCTAAATTATTGAGATTTATTTTATTATGCATTTTTTGTTTCATAGTATCTAATATTGCACCTTATCTTCTTATGAATCAAATGGTTAGTCTTTGGTATACATTTATGAAAGCAGATATATAGGTACTTTATGCTTTGTGTATTGCAACAACTAATGAAGGAGATTCACAAAAAAAGGCATGATAACTCATAAATAAATTCGTTATGATTAATAATCAATTTATTGTCTGCTTCTTTGATCTAGTGGTTGCAAGGGCTACTGCTCAACATGAGGTCGTGGATTCGATTCCGGGGTCGGGCCAAGTGCTATTGAGTTTTTCATCTGGAACTTCTCAGTAGCAGCACCGAAGTCTGGATTAGTCCCAGCCCCCTAATGTATGACATGGGATTTAAACATAACTGGTAAAATGTGGGTGTGTTATAGGTACACCTCTGCCAAACCCTTCGAGAAATACGGGCGTGATGTTACGTTATATTATAAGATTAACTATTCGCAGCCTCGCTGACAACTATGTGCTCCAGAAGTAATAGTGTTTTATATGTAGGTATAACGTCATACCGATTAAACAAAATAATTGTCCAAAGTTCTTTATAACAATATACAGGGTTATTTGTAAAACACCAGAAACCTCTTAAGAGGTATTGTACTCATCATTATGAACAACTTTAACTATGGGACCAAACCTGAAATCGCGAAAAAAAAATTCAGCTGTTCCCTACATTTATGTTCGTATAACTCGTCAAAATGCAAGGAACAGCTGATTTTTTAAGGTGTTAAAAATCAACTCTAAGAATTTCGAGGGAGCATTGTACTCATCGTTATGAACTACTTTCACTATGGGACGAACCCTGAAATCGCGAAAAAAATATGATCTGTTACATACATTTATAGTAGTAGGGTTCATCGTAAAGTAAAAGTTGTTTGTAACGATGAGTATAATGCTACCACGAAATTCTTAATTTTTGAACCTCATATAGCCAAGTGCCAGCCCTAGGTAAAGCACTATCTCCAGTAATATAGGAACTGTGACATTTAGGCGTGCGGTCTGCGGTATTGTCAAGTTATGGCCGACCGCGATGTAACCGAGCGTCTGTCTGTCTGTGTCGCCTATCTAGGAACTCTAGGAAGTGAGTAGGAACGTCGTAAACTTGCTGAAACCCATCCGTACTTAATGTCAGGTACGTACCGAAGATCTTTCACCTCGATGGGGTGTAGTGGTCCATGTTGATGTATAAAATGGTTACTGATGGTCGGTATAAATAAAGTGATAATATCTATGAAGCAATTTAGAGGCAGTATGCAGTAGCCACAAAGGTTTGACAAGCTGGCGAGCAAGAGGTTAATAGTTCGAACCCCATCTATACAAATATTATAAAGAGGAAAGATTTGAATGTAAGTATGTTTGTACCGAATAAACGCAAAAACGACGTAACGGATCTGGATGAAACTTGGCACAAAGATGGATTATACATAGTCTGGAATAGTATATAAGCTGTATATACGGATATAGAACTGATATAGATAAGTGTATTCTTTTTATCCCGGAAAATGTTCGGTTCCCGTGTGATAATTTCCTACATACACGCGGCCGAAGCCGCTGGCGAAAGCAAGTCTTAAAATAAAAATAAGTTTCCTCAATAAATACACCCTTTTGACTTAAGAAACCATAGTTCAATATAACCAAAAAAAACATGGTTCATAATAAAATGAAAGGTCCATATTTATCCTCGAAATAACTACCCGAAATAACAAACCACGCAATGATCTATGCCAACATTCTAATTTCTGTGTGAATATAGATCTTGCAGTGCAATGCGACAATTACAATTTATTCCAAATGTTAGGACGTTCACACAACATACCGATATTAAAGAATCATCCTAAAAACATTAACTACATACTCAAGACGATAATCGCCATACTCTCAGGTTTAAACCTGGGTTCAAGGTTGGTAACCTGATGCCTTAAGCAATAAATATAAAAGGTACGCGATAAGTATTTAAACAATCGAAGTACTGCGGAAGGCTCTAATTGTATTAGTCGATCAGATTAATGCTTCTTCTCACGCCTGAATTGTAAGGCTCTGTGCAGACTTGCGGCTCAAATCATTATTATGTCATCTAACTAGCAATTATACCATCGACACAACGGAAAACGGAAACGTAGGGAATATAAATATGAGTACATGTATCTGATTATTTAAATCAGATTTCTTATTCTTCATTCCTAATAGTTGGTAGATTTATACAGCAGTCTAGTGGTGTGACCGTCGGACTGCCAAGTCATAGGTCTCAAGTTCAAACCCAAGGCACGCGCCGCTGATTTTACGGATTCAAATGCGTATTGTAGAATCGGTAAGGGAAATATCGTGAGGAAACCAGCATGTTTAAGAGATTTTCTCAACAGCATGTGAAGCTAAGTCAGAGGCCCATGGGCAGCATAAAAACTCTGACACCAGGTTAGTCACTAACCACACGAAACGAAAGAAGAGAAGATAATTGGAAGCTCAAAACATTCAATGAAGCAGTCAGTTTTTTAATGTTACGTTAAAGGAAAGTAAATACTTGATAAATAAATGGATTACAAATCTACATAGTTATATGTGATCTTAAATTAAACTTAAACATTACACGTCAAAGTTCATCTTACAAGAAAATACAAAATATCGAATCGTGTCAAGAATCACGAGCTAATTAGAATCATTTGAAAGTCGAAAAAGAAACAGTCCCATAAACGTCCGGCCTTCACTTTCGTTCATGTGAACACATCCTAACAACGACCTAGCTAAAGCCTGCGCTTGCGCAATTGGTCATAAATCGTGGCGTTATCTGTATCGGACTGTCGGCACATCGTTATACTATGTGGAGTGTTTCAGCCATCGGCTTAATGATTCATAGATAATTGGGTTTTTAGAAAAGGATTCACTAATTAATTAATGACTGTTTTCTAAATATATAAGAGGCACAGAAATAACTTATTAAGCCAATTGACATGTGTCAATTAAAGAATGACAGGTGTCATTTGAATTTAAGTTGGTAGTCGGTTTAATAAGCAACTAATTTCCTTGACTTTTCCTATCGAGTCCATGTAATAACCCTCGAAAATTAGCTAATTAATAATAATATTGTATAGGGGATCGATCGCAAGTCCGATTGTCGCATTAAAGACGTGTTATCTAATGAAGAAATAATTGATGCGCAGAACATAGTATACCTAGTATAGGTAAACGGGTATTCTTTTTTATCTCAGTGATGCTGAGTGAAAGTCAAAATCACGTATTTAGATGTTACGAACTGTGTTAGAACGTCTCAATAATAATTGTATCTTTTTGTACTTTATATTCAAGCACAGTCATTATAGTCCATAACATATTACATACTTTTACAAAGTTATTTTATTGAAGATCGCTTTATATAAATGTCTGAGGTTGGTTACGAACATCATATTGTTCTACATTTATTTTAAGATCTGTAACATTAAATTGCTCACAGGAAGACCGCTTTACAGTATCCTTAGTGATGTGGCCTATCAGGCTTCGGTCAGGGGAGCTGCCAGCTGTCGCTGAAAATCAGCGTTGTGGCTCCGTCTCGCACGGGGTCGAAGTATTATGCTGAGCGATGGCCGTTTTGCGCAGATGTGACGCATATTTCCCCACAACTTGTTTTTTACTGCGTCATGTTGTTGTTGGCCGCAAATAAACGTATTTTCTTTCTTCCATTCTTTTTCTTTAGATTCGGTCTTCGGTGGTTTTTTAGGAGGACACGATGGCCCCTTTCATGGGTTGATGGGGACTGCCAGAGTGGTTTTAGTGAAATCACAATCCCGAACTCAGGAAATAATTTAATCAATTATTTGCTTGAATATGGGTGCATGGTTACATGCGAGTCTTTAAATCATATCCTAACTTAACAGGTGTGCAAATACATTTTATTATAATTAAAACATTTATTGTGATTAATCATTCATTTATCTATTACAATAATTAAATTAGAATAAAACCCGGTCTTATCCAAAAACCCCAAAAGATTTAGAAGTTTTCACACGGATAACAAAAGAAAAGGAAGAAATACACAGGATATATTTTTCGAAAGCCATTATCAAGTTTAAATTATGAATAGACCGGCTTACCTTGGACCAACTATACTAGCTAACAACCTTCCTGGCTGGTTGAAGTTTATTTTTCACCATAGTATAAGCATTTCTCGTTAAACTCGTAAGGTGAGGACACGAAAGTAGTTGACATGGCTTATAAGAGAAATGAACATAGCTGTAGGCAAAGCTAACATGCTACCTTAGGTATACAGTCAAAGGCAAAGTGAGGGTGATAGTCACACCATACTTCAACCTTTCCGAAATTGAAGGTTTTACGGCCATAAACTTATTCAGCAGAGAAAGTACAATTTAAAGCTTTATTAAGGTTGCCACGTCAAAAACTAGGTGAGCCTGGCTTGGCTACTATAGACTAACTACAGTTTAGGCTAAAAACAAATCGGATCGGATCTTCACATATAATGTGATAATTCATGTATACAAAACATTTTAAAAGAGTAACGGTGGAGTTGCTTGCCCGTTCTTCTCCACACGAAATCACGTTTTGGAAGGGGCAGCTAGAATCAATTCTATTTCTTGTTCGTTTTGACGTCCAAAAGTGCCATTATTGTGCCGATTTGAAATAAATGAAAGAGAAAGAAGAAGACATAACATGCACTAAAAACATGGGAAAAAACTCTAAAAATAAACCCTTTAGAGCAGTGGTAGGTAACGGCGCCCGACTTACGAGTAGGTATGAAATGAGGATCATGATGATCATCACGATGCTGAAATGACGTTTAATTCTGTAAGATCAACAACAATTACACAAGCCAATTTTTTTGGACAATATTTTAAAAATAGGTGGTAGTTTTGTATAGATCAGAGTGTTGGGCCGCAAAAGGAATAAATGAAAGGCAAATGCGTGCAGCTGATATGAGAATGCTTAGACTCTAGAGGGATATGTAGTATTACGTGAATGGATGGAATAAGGAATATAAGAATTCTGAAAGTATCACAGGTGACTGAAAAGTTCTGTGGAAATCGGTTGTCATGGTGAATGCTGATGAGGTAGTGGTAGGTTTCTACCCAGCCAGGCACTTTACTTTGTGTAATTAATTTCATCACTGCTTTCAAAACAGTGAGAAAAACGGCATGTCCTGGAACCAAAAATTTGAAGACATGTGACATCTCAAACAATCTACACTGCGAAGTGGACTATGGTCCACTCCCTCTCGCACATAGACAACGTGTCCCAGCAGTGGGAACATTGAAAGCTGACTATGCTTTCAACCCTAAGTATAAAGAATGTTGCCATCTTATAGGTAGGTTAGTATTATATTATCTATGGTATAGGTGTAGACGATGGCGACAACTAAGTACCTACAGTCACCAGCACATCAAGTTACCACAAACTGTCAAATTTTCTCAATCGATTTTCAACTTAACGTTTAAAGAATTAAGGTTTAAGATCAGTTGGATAAATTTGACAGTTTGGGCTAACTTGATGCGCTAACGACGGTACATAATAGAGACAATGATGGACTATAACATCAGTTACCACTTCCATAAACATGACCCCAACTACAGAGGTCACTTTACACCTATCATCTTAGGTTAACTATAGGTAACCTATCCTATGAATATATAATATTATGGTTTAAGAATTAACAATAATTCACTTAAGACGTTAAGAGTAAAATTATAATTGAATAGGGAGATAGTGATAAAATACCTATGTAAAAAACAACTATTCACCAACTGAGTAAACACGGATCTGAAGAATAAGGAGATGATTAATAGATGTGGCATGCATGGCAACATACTGACAATAAGGATCTTTTTTTTTCTTGTTTATTTTATTAGGTACCAGCCAGTTACTTGACAACTAACTAACTTACAAACAGTTACATGTGACAAATTGATTTTAATGTGATGTGTTTCGTAATGTAAATTACTTTTCATACGATAATTGTGTAGAATCAAGTTCTTCCAACTGAACAGACAGCTGTGCTGCTGAGGAGTTTGTTGCGCCACTTCTTCTTCCCAGCTAAAGCACTAGGAAGTGGTGAAGGGTGGTCGTTTTTGGGGGACTGTCTTTTGTAACTTTGACCTTCAAAAAGTGCTGATTTTCAGCCTAGTTTTAATAAATGACTTTTGATTTTGATTTTGACTGTACTGTGCTCAATGCTCATACTTCTCATAGAGAGGCTAAACAGTTTTCTGATTTGGATTCTTTACTCGTCTCTTACTTCGTGAAATAACACATCAACAAATATCTAAAACGTTTTGTTAATATGAAGCATCGGTTTTTTGTTCATAGTTTAACTATAACAATCATAGAAATACAAGCATACAAGAGTACTTTTATTACCTATAAAACGTTCATATTTTGTCACTGGAAATACTCCACAAGAAAATATGCAAAATTTTTACACGCAAAAAAATAAATAAGAGTTGTACGGCGCACACTGAGATGGTACAACATTTAAAAATGTTAACGAAAACTATATATTCAAGACTAATGCCAGTATTACAGAACCTTACTCCATACTCAGGTATTGCTTGAGTTTCGATTAGAGCCATGTTATTGGCTTAAACTAGTTTTAAGTAATGCTTGGGTCTTGAGTGAGGTTCTATAATACGGGCTTTAGTACTAGTGGGTTTCACTTACCGCATGCGTGCTGTATCTGCCGCCGCTACCTATATCTGCTTACCCGGCTGCTTAGTCTTGGGATCTTCCACTTTTCACAACATGAAAACATCGTTTACATAATATTATAATCAAACACGAAGTGTAGTGAGTATCGTGGTAATTAAAAACAGCTCTGCCTATCATTTCAAGAAATACAGGTGTAATGACTTATTACGTTGTGTGGCAAACATAAAAAAAGACCATAAATTAGCACAATTCATTTACAAAAAAACGTACTAATTTGAATGCTGTAATAGGTAGAATCCAACGTGTACGTTGGATTGGCGTGTACGGTGCAATATTTATCGCCGGGTACTGTAGTACCCGGCGATAAATCACATCGAATACCTCGATAAAATACGCAAATTTCGCAAAAAAATATCGTCTACATGGATGAGTCTTACATACATACATCCCACACTAAAGGAAAATCTTGGAGTGATGATAATAAAAAAAGAGATAACGCTCTACTAAGCCAAAATTTGCCGATTGTGTCTTTCCAAAGGCGATGTGCAATATTTATCGCCGGGTAGTGTAGTATAGATTCTCATAACTGTAACAGTTGATATTTGGACGTAACTATATTTTTTCATATATCTATTCTATGTCATTGTGATGTTCAACAACCAACATAATGACAGTCTTTGACAGCCTATTCGTCTTACCAGCTTACCAAGCAAGGTCAATTCTCTTCATTTGATTTCAACATATCACAAGACAGTTCCCAGACAAAAAGCTTTCTTCAATCATTAACCACTTTGAATCTAAAACAAACGAACGCCCACTATTACGAGCAGCACTATTGTGTGGCATATCGATAAGCGGTACATCTCTATTCACGTGTTCTGCGAGTCATCGATCACATCGATACTTTCACTCTCTAGTTAGTGCGCTATGCGAGTAAAGTTATGGTTATAGTGACGCTGGATCAGCGGATTTAAAACGACGCCACACAACGCAATACAGTGTTGTTTTCTATACATTTGGGAGCTAACTTAAGATGTGCATTTTCCACAAACTAGCATATACAGTACAACACTTGACAGTAAATCGATTGAGCATTAAACAATCGCAACAATTCGGAAACAATTCGCTCGTAATAATGGTAACCTCAATTTACTTAAAAACTTATTAATAAGTACTCCGTAAAATCGCTACTGGATTGCTACTGGATAACCACTTCACAAATAACCTATTTTTAAAGACGAGTCTGGGTATAAACGAAATCTTAAAAGAATTTCTAGTCTTCTCTACAGTCAATTTCAAATTACATATTAATGATCAATCTACCTGTTAATTTCTACATAACACCGAGTAGTACTTACGTATATCGCCATTCTACCATCAATAAGACCACAACCTTATCCGACACCGTGAATCGTGAGTCACCGCGGGTTCCCCGCATAGCGACCACGACTGAACATTAGAAAGCAGGTCCCATTGTATCGCCCATTTATTCATACACTTGTAAATACAACTACACATCACAGGTACAACATAAACTGTAAAACCGCCCTTACTCCTTTTAAATTAGGACGATTTTATAATGAAACTGTAGCCATAGACATGCGGTTGTCTCGTTGTAAACGTTTATGTCGATTACTGAGTTAATTGTATTATTGTGAGGAGGTGGGATCTATATGTATTAGTCTGGCCATGACAATGTGAGGTCTTGTCTGCCGGATGTAGAATTGTGCTTTACTCGTTAGATAATGTCAAGTTACGAGCCGATAGATGTGTTGAAGCTAAAAGAACAACTGAACTGAAGAAAAGAACTAGATTGAGAGTAACTAGGTAGGTATGTACATACATATGGTATGGATCTTGCAAGCTGGCATCACTCTTAAGTGAAGTAAAGCGAGGGAGAGTTATCTGGCCTAATCTTCCCGAGAAAGCAGCTGCATAAATGGCTTATTTTAAAATTTGATCTAATTAAAATATTTTAATTCTATTTCAGGCGCTTGTGATGGAGCTCGCCGGACAGCGCAGCGGCGACAGGTAACTACATACAATTAATATCTCTTAAATACTATACATTATCTATCTACGCCACTATCAAGTCCACATGCAACAGAAAAAAGAAAAGTTGAATATATTGAAACTATCTGCTATTGATGCCGTGCCTACATTCTGACAAATAAATCACTCATTCATTCATTCATTTAGATGAGACACCACCACATCACTAACTTTACCTTTGTATATTTTTAAACCGCCATTTTATATTTCCTCAGGATACCGAGCTATACGCCCCCGCACCAAGTGTGGAGAGCCTCCAGGAAATAGCCCAGGCTATGGGGGCCGCCGGATTCGAGCATTATACGGAAGGCAAAGCGCTGGTGAAGAGGCTCATCCCCCCGGACAACCAGCCCGAAGACGTCGTCGAGTATCAAGGTATCTTTATCAATAACTCTAAAGAAGAAACTAATCCTGGCTAAAAGTCTTGAACCCAAAAAGATAATTAATGAAAATTTACTGACTAGGTTAACGGCAGTGATTGCTGGCCGAAATAACAACAGTCCATCAAATTATTTAGCAGAATCCAAGGATGCCTGGTTTATAAAAAGAAATAAATACATCTGCATAGCGGGATTTTCGCCAGTCATCCTTTGTTTAAAACATAAAATGCTAAGTATAAATACTTTGCTTCCAGGTGTGATCGGTAGGTCTGGTGTGGACTTCCCAGCGTACCCCAACATCCCTCCCACAGGCTTCAACTGCAAGAACGTACCCACCGGATACTACGCCGACTTGGAGACCGATTGCCAGGTATACTTCCGCTTTTAATCATCAATAATCATTCAACATCAAAACTTATTGTGATAAGCAGAGGTTTCCGAAACCTTCCATTAAAGTAAATCATTAGCAAATATCATCTTAATCATCGCAGGACGGTTTTATATATAGACACAGATATAAAGATAGAGTTACTACATGAAATATTTGTGAGCCTTATCCTTACCATTACACAAAAGTATTAAGATTTTTCATAACCTATACTTTAGTCGACTCTTGAAACTTACCCCATTTTCATAATTCCAGGTATTCCACATATGCGACACATCCCGCAAGATCTCGTTCCTTTGTCCGAACGGAACCATCTTCAGCCAGTCGCACCTCATATGTGACTGGTGGTTCAAGGTGGACTGCGCCTCTGCCCCCGCCCTCTACGAGTCCAGCGCCGAGTACTACTCCAACGAGCAGAAGAAGAGCCAGAAGGTCACACAAAGCCTTAGCAAGAACCAGGATTTTCAACAAATCGGCGCCGACACCAACATTAGGGCAGAGTCCAGACGCACGCCAGTCAATGTGCCCAGCACGACTGAACGACTGCTCAGAAGCAGGCAGAGACAGACCGAGATCCCTAAAGCGACTGTGAAGACATACCAAGCCTTGTTTACTGACAACTTCAACCCGACACAAAGAACTGCCGCAACAACGGCCTTTGAACAACGAAGGAAGAATTTAGTTCAACTGATCTCCACGAACTTTGGTAATGTACACGCGAGGTCCACACAACCTACTTACACGGAATCTCCCGTATATAGAAGTACTCCAGATTACAGTTTAAAGGAGATGCAGGTCGCAGCGGAAACTGCAGCTTTTGCTAACAACAATAACAGACAGTACCTTCAAGATTTACATAACAAAGCCTACAGACCGTACCCGGTTTACACACCAAACGTTCCTGTCAAACCTAAAGCAAAGAGCAATCCAAACTTGACAACCCTTTACGATATTCGCGACAAGCATTCACCTCCATCGAATCCTGAGCCAACAACCAAACGGCCAACATTGGTGCCATACACCAAGAGTTATTCCACAATCATTGAAAAGCAAGAACCTTATACGAGACCTGGCGTATCTCTACTGAAAGGTTTTCTTCAAAAACAGAAGAATAAGACTTTAACAACGACTACTACAACTGAGAAAGTTCCCCAAGTAACTGCAAGAAGCGACTCCGTTGAAAAACAAAAGAAAGTTGCAATCGATACGAAGGACAGTTTCGAATCGGCTACAAAGATCCCCCACACGACAAGAACTGATGTTTTCACGCAGACTGCATCGTCCGACAGATATGACGTATACTCAAGCACTAACCAAGCCAACCAGGCGACTACAGAGCCTTCCTACCAAGAACGTCGCGAAAGACTCATGAGGAAATTAAACCTGGATAGGTACGGACCTACGGGACCCACTGAGCCTACTGTTCCAACGACTATGACTGACAGATATTTCGGAGATCAACCTAATAGACCAGGTTTAGTTGTACCACCATCTCTAACTCCCAAGACGTTACATAGCTTGGCAATTTACTACGCGACTGCTTTAGATAATTTGTCAACCACCCCGAATCCTGAAGAAAATGAGACAGTTACACCTATCTTTGATGACTACGAGGCCATGGAAGAAGTGCTCCCAGCTCTGTTCAGCCGACAAACGATCAACAAATACAGCAACCTCTTTGGGCATCAAATGACGAATGCGGAGTTATTAGAGGAAATAAGGGAAGATCCCAATGGAACTTACAACGAATTAGCAGAGGATTTGTCTGTTCAGCAGAGCCAAAACCCGATTGCTACTTCTCCACAAATCAGGGAGTTAGCTCAAGTCTTTACACATGCTCTATCTGCGTACCTCCAAGATCCAGTACAATTCAGGAAAGTTCTATCAGACATCAGACCTACTCACCCATCATTCGGAGATTTGCTAACAACAACTGAAGAATCGATTAATACAGAACCAACAACAACAGTCAACGAAGAAGATGATGAAATTCTAGGCTTCTCTGATGATCACAAGGCTGTACCGCCACTATCGAACAGTGTAAGAGAACCGAAAGCATTGGGCGTACCGACAAATTACCCTGTAACTGAAGAAACAACGACTACTCCTAGGCCAGTGTCAGAATATGCATCATCAGCTGCATACAGTTCACTTTCCACTACTGCGAGAAATCCATTCAGATGCTGCGGAAGAATATCAGCTTCATACACATCACCGCCTACTCCTGCTGCTACCACACCTTCATATACCAACACTGTCGCAGTTAATATCAACACACTCTCTAGCATCAACAATGAAGCCACAACAACTGAAAGCGATTACTCGATCCACAAATATGGCGGATTCCAGAACAATGCTTTGACTCTTAATGATTCTCCTTACGGAAGCAATGCTGTGTCTACTGAAGGTAAACCTTTAAGTGAGTATGTTGAAGCTACTAATTTACCAACTGCTTGGGGTATTGACCCATCCGTGTCGACATCCGTCAGCGACTTTGAAAGCAAAAAGATTAGGACGACAACAGCAATTCCTTCGACAACTACAGTCTATTTCACTGAGACGGAAAGTGTTGAATTAGAGAATGAGGAAGAATTGCAAAGAGCTCACAGTCAATCATTCGCTGCACCACAAGGCAACAGCATTCGTCACGGAAAACAGATAACCTTTGACGCAGAACCGATCAAGAAACCCGCTGAAGACCTCGAAGCTCCTACAATACCCGATGAAGACCTAACTACTGTACAAACTACAACTCAGCCAACTACAACCGCAAGAGTGACCGAGACAGAAATACTAACTACCACACCTACAGTCCCCGATACAGTGTTCACATCTCCCGACAGCGAGAAAACGACGAACCAATTCGCTTGGTCGAGCACTTACGGAAACTGGCAGAGCACTGTCATAGACCCCATCACGCTAAACGATGGTTTGAGTCCGACTGCCCCAGATCAGAATCAAGGGTTATCAGAGAATACATACATTCCTAACACAGCTACAACTCCCACAGAGTACGTATCCACAGAACAAACAGCTTCTCCAACCGTAGCTTTCGAAGTATCAACACAGGAGGTAAAAGATTTCGGAAGACAAGGAAGGCTGTTAAGAGATTCGTCTACGGAACCCGCGCAAGATTTAACTACAATAACCGACACAGTAGTAGAAAAGGCTAAAGAAATCATGAACGCGACCACAGCTGAGAAACTTATGAATGTAATGAAGAAAACGAAATCAAAGACGGTGAAAAGATTGATATTGTTATTGATACAAACGTGCGATGATGATCACAACACTACCGCTGAAGCGTCAAAGAAAGCTTTACTCGAAGCTTTAATGGCTGTCTCACAAAAGGATATGGAAGATATTGCAAAAGAAGAGGAGGTAACTGAAATAACAACCACAGAGGCTGACAGAAATGTACATAGAAGAACAGACAGAATAGAAAGGACAAGAGGAGACAGGAGAGGAAAAAGCCTGAACTTTGACCCCAGCGCAATTAATTCACTAACAAACGCAGCACAAATCAGCAGCACAACAACAACAGAAAGTGCAAAAACAACTGAAGATCTAGAAATCTCTGCTACAACTTTCAGTCCACTTAGAACCAGTAGCAACACTGCCAGTCGAAGAGGTATTAAGAAATTCCACGTCAAAACAACTACTGTTGAACCAAGAACCACTACTAAGTTTGTAGATACTCCTATAGCTGAAGCTAGGGTTGCATCTTCCAGTGACGGCAAAGCCACGCCCGATACCAGGGCCTTAGAATTATTAAGGTCGCTGTATTCTATCGCCGCGAGGTGGGGTTGAGAATGTTCTAGAAACGTAAGGATTCTGTTTTTATATTTAGGGTTGAGTCCAGTGCGACATTTTTTATTTTTTAGATCGAATTTGATGATTTTAGATAAATGGGCGTTCTGATTTGTAACTTATCTTGTAATCTCAAAGCTTAATTATGTGGGTATAAAAAAATTAAACATATTTTTGACAACTAAATATATTCAACAACAATAATTAATCAAGAATGAGCATTTGCACAATTAAGCATAAAGGGTGATTTGCCAATTTGCCAGATATGCTAATTATTAAAATTACCAGATGCAGAACAAAAGCCTGTCTTATATCAAGGAATCCATGTGCTTGACAAAGAGTGCAGGGTTCAGACAGTTTTTAAAGGCAATCAGATATAGGCTTTATACTTTCTACCAAAAGGCTGACTGATATAAATAATAAAAGGCCTCTGTAAATAATGATTTAATAAAATAATAACAGAAACAAAGGAAGTTACAAGCAGAACGTTATAATAAACAATTTAAAACCCTAAATATAAACGTGTAAATGTGATTATGTAGATAGAATTTATTCGTTTTCAACCGACATATGAGAGCATCAGTATTTTCAGATGTTTGAAAATTATGATGATTCTAAAAAGGTTGTTGGGTCAATATGCACATAATACGATGTAAAATGTAATTATTAGAAAATAATGTTAATTTTATAGCACTAAAGTTTACTTGAAATTTAGAAATGTCTATCTAAATTCAACTAGCAATGGGCTTTTAAAATAATTAGGACATAATTGGCGAAAATAAATGTTTAGTAATTGAAATAAAACGATTAGAATTATCAAGATAAATATCATTTTCAAAAACTTAAAGATGGGTTCGACTCCTGATTCAGAAAGAATATTGTAGGTTTACCTATATTTTAACATATTTGTAAGACCTATACAACGATGTAATAGCAAAAACTGTTCCAAATAAACATTATTCTTGAGGAATATAAGCTCTTTAAATTCGTAAAGGTATAGGCAGATGCCTAAAAGTTTATTATTAGACTCAAAATGTAATCAGGGCAAAGATTATTGCGACTAACTTCTGCGCGTGAGTTGGTCATATTATAAAACATCATATATAGGCAATAATGTACCTATCTATCAGTGAAATATTTTAATCGGATGATTAGTTACGGAGATGACCTCCTTTATACAAACCCACAAATTTATCTATTAACCCTTTAACCGCCCGACTAAATATCAGTTGGCGTGCCCCCAGCGCCCAAGTCATAAAAAAAAAACTTTTATTTCAGACGAATATGGTCTTGCAATTACATAAACAACGAAATCCGAACATAGATTCTCTGTCGTATAAACACGACTCAGGCGGCACGGACACGACAACATTTGTCGTATTAATCCGACTGGGGCGGTTAAAGGGTTAATAGATAAAATATTACTTATTAATATTAGTCTAGATATTATTATGTTCTACATAATATTATGTGCGTATTGGCCAACACAGCCCTAGTTTGTAACCTAGTTAACTTATTGTTTTGTTATTGAAAAATTCGACTACATGGACTAACGCATAGTATTCTATTTATAAGCATTGTAATGTTTAATTTTCCTATTTTTAGGAAAGATCCTAGGTTTAAATACTGAGTTACCTACATAGCTATGTTTACTTTAGTTTTTTATATTCGTTACACTGCCACAATTTCTCTGTAATATACTCGTAAGTGGATTATTTCTAGATGTATTATATGTTAGATATTTTTTTAGTAAATTTTTTGTATAAAAATATTTTTATGACTTTTTTTTTCAAAACCCCCTGATACAACTGATGTAGTGGCTTGAAGGTGAGATAAACATTATCTTTATCCTAAAACCTTTCCACAAGTTTCAACTTCCGGAAGAAACGCCACCGGAACCTTATATAAATATTGAGTGAATCTAAGATACTAAACATTGGAAGTATCAATCTGAAAACGATTATACCAACCAACTACCACTAATTAGGTATAATTAAATAAATCAAACTACCAAAACCGTTAAATAACTTTTTAATAACGTACTAAATGCACATTACATAATATATACTTACTCTCCTTATCATACAAGACAAACCCGACCTTACACCACAGACAATAAGATCACTTTTTACCTACATTCTTGGTGACATACTTCTCGATATCTTTCTCAGTGACTTTATGGCCTGCTTTGAAGTAGCTCTTGAGTTTCCTCTTCTTCTTCATCATTAACTTGGAGGCTGCGAGGGCGCCGCGACGTTGGAGGGCCTCGAAACGGTCACGGAGTGGGTTCGCTGGAAAATTGGACTTTATGTTAAGTACTGTAGGGTTTAGTTTAGGCTTAAAATGTATATAAGTAGTTTATCAGCCATCTCGTTACCATAACACAAGCATTAGGTTGCTTAGCTTGGGACTATATTATGGCGTTGTGTGAAATGTCCAAGGATATTATATTATTTATATTATATATTATATTATATTAATAAACTTTTTTCGACACATGACTACTTAGGCAAAATTAGGTTTTAAATTGCATGTTTAGAAAGGCAAGGAATCAATCAGCCTAGCCTTTTGTGTTGGGGTCTAACCGGATGCAACGGAATACCAGTATTCTACGTGGAACGACTGCTTATCTGACCTCCACCACCCAGTAACTGGGTAACACGATATCCCTAGGAAAATATGGCTGTCACATTTTCGGGCTTCTGACGACCCGTAACGACTGTCAAAGATGCACAAATGACAGCCGGGACAAACGCTTAACTTGCTTTCCGAGGAAAAGAGGAGTCTCGGTATGTAAAGATGGTCACCCATCCACGTACCAACCCCGGCAAGGGTAGCTAAACCTGATGAATCGACCCATGTGGCTGTTATTACTTAGAAATGCAATAGGTAGTTATAAACTTACTGTTAGACTGAATATTCCTCAGATCTCCGGACAGCTGCTTTGGATCCACGAAGTCCGGTTCCCTAGCGGGCGTCCTGTGCGCGTTGAGGGTGGGCAGCGCGGTGGCCTCGCTGGTGGCGCGCTTCTCTGCTCGCTTCGAGCGCTCTTCCGCTTGCTTCTGCTCACGGGTCTTTATTGAGGACTGGAGTTTGCGTAGTCTGGAAGAATGGATGGTTGGGTATTTAGTAATTTAAAATCATGACAGCATTACCTGAAGAGGTAGGCTGGAATGTAAAGGACACCCCACACCACCACCACCATTCGACAGTTATGTTGTATAATTATCCATTGTAGTGAGGGCGAGCATACTGACATCAATAGACACGAATCCAGTCTCTGGGGTGCTACTGAAAATTTCCAAGAAGGTAAACCGAATAGCACTTCGCCAGAACTGAGGTTCAAACCCAGGTCCCCAACCTCAGATGCCTCAGATGCTCAATCGGGCTTTCGACCACTAGACGAAGAAGCCAATAGATGGTTTGATAATAATCTTTACACAATTTGTGCTATAGTGAATAATGCTGATTGCGACAAGGCCTCTGAATTAAATAGGTAATCTCATATCAAACATCAAGTAAGTTGTGAATAGTTAACGACATGACAACAGGCAGTCAAATCAGTTGATTTGAAAACCAATTCAATTGAATTGAATTTGTTTTGAGAAACCAGGGTTTCAGGCACGTAGCTCACCACCGATGAGGAGACGACTCTTTATTGACTACTTTGTCGCTCAAAATTCTAACAAAAGATTGTTATTCACGTGTCAGTAAAAGAGAAACATGTAATATGTATAGCTGATAGCTGACTGACTGTTCACACTCCCGACAAGAACTGTGTCAAACAAACAACTTGATTCTAGTTGCTAGATCTACTAGCTTCTCGTTAATCGCCGATGATGGGATAGGTGCCTCTTTTTTAAGGATGGGAAGTCATCAAATGACACCTCCCGCTCTGAGTGGAGCGGAAGGGAGCGTCAGACTTTTACTGACTAAAACCCATCCATGTTCCTTCCTTAGCCCTTTATGTTCCAGGGTAGCGGTAACCCTTTCGGACAATCCCGCTTTGCCGGCAGGCTTGGCCCTGAGGGGCCCCTTCATATGCTGACATTTCTTTGAGCGTGGCACATATACGCGCCGTCCGGCACGGGCCTGGTGCTGATCGGACGGTGAGTCACTACTCACCGCCGTGGCCGGGAGTCTTACACTAGGTCTTAAATCAGGTGCCTTACACGCACAATAACATAATTAGCGTCGTTAACTCACTTATATAGATCAGTAATCTTCTGCTTGTCAACCTTCACTCTCTTCAGCCGTTCCTTCTCCACGAGCCTCTCCTTTTGCTTCCTGCGAGTCTTGTGGTCTTTCTTCTTGTTCTTCACCGGCGGGTTCACGGACTTGTACTCGTTGTCCGTGTCTGTGTCCGGCTCCTCCGCGGGGTTGTGCGGCTGCGGGAGGCCGGAGCTCATCTCCTCGCGCCATTGGTTCTGGAGTGGAGAGTCAAGTGTTATTATTTATTTATTCTTTAGTACTATAGAGGTTTTAGCCTACATGACTTTTCCGTGAAAACTCCATGAGTATTTTAGAAGTTGATAGTGTGTATAATGAGATAAAACACTATTTCATAATTATATCATTTATTAAATGTCGTTCCAACCTATTCAAGACGACGACATTATAAAATTATTAGTATTCGTTGATTTCATGACATTGATCAAACTGTAACTTAATTCTGATTGGTTGATCGGTTAGTACAGTGAACCCCGAGAGGTGGCGCTTTCAATTTTACCCGCGAAACCGCACGTGGACAGAGTCGATCGCAAAACGGAGGAAATTCACTTTTGCTGTAACTGACGCCATAGTACAGATCATACGATCGAAACTGTCACGTTCACCATACAAGCCTTTTTTCCTTGCCTAACGACAACTACCTACTGTAAATTCCCGAATAAACGTGACTGTAATTTTGTGCTACATCCTACGTTTAACTGGTTTGTCCGAGTACCCACCTATGATGGAGCCCGCACCAAGAAACGATGACGATGAACCAATTATCGCTACGCCCACGTTGCCGCCGTCATATATTATTTGAAAGTTCTTCCAAATAACATATAATAAACTAGCTTCCGCCCGCGGCTTCGCCCGCAAAATATGTCGACAAATTATACATATAAACCTTCCTCTTGAATCACTCTATCTATTAAAAAAAAACGCATCAAAATCCGTTGCGTAGTTTTAAAGATTTAAGCATACAGACAAACAAACAGACAAAAATAGCGACTTTGTTTTATACTATGTAGTGATGATATAATATGATATGATAAATAAAAAGAACAGAGGATCACCTTGAAGAACTTCAAGAACTGACATGCGCGCGTCATAAAGTAAATCGATTGATACGAATGGTTATGAAATAATTATTTCTGAATACACCTTTCATTGCTTATCCCGTTACAGCACATATGGACAAAGTTGTTGATTTCCATGAGTACTATTCAACCTGAAACTATGTCCCTCGTTTAACCTAACACTGTATACTCATTGGAGTTTTACCAAATTCCATAATCTTTGTTATTATATATTTTTTTAAATGTTTTTGTAGCTAACTTTTTAAGCTAGTTTCATTACAAAATTAACCATAGAGTACATACCTCTTTCTGGGCTTGCGTGACTCTTCTGAACATGCCGGTGGTCACTCTGTGCAGATGCGCCTCCCTCTTCATCATCTTCTCTTCGTGTTTGCCCACTTGTTGCAGCAAGTCTTGATGCTCCTGTAACACAGCAATGGGAGTATCAGTTACTGAATTTAATTGAACCGATACAAGGTTTTTGGAGGGATTGTTTACATTTTAGGCACATATGCCTTGTACTGTGATAACCACAGACAAACACAGTCCTGGACAAACTCTTGTTCTTCCAGGCTGATGAGAGATGAAGAAAAGAGATGTCAGCATATGAAGGGGCCCCTCAGGGCCAAGCCTGCCGGGTAAGCGGGATTGTCCGAAAGGGTTACCGCTACCCCGGAACATAAAGGGGTACGGAAGGAACATAGATGGGTTTTAGTCAATAAGAGTCTGACACTCCCTTCCGCTCCACCCAGAGCGGGAGCAGTCATTGGATGATTTCCCAGCCTTAAAAAAAAAAGGCTGCCACAAACAATACCAGAACTGTTGTATGTAACCATGTATTTATGACATAATCCATGTATTTATAACATAATTAATTGTACCAGCCATTGTTATATTTGTTTTTCTTTTCACCTTTTGTGGCGTAGCATTGTCTGGGTGCATCGTCTTCACATTTAAATTTTATAATTCATGTAAACAAAATATTTTAAAGGAGTAACAGTTTCAAGACGGGGTGACTAGAATCGATTCTATTTCTTGTTCATTTGATCTTCAAAGGTGTCTTTCTTGTGCCTATTTGAAATAAATGCTTTAACTTTGACTTTATTGATGGTGAAAGGACCAAAAAGGCCTGCATTGGTTGCCTATCCATAGTGCATAAAACATTGTCAAGTAATGTCACTTGTAGAGGCACTATGAATGGAACTAACTGCAAGGTATATATAATATAGGAACTTAAACATAGGTGTGGTAACAGAAGACAAAAACATAAATAGAAAACTACTAACCTGGTAAGAAGGATTATAACTGACTCCCGGATGTGGTGTCTCAACAGCTGCCCTGGTCATCACAGACTTGGCTAATGGAGGCTTTCGTCTGAGTCTCTGTGTTGGTAGGACATTGTGGAGCTGTGCTTCTTCTGATATGAACTCATCTATCAGAGTCTCTGGTATGCCTTTAGCTTCTGGTACTGAGGAGACAAAGATATTTATACATACCTTTTGGTTTTTGTTTGTTTCTAAATAAATCCTTTCAGAGAATAAAGAATTTATTTGACATATTGAGAAATGGGTAACTTTCAAATTAATTAATCATTGAGTTTCTAATCTGTAGGGGAGACCAAAACAATGATATGTACCTCAGCCATTATTACTAGCTACGTAATATTGCGTAGAAGGCAATCAATGGGTTAACTCTAAAGTAATACAGGCTAGAGTCCGCAGCTCCATGACAATGCTCGTATTTTGCGTACAATCTCAAACTCAAAGCATTTAAACTCAAAGCATTTAAACTCAAACTCAAAGCATTTATTTCAAATAAACCAATTACAGGCACTTTTGAATTGTCAAGGGGTCAGTCAGTCAAAAAGATGAAGCTAGTTGCCCATTCCAAAGCAGTAGGTACTGTAGAGCCTTAGAGTAAAACCTTATGTTGTACAAGGCTGGAAATTATCTGACGGCATTCGAACCTTTCAAATAATTTAGAATAGATTAGGCTTTTGGACATTCCAGACTTGACCGCAGGCAGCGAAGCTAAACAGATGTATTCGTTATAACAAAGTGAAAATATAATACATGTGTGTCCATCCGTGTTTCTTTTCTTAGTGTAGAAAAGACCCAATACACACATTACACGCTCTACCACTGAGCCCCCTTAGTAGAGGATCTTCAATCCTCTACAGTACCTATGGAGAAGAACGGGCAAGAAACTCCATGGACACTCTTTTAAATCAAAATATGTTTACAAAAACTGGGTTACATCACTCATGTTGAAATATACACGTGAGAACGTTGCAGAACTTAATAAAAGCGTTCATAATTACAAGATTTAAAAAACAATTCAAAATTAATTTACATATTAAAAACAGCCGTGGCAGCTAAGAGGTGACCAGTCCCTACTGACGGCGCCCGTTCATGAACATGACGCATGGATTAGCACCATTCAGCTCAACCATTTTGATGGGAGCTAAATGATCCAAAATACCGCCACCATCAGTGAGACATTACAGGGAGCATGACATGCTCTCAGCCGCCAGGGCACATTCAAGTCAATGTAAGACATACTCAGTAAATGGTAGCTTTATAGTAGGTACATAGTACTCACAAACGTGCTATGCAATTATACAATGCTAAGAGATTGAAGTTATATAGGTAATGCAAAAAGTTTTTGTGAATCTTCAGCAGCTCCAGGAGTAATCTCAGATGCTAATCAATTAGTTTAGGATATAAAAAAAAAAGAAAGAATATTCAATATGTAAACAATTGGAGCAGCTCAATCCCAAGCCCTTTTGTCTTCAATAAAGTCTTTGACAGTATAATAAGCATTCTGGCACAACTTGCGTTTAACGAAACGATTTGAATTTATTAAGGCTTAGATCTTGAACGTGGCTTGGAAGTTTAATATAAAAGCGTATACATTGACATTTGAACGAGCCTCCTATTTTTTTGAGCCTTGTAGTGGGTACAACAAATTTGTGTTTGTTCCTAGTATTCTTATCATGAATATCACTATATTTTTTAAACAATTTTATATTTTTATGGGCATACAAAAGATTTTCAAAAATAAACTGTGAAGGTACAGTCATTACATTTATTTCTTTAAATTTTTCTCTGAGAGAGAGTCTCGGACTTAATTTATAAATTGCTCGAACAGCTCTTTTCTGCAAAACAAAGATATTCTGCATATCGACATTTCCCCACAACAGAATACCGTACAACATTACACTATGAAAATAGCTAAAGTACACTAAGCTGGCTGTCTCTGTGTCAGTTAAAGTACGAATTTTTCTAACAGCGTATGCTCTAATCAGTTGATGATTAAGATTAATAGCAGAAATTCAAAAAGAATTTAACCTTCGGTTTGTCAAAGAGTAAGTCAGACAGCCAGAAAATTGAATTCAATTGGTAATTGAAGACAGAATTAAACAAAGTAAGGCTACTTACAATCTTTCCCCCATAAATCCAATCCAAAGTTCTGTCTGACTTGCTTAGCCTTCCTCTTCTTGTCGAGAGCCAGTTTCCTGTTCTTCTTGGCTTCCACCAGCTTCTTCTCATACACTCCCTTCTGTGCTTGGCGCTTCTCTCTCAACTTGCTCAATGCGGATGGTTTAGAGCCGATTGGATTTACAACATTACGCTTTTTGTTTGGGTCTTGGACCTGGAAAAAGACAGATTGTTAATTATTTATTTGATATTGGACACAGTCCTGTTTCATGCAGCTGAATGAACTGGTTCAAACAGTTTTGCTAATGAATCAAAATCAAATAAAATGATTTATTATTATATATGAAAATAACCCAATTAAAATAATTTATTTACCTTGCTAACACACAAAATATTGACTTTACTTTAATAGGATGATGAACACAACTTACACCAAATAAAACAACACCAGTGGCAGAATAAAAAACTTGTTTCTTTTTAAAATCTAACATGAATGACTTTTCTTGTAACTCAGTGTAGTGACATACCTTAGAAGTAGGTAGGAGAACTTCAAAGCACTTAGGTACTTCCTTCAACTTGGCTCTCTTCTGTAGTTTGCGTGATATAGGCTTCGTATCCTCAACCTTGACATCAGCATTGTCTCCGGCTGTGTCTACCACGAACAGTTCACTGTCTGGTTTGGTGTCAAACTTACTGAAATTAAAGTTCTAAGTGATATCGTGAAATGTTGAAAATTATGTTATTTTATTTGCAACCTTTGCGCACAAAAGGACTAAAGATATTGCAAAAATAAACACAACTTTGTCGCGCACATGATGTCAACATAACCTCATTTACCCCAATCGTTCTTCCAGTCTCTGGTCTTCTAAAAACTCCTCAACATCACGGATATCTGAGTATTTTCCCCACGCCTTCTTGTTCTTCATAGATCCACGTTTCTTCCTCTTTATGACGGACATTTTGGTGTATTTATTAATTATTTTTCAATTTACATGTGTAGCGTAGCACGTCAATGTCGGATTGTCGGTCGGGTTTCGAAAGGAACGTTCCGTTTCACTTTCCATGACGTTGTTATTTATTTTGACATTTTGTAGCAATTTGATGTGGTCATAGTTTATAATAATAATAATAATAATATCCTTGGACATTTCACACAACGCCGTATCGTCCCAAGCTAAGCAACCTAATGCTTGTGTTATGGTAATGAGATGGCTGATAAATTAAAACATTGAAAAGCTATTGGATTCTTGGGAATTCACAGTAAATAAGATCATTAAACAAATCAATGAAAGTAGTCCATAAATTATTGGTAGTGTGTTTAACGTTACGTTAAAATAAACGTAAAATTAAACGTCAAAATAAATGTAAGTAATCACGAATGTTTAGAAAATAAATAGAACAATTTTACCTGAAAATAAAATTGATATTAAGCATACTTACCTTTCTCTAAGCCATAAATTGAGATAGGCGTATCCGGTTCCTGTGCGGTAAAGCGCTAAAAGCCCCGCAGCGTCATATCCGCCCCAATCCAGCAGGTAGTGGGGATACGTTTGCACGATGCATGACGATATCCATGAACCTCATTGCGGCTCACTCCCCTATTGTTATTATACTCTTTGGGCTCAATTTAAGGTGATTGATAAGGGTATCAATCACATACATTTCTAATTAAGAATAGCAGACAGAAATATAAATTGGCTTAGAGAAAGGTAAGTATGCTTAATATCAATTTTATTTTCAGGTAAAATTGTTCTATTAAGCTTGACTGTACCTTTCTCTAAGCCATAAATTGAGAAGTGTTTGTTATCGACTGCTGGATTGGGATTAAATTAGAACGCCAATGTGATCAAAAAAAGTTATAATTCATTTTAAACTTTTGATGGTTCAACTTAAATAAATCAACAGAATTAGTTCTATGAACTTAATTTTATAAAATTAGACATTACAATTAAGTAAATCATCTTATCGTTTGAAACAGATTATTGATTTGATTTGAACTACTCGATTCATTTGTAGGCGTCTCCTTGATTTCTTTTTTATAATATTTGTGAAATGTTGAAGCAGAACGCCAATTTCCTCTCTCCAAAATATGATCAATGGGAATATTATTAGACCAACTAGCAGAGGCTACGGCCGATCGCACACTACCTGGACTAGTGTTAATTCCAGCTTGTTTTAACAATGACTTAATCCAGCCCCCTATGATGGTGCGAGTAGCTGGTTTGGGTTCACCACATGTGCTAATAAATAAGCTCTCAATATTACCTCTTCGGCCATTAGAGTACTCTAGCAATTTGTCAATCCAATATATTGGGTCAATGTTACAGTTTGACTCGCATTTAAGTAAACGCCAACCAGATTGCCTGTAAGTAATATTATCAGTTTTGGACCCAAAAATTGGCCAAAACACTATAGAATCATCACTCCTTACAAAGTTTTCTTTACTTATGCTCAATAATGTAAGGTCATGGACCCTGCGCCCGGAACACAATAAAAGGAGAATTGCAGTTCTTTTAGATATTTCGAATAATGACATTTTGGAGGGAATTTTGTCAATTAGGAATCTAATTAAAACATTAATATCCCAAATAGGACTTTTAGCTTTGGCTGGCTGTTTTAGTGCTATACCCTTTAATATTTGCTTAATAATAATTTGAGAACCTAATGGTAAGCCACTAGATGGACGACAAAAGGTAGATACCACAGACTTATGTAATGCAATTGTACTATAGGCAAATTTAAATTTAAGATGCAAATCAGCTAGAAATCGAGCCACATCTTCAGCGGATGGAACTATAGTGCTCACATTATTGTCACGTGACCATCTACACCATCTTAACCATGCCGGTTTATAAGTATTCAAGGTCGATTTCCTCCAACTACCTTCTAAAATTTCTATCTGATCTTTCTGCCAAGATTCTAATAACGATGACCACCCTGTATTAACCACACCTTCAAATTCAATTGATGAACTTGTGGAGGCGGTCGATTGGTTGTTGTGTCTATCAAGACTTTGTCCAAATCCCTCACCTGGTACGGAGGGTGCAAGGAGCGAGCCACTAGATCTGCTCTCCAAAAGACCTTCTCCCAATCGAGCGTTATCACCAGATACATACCGGTTGCCTGGTTCAGGTGCGCTAATACTCTGGGTATTAGACACGGTGGTGGAAATACCCATGCCATCCTGTAGTGCCAAGGGCGACTGAAGGCATTGTGAAAAACAGCCGCCTGATCTAAATCCAGACTCACATACCTGGGTACTACATGAGCAGTTTGAGACGCAAAAAGATCTATTTCGGGAACTCCGAAGTGTTGAAAAATTCTCCCAGTAGCCCAGGGTAGCAAATGCCATTCTGTCGGGGCAGATTTCCTTGAAAGACGATCTGCTACGTAGTTTTATCGGCCGGGGAGGTGATATACCGACATATGTATCCGATAACGATCTATTTCGTCTAAGACTTCGTATGTCAGGTTTAGGAGGGGCTGTGAATGTGTGCCGCCTTCGTTGCGCAGGTATGAAACTACAGTTCGGTTGTCGCTCTGAATTAATAAGCCTGTATCGCTCATTAGGCGACCTTTTACCTGAATTACTCGCAAAATTGCCAACATCTCTATGATATTGCTGTGAGCGTCTCTTTCCTGTACTGACCAACTGCCACATAGGGTCTCGTTGTTGAGCTGCGCACCCCACCCTGTCTTGGCAGAGTCCGTCGTAAGGAAATAAGTTGGAGGTGAACCGTGAAGTTGAGACGTCATGTTGTGACTCTGTAACCACCATTGCAGGTTCGGAATTACCTTGACGGGCATTTGTGTTCGACCTTTCACATTTTTTCGCAATAGGGAATTGCTGAAGGTCAGCATTGCACGAGAATTCAAACGCCCTCGCGGGACTACGAAGCTGGCAAAATTCCAAAGTCCTAGTATACTCTGGACTTCTGTTAAACTTACCTTGGTGGCTTTTGCCATTTTCGATGTTCTCGACAGCAGTAAGCGAACCTTTCCTGGTGGAAGTAATTTGACATTTTGCCAAGGATCCCATAATATCCCCAGATATTCGATTGACTGTTGAGGAGTCAGTACAGACTTCTGAAAGTTGATTACGAAGCCAAGGGACTGCAATACTCTTACCGTTAAGTTCATGTGACTTTGCAGAGTTTCTCGATTCTGATTCGCTTAAAGAAAATCGTCGAGAAATACTAGCAAGCGCACTCCTTGGTCTCTTAGGATCTGCGCGATCCAATTCGTCAGGCTGGCAAAAACCTTCGGAGCAGTTGCCAAACCGAAGGGCAGGCAGGTCATTTGCCACAGTTGGTCCGATACTATTAATCTGAGGAAACGTCTGTGTCCTGGCGCGATTGGCAGGTGAAAATATGCATTTTCCAGGTCTATTTTCACTAACCAATCCTGTGGTTGGAGGAAGTCGGGGACTTTGTACATGTTCACCAATCGAAGTTTGTCTATTTTGACATAGTTGTTTAGTAATTTTAAATTGAAGACCGGTCGAGGCGAAGCCGTCGCGTCCTTTTTTGGTACAAGAAAAACTGTTGAGACAAAGCTTGGAGTCAAGGAAGCTTTTTCTAACACATTTAGATCTACTAGCTTCTTTAATTGGATTAAGATTTCTTTTGAATTTACTGTGTGAAATCTTCTGGGAATCCTCAAGGGATGAATGAGTGGTGGCTTGCTTAAAAAGGGGATCCGATAGCCTGATATTATCTTTAGTATATACATAGGTGCCCCCAACTTCCTCCAGATACTTACCCGATGTTTGATTCCCCCGGCTTGAAAACGTTGATGATAGTCAATCGACTCGTTTATCACGCCGACCCAGGGCACGTTTCTTACTGTATCGTGTATCTTCGGTATGACGAAAAAACTCTTCGGCCCGTCTCTTTCGTCCTTGCGCAGGATTAGAGCCATTGTTTGTGGACGGGCGATAGTTTGCACTGTTGCGCACAGGTACTATATATTTCCTACCACCTTGTGTGTCCCTTCTTTGGACAGAAGGCTTATACGATCTACCCTGCGATGATAATTTAACGGGTGCGGCCTGAAAAATTTTTAAGACGCCTCCCTGTTTTCCTACATAATCTGAAAACTTCGCATCGTCAAATAAATGATGCGCAGACGGGGGTATTTTTCTTAACGATTCCTTAAAACAACTTTCCTTAACTGAATTTAAAATACCGTCACGACGTTGTTGCACTATATCAGCCCGTTTGCCACATATCATTTGTAATAAATCTGATTGTATTTTTTGGTAATCCCCGTCAGCAAAAATTTCATTAATTTTCGAAGTAATCTCTTCAGTGGTCGTTGGGTTTTTTAATTCGGATACCCATGAAATAAAGGAGATTGTTCTAGACCGCCCTATAACCAACAAACATTTGACGTGTACGTTAATTTTAATTATATTTTAATATGCTTTTTAAAAATAATAAATTCAAGCGGACACTGTTTAATTCTTAATAGGTTTTTAAAAGTGACCTCATTGATTTTATTACCAACTGAACTCGCCATCTTTCAAGGAATTGTCAATGTAAATGTCACAAAAGATTTGACAGTGTCGCTCTCGCTCATATTACATAAATATCGATATCGACGACGATGTCCATAATATCTAGTGATAAATAATGGATGTTCGATATTTAACACTTCCAAAACATTGAAAATGTGCAACATAAAAATTTTTCATGCATATTTTTTTCATGGAATTAGTTCCGTGAACATTTTAATGGAACTTATGATGAATATGGCCTAGCACGATTATGATGAAAATATAATGAACAAAACAAACTCACAAAATGTACTTACTAGTCGAATGAGGGATTTTCTCACAAGTGAGAAAATATTAGTTCAAAAGAGGCATTGGTAAAAAATACGTCACTGTCTCAGGTTTTTGACATCAAATAAGCTTTCTTATTTACGGATCTTGTTTTTGTTATCAGTAGCCAGTAAAACAAAGACGTATTTTTTACCCATGCCATCTATTGAACTATGTTTTTTCACTTGTCAGAAAATCTCTCATTTAACGATTGAAATGTCATTTACGACGCAACTCTAGTGAATTGTTCTCATAACCATTTCACGACTTCAATAGCCATATTTTTACTTTTTAAGTACTTAAACTCTATTTTTAAATGTCGCAAACTAAAACGTTACACATTGTTCGTTGGGAACAAAATACTTTTTTTAAGCATTAATTTAATCGAAGTATAATCATAGCAACAACGTGTTTATGTTTGAAACGGAACAAATTAATTTACTTTTGACATATTGATCTGTCATTTTGGTCTACTAAATTAAAACCACAGATTAAATAGGTGGTCATTGATAATCGATATACAATGATTGATCTTCGAGAGAGCATCTCTACGTCACTACGTCAGTCGGAGCGTCTCACCGAGACGAACCTGTGGCTGTGTTGTGTTGTTGTGACTACGTACCTATTTGGCGATTTCTTTTGGCGTTTTTGATTTTGTTTCTGTTTAACGGACTACAATTTGGATTGCTTTCAACGTGACCTGGCTTCGAATAACTGATTCTGTTATCTGCTTAAACGACACCTTAGCATTTTGACAACGGATAACGGACTTCGCTTAAAGTAAACTTCAACCAATAAATAATAACTGTACCTAATAGGCATAATACAACTGTATTTACGGTAATATTTTACTGTATTTGAAGTTTAATGCTTTGTAGAAACCAGAAATAGCGATTTTAGAAGGAATTACTTACGTTTTCTTTTATTAAAAATAACCTCAAAATCGGTTCCTTTTCTTTAAATAAATCTTTTCTCTAAAGTGTCCGTCAACAAACTTTGTTCTTATGGGCTACTAAGGGCAATTTACAAATAGAAAATGATTTTTTCTATGCTGTTGGCTCCAGGGCGAACAATGTATGGGCGTAGAACAATCTCCTTTGCATAAGCCCTTTTGAAATGCTTCGTTTTGCAAAATAACAGCATGTGACATAGCAGCTAAGGAATTTTCAACGACCGCTAACGAACGATTACGTTCAAAATTTTTCAAAACATCATTACTTTCGAGCTCTACAAAACCTGGGGTAGAATTATAAAGTTTTTGTACTTCAGAATAACGTACTTGAGCCCAGTCAGGCGAATTAAAATGTTGCAATTTGTTAAGCAATTCTAGATGTGTATTATCTGTCTGTAACGTCTGTGACTTGAGGGTAGTTTGCATTTTAAAATCAATCCCTTTTTCTTCGTATAATTCATTATCCAGTTCAGTAGGGCTCGGAATATATAGAATAGACTCAGTGTCAGACATGCACGGCCGAGTGTTATTTTTAACAATAAAATCTTGCAAAGAGGATACTTTTTCAGTAAGTTTTTTAAAAGCATCCTCCAATTTACTTAGCTTTGTATGGCGGCGCCGCTCCCTTCGCCTACGATGTCTCCTTTTACGCGCCGTGGAAGAAGAATCGCTGCTGCTGCTCGAACCACTAGATTGCGACCGAGCACGTGGGGCATTGTCCATACTAACGTTATTAATATTTTCGTCCATCGAGTTCATTTTTATCACTAACTAATTTCATTTAAAAAAAAAAAAAAAAAAAGTAGGACACCCTTTTAAAAGTAACGAGTTACTTTTAAGCGCTACTACACCGTTCGGAAATCCGAACGCCAATGAGGTTCATGGATATCGTCATGCATCGTGCAAACGTATCCCCACTACCTGCTGGATTGGGGCGGATATGACGCTGCGGGGCTTTTAGCGCTTTACCGCACAGGAACCGGATACGCCTATCTCAATTTATGGCTTAGAGAAAGGTACAGTCAAGCTTAATAGTACTGAACTTATTTGTTAGATAGTCCCCGACCCTTGCTCGAGCCAGCCCGTTGCCGCTGAGCCTGTAGTATTAAATACGCCCGATCCAGCTTGTCCCTTGCTGTCCTCCCCCAGCCGCCACGCTCACGCCCACGCTCTAAGCTGAATCCCACAGGGGGTGCCCTTAGCGTGTAGACGCTTATAGCTTTGTAAGTCTTTATTAGAATTGTAGCATGCAGCCAGGCAGGCTACAATTCTATTGTGGTATTCACAGGCAAGTCCGGTTCGGGCGAGGCGGCAAGCCTCCTTGCCAGACTGTCGCTGTGGGATCTGGTGGTCCTCGCGCATCTGTACGAGTGACGCGCGGAGGTACTAGGCCGGGGATAAACTCCGTTTCCGCGGCAAATTGCGGCGGAGCGGGCGGATCTCCAGCGCAATCTCATGGCGCCCTGGAAACAGCGACTGTCGCAACCCAGCGCAGGGCACGCCACGATAGCGGCGGTAAGACCTTTTTCAGGAGTGGCTATAGAGGCGTTACGGCGCCCTCACCTATCGCCTGCCGCAGGTCCTCACCGGACATAGATGTTTCGGGCGGTTCCTGCACACAAGGCGGGAGGAAACGCCCGGGTGTCACCACTGTGAGGATCACCCAGAGGACACGGTGGAGCACACGGTGGAAATCTGCCCCGCTTGGGCAGATCACCGCCGTGTTCTCGTAGAGGCGATTGGCGGCGGCGGTGACCTCTCGCACCCCGCCCTGGTGCAAGCCATGGTCCGGAGTGAGAGGGAGTGGGAGGCAGTCACCTCCTTCTGCGAAGCAGTCATGCTCGCGAAGGAAGTGGCGGGATGAGCGAGGGAAATGTCCTCCCATCCCAGCCACCGCGGGAGATGCCCCGGGCGTCGGGAGCCGCGTGACGTCTCCCGGCCGCCGTAGGCGCGGGCCTGCGGGTGGTAAGTAATAGGTAGCTCACCGTCCGATCAGGACCAGGCCCGTCTCTCAGTCATTTGATGATTCCTCACCCTCAAAAAAAAGCAACCTATGGTTGAACTGCGAGATGCCATTCCAAAACAAAGAAAAATGTTGGATAGCCCAAAAAATCTGTGCAATGACAGACAGAATACGTCGGGGGGACTTTTATTTTATATTATGTTGTAATTAATGAACCGTTGGCCCAATCTAAGAGGTCATACTAAATCGTGGGTCTATGTGGGAATTGAACCCGGGTAGGTACCTACGCCACGTCCCACACATAAATTGCTTAGTCACTAGGTAAGTACACCTAGTGTGTTCATAATTTTTCATTATTTGTATAGGGTAAAATAAAAATACACATGACTAAATAATTTATCACCTCGTACGTTTATTTCAATGCACCGCAAAAAAACATTGAGATCTATCTGTCTCTTCAATAAATTAGGTTTTGTTCAATGTAAAATAAATACCTACAAATGATTTTATTATTTTATTACTACAACGTCCTTAAAAATAAGTAACAAAATTAAAAGCGACAGACATCGAACTAATAAATGGCATTTAACTATTTGGTTTAACTATTTTTTCTTCTTCTCTTCTTCGCAATCTTCTTCCTCTTCTTCTTCTTCTTCTTCTGCCCCTTCTGCCTCTTCTTCTTCTGGTTCAGCCGCCTTCTGCTCTTCTTTTGCTGGCGCTAGAGACGTAAGTTATTGGATTATTATTTGACACAAAAAATATTCTGATTAAGTTGTGTAAGTGGTTAAAATAATAATAACTTGTGAAAAGTATTTTAATCATTAGGATTTACGGTACGTGCTTTTGATAAATAAATAGTTGAGCTGAATTATTAAATATATAAATGTAAATAATAAAGGGAAAAGTTTAATATGGCAATAAATATAATAATACAAGGGCCATAACCTTGGTATGTATAGGAAAGCGATAAGCTACTTACAACATGGACCTACCTCTTATAATAACTTTCTTCTACTACCATCCATAAAATCCCAATTGCTTCGCATAATTACTCTGATTATGATCCATAAAAAAGCTATCTAAATTAACGTAAGTATCGGGAAACATCTTCCCAATAGATTTTGCAACGACTAACTTAGTTGGTTTAGCGACTAACTTCGTTGGCTTAGCAACTAATTTTGTAGGTTTAGCGACCAATTTAACTTGTTTAGCGACTAATTTTGTAGGCTTAGCCGCGATAGGTTTGAACCTAAACTGGTTGAAAGCGGAATGGAATGGCTGGAACCGGTATTCGACGGGTTTTTCTAGTTCAATCTGGTTTGGTTTCGAAGGTGGTGATTGGTTGAGTGCAGACTTGGCGGGTTTTGGTGTGAATACGTTGGTTTCAATGAGAGCGTGAGTTGGTTCTGGGGCAGGGGTGAGCGGAGGTTCTTCATGGAGGTGCAAGGGTTGTTCGCTGGTCACTTGAATAGGGTCCTGGTCGGAGCTGGCCCACTCTGAAATATATGAAAGATCTCGCTTTACGAATCTCGTTGATTCGTCGACGAGCCATGAAACAAAGCCATAGATTATACTGGGTAAGCGAATATGCTTCTTAAGTACTATTATTTTGTAAGCTAGCTTCATAAATCTATATAGAAAGAGACTGTGAAAGGAAACATTAAATTTTGGAGAATTCGAAAGCTTAATATTAAGCAAAGAAATGCGTTGTAGTGTCAGAGATAAAGTGCTGGGCTGAAACAAGTGATAGGGAATGAAGATACTTACCCACCTGTTGGTTTTAAGGTACTTATTAGTTAACGTTGGTGCACCTACCTACATATTATCGTAATTCAAAATAATTTTCTACTTATTGTTTTGCTGGTGCAGACAAGACATTTCAGTATTCATTTAGTTTCAAAAGATTATTTAGTGAAATTCAACCTGATAAAAAAAAAATATGCGAACAGGCTACAGAATTTATCTTAAAAAAACAACAAAATAACATATATCTATTGTTTCATTAATCATTTGAATTCCTTAATATTCTCCATCTTCTTCATTCTTAATTGGCTTTTGGGTTTTTTGTAAAGATTTTTTAGTCGTAATGTCAAGTCAGTAATAAACTACCGTAGACTCGTTTTGAGAAACTTTCAGCTAAACGATTGTGAGAAAAGCAAGGTAGGTAGTGTTAGTCAAGTCAAATTAGTGATATTAAGTGAGATGTCAAGTAATAGTCAGAAGTAGTCACAGTCAGATAGTCACAGTCAAGATCGTATTGAAAAAACAGAAGTAACAAAAACAATATTTTATTTTTTCACACTTTCTGTCGACACTCTATGGCTTTGAGACATCGCACTTAATTTTGTATGTTAGTATCAAAGGAAACTGTGTTGCGTAACATGCAACGCAACAAGCAACGTAACATGCAACGTGTTGCAGTAGCCGTGGAAGGAACTTACTAGATTTTCATGTTGCTTTGTTGCGTTGCGATGTTACAAGGTTCGTTTGCCATCCGGCATTATTAACATTTTTGTAGTATAACTATAAAGTTACACATATACAAAACTGGAACCATTCGGGACCTCGTATAAAAGTAAAAAATGTTTGAAAACATAACAGATATCACATAAACCTCGATCTTGAAGCACTCCTAACTATAAAAACATTTTTTATTTACATCTTAGTAGAAGTAACTCTATGTGTAAGTTAAGATTAGAATAGGATATGCAAAGTGGTGAAATAAATATTTTAATGCTAAAGTATCCTATCCTAATAATAACGTCTAGCGTTTGTTCTGGGATTCTCAAACTTTTTTATTTTGTTGATTTTTTGATGACAGGAGGAGCTAGGAATCTATGAAAGGTACATGTAATAATGAGAAGGGATGATTTTTAAAGAAGGGATGAAAAGAAAAAATGGTCATTCGAGTTACTAGCAAATGAATGACAAATGGAAAGTGGTGTTTTAAAACGTGAAGGTAAGCAAAGCTAGGATGTATTCATGACAATTAAAAAAAAATGGTAGCTATAAATGGACCAAAAAAAAACACAGGAAAGTTATAGAAAGTTATGGAAAAAAGATAAGGTATAGACACATTGAAAAGGAAAGTCAAAAAGCAACAACTTAAAAAACTTAATCGAATCCCAGAACTTAGACACCTAAAACCTTATTGTTACTAGTGGTGGTAGTCCGACTGTAGCTGGTGGTAGTATTCCTGACTGTCCTGCTCTTGGCTTTGAGGAGCAGCCTGGTACTGCTCGGGCGCCGTACCTTCGTGAGAAGCATCCTTGTGCTGACCTCCAAGCCCGGCTGCCGCAGCCTTGGCCGCTGCTGCTGCAGCGTTAGCCTGGGCCTGTTGAGCCGCCGCCTGGAAATAAATGGTGTTTTTACTTTAGCTTTGTGGCGTGATGTTAATGTAATTGGTACCTAATAACCTATTTCTACAGTCCTAAGAATGAAAGGCTTGTGCACATATCGAAAAAAAACCACACTGATAATTGTTATTGTAGAATATAATAGATTGAGAAAAGATTATAAGTTTAACAGACCAGCGCCTTGTGAATAAGATTGAGAAAAGATTTCCAAAAGATAAAAAGAAAATAAAGAGAAAAGTGAGATCAACAGGTTTATTAGGAGACAGCAAGAAATACATAGAGTTAACGTAAAATAAATAGCTTTTCTTCCTGCACATCGTCTCAGTAGAACATGGAAATGGTAATGTCCTCAAAAATGTACGCCTTTGAGTTCCGCTGCACTTCCTGTTCAGGGAAATGTCACTCATTATTATTTGTAATTTTCAACTAACCATGGCAAACATGAAAATTCATGAATTCCTACAACCATTGTGTACCATCTGATGGTAAGAAACTTCAGCCAGTTTCGAATAAGTCAGCAATATCGATTAATGTAATTTTAATTCAAAATCGATAAATTTCATACCATATGAATCTGGATAAAGCAGTCAATCAAACTTATTGCTCAAAATAAATTTGTGATGATTGATTGCCATGAACATGCCCTTCACATGAACACTCTCTAGACATTATTCCCAGTTAACCACCCCATTTTCATACCAAGCACAACAACTAAACTCAGAATTTCTATCCGCCATACCTGAGCCTTTCTTGCCGCCGACTGCGTAGCCTCGAAGTCGATCCTGACTCCATGAAGCTGCTCCTGCAGCGCATGTAGCCTCTGTCTGGCAGCTCCCACCATGGCGGTCTGGGCACCGAGCTCACCTGCAGCTTGGGAAGCTGCCTCGTTGGCGTTCTCTGATGTCGCTTGGGCAGCGTTCAAGGCTGCTTGGATTACGTTCACCTGAAAGATTTTGGGTGTCAGGTTAAATATTTCAAAAAATTAGCTCAGCTGTACGTGGTTTCGGAAGTAAACTAACATCCATAATAAGTGATTTAATTTTGTCAGGATCACGATTCCAAAACTACAATCCTAAGAGAATCTGGGAGGGGTAGAATAAAATGAAAAGTACAATGACAATGCTGGTCAATACCGAGATATGACCATAAACATGTAATGATAAAAAAAAATACTTTTAAAAAAAGAGCAATTTCTTACAAAATATAGAGAGCGAAAGTTATCAAGTTCAATGTACAATTACTCTCTAACCGTGAATTAAGAGGAAGGTAACGCGGATTGGTTACAATGTTAAGATCAAATTACATCATGTGGGGCATCTAGTTTCAATATTGGATTTCTACATGCTCCACAACATGCTAGATGTGTAGATTTTTTAAAATTAAGTAATTACGCAAATTCGCTTTATTCTACCAGTTCTACCACGAGTAATGAATTTAATACTTAGTAAAATCGGTAAAAACTTGAATATTAATAAAGATTATCAAGAAGAACCGTACATAATCACCATAACAAATGTGATCTAAAGCAAAAATATATCAACACTGGAACAAATAAATCGAATCCATACAGTTCAAAAGGAAGTCATTGACATCATTATAAATGACAACGGCATCAAATACAAATGCCTAAGACCTTGGACTCTGAACGGCAATTTAAATAATATCTAAACACAATAAAGGCACAAAATGGACCGAAACGTTGTTCTAATTAAAATGTGTCGCAAACAAAACTGAAGAACGATAAAATCAGTGCTTGCAAAATGTTTCGGCTCAAACCGTTACGATTTCTTGATTGGATTTCTCAAATTCTGACGAACTTGGGAGGAATTAACTTTATGGCGCAAACTTTATTAAAAGGAAAATATAAAAACAAAATGTAAAGTGCAAAAGGATGAAGTAAGTGGACGTGATATGTTCTGATTCACCAACATTACATAGAGAACGTAGCCAAGGGGACAGTTCGGGAAGAATTTGAAGATCAGGGGGATCATTGCTAATCGTCCTTTAAAAGTTGACCTCTTATGCAATCAGTTCATAGCTAGATTCAATTGTGCCTAATAGGTCTTATTGACAGATAATGATTACAAATGAAGTTTTTTTAAATTGAATGCAACCGTTATATAATCGTCTGATTATGGTAATCGGTCACTGTGCTGTGACTGCCTAGACCAAATTAGTCAATAGGCTGATATTACTGAAGCATTAAAAGAAAATAAAGACGCAACGTTTATTGATGTAATCACGAAAAAAAAAATGATGATGTCTGAAGAATTTATGGCCATAATCATCCATTCTTAGATGCATCTTTTTATCTCAGTTTGAATTCCACCAAAACTTCTAATTCTAATAAATTAAAAAATTATAAATTGGTGCGTAGAATAACGGATGCCTACGTCATTATAACTATTTGTATGCCAAATTGTTTTCTTTATAGGTATACTAGCTGTCCCTGCGAACTTCGTTCCGCCTTATAATTTTTTTTTTATTTTTTTTAATCTAAACCATCCTCAAAGCCACTGTAACACACACAACAAATTTCATTAAAATCGGTCCAGCCGTTTAGGAGGAGTTCAGTGACATACACACGCACAGAAGAGTTATATATATAAGATTTTGATATAACTTTACTTACAGAATATTAACCAATTTTTTTATTCCTATTCCAATATTTTTAAAAGATCGTTGCACGAGCGTGAAGTTTATTGCGCCTACTAAGTTATAGATGATATTATTGTCAATCATCCCGATGAAGTGTGCTCACGCAGTGAAAAATGAAATAATTTGGTACAATAATGGGACTATAATTGAAACATCGGCTGAACTGAATAATACAATTGTCATAGCAGTCTTTAAAGAGGTCAAAGTTGAGAAATACTATTCCACTTTCGACATTATCTTCCATTAATTTCTTCCATAATTACAAACTTAATATAAACTCCTTTATATCCAGTACCTCGAATAGAAATACTCAATCAAAATTACAACATGATTAGCAATGGCTGACAACAAATCACCAATTCTTTCCTAAGATCTGTCTGTTGCAAGAACGAACCGTTTTTCTTTCCTTACTTAGTTACTAAACACCATAACATAAAAGTAAATCAATTACATGGCATTGCAAAGTTCAAATTAATATGTTTTTGCTCACATTTTGCCACGTAATATTTGGAAACTGAAATTCAATTAATTTTGCGCGGGAGTTGCATTTGTGTCATAATGAAAATGACCAAAGTTTGATACGTCCAGATAAAATAAAAATTGGTGGTTTAAAATTAAAATTGGTATGAACAGACTAGATACTCCAAGACATATAAGGTCTTTAGATTATTTCGAGCATCAAGAGTGGCATGCATCCTCATGACACCATTTATAACAGGAAACAACCATGATGACATTTCTATGCTAACCTTTCTGGATGTTGGATCCATCTTTACAATAATCTACAATTTACTTATGGCATATCTTCAGTATTATCCTAGCAATCTAGTAACCGAATTAAATCACATGGCACTGACAAATTATTTGAAAATAACCAAGATGTTGATGATGCTGATCGCATAATCCAACTCACTGCAGACGGCTTACTTTCTTCTTATACCTATTATCTTTCACTAAGTATTGAATTCGAATGCAATGAATTTCAAAATGCAAGATAACAGCCTAATTATGTAATCGTATAGGCCATTGAAAAGATAATGTCTTGCAGAAGAACATATTTATGTATGTGGACTTAAAGAGATGTGATTACGCAAAAAAATGTGTTAGCTTGTGCTCTACATAAACGGTGATCTAAATCTTATGTTCTATTTCTTTCTTTTCTTGTGCAACTTCAATACCCATTATAATAATATGGCTTTTAACTTCCACATTGTCAACTATTCAGTTAGTGGCATTACCAATTTCTGCCACTTATTGTTTGTATTGCCACGTACTGCAAAATAAAACTATGTGCGCGATCAATTCATTTCCCAAAGCAAGTGGACCGAGCGATTGCGTAAGTCCGTAATGATAATTGACTTTCTGATATCTTTCTTCAATGTTTTATATTATTTTTTCGTAAAACTCATTTGTACCGATTTGCACAACGAGTTTTTTGTACATTTCGTTGTTAGTCGCGTTGCTGTTTTTATTATCTTTAAAAGTTACTTTTAGTGTCACCGTTGCGTTATTTTTGTTGTAAAACCCTGACAGCGGCTCTCTGGTTTTTTTAATTAGTTCATTGCCAAAATTATTGTGTATTATACTGGACCAGTTTGCGCAATTGTTGTAAATAATTTGCATTTTTTGAGTAACGCTGTTTGGCCGTGGACGGAAAGTGTTTCACTTGTTCTTGTCATTTTTATTGCTTGTAAATATTTGTGCACGCTTTATGTTAAATGAAAAGATGCCGTTTGGAAAGATTGCTAAAAAAGCTAAATGAATAACTTTTTTAGTTTATGTAGCAACAAAAGCCTTTAGAGATAATCATAATTAGAAATCTTTATTTATCGCAGACACTGATTTATAATATGCATAATCTTAAACAGAAGAAGGTGCCCGAGATAGGAGTGACATTAGCGAACCCTCCTAGATAGGGCACATTAATTTACAAAACAGAGTTCAGTTAATATACGTAAAACAAAAGACCGAAATTGCAATTAAGTAGCAAATAAGAATAACCTACGAAATTATATTTGATATCGTCTCCAAAGCTTTTTCAATCTCACGTACCTGGTGCATAGCTTGCTGGGCGGCATTGGCAGCAGCCTGCGCGGACCTCTTAGCCTGCTGCAGCTGCATCTCTTCGCCCTGAAGCCCGACCTTTGCATCTCTGACCTGCTGCTCCAACCCTGAGAGGATAACCTGTTTACCCGCAAGGGCAGCTTGGGCTGTAGCACTAGCTTGTGCAGCAGATTGGGCCAGGGTGTTCTTGGCTACGTAGGCAGCTTGGTAGCCAGCAGCAGCTTGGTTTCCTAAAGCAGTCTTAGCTTGGTTTGCTGATCCTTGGGCGATGGTTCTAAGACCACTTCCTTGACTGAAGCCCTTCTTGCCGCCGTTACCGCCGCTGGCTGCTGCCTTGACGTCTTGGATGTATGCGTCGTAGTGGCTGGCTGATTCCTGAGGGTCCTGGACCTGTGGAGCCTGTTGCTGCTGCTGTGCTGAGTGGTCGTAGTCGTATTCATACTCGATGGGGGAGCTGTCGCGGGCGACGGGTGCTGAGGCCGAGAGGGAGATGGTGCCTGGAAGAATGGGGCTGGTTAGTATAGAATATGAAATGTTTAAAAAGGTCTATTGTTAGAAAGAAGGCGGACTAATGAGATAACGGCTAGTAGATATATGGATGTCAAGAAGAAGGCGTGCTGCGCCGAAATTAAAAAAAAACAAAGTTGGTGGATAAAGTTTATAATAATATATTCAAATACATATCATATCCATATCTTTATTGGGTTAAGTACCAGCAAAACTCATTTCCATTATTCTATTTGCAATCATAGACCTTCGCATTTAAACATAGTAAAAACATACTTTATCAAAAACAACTGTCTCTACCACTTTAAGACAATTAATGCCTCTCAAAAACATGTTTATCAAAAAGGACTATTTTTGGTGCAAGGATAACAAAGCAGGTGCAAGGAAACACTGAGTTACTGAAACTCGCTCAAACCAGATTTGTGCATTCAGTAATAAGCTTAACAACCGTAATTATTATCGATTTAATTAAAAATGTTGTAATTATCAGAAATTCTTTTCATATAGTGTCTTTTACTTTTGACATTATAAATGTTGAATACATCGCGGTATGACTGGCGCAGTGACTCAGCGGTTGGTTTTTACGCTACGGTGCAGGTTCAATTCCCGCACCGATTAAATAGCCCACAATCATGCTAGCATATTATGATCTAAGTATGTCAATATATACGCGCTCACGACATGTTAAAAAAAAACCCCGTGTGGCAACATTGCAAACAGGGGGAGAGATTGACGTATTGATAGTCTGGAAAACGCATTTTACATTGTTCACGCTTCTTCCCTAGATAACAATGGAAATTCTAATTTATCGATCGTAAGTAGTGAACTCATAACTATTAAGGTATTTAACGTGTTTATGCGCATGCGTTGAGGAAACAAAGCAAACCGATCTAGCGTGAGGAACTTACGCGTTTAACTTCCGAACACCCGAAACTATTTGCGCTGTTATATAAACTCGATAACGTGATATAATTGTATGTAATTAAATTCGTTTTAATTATTGCTTTTGTTAATTAGATGCTTTTTTTGTTTTGGGGTAAAACGTGTTCTACAGTGATTGAAATCGATTTAACTGAATGTATGTGTTTGAGTTTGTTTTTCATAACTTCACTACATAGTATAAAACAAAGTCGCTTTCTCTGTCCCTATATTCCTGTGTGCCTAAATCTTTAAAACTACGCAGCGGATTTTGATGCGGTTTTTTTTAATAGATGGAGTGATTGAAGAGGAAGGTTTATGTGTATAATTTGTCGACATATTATGCGGGCGAAGCCGCGGGCGGAAGCTAGTATAAATGGCAGTACGTGCAAATTTTCTCCGGCCGGGAGTACGAAAAGATTTTCGTTTCTGGTTAAGTTTGACCGTCCATATTGATTTATGTTTGTTGATAACTTTTTATATACCTACGTGTACATATAATTAATAACGGCTAGCTTTTAAATTATGTAAATAATTATCCTAATAAATAAAAGTTAAAAATGAGATGCTTATAAATAAAACTTATAAATGAGTTGCTTTGAGAAACAACTAATTGGCCTACTTCTTCTATGATAAATTGATAAAAACAAGACAAGATGCTGGGGAGCCAGCATATGCAGTTTATTTCATAGATTCCAGAATCATAGACAAAATAGAGATGACCAATTAATTCAGGAATCAATTGAATCAGTTGATTAAATTAGATAATTAATTAACATAAGTCTTAGACAGGTGGGTAATCAAATATCTCACGAAAATTGAGGAAGAAAATGGTATTTTATTTCAGTTGCAACTTCTGACAAAACATCGCACTGAAGCATTCTAATTACCATTACATGGGAAAGCTAAGCGGAAACGGATATAATTGCACTTTCTGTTATGTTTTGTTATGTATGGGTTTGCAGGGCGAATTGAATTAGTTATCTATTTTCTTTTAACATATTTTCTTTCTTTACCTACCTAGTGTTTTTACAAGATGGTTTAATAATACGTTTTTATAAGTTCCTGAAATTTCTCAACAGCATGTGAAGCTAAGTCAGAGGCCCATGGGCAGCATAAAAACTCTGACACCAGGTTAGTCAATAACCACACGCCAAGAAGAAGACGATAAGTTCCTGATCATCTTGCCTAATTAAATCATAATTTAAAGAGGCACTAATTGTGTGCCGTTATTTCCCAAATAGGAAAATTGGATGGAAATGATGATGATTATAGTTTTTTGTTTTATAAAGTTTATGATTTTAAATAGATGTTGTATGTCATTTCTTTTGTAATTTAGAGATTATTATTTATTTATTTTATGGTTTAAGTTACTTTATATTTTTTAAACTTATCAACGAGATTTAATTAATATTCTTTGAATAATTCTTACCCATGCATAATAATACAGCTGTAAAGGTCTTCATTTTCGCTACAGTCGAACTGAAATCACACCGTTCATGAATTTAATTAAACACTCATTTAGAAAATTGATTAATAAAATTTAAAAGCTATTTTATTCTCAAATTCAGCAATTTATAAGAAAAGCGCTTATAATTTATTTAAGACTGTAATTTACAGATTTTTAACACATTAATTGTTAAGTTAAAAATAGTCAAAATCTAGCAAATTTTTTTAACACTATTTATTCACTCCAAAAAATCTAGAAAAAAATGCTACTGAAATCAAGCACTAGGTAAGTTCACTTGAATACCTTCCAATACTTTCACAAACGTTTGATATATTTCGGTTTAGGTCGGGGGTAGGTAGGCCCCGCGGTGCGGACTGTGAGGCAATGTACTCTCGGACAGAAACCACTTGTATTTATAGTGATTACTCTACGGAGCGAAAGACTATCGGCCGCAGAGGAATTGTATAGAGCGGCGAGTTGGAAAAAGATGAAGAAAGGTGCGCTATTGTTTGGTTAGTTGGACAGTGAAGCTCGGCATCCCACAGTTATTGTGTCTGCTACCAGTTGAAGGAAAAACTTTAAAAAAACCTTAGTCTCAAAGAAAATTCAGCATGTCTTTCAATGCTTTTCTTTTTATAGTGCAGTTCTGGTGAAATGCCGAGTATAAACTATATCTACGGATTTGACTCCCATCACGTGTAGGGCATAAAGGCCAGCATTATGTTACACTTCTGTTGTAGATTATAATTTAAATCGACTTTATTCCTAAATCATGGACATCTCTCATTCAATTTTATGTACAGTATTACTATGTCACGGATAAAATTGCAATTTTATAACAGGTATAATTTGGTAGGCTCCATGTAAAATACTAGTATTCAGCTGCATCCGGTTACACTGGAAGCCGCCCCCAACAGTTGGGAAAAGTCTAGGCAGATGATGACTTAGGTATAATTTCAAAACTCCTTATCATGTTTTGAAAGAATATAGGCCCATGGGCAGCATAAAAACTCTGACACCAGGTTAGTCACTAACCACACAATAAGAAGAAGAAGAATAGTATTTTTTTAACGTATTACATGGAATTGTAATATATGAATGCACAGGTATTTTTTTTTGTGAAAAGTTCCACCGTCACTGTGTCACTTTTACGGCCAAGAATATGTCAATAGGTATTATCCTCTCTTATGTTATCCGTAACAGTTTCGCACACAATCTTGGGGTGCAAATTGTAGAAAAATAAATTATATCATTGTGCTAACCGTGGCTCGGGCACGCCCGTCACCATGTCATAATGTTTGGTCAATCACATGCAATACCCTGATCCTAAGCGTTGCTTGCATTCGGTTTTATATTTTAATGTAATTCTGAACACTTAGAAGACAGTTTTGGATTGTCATCAGCAGGAGAGAGAGGGTAGGGGCCCGTCAGGTCCGAGCCTGCCGGGTAAGCGGGATTGTCCGAAAGGGTTACCGCTACCCCGGAACATAAAGGGCTACGGAAGGAACATGGATGGGTTTTAGTCAGTAAGAGTCCGACACTCCCTAAGCTTCTGCTCCCAGAGCGGGAGAAGTCATTCGATGATTTCCAACGCTCAAAAAAAAAAAAAGAGAGAGAGGGTCCAGGCAGTGACGGAAGAAAAGAAACGAAGATTATTTAGTTCGACATCACATGCGTGTTATAACTTGGCGTTGTCGTCCGGACCAGCCAGCCGTTAAATTGTTCACAACTTTACATTCATCCCTAAGTGTGCCGTGTGGCTGGTCGTTTTGGTCTACTAGTGACTTCTGGTGAATATGGATGGAGGGAAATATCGTGCATTGGTTAACCTATTGAATTTTCAAAAACTTAGCAATAGCTATCCCTAGTTGTCAGCTGTCCACAAGAAGAAGTAAACAAAAAACTCCTATGGAGCTTCATAATAGTCCGAAGTTCTATAAATACCTACCGTTTCATAGGCAAGTTCGAAAAGTTAAGTTAAGTATTCTATGTTAGGTTTTATATATCTGCATGTTATTTTATTTCAAACACAGACAGACCTTACTTTGTGTTACATTATTATTTCACCAGTACTGCTGTCAAAACGGTGGAGTAGGAAAACATTTACAAAAAAAAAAAGTATATAAGTAGTTTATCAGCCATCTCGTTACCATAACACAAGCATTAGGTTGCTTAGCTTGGAACTATATGGCGTTGTGTGAAATGTTCAAGAATATTATTATATTATTGTGAGGAAACCGGAATGTTCCACCTAGTATTATGGCACGCTCCCTCTCACAGAGAGAAGGTCTGGGTCATAACCACCCTATGCTATGCCTAATTCTCAAATTCTTCAAAATCAAACCTACATATAAATTTATTTTTAAAATTTGTTTGGTTCAGAATTCAGCAATACGAATACCGTTCACTGACGCAACCATTAGGTCCTCTCGTGTGCATGTGACGGGGCAAGCGGTGCAAGTCTGGTATATTGACAAGAGTGATGAGTGGGAGCGTGTGTGATGAGGTGAACATTGTTATGTTCACCTCATTTTATTATCTTCTCTCACGGCTTAAATCTGTTGATGGAGGCAGACTCGTAAAAAGTGAAGTTATCCAAGATCTATTAATTGTTGACTAAAGTAGATACTTAATTATCATTTTGTTGTATTTTTTCCTCAATTAAAAAGCGAAAGCCTAGAGGCACAGAGGTAAGTTCGTTCGCAGATTTTCGCGTCATTGATCCTAATGTTTTTCCTATTTTTGGCAACAAGAATTTAAATTAGTTTGTCAAATGGAGCATGGAACGAGTATTGTTAGAGAATTAGAAATATTATTCTTTGCAAGAATACGGAATAGCGGCTCTTTAACGGCACCAGTTACCTAAATTGTCAAGTTTAGGATTTCCGTATTTCGCTTGCTTTTACCCGCGCTTTCGCCCGCTTAGAGGTCGGAAATTACTTAACTCACGGGAAGTGCTACTGTTCTGAAAAGGTAGGTAATAAAACTATAACCTAACCCAGTTCATGGACTACCTTCATCAAAATCTGTTCAGCCGTTTAGATGTGAAAAGTATAACAGACAGACAAACAGAGTTACTTGCTCATTTACTTATAATATTATAGTATAGATATTATTATTATGATTATACAACAACTCCAAAATCGCAAAAAAACATCTGTTTCCTACATTTTGACGAGTCACGTGACCAAAAATGTAGAAAACAGCTGTTTTTTTTTGCGATTTTGGAGTTGGTCCCGTAGTAAAAGTTGTTCAGTTTGGTGGTCTGTAGCATATGCTTTTGTATGTATATACCCTTTCGGTTACACCCAGTAAAGGTAAACCCAGGTACACAGCACCCACCCATACCATAATTGTAGTTAAGCAATACATAAGAGTATTCTACAAATCATCTGTCTTCCCCGTTTATAAAACCAACATGATTGATAGAATTCGCATTCAATTGCACGTGTGCATTTGCATCTATAACGAGTTGCTTTTATGTACCTACTAGGTATACTTTTTCAGCGCGTTCCGTTGCGTGTTTACAAGCGATCAGTAACAACATCACTTTTTGTAACGGTACTGAAAACGCGATGTATAGACGCCAGCACATCAGGCTATCCATTACTGACAAATTTTCTCAATTTAAAATGAGCTTTAGAGTTTTGTAATAAAGTTGAAAAACAATCAAAGAAGTTTGACAGATTGAGGTAAGTTGATGTGCTGGCCTCTTTACCTATTACTAACTCTGTAGTCAAATATATTCTTTATGGTAATATTTATTACGTCATTGGACTAGAAGAGGAGTGTATTTTCTCTTTGTCATCTTCATGTAAAGGCTCAATCAAACAATAAAGAATAAGACACACACAACCATATTCACATCTGGTGCGCAGGGTTCGGGCTAGCTCCAGCGGCATCCTGAGGGCATTCGCGCAGAGGTTCGATTGCCAGTACCTGAACCATTGCTGTATTGTTCACATATTGCGCAATCGAAGTATTTTGTTTATGTTTAGAATAATTATGTTTATGTTTTGTGTTTTTATTTTATTTTTTTATTTTATTGTATGTGTATTTTTGTTTTGTATGTACTGCCTATGATCCTGTGTTGGTCGAAATAAATGATTTATTATTATTTATTATTATTATAGCTTTGCCATTCTTGGACTTTTTTTTTTTTAAAGCTGGGAAATCATCCAATGACTGCTCCCGCTCTGGGTGGAGCGGAAGGGAGTGTCAGACTCTTACTGACTAAAACCCATTCATGTTCCTTCCTTAGCCCTTTGTGTTCCGGGGTAGCGGTAACCCTTTCGGAAAATCCCGCTTAGCCATTATTGGTCTGGAACCTATGTCAATAAAATTGTAGTGCTATTCTGTAAAAATCTCACCGTGATAACGTAGGTGAAGTGAGATTAAAGTGAGCTGTCAATGGTGTCAAACCCTAGCATTAGGTGGAACGACAGCTCACTTCAAGTTTTCATGGTGAGATTTTTACAGTATCGACCGGTCGTGGTTTTGTCTCGGGGAGCTCGATCAACTTGGCCTGGACCAAGAGACCACAGGGTATTTTCCGAGTTGACAAAGTAGCGCGTATAGCTAGATGGACACCGCGGCAGCCTTGGAGAATGTGTCCGCTACAAATGCCAAAATATGCCAATCTGATATAGGTAACCGATATAGCAAAACTTTATAACACAGATATTAATCATAATTATTTTATTGATCGGGCAGTGTAACCTTCAGATTTAGACTATGGTCTAAATGCAAGTTTGTCCTTCTTGATAACAAAAGTACATAGCGTATCATAGCGTATCACTTCAATATTACTTTCATATTTGTTTCAAAGACAAGTAATGGCAACAATGACATTTCCTTTAAGTACCAAAAGAAGAACTATAATTTACTGCTGACTAGATATTAAAAAAAACAAGGTTCACATATGACAAAAATATCGATGAACAAATAGGACATTATGAAAAAAATATATACGAGCATAATTAGAAAATGTATGTACTTTTCTTTGCAAACAAGAATTAGGATGCAGAGTCCTCTTAAGTAACATGGTATTGCATCAGTTTCTACAATTTTAAATACTAGATTTCTTTAGCTCAATAGACGCTGAGGTTTCTATGTGATATTCAGAAATAAGTTCAATAATTTTCGAGTAATTAAGCATGTAAAATAGTTTTAAATTAAATATTAGGTACACTTTTTTCCCATTTACACTGAAATATCTTTTCAGCGGAAATAGGCACAGTTATTAGTATAGAGCTTCAATAGATAGATAATTTTACAAGGAACCTTGTGGTATATTTAAATATGCCTTGTGTACATACTTGCATGTTTAACGGTTCTTAGACATTTATACAATGTTACAAACAGTAATTTTATTTTTCAAATAAAACTTTAAATAACGAAGCGATTTGCGACTCTCATAAAAGAAAAAGTACGCAAAGGAGATAATTTTTTGGGCCTTTTCTGAAAGTGAACAACCGGACAACGAAAAAAAATGGTACGTGTGGATAGTGTTCTAGTCGTTTGGAGCAATCGTTAATATCTGGCACTTTCAGAAAAGGCCCAAAAAATGGTCTCCTTTGCCTAGCTACTTTTCTTTTCGTGAATTCGCGCGAAAAACGTTTATTTGGCGTGAATTCGCGCGAAAAACGTTTATTTGGCCCAAAAATGTATGGAACCTGAAAGTTTGCCTTTGGTAAATTATTATATTTATCCATGCGTAGTTTACTGAATCAATTATAAATTATAATGTTAATCACTTTAATTATTGCTGTCAAATTCGATAGACTTTATTTAATGAAGGAACACACACATTATATATTTGTACAAAAACTTATTAGAGTTATTAGGTATTATGATGGAAGGAGTTTGAAAGGAAGTTAAATAATATCTTATGTAAAGAATATTAAGCGAAGTAAATAACATCATCATGTACGTAAAGCGGTTGCATGTAAACGTATGTACTTATGTTTCTTTAAGGTTTCTTATTGATCTATGTACAGGCCAGGTATGATGCATTGGGTGGCGGAAAATTATAGTACCAAATGTACCATATCATTGACGTGCACAGCTTTCCTTGTAGCAATTGTTTTTTTTTTATGATGGGAAAACTCTTTTCTTTATTGTGCGTCTCAGAAAGCGCCATAAACAAGAAAAACATTTTCCAAGCATACCAAAACGCCCGTTTCCTGGGTACTTGATCCCGCTTTCACTATTTGGACATAGAGGTAAAGAAAGTTTTTTGTTACTGACTAAAACCACTCCGGTATCCCTCTCACACAACCCCCGGCTGGTGATGGCCCCCATAGCGGGGATAGTGAGGTAGCCTTCCCCTGCGATGTCTTAGAGAGGCGCACGCGGAACACAGCGCACCGCCCCCTCGGGTCTTGATGTGTGGGGGGCGACAGATGTCCCGAAGGCCTTTGCTCTTGGACCCATTTAGAAGGGCTGGAAGAAGGCGTTGTCCGCCCTCTGTCGATGGCCGGTGCGCCTGCTGTGGGCCGGGTTAGAGGAAGTGATCTCCCAACCCCTTTCCGCAGTCTCTGCGAGATGATTGCCTCTCAGTAGGATACCACCGCGTCCTAGCACTCCTCGCTGCCGACCATTGAGTTCACAACGGCCGGCACCGACAGGTATATTCCTGAGATGAATGTGGTTGAACCTAGCCTAACAGATGAACGGAACACGTAAAAGGTGCTTTTCTTTTGTGTTAAAATTTTAGCCCAAATCATACAAAAGAACAAAATTTTCTCAATTTCCAAGAGTTTTGCCGGAGTCTCCTTTCACGAGGCCAGTACAAAAGAAAACCTACGAATGTTGACAATAGTTCAGCAAATCAACTGTGAAGCCTGCTGAAGACATTCGAAAGCCTCTCCGTGAGGAGTCGTGATGACAAAGCATGATGATAATTGTTCAGATCGTGAATTAGGAAAGTTATTTGTATAGTTATCGAAATTGAGTCTTTATTTCGTTATGTAAAACTATTATTTAAACTAACAATAGCTTATGATTTAACCTCATTTGGCATAAAGTGCGCGACTCCTGGAAGCATGGATAGAGTTGTTTAAATGTAGGACACATTCAGCGACCGTTCTTTGACTTTGCCAAATAAAAGTAAGCGTCTCTTAAGCTTAAGAGACGCTGCCTTCATTGTTAAAACAATAGAGGGAGTCGTGCCCTATATTGTTTTATAATCGATACATGAATTTTATTGTCAGTGTAGTCAAGAAAATGTGCAATACCTAAGTAGCATGCTAAGCTGTCTGTAAGTATAATAATATAACAGTTCAATAAAGGTGCCTTTGTGTTTGCCCAGTGTGGTAAATCGTATGTATCTTCTAGTTTTATTTTTATTTGGGGATTGGACCAATTATATAAAATTGTTTTAGGTAGCCGAAAGAATTTGTCGAATGTTGCTAGGACCATAGAAATTACTGCTTGCATATTAATATTATTATTGTATCAACTCAATAAGTTATATGTTCCCAAGGCAATTTAGTTGTGATCGAAAGCTCATTGTCTGTTACCTTGGTGCCTTTTAATTATTTACTCGTTTACAAAAGACCTGTCGTTTTTGAAACCTGGTTGGATTTCGAAAGCTATGAAAATAATGTACATAAAATTGGTAGATAAAGATTCTTTTATTTGCAAAAACATGTTTTTCTTTTTTATTTATTTATCATTTATACAAATTATCATAGGATTACATATTAAATAGCAACCAAAAATCAATGTGTAGCAATAAACATGGTATGATGTTTATTAAGTATAGGTGTTACAGGATATTCTTTGGCACAACATGTTTGACCATGGCTGGTGTACAAATTAGGACGGGAGACCATAAAGACCGACCGTCGGCTTCCTGGCACCATGTCGTTTGTGGCTAAAATATGAAGCAGAACGATTAATATGATTACTTTAGCTTTGCGTGTGTTTATGTACATTTTATGTGCAGTAACATCTAATGTATTACCCAGTTACAGGGCTGTGGAGGCCAGATAGGAAGTCGCTCCATGTAAAATTCTGGTATTCAGCTGCATCTGATTAGACTAGAAGCGGACCCCAACATAATTGGAACTGATGCGCACCTAGTACGACGAGTAAAGAATATTGAGTATTTTCTATGAAAGTGAGAATTTATAATTTGCACCCCATAAGATGCTGATAGCGCCTTAAAATGTCCACCCTCAACCATCACACAATTTCCATGCATAAAAACATACCTACAACAGCTGTCTTGATTTAATATTCCTCCGATAGGGTGCGCGATCACGCGATGGTTTGAGTCCGTATTATATCGAGTAAAGCATCGAGTAGGGACTTATTCGCATGCAAGTAAAACATTCTAAATTAAAACTTTTTAGTGGCGGTTCATCTTGGATTTGCTATTTTGTTTTGTTCACTAAGTTTTTGAAGAAGGAAGAACCACAATACGATACAATTAGTCCTATGTAGGTACGCGTATTTCTTAATTGGAATAAATACTTACTCGGTATTTGTACTAAGTATTTTTCAATACTCGTACGTACTAGATGGACCAAGTACGAAAATTACCTAGTTCGGCACACCTCTCATCCAAACTAGTCTATAGTAGGCAATTATTGTAAGTCACACAAGGTAAATAGGTTATTTTTCACCCGTGCCGAAACCTGTGACAAATTATGCGCAGATGTAATCTTCCGGCCACTGCACTAATACATCTGGCAACTGAGTTATCAAACAGCGAAGATCTAGCATAATGCCTTAGAGAAAACTTGTAGGTTATTCTATATTTAATTGCAGTTGTAGGACTGAACATTGAATAACACTTTATCCTATGATTCGGTTTTCGCCATAGGTATAGCACGGACCTCCATAATCGGATGATAGGTGTAGGTGCTACTACACCTAGGAGAGTTTGCAACTCGTTTAAAAAAAAATCTGATAAAAACCTCAAGTTGTCTATCTTGACATCAGGCCCTGACAGTCAGTATACTACTTTTTATCACAAAAACGCTAACCGAGGCGAAAGTACGCACGCTTCAACCTTGACCCGGCGGACAATAATATACTTACCGTTACGTTATTACAAGTACCAGTAATGTAGATCGATATTACAGCTTTATTTGCGATTTAAACTGTATTAATTATTTGTAATAAGTATTGTGGTTTAAATTAAGCATCAAGTGATGTTGTATGTTACCTAATCAATTGAGCATATTGCCAGCAAAGGTGCTTTACAGTGATGATGAAGGTGTTTTGTGATGATCGATCTTCCATACAGTGAATTCTGCGAGATTGTCCGAAAGGGTACCGCTGCCCCGAAACACTAATGGCTAAGAAAGTAACATGGATGGGGTTTAGCCGATAAGTGTCTGACACTCCCTCCGCTCCACCCTGAGAAGTCATTTGATGATTTCCCATCCTTAAAAAAAATAGTGAATGACAACTGTACTGGCTGATAATATCGGAACAGTGTAACAATTGTAGATAGACAAATAAATGGGTCTCCCTTGTTTTACCGAAAAGAAATTGCCAAATTATCACTTCCCAAACAAATTTTCGCATAATTTCATTTGCCAAATTATTACTTACCAAAAAATCTCTTTACAAATAATTGTTACGAAAACCTATGTTTGGCAAGTGTACGTTTGAACAATAACTTGTTCACCAACTAGTAGTTTTACCATTTTTTATCTAGTCAAATATTTCAGTTGGTATAACATATTTTACGCAAAATTAAATAAGCCAAATATTTGGTGTCGTCAATTTTAAACTTACCATTTCTGTTTAGTCGATTGCGTAGCCAATGACAAAAATTTTGCATCTATATGTTAGTTGCACAGATTATACAAATTAAATTACAATGTGTAAATAAGTGGGTAGATGGTAAATCCCGGTCCGCCGGTGGCCTGTGTTGCTCTATGGGTAAATCATAAATGTCGCGCGATGTGGGTAAGTCATGCAAAACACTATCACTGTGTTTTGTAGCGGAAGTTTATTGAGATTGTTACGATAATATATATTTTCACAGTCGTAGTAATCTCTTTTTTCCATATTTTTTTCTATATAATCTAGTCGTTTCTGGCACTCGCCGGCCGCTGCCGCGGCACCGCTCGCTTCGCTCGCTCGGCTCGTGCCTAGGTGGTCACAGTTTTAACCTAACCTAACCTAACCATTTTTTTTAATATTAATAACCTAATGTAACTAGTTCCATAAATAACCTAATGTCTAGTAACCATAAATTTGACTTGTTTCAGACAAATTCAAGCACATAAGCTTACAAAGAAATACGCAAATGACATCAAATTTAACAAACAAATAAAATGTTCCCAAAAAAAAATTAAAGTCCCAAAAAAATCTTATTTTTGCCTTTATATTTTTGTCATAACAAATCATTTGACCAAACGTTTATTGTCTAAATATTGTTTGCTGTAATAAATCATTTGATTAAAGACCAAAAGCCTTTATGACATTATCCTTGGTAATAATCTGCCAACTAAACATTTGACCAAATGAAAATGTGCGTACTAAAATTATTCTAAATATTACATTGGTATAAAAAAAGGTTGCTAAAATTTGTTTGGGTAATGAAAATTTGGCAAAATCTTTTCGGCAAAACGGCAGGATCCCCAAATAAATATTGGTTACATCACATTTATGTTGGAATTATAATGTGAGAAATATGCAGAACGATCAAAGCGTCCGTAATAAAAAGATTAGTAAATGAAAAAAAAACACATTTTCTTTTTTTTTTAATTTAGTCAAATTCGTCTGCTCGACAATGTAAATAATCCCATGAATGTTGTCAAAATAAAAGGTAATGCAGCTCTTGGTGCGTTACGCAATGGCCCACTGATTTCTGTTACAGTTCGAAGTTTACCTAACTGCCAGCATCATATTAGTGCCACCATGATCTCAATAATTTTCTTCAAATGACCGAAACTTATGAACAACTTTTTTTTAGGCCGCCTCGTTTTCTGAACCGAGGTGAATGACAAAAAAATCTGAATCAAACGGACACTACTAAAACTATGAATAAAACTAAATACCTACTACATTAATAAGTACCGAGGCGCTCGGGGCTAAGTAATAACAGCCGCGCAAGTCAATCCATCAGGTTAAGTTACGCTTGCTGGGGGTGGCCGTGGATGGGTGACCATCTTTTCATCCCGAGACTTCTCCGAGCCCCGGAAAGCACGTTTAGCCGTTGGTCTCGGCTGTCATTTGTGCATCTTTGACAGTCGTTACGATGGTCGTCTGAAGCCCGAAAATCTGACAGCCAGTCTTACCAAGGGGTATCGTATTACCCAGTTACAGTTGTGGAGTTCAGATAGGCAGTCGCTTCATGTAAAATACTGGTATTCAGCTGCATTCAGTTAGACTGGAAGCCGACCCCAACATAGTTGGGAAAAGGGGCAGATTGATTGACTACATTAATAAGTACCTACCTTGTTTATTTTATACCAGATAAGTAGTTCCTGTCACTACTTACTTATTCAAAAATAGACAAAGTAGTTACCGCGTGTTGTCCGTCGCTTGTAAGCGACGTAGCTATCTTACATTATGAATTTTAATTTTCCATGTTAAGTAAATGATCAGGAATTTGGAAACAGTACTATGTGGGTCCTTATGATCAAGAGTAGGCGTACTTAGCTCATGCAAAGAGAACCTTACATACATCAAGCAGCCTGGAAAGTAAGCGGGATTGGCCGAAAGGGTTAACGCTACCCCGGAACATACAGGGCTAAGGATGGAACATGGATGGGTTCTAGTCAGTAAGAGTATGACACTCCCTTCCGCTCCACCCAGAGCGAGAGCGATCATTTGACGATTACCCACCCTCAAAAAAAAAAGTCTGGGTAAATGACTCTAATTGCATTCGATTTTAGAATTGATAACTACTACTATAATTCAATATAATATTGACAGCTTTCAGGAAATTTTCCCTAAAAGCAATGCCACGTTGTATAACAATGCTGATTGTCTGGCCAAAAAATAAGCCCGCCTGGTCACGGAGTCAAAATTTCGAAATTGAATATCGACACGTCCTCTTGATCGAAAATTCAAAATTAATTCTTATTTTCTTATGCACCACTGAAACGTGCCCAGGTAGGTAGGTATCTTAATTTTTACCCAGAAAGTGTCTATAATAGTGATTGCAGACAATACAAAAATAAAACGTCGGAAATGGATTCCGCATTGTTATTAGATCAATTTGTAATGCGACAATACCCTCTACTTTTTTCTTTATTTAGACCTAAACGATACGATATTGCATTAAAACGACACTAAAAATATTTATATTGAAATAAAAATATTGTTGGGACAGAAATCTCAGTTCCTAACAGCAATTAAATTAATTCATTACAACAAAAGTCCATTTTACGGCCAAGTTCGTTTAAAAAGAAAGAGATATCCTCAAATCTTGTAACCAACAGTACGGCCAAGCTATAAAGAATTACCTAAGGGTTTTTTTTTTCATCAACGTCATCCGTTTCTGGCAATTCAAATCAAAAGTATTTCGCCGTGAAACAAACAAAGATTCATGGGTATGTTTTCGGACTCTACCGATTATTACCTAGGTTCCCATGGTGCTGATCTTCTCCCATAAGGGGGTTCTAAGTGTCTTCACCCGCGGCCCTGGCTATGGGTAGCGACCACCTAAGCTCTTTCGCCGGATGAGAGTTGAATTGGTGGCGTGTACGGTGTACCTTTTATAGGTACTTTCTGGTAGGTACCTATTACGGAAAATGATACCTCAAACTGCAGTCACATCATCTGCCTAGCATTTGCCCAACTGTTGGGGTCAGCTTCCAGTCTAACCGGTTGCAGTTGAATATTCCTTTTTCCGATTTCAACTGCTTGTGATACCTACCACAGGACTTAGTAAATGACAGACAACCGGACTAATCTCGAATGAATCTAATGACCAAACCGCATTTTTTCTTGCTCGACCTCGTAGCCTAGCGTGCACACAGCACAATCTTCAAACTAACCTTACCTAACACTCGAAGTAAGCAACAAAACCTGCCCATCTTACTTCATCCTACGACGGCCAAGGGATCACGCGCGATTCTGACGGAACATGAAACATCCAGTTTCATAAACAATTGACTAACTTCGTCACGTGATTGACAAACGCCGTGACAAACTGTTGCTTAACAATTCTAAGTTAATTTACTGTTGGTTACCACCTTATTCGAAGTAGACAGAGGTCATTTTACAATGGCTGAGATCTATTAAATTGGTAAAGGTGTCAAACGTGCCCTCAAAAGTATTATTTGATGATTATTTTGCATGCTTCTGGAAGTTAATGGCGTTAGGTTTGTTGGATTTCTTTCTGATCTAGTGCGCAGCGTGGGCCTCCGAGCGGCAGATCTTGGTGAGAAATTTCTGATCGAAATATCTGATCAACGCCCAACCTAAGAATCGAACCCAAGAGCTTATGCAGTAGCGATTTGCAACTTCCAGACCAACGAGACGGTCTGTATTGATCTACATAGTACACCAGACAGTGGCGTAAATATAGGGTGGCAGGACTGCTAAAATGCCACGAGCCCCCGGCCTGACGGGGCCCCCGGCCCTAGAGGCTGCGAGCTCAAAAGTGACCTAACATTTTTTCTTAAATTTAGTAAAAAAAAAAATTGGGTCCCCATGCAATGGATTTGCCACGGGCCTCAGATGGTGTAGTTACGCCACTAACACCAGACCTGAAAAGCTGTGGCTGAATGACTAGGCAAACAGAACCCTATTACCTACTAAGCCTCCGCTGACCGTCTGCCCGTCCATCTGTTCGTCAGCGGGCTGTATCTCATGAACCGTAATAGGTAAAGGTAAGGTCAGGAAGGTTTTGTGCAATTTTTATACATTGCCCATTACCAAAATCAATTTGGGTAGGTGTTACCTTATATATGGGCCTTCGAGACATTCTCCATTGGTAAACCCAATGGAAAAGTAATACTTAGTTACATTTTATTGATATTAAAATCTGTAATTAAAGCAACAACGACACTTTCAGATTTGTATCTAGGCACTGAATACAATACCTAGGATAAAGTTGACAGTTGGACAATATAAAAAAAAAGATCTTTAAATTAGCAACACTCATAAAAAGTATTGTGCGGGCCATTTAGCCAAGCGTTTAAAAACGGCTGAAAAACAGATACCGTTATATCAGAAGATTGATAACTTAGTGCAACGGATGGACGCATCTATGCTTGGCCACAGGATACGCGAGATACCTAAATGCCTTTGTATTCACAAAGATCAAAAAAATGTAGTACAACTAGCAGTAGATCAGTGCTGTCCAGACAACCACTGATGTACTGGAATGACATGACCTGTAGCCGTAGGACATACCTACAAATAATATTTCCACACGGGATTATTGAGCTTGCTACCCGGAATTCCCGTAATGCACAAGACAATTTTTTGCTACTTAGGGCTGATTGTTCAATACTTAGATAAATTTTATCAGAAGAACAAAAATGGCGGTTTGACATATTTTATATGCAAAAGCTGTCAAAATGCCATTTTTATTTCTCCAATAAAACTTATCTGTCTAGTGACTATTGAAAAATGAGCCCTAAGCCGTTCCATCTTCGCTCTCAAAGGTACACGTTAAATACTTAACCCCCTTTTTTTTATGGTGGGAAATCATCAATTGATTCCATATCGATTCACCTTAGCCTCTTATGTTCCGGGATAGCGGTAACCCTTTCGGCCAATCCCGCTTAATACTTAACCCCTGAGTTTTGAAACCAGTAGACCCCGATTCAATTTCAGTAACCAACAAACAATAACCTTGAACGAAGTCACAACCTTCTTGCAGTTCAATCTTCAAACGGCAAGAGGCACGACGTGCCACCGTCAATAACCATATTTAAAACTATTACAGTAATAGCCACCGTGATGCGCACGACGTTTCAAATCGCTGCTCCAATGGCCTCTGCACCTGCAACCGCTAATTCTGTTATAGCTGAAATAAGAAGTACACAACATCTGCAATATTTTGTGCAATTCTCGGTAACAAGTGATCGAGTTTGCTAATCTAGCATCTAGATAATATTTTTAAAGCTAAACTGTTATGATTGAAATAAAGGCCTTTCTCTTTTAGTGTCGTAATAGGGTGCAGAATAAGTAAAAAGCCCATTTGCAATGAAAGACAACGGACTTCAAAAAAGCGACTAAATCTATACTAATATTATAAAGAGGTAAAATTTGTAAGTTTGTATGTAGGGGGTAATCTTCGGAACTAATGATCCAATTTCAATTTTTTTTCACTGATAGAAAGCTACATTATTCCTGAGTGCTATAGGCTATAATATATTTATATCATACAAATTAGCCGAGCTATCGCAATTTTCGCCTAGCAAGTCGGAAAGAAATACCTCCGAAAACATTATTTGCAGTATTGCCGAGTATCATAGGATATATTTAATGTTAAAACAAGAATTTTTCCGCGGACGAAGTCGCGGGCAGAAGCTAGTTAATAATATTTTACTGAAATGAGTCTTCGAATTTTTCTCTACTTATCGTCTAGGTTTATTTGTGATTTTTCCTAGTCTCATTTATTTGAAAATAAATGAATAAGGCCGTCTCCCCTATGGACTGGAAGGACTATGGGAGTTAAGGAACAGAGAGTGCACCTGTCTGCACAAACATTTGTGTATCTCCTGAGTAGCTGGCCCGAAGCCTGGAGCGGAAGGGACTGTCACAGAGTACCCGGCCCCGGGCTCTATTTAGTTTGACCAACGGTCACCGAAACCGGTCGGGAGGATTATTGTTTGTTTTTTAATCACCCATCCACGGACCAACCGCAGCAAGCGTAGCTTAACCTGATGGATCGACCCGTGTAGCTGTTCTTACTTAGCCCCTCTTGTAGGTTTCCTAATTAAGAAGATATGTTTTTTTTTCTGAAATCTCATAAGTTTTTCAGGTCTGGTGAATATTTTCCATTTTGTGTTACAGCATTTCCGCTTTTTTGCGTCGAATACAGCTTAAAAACCGCTAATTTTTAAAATCCCAACTCTTCATAAATTCGAAATAAAAAATGTATTGGTAGTTACAAAATCTAACTTTATTTATATAAAAAAACACAGAAATTCTTGGTGTAACACAACAATGTTACAGTATAAACATTGAAACAAAACCTTGTAACTAACACATTCATTAGCATCTTGTCCACTCAATAATTCATGGATCACACGATCACACACGTAAAGGGTTAACAATACATAAGCGTTACATTTAAAGTATACCTATGAAGTTTTGTACATAGAGTTTTTAACATATTATAATTGTAAATAAGATTCAGTGTTTACATAAAACAAACAGAGGGTTCTTTTTTTAAGAAATCAGTATCAAAAGAGGATTGGTGAAGATGATAAGCTGATCCCATTTCAATGATTACAGTTAAGTACATGCTAAAATGAAGTACAGTCGCCAGTGCATGAAGTTATACCAAACGGTCAAATTTCTCCAAATTATTTTAAACCTTAAAACGTTAACAGTTAAGTTCAAAATCAATTGAGTGGCAGTTTGTGGTAACTTGATGTGCTGGCGACTGTACTTGGACCTCAGACATACAGTCAAACATAACATTTATACAAAAATACTATAAAAGCTTCTTCCACTTACTCTTTTCTACTCTGGTTTGTCTGAAAGCCACCTCGTTTATTCCCCCTGTCTGACCGCGTTGAAATCAATCACACAGTGATTATAATGATGTATATTTTTATATAGATGCCGTTTATACCGAAATTAACATTTATCATCAATTTTATTTTTAATAAATATAACTGGGTAGGTACTGTAAATTCATCCTAGCAGTTAGTAGGCCTGTTTAATCGACATATCAAAAACCTTTATTCACATATAAAATAATGTCGAAATATACTTCAAAGAATAGTATTACTTTACGGCATACCTAGAGGTAAATTTTTGACTGATATTTAAAGAAATACTTGAAAATAATAATTAAACTAAAAGCACAAAAAATTGGTATTTGTGCACAATTGTTTTATATTATATAATTATTACATAACATTTATTCTATATTTAGTATATGATTAGGATGGATGTTTCAAATGCACCTTTCGATTGAAATGCAACACAAAAACACCAGTAAATAAGATTCTACTTCTACTCTATTATAAACATCTAATCTTGACATGAAAACATAAAAAAAAACAGATATGACCTTAGATAAAGTCAAAGAGGAAGATATGTTACACTCTAACAACGTAATCTTGAAACCTGAGCTTGTGCGCAACTACAGTGTGTTAGGTTAAACGAGGGACATACTTTCAGGTTGTATAGTACTCGAAGAACAACAACTTTGTCCACGGGACCAACACAGAAATATGAAAAAAAAAATATCAGCTGTTCCATACATTTTGACGGCACGACGGCATACTGAACAGCAGATTTTTTTTTTCGTGATCGTCGCACGATGATTCGCACTGTGTCTCCCGGGCCTTTTTTGTATTATCTATCTCGCTCTCACAAAAATTATGACAGCGCAAGCGTAACGTAATTTCCTCTTTTAATTTTACGTAAAAAAAAATTAAGACCATCACCTGACTAGACTTATTTTAGGCACATCGTCTGATTAATTGAATTAAGTAACTGTTGTAAATACTCACCAATTACGATTTTTCCATAAGTAACATACCGCTGGGTTACATTATGAGATGTTCAATATAATTTTTCAGAAGTTCAGGTTATTAAATACTTCCAAAGAGCGAATACACATCAATTGGCAATCGATCGCAATGCCTTTCATTTTGACATTTAAGCCACATTCATAGCGTTATTTTATTTTTTTTAAACATATAAAGCAATGGATTAGCCTTCAAACCCCTTAGGATTGTGATTAAAATGTGTAACGCAATTAGGTGCCGGTTTAAAAACACCATATACCTCGAAATCAGTAATGGACGGATATAGTGTCACGGATCTAAGTGCCAATTTCACCAAAGAAACTAAATTGCAATCACAGCACATAAAAACGGCGCTGAACATCTGTCAGCGTCATAATTTACGATTTATTGGAACGAAGTTCATATCGCGCGTTGCGAAAGGAGCCTAGACGGAAATTAAGACCAAAAGTTGTAACGACACTTTTTTGGAGTAAAATATTATGTCTTTTCAATCAATATTTTTTGATTGGTTAATTTTAGATCAGATTTTTTTTTTATTATTATGACTTAAAAGAAATAAAATTTTATTACAATTCCTTCACTAATTAATCGAAAGGAACTTCGTTCCATCCGGGTGTCTCTTGACACCTCTCAAGTCTTTTTTATTTCAGGTTCATTAGTGAAATCCGCCTTTAGTATGCATGCATTACATTTACGTACCTACTAACGAAAATAAGTGACTTGTTTCACAATTAAAAAGAAAGTACGAGACCAACTTAATACTTACAAATTGTATCATACACATTTGATTTTAAAATTATAAGTATCAAATACCGACGTCAGCATTTTATTCGTAGTTGTTTGTAGACTGTATTTTAATTAACTGAGACTGAAGTTATACTATTACATAAACTATTAAATTGACCCATCATAAGACCACTTGGTTATGCCAAAGATTGCGTCTACCGTATAGGATTTACGTTGTGTGTGCTTTCAATATCAAAACGAGAACTGTATAGAATATCGAAACAAGTTTAGAGTTTTCTTCGGGCAGTTATTTTTACAGTTTGAAATTTTACTGGCCACTGCAAAACGATTTATCAAGGAAACACTATTTACAAAACTACTAAATGATAAGCAGCATAAGTTATCTATCAATTTATTGAAACCATACATATATAATGTACATACATACACTGCGCTTTCGATACTAAACTTAATACTGGCAATTTTGTCAATCCATGTAACAAATGTGTATGATACAACATCAAAATATGCTCCAAAACGTATTGATTGTCTAAAACAACGTAGAAAAGTCCAAAACACTAAATTTATATACACATTAACAGTTTATGCGTCGCTAACGATTGGTTTTACTTCATTTAATTGAGAAATTTCTTCATTTGACAATTCTACAATTGATACATTTGAGTCACATCCATTTACATTTGAAATGTCTTTGACTTCATTTAAAAACTTAGAAATAACTTCGTTGACGTCATTTATGTTTGTTTCTATGATATCATCTACTTGACTTGTGACTTCAATATCTTGAGTTAAAGTTTCATCAGACGGTGACGCAGATAGGTTTTCGTTTGAAGTCGATTCTTTGACCTCTTCAGTTTTAATTTCATTAATTTCTACCTTCTCAGAGTTCTCTTGTGATGTTTCTTCTGAAATTTCACCGTTCACAACTTCTAGGTCACAAAGGTTGATGTTAGCATTATTGATTGCCTGTAATAGGTTCTCTAGCGTTTTTTCGTCGACCTTCTCTGTTTCATTTTGAGTCGTATCCTCGCTGGTGGTGGGTTGAATTTCTTCTGTCACATCTTTTGCGTCATCACTTTCAGCTATTGTTGTTGCTGCTTTCTCGGCTTCAGCTCTTGCTTTCTCTGCCTTATTCTTCTTGGATTTAGATTTCTTCTTCTCTGTTTTTTCTGGTTTTTCCGGGGCAGGTGATTCTTCCTTCTGTTTGTTTGTGAGTGTGTTTAGTTGACTCTGTAGGTGTGCGAGGGACTGGCGCAGTTGGGCGCAGTTTGCGGCCATCGCGTCGACCTGGAAGATGGAAAAATATCATGTAAAATTCATAACTATACAGAGAGTAGTGTTGTTGTGTTGTGAATTTTTTTTTCGAGGATTCCAGATGGTAAGTAAGCACGACCGCCTATGCGTGTGCCATCACAGAGCATAAGGTAAAATGTCTAATGTGCCAGTAATCACAGCGGCACTCAGTCCCATCAAACTAGAACACAACAACGTCAACAACACTGTTTGTCGGCACAATAGTACCAGTATATGAATACAATGGTCGTGATAGAACTTCCTTAGAGGAGCTTTCTCAGAAAGTTCTTCTACTTCATAGCTGTCTTGTCAGAGCAGCAGTGGTTTTCATGAAGGTTCTTTTCCAGGGGCTGATGTGATTCGCCTCATGATTTTTACATACGATCCTAACATAGTTCTTTTGTTTCATTTACGTTTATACATCTGGTCTTACACACACGTCGTTTGCGAGGGCCCGAGGACTATTCACCCGACCTTCCTGAAGAACTTTACTGATAAGGTGTCCTTCTAGGACATGCCCTGCTCGGCGTTTCCACTCATATTTGCCTTGTAAATATCTTTTATTAATCGTCTTTCATTCATCCTCTAAACATGAACAACTTCATCTAAGTATACTGTTTTCAATTTTTGACACTGTATCTTTTAAACCGAAACATTGCTTTATCACATCACTCCTCAGTCTATCATTCATAGTTTTTTCCACAACATTTATTGAAATGAAATGTTTATTTCTGTAAGTAGATCTTTTAGGACACAAACAAATCTCTATGGAATAAAGTAGACTGTATCCCAGCTCACCTTGGCGTTGGAGGCGGGCTGCTGCGGGGCGGGCGGCGCGGGCGGCGCGGCGGGCACGGGCGGCCGCTCGATGTGGTGCTCCTTCAGCGTGCCCAGCAGGGCCGAGCGCTCCGCCTGGCGGGGACGGTTTTTTATTGTGGCAACATTAACAACATTTTATTTAATACTAGCTGCTCCCGCGCGATTCCACCCGCTGCTTGGCTCCTATTGGTCGTAGCGTGATGTTACATAGCAGCCTTCCTCGATAAATGGACTATCCAACAAAAAATATTTTTTCAATTCGGACCAGAAGGTCCAGAGATTAGCGCGTTCAAACAAACAAACTCTTCAGCTTAGTATAGATTATACTAAGACTTTCAGTGTCGTTGCATTTTTGATTCCCGGGAAAAAAAATCGAGACTCGATGCGGTCTCGAAAAACGAGACTCCGGGAAAAACGAGACTTTTGAGGCTATTCAGTTAAAAAGTAGATTTCATACATAATAGGGGTTAAAGTATGAAATTGCCGTTAAATTGTATTAGGTACTTCGAATTGACATGGAACCTTCATGGTTAGAGATTTTTGAGTGAAACTTTTTTCACATGGTACCTGTGAAGTTCTACTTTATAAGAAATGTGCAACATTCGATTATAGACTTTCAGTTGTTTTTTTTTATTCAGCTTAGACAAGAAAGATGGATACTTCGACAATTCGAGTTATTTTTGAATACGAGTACCGACGCACAACTAACGCGGCAGAAACAGCTCGCAATATCAATGTTGCGTTTAGAGAGGGGACTGCTAATAAACGCACCGTGCAATTTAGGTTTTAAACGCACGAAAGCGTTTAAAACGCTTTCGTGCGTTTAAAACCTAAATTGCATGGAAACTTTGATTTGAAGAACGAACCACGTGGAAGACCACCCACACAGGTGAATAACAATGAATTGAAAGAGATGGTGGAAGCCAATTCGAGCCAAACTACCCAGGAACTTACTTATTGACTCATTTGCGTCAAATCAATAAAATAAAAAAATATGAGAAATAGGTGCCGCATGATTTGGCTGATCTGCAGGAAGAAATGCGTATTGAAACTTGTGTTGCCTTATTGAATCAATATAGACATGAAGAAATATTGGATCGAATTGTCACATGTGATGAAAAGTGGATTCTTTACGATAACCGTAAGCGAAAAATGCAATGGCTGACCCCAGGTCAAACGCCGCAACAGTGTCCTGAAGCAAAGCTTACCAATAAAAAAGTAATGGTAACTGTTTGGTATTCACTATAGCTTTCTCCGATCTGGTCAATCAATAACGGCAGATGTCTACTGTGCCGATCCCGAACAATGATAGCAAAACTAGCAGTGAAACAGCCCCGACTTATGAATTGGGACCTTGCTCCAACGGACTAGCATTTTTTTCGTGATTTGTGCAATTTTCTACGTGATAAAAGTTTTAAGTAACTCTAAGTTTTTTTTAAGTACCTTTAGTTTGTTCTGTTGGTGTTCTGTTGAATAAAAAGTGTGATTTATCTTGATCAAATTTTGACAAGAATGGTAGACTAAAGGTCACAGCTAATTAAAGCCACCCGGCACCCACCCCCCACCACCCCGTAGCACGGCGTCTACTCTTTGTCGGCAGGTGGTCAACGCCGCGTTATCACCAATAAACGTCGCGCGGTCAACCAGTGGACCTCGCAACACGCGGTGGAGTGAATGTAATGCGAGCAGCGAGTTGGCACCGAGTGAGAAGAAAGAATACTAGCCGCATGAGATGAGGCGTTGCGGAGTGGGTGCCGGTTGGCTCTAATGAGCTGTGACTTTAAGTGATAATTTTTTTATTTACTTAATGTGCAAGTACATACCTGCAGCGTGCGACACAAACTCTGCATATGCTGCAACTGCCTGCTGGCCGCGGCGGCTCGTTCCTCACTGGCCTGTCTCTCACCACACATGTCGAGTAACGCAGTCTGAGATGTTTCCCAACGTGTCTTCCAAGAGAGGGACTCTTTCTCCAACTTCTTAATCTTCTTTGACATCTGGAGAAGAATACGAAGAATTACAAAGCTTAAAGAAACGAGTAAGAGCAGCAACAGAGTACAACTGAACGTGTTTAGAGTTGTAAGCAGTAATTTTAAGATTAGAACTGATATATATTTTTATAAAACTCATTTTCTAAATGACTGCTATACAACTCATTTTCTAAATGACTGCCATTGTTCATCATTGGCCATAATAATTGAGGCAGGATTCACATCGTCGTTACGGGAACAAGCGCTGTGACATAGCTCTTCGACTCGACGAACAAGAACTTTTTTTCAAGCACATTTTAACCTTTTGAACATTGCCACAGTCACATATACGTGACCAGCAAGCGCATGCCCTGTACATATATATGTGACAATGCGGTACAGTATCAACACGAATTAAGCAATAAAATCATTACTTTTTATATAGATATCTTAAAAATTTAAGCTCTCGTACGTATTTAAAATCATGAAACAAATTAAAAGACACCGCCGATATTGGGAAATTCATGATAACAAAAAATAAATTTGTAGCTTGGCGTGGATGGCACGAGCGTGCGTTTATGCTCTGGCGTTCAAAGGTTAAAAATGAATCGTCATCGTCGCCGCGTCGTTTTTGTTCTCAATAATGGATTGGTCACATCAGAATTTAGTTAGGAAGCGTAAGATAAGAATAAATGCAAGTTATCGTTCTTCTGATAATAACTATTGATCTTACCTTATCCATTTGCTCCTTGAATCCTCCGAACATCTGATTGCTCTTGACCAACGCATTTTGGAACTCGTCATATTTGTCCGTGTATACTGCTAGCTGGCCGCGAAGACCTGCGAAATAAACATATTTTTATATTATTGTATTGACCACTCTCTTGTCCTTATCCCAATATATGTGGGATTACTCGTAGTCACGGGCAGAAGCAGGGTGAAAATGGTCGAACTGATTGCATACTCACTGGTCTCAGTCCCCTGCAACTCCATGATCTTGGCTCTGTACTGCGCCAGCATGACCTTGACCTGTTCCATCTCAGCCAGCATTCGTTCTTTGTCAGCCTGGTGTTCCAAACTCGCCTTCTGCATTTTAGCGTCTGACAGCTGAGATTCTAACGCCATCTGTTTCGCCATTTTTTCTACCTGGAGAGATTATTTCGTTTGGTTACTACAAAGTAAGTAATTTCTCCAAAATTGTATCGAGATCTAAATATAATATACGCAGTATCGCGCGTGCGAGCAGGATGTGGGACGCGACTCCGCGCGTCTTTTGTTTTAATGATTCATCTGCCTAGCCTTTTCCCTATTATGTTGGAGTCGGCTTCCAGTCTAACCGGATGCAGCTGAATACCAGTATTTTACATGGAGCGACTGCCTATCTGACCTCCACATCCCAGTAACTGGACAATACGATATGTAAAGATAGTCACCCAACCCCGGCAAGCGTAGCTTAACCTGGTGAATCGACCTCGATCAAGTCAGCGCCAGCTTTCGCAGGCTCTGCCTTGCAGGGTTGCAGAAAAATGCTGAGCGATAGCCGTTTTGAGCGGAACTGAAGAATGTTTCCTCCCAACCTTTTATTATTTTGTTGCGTCATGTTTACCGCAAATAAACGTATGTTCTTTCTTTCAAAGCTTAATATTTCTCTTTACCTGCTGCTCCCTCAATTGGTACTGCTGCACCACAGACTTGAACTTCTCGCTCATGGTGATATTATCATCTCTGAGTTTGGCATTCTTTTCGTTGTTCTGTTGCAGCATGGCTGTGATTTCTGATAGGGTGTTCTGAAACTTAGCCTGGGTTTCCTTACGGCGTTCTTCTTCTTCACGGATCTTTAGGAGAGATTCTTCCTGGAAAATTTAAATGCTAACATAAATATTAGTGTTACATACTCCCGCTGCAAATGAAAATAAATCCAATGCAGTGAAGAATTTCATAACATTGCTCTGTTTTTAATATTGGCGAAAGACTTTGTAAATTCAGCACTTACATAGTTTTCTTTCTTACTGCAATCACTAACTTTTTAGCTATGTTGGATTACTTCCATTGGTTAATAACAAGCACATACCTAACTTGCTTTTAACCATTTCCTTGCAGCATTTTTCAGAAGATCGAAAAATAGAAGAAAAATATAAAAAACAACTTTGAAAAATTGCCTACCACCATGAAAACAAAATACATAAGTAATAACACATGTATGGAAGAAGTAGTCATAAAAGTTACCATAAATCATAGAATACACACAGTTTAGCCAAGTAACTAACCTTGATAGCCTTATTTTGTTTCTGGAGCTCCCTGCAAAGATTCTCCAACTTAGACTTTACAAGAATAGTCTTATTAAACTCCAGCTGTAACTGATCTTTTTCCTTCAGCAGGATCGCATGGCGTTTGTCAGACTGTTTGATGTAAAACTGCATCTTTTTATTATCATCAGCAGTTTGTACGTATTTCTTACAAACTAGAGACAATTTCTCCTCCAGCGTCGGTACCGAATTCAGTGATTTCATGAACTGTTCTACATTTTTATCATCCCTTTTTGTCCGGTCATCCCGTTTGCCCTTTTTAACTTCAAGCGGAGGTGGCGGTGTTGGGGATTTCTCCTGCAATTTATATATTAAATACATTGAACAAAGTCCCAAATACAACAACAAACAGTCTCCGTAATATGATATTAATAGATTTAGTTAAGATGTAAGTTAATTTAAAGCTTCCTCTCTTCTATTATTTTTTGCTGTGCCAACAGGGTTCATAAAGAACTCAATTTTATACCCATTGCCACCTAAGTACACATTGTGCAATGCAAATAAAGATTAAGTATTGAGTATTGAAAGTTCAACAACAACATTTTGGTTAAAAAGGGAGCCATTTCTTTCAAAAACCATAAGAAGCTATGTTAAAGGTTATTTTATTTATGTTTGTAAACATTAAACATTACATTATAAATATTATTTTATTTTACTGGATTAACAATGAAATGTTGTATATTGAATTCCCTAAATTAAATCACCCTTCAATACTATAATATATGTTGTATATGTTTGCAATATGTTTACTAACAATTATTTTGAATAGAAAATGTAAAAGAACCATAAATAGAGTGTTTTACCTTTACAAATATAGGTCTTTCAAACACTTAAAACACAGGTAGCAATGAGCTATTTATAGCATCACAAAAGATGGAGTAACTTGACCGAAATGAAATAGATTGCTTCACTTTTAATGTAACAAGACCCTCAATTTGTATTTTTAGCGTCATAATAACACGAAATTTGACTCTGACAGCTTAAAATGCCGAATACGCCGATTTTACATATTATTATATTTACATATTATTACATATAAATATCGTTCAAACAGCATTTTCGTTACTCCTGGTAACCAAATGATTTATCAATTTAATCTCCCGCGATTTATAGGTGTTAGCTAGTAATTTAGCATCGTGCTGTCAACCATAAAAGCAGAAAGCATGTGAAACGTGCTTCCGAACAAAAATATCAAAAACATTACGGGAATTGGCTATGTGCCAACAAACTTTAAGGTTAACTATTTCTCCTCTTCTTGATTTTAACATTTTAACATTAAATAAGCTTTGTTAAACTTAATACATAGAAGACTATCAATTATAATAATAGTAGCAAAATTGACGACAAACGCCGGTAATTTGCATTAAAAAGAGTTGAATCGTTTACCGACATCCGATAGCGTTCTATTTATAAACCGCTTGGAATAATAGAAAGTTAACACTTACAGTAACAGTTGTGTTTGATTGCACATTTTCTGTGCTTTCTTTATGAGTTTCTTCTGTTGCTGCTTCCATTTTAAAACAATTTAGCTCCTCTGAAAAAATTCTAAACAAAACGGAACAAGACGTTTCTGTTAGGGTTGTCCACTCACTGTAGTGTATTTGAAATAAGTTTCTGTTTTTCTATGTAGTTAAATCGATGCCTCTCGTTGTGGCCGACTTCGAGCAATCGATTATATATTTCATTGCTGTCCTTCATTTTAGTGAAAATCGCATGAAAAATTGATATTGTTTTACGAATAATGTCATAATATCACTAAGAATAAGTCATTTTAATGATATTATGGTCATGGCCCAAACAGTCAAACACTTAACCACGTTATAAAATCGTGCCAAACTGCGTGACAGTTCGTAAGTAGGGTAATCAATGGTTTAATAATTATGGCAATAATTCTTTTTTGCTTTTTCTGGATGAAAGTAAGGTGAGTAGGTTTACTGCCACTGCGTCAAAGAGTAATATAATAAGACTGACAGTACACTGCGTGCTCAAACTCGCGCCTTCATCCCATGGAAGTAGGCAGAAACTAAAGAGCGTTTTTTTTTTGTAATGGCATCTCGCAGTTCAACCATAGGGTTGTCTTCTGCTTAACCGGACTTGCCTGTGGATGCCACAAAAGAATTGCAGCCTCCAGCCAGGGCTTAAAAATAAACTTACAAACTAAGCGACTACACGCTAAGGGCACCCTCTGTGGGGTACGGACCTCGGCTTAGGGCGTCGCTGGGGGAGGACAGCAAGGGACAGCTGGATCGGGGGTGATTAAAACTACTGGGTCAGTGGCAACGCGGGCTGGCTCGAGCAAGGGTCAGGGGGATGGGGATGGACAGGGTCATCGCGACGGGCCTCGACGGCGAGGACGGAAGGACGGAAATCTGTGTCTGTAGGGTTTCCTAACAGTACTAGTGGCTGGGTTACTCTCCTCGAGGAGAGCCACCAGGCATCGTCGGGGGCAATGAGGGTATGCCGTGGACGGCGAACCTTACTTATGTGGGACGGGGTGTATTGGGAGGCGGCCGCAATCAGGGGATTGCGGTGCTTTATAGCAGTGTCAAAGAAAAGCTTCGAGAGGCGTTTCATGAACTGCTGAACTGTGAGGAGTTTAAAATCGACATGGAGGTACTAAAGTACTAAAGAGCGACACCTGCTACGTACTTTAATACTCTTTAAATCTCTAATACTCTTATCTTACTAGTAATATTCATAATTTTATTAATAGTAATAAGTTTAGATGACGAGGTATACAAACACAACTATTCAACAAGTCGTGGGAAAATGTGCTGGGTTTTATATTAAGCCCATGCAGATAGAACGTTCCTTAATTTAAGCGAAAGAGAATAAAATTTTATACTCGATTTAATTTTAAAATAATCGGGTTTTTTTATATTTAACATGTAATCGATTCAAACAGCTTTCAGAGTAGCAAAACATAGCAACACAACAAAATACCGTTCAGAAACTTAATAAGTTGAAATAACTATAACAATATATTATTATATTTATTTGATTTATCAAGTTATTTTGGATTTCATTCATTTTATTGTTCCGAGAATTCTTCAAAAATAAATAATATTCTTAATGAATGATTTTGAACGTTTATCCGGTGAAAACTAGATATTATCGGAATTCGGATATGCATATAAAGTTGCAATACTTATTGATTTCTACCAGTTTAGGAGGTTTTTATTAAACTTAAAAATCACTGTCAATTTAATTCTTTTAATGCCATGATTATCATGATTTATGAGGCTAAGAATGAGCTATTTTAGCACATTTTTAGGACTTAACGTAGCAGTCTGTATTTAATGTCACTGACTGAATATTTTTTCTTCAATAGCAAAATAGGTACTAGGCAATTTGTTTTGTACTATTTGCAACCCGATTGCGTAACAGCCTCTAATTTCAAATCCCTTTCATTTCATCGTTGAAAGTTTTATCAAAATCAGATCATATTGATTTTAGGATTTCGTCTATTATTAGTAGTGCTGGTAGATTTTCGACCCATCATATTGTAACACTATTGATTCTTTCTCACTCACACGCATTCCGTCAAAAAGAAGAGAAGCGACCAGTTGGTGAGTAATCTTTTCTCTGATAAAAATTATTTAAAGAGGCTCTAACAACGCAATTTAGTTTGCTTAACAGTCCTGAAAGACATTTTGTGGAGAAATTAAGTGTATTAATACTTCGGTGAGTACATTTATTTTCTGAGGAAAATTTTTATGACACCGGCCGCCAGACGTTGGACGCAAGCCGTTATTTTTCAAGATTTTTGTAAAGGTCAATGCGCTTTGATGCCGCAGGACGAGATATCCAACTCTCTGGCCATGGGCGTGTGGAATATGCCGCATATTTGCATATGGAAACGCGTTAAAAATTGGATTCCACCGGATTTTAACACGCTAGCGCACGGATCGTTGGAACAAAAGAATCAACCGTTATATTTTGTTTGCCGCATGAATGGAGTGACCGCACTTCATGTACGAACGATAGATTCATTATTTTTACAGTTAGACATCTAAAATAACACATAATTGCAGAGTTTCATGTGCTCTCATACTATTGTGGGTTTTTTCTGGTTTCTCGTTAGTAGGTGCGATACATTTTGTTCCGTTATGGATTCAATGCGCAGCGGTTTTGTACATTTTTCCTTGTCGGGAATGTGGCTAGCAGTAGAATTCTAAAAATAAAACTTATTTCGTTGTTACCTGTGTGGGCATTTTGTAGTTTTAAGTTACCCTTCTGGTTATGGAATTAAGACACTTTTTAAGGGTTATTCTCGCTCGATAGGACGAATAATAGGATCCGCGAACATTAGCTAAATATAAAAAAGTTAATATTAATCAATGAATTCAACATTATAATATGTTAGGTGAAAAAAACTGTTGATAGAATTACCTGATTAGTGTTTACAAAACATTATCAATACTTTCATGTTTTCTACTTCAAAAGTTATGATTGCATGACTTATCAGTTTTTTTACCATAATTGCCTCAGCATTTGAGGTAGGTACCTTACCTATACCATACCCGAGGAAAACAAGTCCAATGACCTTTCATATAATTTCTCAGTTTATCAAGTAATGACCTCTACTGATTAAGTACCGTACAGAACTAACTGTGCAGCGTCCAAATAAACAAGATCCTGACTTGGAACATTTTGACTTGTCTTTATCAAATTGATGACTGTCATAATTACAATTAAAAAGATGAGTGTCATCATTACATTATAATGATTTTGATTGTCCATTTTACTACATAATATTTATGATCTATGGCATCAAATAACAAAATGTATAACCCTCCCTATTCAATGTTATACTTTCTCACATGGAGTCTACCTGTGTGTCAATTTAGTTCCAGTTTATACACAAACAGTTCAGCAGTAATCTAATGCTTTAAACGCAGAAAAAAATCACACAGTGAACCTACTCTTTAATTTGTAGGACACACCTCAAGGTTTTTCTAATAAAAAAATACACTTCTTTCCTGTGGTACCGGCCATGACTATCATTAGCAGCTTTCTTTTCAATAAATCCGCCCCTAAGGCTACCCACTGACCCAATAGAGATCCTTCTACTGTTTAAATAATTAATTATTCTTCTGAATATGTATGACCGGTATGTTCAGGAAGAAAATTATTGTTATTGTGAGAAAATTCCAAAATACATCCTGTAGCGTTCAATATTCACTTCACACATAGTCAAATTTATCCTGCTACTCCATGAGAAATATGGAATTCTAACATAATTCTATGCTGTATATATTATGTAGAGTTGATTAATATTTTATCTATATAATATATTCAAATCAGCCTATGAAACTACACCTTATATAAAACACTCTAAACTACACTCAGATGTTTGGCAGTAATATTTAAAAGGTTTTATACTAAAATTCTATTGATATTTCAATTACCATGTTTGGAGTAACTCACTGAAGTAATCATTACTAATATTATAAATGCGAAAGTGAGTTGGTTTTTTACACTTACTTCCAGACTAAAACGTCTGAACAGATTTGGATGAAATGTGGCACATGGTAGACCTGGGTTAGGACATGGATGCTTTTTATCCCAGTAGAAGGTTCCTGTGGGATTATTTCCGACCTCCATGAAGGCAAAGCCGCAGATAAAAGCTAATGTGCAAAATAACAGCCAGTAAAGCAGTTTAGTGATTAACCTGGTGTCAGAGTTTTTATGCTGCCCATGGGCCTCTGACTTAGCTCCTACATTAATGTTGCAAATAGCTTATCTTGTCAACTAAGCTATAAATTCGATCGCAATATCCATAAAAGGCTCATTCTCAACAATATCACCCATATAATATTTCCGATTACACAAAGAGCCTTCAGCTCCGTCGTGAGCCACAGACCACAAAGGACGCTACTCAACCGCAGACCATTCCTGGAGGTTCCTATTCCTAGTCGTTTAGCGTCAGTGCTCCATATTCGCATGTAGGTACAATGTTATTATTGCACCCACTTCCTCAGTGCGTGCATCCACATTCCGATCTAATGAACTTTCGTTAATGTGCACTTTTTGTTCAGTTTCGTGACTGATTAGTTATTATTTTTGCCCTGATTCAAAGCTAAATCCATTAATTTTCGTCAGAACAAAGATGCTAAACAGACATTTCGGCAGTGATAAATAAGTGAGCTCTAATTACATAGGTTTTTCATCCTGTACTCTTTCTGGCCTCATGCCAAGTCCCGTGTTGCCAGAAGGCAGTGATCAGAATTTCTTTGGCAAACGAACTTGTTATTACCTTGTTATCCTGTTTTCCTAAGAGCTAGTTTTCGGGTTAAGGGACTATAGATTTTTATCTAAGACACCCAGAAATGGGGTCTCATAGGTTAGATGGGATAACATTTGGATCAAATAATAATCCGATAGTTTTCGTCCCTAGGACAGCCGAGAATGTCTGGGTTAGTGACCTAAAAGCAGCTGATTAAGATTCTCTTTGGTACTGATATTCCCTTGATGAGAAAGCAGAGATATTCTTGATTGTCAATCGCCTCAATCAGCAATAGTGAAAGGCTGGCTTATCGCGTGCGTATGAATTCTAAGTTTCTCTCTGGTAACTGAGAACTAGACGTTAGGCAGTTATATCTAGAATGGTTTATCTCCAAATTAACATTGAATCCAATTATAACTTTTGTTCCTAACGGAAGTATGCGACTTCCTTCGTTAAAAATATGTTTCATCGGGACAAATACAGGATAAAATTACTCTCCTTAGCTTATGCTGAGATGAAGGACAAGAGTAACTTTTTTCATTAGGGACTTATGAAAAATCCCATTACTGTCCAAGGTTTTATGAAGCTACAGTAATGTTTTATATTTCAGTTCAGACTTTCTGATAACATTAGTTGGGATTGGCATTAGTAGTTCGGAACTTTCCACTTTTGGGTGTGGTGTTTTTCTACTCCTGCTATCTTTTTCTATCACTCTTTCTCATCCTTTTTCTGATATCTTGGTGTGGTTTGGCTAGTATTCTTCTTAGCGCTTTCGTGGTGGTTAGTTGCCCATCGCAAATCATCAAAACAAATACTTGGTTCAAGACTATTTCCAGAACACTCCAATTTGCTTCGACTAGTACCGAATATTGACAGTCACTTCAAAATTAATCGATCTTTCTAGGAGAACTGAACCAAGCACAAATCTATTGAATTTTGAAAACGTGATGAAATGTAGTTTCACTGAAGTAGGAACGAGTTGATAGCATTGCTTCCGAGGTTCGTTAGGTAACCGGGTTACCATCGGCTGATTACAAGTTGTGCCTCGATAGCAAACTATGTGTGTATAGATACTACTGTTGTACATACTAACGTCTCATTATAAATAATTAATTTTAGAGCAAAACGTTGGAACTTTCAATACAATGTGTTGTATTCGAAGGTTTAAGTACCTACTTATTTTTTCTGGCGAGGCATAGTTCGTACATTTTTATTCGAAACTTCGAATGTTAGGCATTTGTTACTCCCATGTATTTTGGATGAAATAGGTACCTAATTGGGGAAAATAGTTTAATTGGATTTGCGGTAACATTAGGCGCTTAGCTGCCTGCCGTCACTGTTTCGTCACGTCATAATCATGTTGTGATAGTTAAAGTTATACTTATATGGACTAGACGAATTTTTACGACAGCCATATTAGATGTGAGGCCAGGCGGGGATTGTACGCATGCGGGCACCAAGGCACCAGTCAGTATACGACTAATCTGTTATAATAATAATTGTAGGTGGGCCCTAGAACTTGTCTAGTACCAAAAAGCCGGTACAACTAGAGATCTTAATTCAACAGTGGGTGAACGTGGGCTGTAAATACAGACCAACATGCGCAAGCTGTAATAAAACCCAAATTATTAGGCACTCTAACTTTATTGGCGCACCGTTTCGCTTCGTGGCCACCTCAACGCCCTAATTTTAACCAGTCGACCTTCCCTATAAGGTCTAAATTCAATTATTTTAAATTTGTCTCGTTTGTCTGCGTCTGCTACCATCAAAAGAGTATTTAATGTGATCTGCGCAGTTATCTCATACGCCCTCTGCGGCGCACTTAGCTTGTTAATGTACAAGTTATAAGTGGTTTACCTACAGACTTGTTGCCATGCTGACTTCAATATGGACGCCTGATATTTGTTGTTGGGAATAAGACAGCCCGTGTTCGGTGCATAGTGAGTGACGAATCGAAGGGTCTTTTTGGGATCCAATTTAGATTGAGTGGTTTTCTGCGTATGCAGTCGCGTTCGTGATCTTTGCCATCATAAACAGACGATGTCAGTCATGTTTGTAAACTTATTTATGATGATCTTGCATCATATCATACACCATAACTTACTACGATTGAATCTGAAAGCTATATTCCTTAAATCATACATAAGTAGACGCAGTATAATACACAATACAGATTTTCTAGACATGATTAGGATTCTCGTCGCCTATCGCTTTACCCAATAAAAACAAACTCGGGTTTCTAAGCCGTGAGTCAGACATTTATATCGATCATAATGTAACCATACCTTCCGGCTGGCTTCCTAGATCGAATGACCGGTCGTAGGTACTTAGTCCATAATAAGTAATGTACAACTTGGTAATGAATAGTTTAGTTTTATGTGATAGGGTGCATACACATTGCTTAAGGGCTTGTCTCGAATCTTCCAAGAATGCCATACAAAATCAGTGTGCCAAAATGTTTCTCTTTTGTGAAAGTTAAATAAAAGATGGCCTTCCATTTTTGGGGGTGTTATTAAATGTGTTCTTACCTTTTCTTGTGTCATTCGACATTCATGTGTAGTGTCTTGTCATTCGAAATCAAATTGCTCATTCGAGTTACCTATCTTCACGGTGTTTATACTTGCAATGAGACATACAATATTTTCAAAACTTTTCAATCCATGTTTATGAACTACGCCACGCAATGTAGTAGATGGAAATATGTAATTAAAATGCACGATGTGTGGCGTACCTTGCACGCTCGGCGCGCCCTTGCCAATGTGTCCGCACCCTAAAACGGCTGGGTACTGAGTATTGAGTGATTCATCGGGTATACCTACGTTCGTATTGTCTTTATGTCTAGTTTATAGCCCTCGACCCCAGACAGGTAATGTAATGACGGTAGTGGTGGTTTCAACATAGCCTGATGTATTGTGAGTTTAGGGATAATTTGTACTACCTACGTTACGTTAAAGAATGTATAGGACGTGCTTTAATAATTTTACAATTGAGTAAATGCTTTTATATTTACGTAGAAGACTACCTTATCGGTCGTCTTCAATAGGAAATAATTATGAACTCGGAAGTAATACTATTTATAAGTGCTTTTTAATATGATTTTATTTTTATGTTCTGTGTGATAATCTTTGACTAAACATTAACCTTTAACCAGCATGTATAACATATTTCCATGAATGCATCGCTCTTTCGTTACAGTGTTAAACGAACTCACACATTACGTAAAGACATCTCTATATCTCGTCAACTCTGCTAGACTGACTGGTAGGATGGCTGCCAATCGCGAGGCTTTAGAGAACTGGTAAGTTTAATATTATCCCTTGCTGAATAAATTGTTTTGTTGCCGTGTTATTGCAATAGAGGTGCAGGCAGAACCACATTTACAACACGCGGCGTCACGAGATTTTGGTCGCTGACAGGCGATAAACCACCAAATACCAGATGAGGGATATGGGGACGTGGCGGTGCGTGTTGGTCAGATGTGGATCTGCCTTTTGTGTTTTGATTTGGTTGTGCTCTTTGCTTGTTAAGTACCAATTCTATATGTTTAATATAATAATATATTTAACAGGCATTGAGAACATAGAGCAATTTCAAGCCGGCGCTCAGTAATTTTCAGCCTTATTAATTTGATCTTGTCTTGGTTCAGAACTTCAGATGTGCGGTTGGCGCGTCTGGCTTTATTGATTGTACTCGCGCGTTAGAAAATCAAACTGACTTTTTTTGTTATCTGGCAGCCATTTTCGATTTCCGACCTATTAGTGTTTCCATCTTACTAAAGAAGGATATTTGAAGTTACTTCTTGTGTCGAGTGTCTCTTAGTAAGCCTAAGATTGGTTGTTGAAAATGGCTGGAAACCTAGTCTTACATAAGTTCAGTTTGGGTGCGGTTTTTGTGACGTCCTCCGTAATAATAATAATAATAATAATATTTATTTGCTTAAAACACGGTATAAAAAGGTGTTATATAGAATAAGATCATACATGTTTTGCTTATAATTAAAGCATGCAAAATTGTGCTGTCAATGTTAGTGTTTTATAAACTCTTTAATACTGTAGAAATTATTATCTTTCAACCAGTTATACAATTTTATTTTAAATAGTCTACAATTCAATACTTTTAATGTCTTTGGCAAATTATTAAATATACGTACACACATAGCTACACAATTTTTATTATATTTAGCATATCTAGGCAGCTCGTCTAATACAAGTGTGTATTGGTCACGCCGACTTCGTGAACATACCTCTTCTGCTCTTTTAAACAGTTCTAGAATTGGAAGATTAGGGATAGATTTGGGGTTTTTATATTTTAGTGAATGTGCCAGTAACTGTACCTAGTTTTTACTGTTTTCTGTTTTTGGGGTCAACTAGTGCTTGTGTGATTAGTTCTGAGTCTGGTTGATTGCTATTTCTTTTTCAATTTCAAAACATTTTATTCTTCCCAACTGGAAAATTTATAAGCATTTTTAACCGACTTCTAAAAAAGGAGGAGGTTCTCAATTCGACTGTATATATATATATTTTGTTTAATGTTTGTTCGCGCATAACTCCGTTGCTTGCAAACCGATTTGAAAAATTCTTTTTTTGTTGGAAAGGGTATACTTCCCAAATGGTCCCATAAAATTTTTATCGAAATTGGATAAGTGGTTTTTGAAAATTCAACAAAAATAAAAATGAATCCTACCTATTATATGTGGACGATGTTCTAATAAGTTCCTGTCACTGTAAGACACCGACTTCCGAAATCAAAATTATTTTTCACTTTGTAGTGTTTTTTTTGGAAGTCTGTTTTATTTTTTGTAAAAAAGTTTTTCTATAACCATTGATCAAATTGCATGGGGTGGATATTAAAATGGTTTTTAATCAAGGGTTAGTAAATTTTATGGCTACTAGGAATACGTGGCATGACAGATAATAGGCTCGGCGCACGATAGTACATGCTATTTGTATTGAATTTTTGATTCCCATGTCTACACGCTAGGTAGGGTAGACGCACGATTTTGAAACACGACATTTTATTTTGACTACGTTTTTACCCATTCTACTTTAACAGTTTTTTTTTTTGCATGTTTTTAGTGTTTAGCTTTATGCTTGGTTTGTTAATAATTCGTAGTTAGTAGTATTAGGAAAGTGTGTAGGAATTAATGTGCTGTGTCCCTTGTGACGGTTTCCAAAGAAATATGAGGTGTTTTTAAAGGGCAGAACTTAATGGTATGTTCTGATTAATCTTCTCATCTAGTAAGTATGAGAAGATGTATTCTTGGAGATGTTAGCTCTTTATATCATAATCCTACGGAAATGCATCAGTTTTTTAAAGCGTAAGTCGGTATCTAAATGCATGCATTCAAAAAAAGGACGAAATTGTGTGAATACATCTATTACCAACTATTTCTAAAAATAAACCGTAACTTATCCAAGCATGACGCATACAGTTTCTGAAAGTTAATTAAAGTTTTACATTAACTACTACAAAAGTACTTCAAATTACTGCTATCATGGACCAGACAGGAGTAGCTCCACAGTTATTATTTAATTTGGCCGCCATCTTTTTTGCAAATTGTTTATTTGCCTCGCAAACAACTGTCGATCGGACGCCATCTTGGAACGCCATCTGCTAGCCATATCGTTCCGGTCTTGTGTTCAATTGTATTTAGATAGCATGCTGTTATAATAGCTGGTAACTTGTTATTAGTATCAATTTGTTCTTGTGTATTATTAATATTTACAGCTAAATATGGGTTTTCTCTGCATACTATCATCATTACGTATGTCGGCCTGTGCATCGCACTGAAAGAAAGCAAACGGTATTTGATGGATATAACAAACCTTGAAAGAATACATACAGCATAAAAACGTCAGTGTGCTGTAGCAATGTTCAAAAAATTAAACTGCTAAATTTGGGTCTCCCCAAGCTCGCTGTTGACAATCATATTGAAAAACTGCGTCGTTGCTCATTGAGTGCCCTTAATAGTTAGAATATCGTGGATTAGTGTGACTACTTGACTTGTATGTGCTCTAGATAAAACATATCCATAGGTAACCTGTCCTTTTTCCTATTGCTTATTCTGCCAATGGCTTCTTCGAACGAGACAGTCCCAAAACACAACGATTAGATTAATCATGTTACCGTTTTATTTTGAAAACATTACCAAGAAACTGTCAGTTAGTCACAGTCCGCCATTATTCGTCAGTCGTGATTCAATATTAACTGCTGTAACAAAATGAGTGACGCATTTGTTGAAAAATCTCAAATAAATAGATTACTCATAGACTTATCTTCATATCAAGTGAGATTACGTTTCTGAATTTTCTTTATGTATTTGGAACCTCATTTGATGTTAGCAGTTTGACTTGAAGTGGGTCTTCAAACCAAAGGTACCGAATGCGCTTTTTTATTCGCAGTCCCTTGATTTTCAAATGAGTGTGCCACATTGTGGGCGACCTCTGAATCTTCGTTCTGATTAATCTCTCTTCTATTTTAGCGAAATCAAGGGCTATTAGGCAGGATATCGGTCGACAATAAGCCCTAGCCAATCCTTGAATGTTTCTTGAGCTAAAATTACTTCCCAGGTGTAAGAAGTATTGTGCATTTTTTATCCTCGAGTAGGAATAAGAGGACTCGCTAGTTAGACCACAACCTTTCACGACAAAAACCGAGTAGATATGAACATAAATCCAGCAGTTTTCTATACCGAACATGAAATCTTAACGACTGACGCGGTCGGGAACATTGATTTTTCATAAGCCTGACTGATAGTTATCTAAGTAAATAGTAGTGTCAATGGATTCACTGATTGCTGTACATATTTGAGCCTATCTAGATATTGATAAAGTAAATCAACACACGGTATTACTTTTAATAATTGATAGTTCACATTCGGTGGGGTGGGGAGTAACAGTCTAGTCTTTACATACTAGTTTTTTTTAGTCTAGACACACTGCAGTTAGTCACAGGAGCCCTAGCCAACCATTTTTTTTTCGATTTAAATTCAGGTAAGTTTGTAGTGCTTTTAAAGGATTAATTTTTATGAGCTTTATGCCGAAGGTAGTGTGTGTAGTAGTGTATTCCACTGGAGATCCCTCATTTGTTCTGAATATTACACATATATGACGTTCATTCCTGATAGCAGATGTGGTAATTTCCACTCTGCTAAAGGATACCTAATACGAAAATACCTTCAGGACATTTGCCGGATTTCAAATAAGGTTTATTAACAGTTCACACGTCTCCATTATTACTGGCTTTGTTGATGCGCTTCGAGTGAATAAATATCTTTTCTCTTTGTGTTTGTGAAGACGTTTTGGCGGGATGGGGTGCGTTTGTGATTTGTGGTATATTTTTGTGTAAAACTGTGTTGTTAATGCGCTGTATCAACGCAGTGCAGATAGGGCTTTCCCCTTTCCTGTTATTATCAAGGATTGCTGATAAGATAAGCAGCGTTATCAATGATTGTTATTTTTATAGATTAGCGCCCCTCTGTTAAAGGATCGGGGAATTGATTCAGTCGTTGTTTATTCGATAATGTTGTCCTGGCATCCATGGAGATTATCTTTTATAAAATCGATCATCATTCCTGGTATAAGGGAGTTGAAATAATTGAGTACTTGCCTGCCTATGGGGGACGTTATTTCTTAAAATTGTATTGACGTTTTATTTTTAGGTAGGTAGAGATTTAAATTCGTAATTTTTATCAACCTCTCGTTCGTTAAGCAACCTAATTCAGTTTGCTAACAATAGAAAAAGTAATTGTCTCGATAAGTCACAGTTGAGAGCATAATGTGTTGGTACGTGGAGGTAAATACTTTTAAATATGGAACTACAATTAATGTCAGTAGGTACTTACACTTAATCGTTAATTACAATACAGTGAACACATTGCGAGTCCTTTTTGACCACAAACTATATTACATACTAGCTGCTCGCGCGCGGTTTCACCCGCTGCTCGGCTCCTATTGGTCGTAGCGTGATGTTACATAGCTTAAAGCCTTCCTCGATAAATGAACTATCCAACACAAGGCTGGGAAATCATCCAATGACTGCTCCCGCTCTGGGTGGAACGGAAGGGAGTGTCAGACTCTGACTAAAACCCATCCATGTTCCTTCCGTAGCCCTTTATGTTCCGGGGTAGCGGTAACCCTTTCGGACAATCCCGCTTACCCGGCAGGCTTGGCCCTGAGGGGCCCCTTCATATGCTGACATCTCTTTGAGGCGCGCGTGGAGGGACTGAAAGCAAATACTTACCTCATTTTGTACCTATCACATTTACATGCCATTTACCGCGCCACTGATTTGCATCCACTCCAGAACTGTAATTCAATGTCACATTCAAAATTTCAATGTAAATAGGGTTGTCGCATTAACTTTTAAAAAACATGAATTGGACTGAAAGCAAATACTTACCTCATTTTGATTTTTCATAAACAGATAGATTTTTCATTTTTTTTTTGATAAATAGATATACAAATGGATATGGTTAGCATGTCGAAGAACCACATTATCATTTACCATAGTAATAATTCATTCTACATTATTATCCAATTGAATAAAGGATAATAATTTTGTCCTAATTTTCTCTAGAGACTAGTCTTACATAAGTCTAGGTAGAGAAAAGTGGAAAGGGAGTAGGCAGGCCATTGTCCTACCGTGGGAACTTACAGGCAAAGAGTAACAATTATAATCTTCTCTTACCTACCTATCTTACTTGCAGTCAGCACGATATGTTAAATATTATTCTCTAGAAGATATTCTCTCAGCCATCATGTACCTAATCATTAACATCCTTTCCATTCATACAGTTTCATCCATTATGTCTTTCGTCTTGATCCAACAACATTTAACCTGGTCCAAATATCAAAAATGTAAGTACCTAAATAATTGAACTTATCGACCCAGTTGAACCCAAATGCCTATGCCCTTTCAACCCTGAACACATTAAGGGCTGTGCCCAAAGTACCGAACGAGGTCAATCCAATTTAAGAGTAATTTAGAGCATGTAAGCCTAGTTTAATTTCAGGTCTTTCACACGTAAACCATTTATCATGAGAAGCTATAAAATGTACCCAATACCTAATGTATTGCCTCTATTCCTATAGGACTGTTAGTTTGTGACGAATCGTATTGTGATGTCTTTAAATCAAACTGCATCAGTGATTCTGATTTCAGCAGTATTAATTGCGCCTTGGTTTGTTGCAGAATCAATTGAATGCAATTTATTATTGACTTTGTTGTTTCTTTACTTTAATTGGTTTCAAATAGATTGAGTAATTCTTTTGGGCTTGAAAGATCATGATTAGTGATTATTTAGTAATTAGAATAAAACTGACGAGGTTTTTTCTTTTTATTCTGACTTGCATAAGGACATCCAGTATTAATGTGTTGCTAAAATACTTGATTGACGCACATTACTCGGTACCTACACCATTGCATTGTTCTACGCGTCACTCTAAAGGATGTACCTACGCGCATGAATAAATATTATAATGAGCTTTCTATCTGAATATAATTGATTACTCAGCTCTCGATATCAATACATTTCAATGTAAATAATGAGCGATTGTAACGAACTTAAACCGTATCCTTTTACGTTATAATTATAACGATGTGATCATATTATTGTATGAGACATGCTGTCTGTATTTATGAAGAGGATATAGATATAATTATAATAATGTTCGAATGTGAAGAAAATTGATGTCATAGTTGTTATCGTCACTGATAAAGCAGTCAATAAATGACGCTATACTCGAAAGAAATTATGAAATCAGACAATTACTATTGTAAATTATGTACTCAAGTCTGTATATTAACTACAACTACCAAATTAGAAGGCACACTATGAAATTAAAGAATTTCTAATTTAGATTTTCTTTTCATAAATAATTAGCTGCCACTATACATGTTTTTTTTTTAATTTATTATGATCAGTGTGAAGCCAAAACCGGCTTTAAAGACGATTTAAATGATTTGGATCGCCCAAAACGGTCACCCAACTATATCAATGTCACTTTTGTAAACAGTTAATATTAACCCAATATGGCGACTAAGTATATTACCTACATGGAGTAAGCCATATAAGAATGTTCTAGACCTAAGTAAGCCCAAAGTATTTTCGTAACATAAGCACGAACCGAAGCAATAGATTGTACTGGAATCTTCCGCCGGTTTGGGTCAAGGACGAGAAAGGACTTCTTTTTATTCTGGAACATTCCATTCCTTCTAGGGATAGTCGATCGATACACACGCTTTTATGTAACAGGTTATATTGTTATACAAGTTAGTCACAATACGAGCGATCTTAAAATACATGGATATTAATGTCACTAGCTAAGCCCGAGACTTCTTTCGCGTAGAATTAAACATTACAACAACATTAAGTAGCTTTCATCAGTCAAGAATTATTGAATCGGATCTGCTCTTCCAGAGATAACCACATAAAAGAAAATACCTTTTTATAATATTAGTTTACATTGGTGACTTATAATTTCTTTATCTCGAAGTGAAAGTCCATTGTTCTCTAAAAGGCTTGTTAAATTGAATTAACTAAAATAAAAATGGCGACCCTCATTTAAAGTGGCTGAGAAAAATGTTGCACAAATTACTTTCTTCCCACGCGATAGCAGGAATTTACCGTGGGTGTGAAATGAAAGTACCTTGTGATAAAATTGTTAAAATAAGTTAAAAACTTCTTCATACGTCCCTGGTCCATGTGCCCCGGAATAAAGTGCGTTTTACACTTGTTCAGAATATTTACTTGCCATCCGACCACAATGAATCATGTTAGTAATACTTCGCTTTACTCAAGACCATTTACAATGCAAGACGGCCATTTTTTCCGTATGTTCTTATTTTTATACGTCTTTACATACCTACATTACTGAACCGCCCTGAGGATTCATTGAGATTTCAAATGTATATGTTTATGGGTGTATTAAACATATAAATCTATTATTTTAATTAATTAATAATCCGAAATAAATTCTCTAACCTACAGTGAAAACCTAATCAAAATTCTATTGTATAGTAAGTAGTTCAGTCATACAAATTCGAAAAGGGACTTCATTTTATACTTAGAAGCTTGCGTTTGACCAATCACCTGATGTTATGCGTTGCTGTGGCTGAGGTCGGTGCACGCTTTGCCTCTAGATAGTACCTATAGTTTGATTTGATACCTAAATACATTTATTAATAACGCTATTAGGATTTTATTGTAGTGACACCGCATGTTCTATTTTTCAGGAGATTTTTGTTATTATATTCTTAGTCCATAACTCCATATTAAGGCCCACTTGCACAAACAATCCACAATTCGTTGGTCTCGTATCAGCTTCGCATAACTAACAGAAACTATTATTTAAATTCGTTAAGCTCTAAACATATTTCGTTGATGTGTTTGTAGTGCAAGCCGGCCTGAGTGACCTGCATGTTCTGCCTTTCAGGAGAGGTTGATATTATTTTACAAAGTTATTCCATAAACTCCAGATTAATAGCCAAACTTGTCAATTGACAGTCAATAATCCTTGATTCCAGTGCAAGGATGACTTCAACATCGTTTAACGTGGGTTTGAACGACAACGTGAGGCTCTCCAGCCGGGTGCTGCGCCCACCGGGCGGCGGACACACCGATATCTTCGGAGGGGAGCCCGAGCCCCAGCAGACAGGGCGTCGTGGACCGCCTGCGTCCACCATCGGCTCTGTTGTTGGTAAAGAGATGCATTTTTTTTAAAAGCTGTGGTTTTAGCTTCCTCTTAGTTTTATTATTCTATCAGACTGAATAGGTAGATATGTGCCAATTGTTCAGAAGCAAGATGAAAGTGTAATTAATTTAATCAGTATTTAGGTTAAAAATACGTCTCACTTACTTTTTCCAACAGTAATTGTTTGAACCACATTAATACATTTTAATTGTGAAACTTACGAAATGTACGAAAATTGAGGATAGAAAACTTTTTTCATAAAAAACATCAGGTTCAGCACAGGGCTTCAGTATTCAAATGATCAAATGAGAGCTCTAAAGTGGCAGTACAGATTAACATCCGTTCACATTGATTTCATTTTTATCAGACAGACTCTAAATAAACATCAACTGACTATGAATATATAAGGTGTTAAAAAATTAACTCTAAGAATTTCGTGGGAGCATTGTACTCATCGTTATGAACAACTTTTACTATGGGATGAACCCTGAAATCGCGAAAAAAATATGAGCTGTTCCATACATTTATGCACGCGTAGCTCAATAAAATGTATGGAATAGTTAATTTTTTAACACCTTATATAGAAATGCAAAAATAATTATAATTTGTGCTGACTGCCCGGATCTTAACAGAAGCACAGAATAACTAATAGTACCTATTAACGGCAGAAGTATATTATTATATTCGTAAAAGCTTATTTTTACTCTTATTGCAATTAAGTGTATAACTGATTAATATAATAATTAATTATATTAATCTGTTATACGAGTTAATTGCAATAAGAGTGAAGTATGAGTCATGCTTCACTCGTCTGACCTCTGGCTATAATAGGATTTACTATCTCTTTTTGTGAGAAGCGTTTAGACTTTGACAAGTACAAAAATGAACAATCAAGTTTTCAAAACACCTTATCAACATAAAATGTCACATTGCAGGTCAAGACGAACCAAAGGCAGCTAACGGCACTGAGCATCCTAGCCAGAACGGACAGAAGAGTCCTCAGGAAGCTGCGCCGGCCCCGGTGGCTCCGGAGCCCAAGGCGGCCCCCGCGGCCCCCGAGCCGGCCCGCGCCGAGGCTCCCAAGCGCGTGCGCGTGCCGCCCGGCGGGTTCTCGTCAGGGCTCTGGTAAGGCCTGACGCGCACAAGCTTAGATTCCTCATGCTGAAGATTCCCGGGGACCAGTGGTTTACATTGGCCGCACATAATGCATTTTCACTTTTCGGATCTTGGGACGAGTTGGCACACATATTGGAAAGTCCTGCTCTAGGATAGAAATTTTGAATGTAAATAAGTCTCAAGCCAAATTTTGTAACCAAATTGGGCTTATCCATGCGGCATGACGTCATCGACCGATGTGAACGCTTCGTTAGGTTTATTTAGGGTATGCTTTCCTCGTTTTCTAAAGCTGCGTTGGTTGTAGATAGTTTCGTTAAAAGTGATCGCTAGCTGGTCCCCAAACGGGTCTCTGAATGTTCGCTTGATAAGATTACGATGGTTCTTTTACAATCCTCGCAGTAAGGAATTTCTTTAATATTTACTGAAATGGAACATTTTTTTCAATACTAGTATTATTTACCTATATAGTTAGGAAATTATTTTTCGTATGTTTTAGTCCTACATAATATCCAGCTTCTGTGTCAAAGCAAGCGTCTCGCTCGCCAAACTCTCTCTATTAGGAATCTAAAGGTCACAATTTGGTTAAGATTTTCCGTCAAGGCCAAAGTAATGTAACACTTTGAACTATTTAAATTTTTTATGCAAATTTCGACTAAATGTCTAGCTGTTTAGAGATTATTATCGTGTAAGGCTTAAAATTGATATGTATCGATGGTATGTTAGCGTTTTGATGATTTTGATACTTTTATAACAGACTGATCTGTGCCTATTTCGTGTTGATGTTGTACTTAAAATTTGTCTCAATTTAGCATTTCATGTTTTGCAGTTGTGGTTTTTATTACAAATAACTATTGTATGCCTTCGCTGGCAAATGCGATTATGTATAATATTAATAATGATAATTGTATTTTTTATATGAATTACAAAATGTGAAAAACATTCTGGTGTTTTATTTTACTTGCAGTTATACCATAAAGCTAAATAATAAAAACACTACACACATACCCTCTTACTAATAAACGTATTACATCAGGTGAATAGTAACACGTTAGAAGAACAGTGTTGTGTAAATATACCAGACGCTATAATAACTTTTATTAACCCTTTAACCGCCTACGTCAGATTAATCCGACAAATATTTTCGGGCCCATTTCGCCAGAGTTGTATATTTTTACGGCCAAAATATCACTGCTCGTTTAATCAGCTTTTTTATTTAATTACGCTGTATTCTATAAAAAATATGATTATATGAGGTAAAATGTCCGTAAGGATTGAGGAGCCACATCAGATTTTTTAAATCTTTTTTCACCATTATTTAGCAGCAATGTAGTTTATTTTGCAGCACGAATTCTAGATTTAGCAGCAAAATATATCACTAGTTATTTTAATGCAAAAGTGGCTCCTCAATCTAAACGTCTGAATTGAGGAGCCACCTGGAACTCGTTAAGTAATAGATGAATATTTATGAAAATTTTGTATCATTTAGTAGCAATTTTGCATATTACCGTCTAAAAATTTAGCTTCTGTAGCGCTAAAATGAAAGAAGATACAATACTTTTAATGTGGCTCCTCAATCTAAACTCAAGAGGTGAATTTCTGTTGGATGTGAGCGATCAATTATTATATTCGACATAATGATCATTTAGCAGGTGTTGTGTTTGTTTTTGCAGTATAGGAGTTAAATAGTAAAACAGAGTCAATTTTGTATATGAACGTATTTTCTTTGGCTCCTCAATCCTGACGGTCTAATTATATATGTTTGACTGTAGCCACCTGAGATCTCAACGGAATCTAAAGCCAGAGATACTAACATTTAGCAGAAATGTCTGCTAAATATATCTGCACAGTTCAGCAATGTATATATATTGGAATCTGAAAAAACAATACTTAACGATTTCCTTGTAAATTCAGTGTGTAGGGTGACTATGTTATACTCGTATTCATGAAACCAGGATTAGTTATTTGTTATGCAAGGCTGCAAAGTTGATTTTTGTCGCGAGTACCTGAGCAAGCGAAGGATTCTAGGGTTGAACCATGAGCGAAGCGAGTGGTTCAAATATAGAATCCTGAGCGTAGCGAAGGTTTCAAAGGTACGAGACGCAGAAAAGATTCGCTGCCGAGCGCAACACACAATTTTTCACCTCACTACAGCGAGGAAACTGTTAGGTGCAAGAAAACAGCTGGTGTTATATTATGTTGAGTTTTATTTTGTTCGAGCGTCTCAGATACATTGACTCATGTGAAGATAATAACAGATACTTGGCAATGTATCTTATGAGATACATAGAATATCTCCAAAATTAAATACCCTGTATTTTTTTCTAGATCCTACTTGTTCTGTAAGGAGAATGAAAGAAAAAACTAATTTAATACAAATATCTAAGTAATTTAATTAAAAGCATTAATTTTTGCCAAGCAAAGGGTATAACATTATTATCTTAGTAATTATTTTATTTAAAAAAATAAACTTAAATTACTACACAATTGGGTATTTCACAGGGTAGTAGTATTTTTATGGCATATTCAAATGTGACGTCACAGATTGTTTTAATCAAATGGGATACTTATTAACATTAATTCCAATTTTACAATTATATCCTCGCAAATTATTTAATTTCTGAACTGTGATGGAAGTTTTAAGGGGAGGTGTATTATTTCTATGTGATTTAAAATTTTATTTAAGACCGTGTCATGCATTTTCAGTGGACTGGCAGTATAGAAAATTATTAAATAGAGAGGTTCGAATTTTAAAAACTCTTTCCACGCTAGAGAGCAAAATTCAATTTTGGGCTCAGATTTCGAATGACAAACAGACTCTTTCCGAGCCTGTGAGGTGAAAAAGTAATCTATTTCGTTTATGTTTTCATAACAGATTATATCTATCGTACCTACGATTTGGTTCTTTAGCAATCAATTTCGCTATAAGTTATGGAATGAATGAATATTGGCTGATAAGTACTTATACGAATTTTAGAATCGTAATCATCATAGCAGAACATCTCATCTTTCGGTGTAAGATAGTGGCATTTGTAGTGGCCTATGCCAGTTTCGATAATTGCAGGAATAAATTCTATAGCACCGACTAATTTATATGATCTATTCGAAAACATTACAAATTCTGGTATTTCTCTCACTCTAAACTTTTCACAACCATTCAGTTCATATGAAACTGTGTTTGATAAAGTATATTTACACACAGTTTGGTTGTGACAAAACGTACAGTCGGTTTTTTCTTCAGCGATTAAAGTTGCATCTTCTAAACCTTGGATGCCAAAAACAGAAATAATGTTCAAATTCAAAGGCAAAAATGCGATCTGCCTGGACACTGGGATAAAATGGCACGAATAATTAGTAATTTTTTTTGTAAAAATGGCACTAAAGCAATACTTCAAGGCTACGTGTTCAAAAATGTAAGACACGTTGCAAGCAAATTCACAGTGGCTACTATTTACTGTAGTATCAAAATACAGCACGCCAATTTGGGTTCTCATTTTGTGTATATCACCGTCAGTAGAAGCAGAATCTGATAAAAGTTTTATATATTGAGGGATTAAATCTTCTGAGTATGTGTTGAATATTTCTTGAAAGCGTCTGCTTTGATTAAAAACCATGCTCAACAAATAAATGACCGAATCAAAGCAACATGTGTTCCTCAAATCTACTTTAATGGAATTTTCACCGATGGATACAGCATCGCATAGGTTGCCATTTTTTACAAATTTTACTTTAATTTTTGTTACTGATCCAGTATCGGCTTCACCCCTCCAATTCTCAATAAAAGAAGGTCGATCAGAAAAAATTGATTCGGCATCAAATGACCGATTAATCCTCTTTACTCTCACAGACTTGGTTAATTTTCTTTTTTTCACTCGTTTTTGAGATTTTTCCATCTGGTTTTGAGAATTTTTGAATGAAAACTTCCGTTTTTTTCGAGAGCGTTTAGTTTCTTTATTCTGTAAATCACTAATAAGATCATTTTTCGCAAGTGCGATTTCCCCGTCTAAAAATTGGGAATGTATTTTTATAAATTCATCAATTCGGTACTTTTGTAACTTTGTTTTAAAGAGAAATTTTTTCAAAGTTTTGAAGTAGCTCTCAATTCCAGATGACGATGGAACAGTATTATCAGCTTTAAAAAAAGAACACAATAAATTTGACCATAATGGAAGTTTTCCAAGAATCCTCCTGAATTCTGACATAAATGTTGGTAAAAAATATAATTTTTTATTATTTTTATGAATTTTCATTAAGGAAGGGCGGGGCTATTTTGTCGGCGGGGCAATCTCGTCAGAAGACTTTGTAGCCTACAGTTTAATAGTTTTCTAGTAACGACATCTTTCGGCAGGTATAAAATTTAATTAACTACGCGATAAGCTAACAGATGTCGCTGTAGGATGCATGGTTTTGGAATGACAGCTATTCTTCTACAGTCGCCATTTTGAATGGACACGACATAGACGACGCTCTGCAAATTTTATTTCGTTTTACGTGTTAAAAGTGATTGTGGTGAAATCTGCCCAAGGTAAGTAATAACTTTGAATGTTGGAGATTCTTTCTAAACTATTTATTTTATCCTACGCTTTAAATAAACAGTGTTATTAAGTCCGATGTCATAACCTCAAAAAATATTTTGGCGGGGCTATGTTGTCAATTTTTAAGACGAAATAGCCCCGTCGATTTTGTATGAATTTGCAAAAAGCTAGTGACGTGCTATGATTGGCTTTCTTATCGACATAAGCATAAATGTTGAGCAACTGACATAAAATATTTGTGTTTTGTTATGAGTACCTTAACCGAAAACGCGGTGAACCTATGTTTTTACGCCTAAACGTCTAAACTAACTTTGTTGAAGTCTAGTACGGAGATTTTAATTTATTGAAACTGCCTAAGTACTTTATTTTTAATGCAGTTCGAGTAGGTATCAAAAGTTTGTGTGGATGTATGAATGTGTGTTTGTTATTCTGTTACGCAGAAACTACTGGACGAATCCGAATCAAGTGGTACACCGGTAGATAATGACAGGAAATAACACGTTGAATAGGTACCTACAATTTAGGCTGCTAAGAGCACATGAATGTTTCATGTGTAATATTTTTTATCATTAATTTATAATTTTCTTTAAATGCTCATTCTTTTGTAATTGCTTGTAATGTACTTATAGTTAATAATTGTTTGTTTTAGATGGTCCGACATTATAAGAGGATTAAAGAAAAAAGTTATTCAGAGCGGCAACTAGAACAAGCAGTTGACGCTGTTAAAGAAAATAAAATGACGCTCAGCCAAGCGGCACATAGCTTCAAGAAGCCCCTTAACTTTTCTTATACAAATTGATTCCAGACAAAAAGTTATCGATATCTCAAAAAAAAATTGTATCGATATAGTGAGCCCGTCACTATCTTGTATGGACGCGAGACGGAATAGCCCCTCCAAAAATTTAGAATGATTTTTCTCGAAAATGAACCTTATGTCTGCGTAACTAAATACAAATTCAAATAGGCAGCGTCATCAGTATTGTCTAGCTCTGAGTAAAACGAGAATTGCTCCACAGATGTCGTTCTATTAAACTCCTGACGAAATAACCCCGCGCGGGGCTATCTTGCCCAAAGTCGACTCCTATTAGAATTTAGCTATTTTCTTAGCTACTGCAATCGTTTTTCACGTTCCAAATATGATAAATAGAATAAGAAATAACGGCTTGCTTTGATGTAATTGTCAAATTTTCCGTAGCTATTATTTAAGAAAAAATACAGACGTGTTCTTTTTTGAGTGTTATTTTTCGGACGGAATAGCCCCGCCCTTCCTTAATTGTTTCTGAAATGGGGCTACTTTATCATCCAACCAAATAAAAAAATCAATATTTGCGGTGTGATGTTCTTTGGTTCCGAAAACTTCGTCGCCGTTCCGTTTGTCGTCATCCACAAGGCTGAATTCTGCCGTATGATCTAATTGAATATTTTTCAATCGTAATTGACAATTGGAACTTGCAGGACTTGAATCATCATCGTAGCGACTAAGACAAGTCTGTATCATATCACCGATGACTTCTTTCGCAGTTTCAAAATGTTCACACTCTTTTAAGAACAAAATGCAGCGAATATAAAAATATTTTATGTCTGGTTCTACATCATTAAAACATTTTAAGTTGTGCAAAGTTTTTACAAAATGACTTGTGTCAAGTCTGATAAAAGTAGTGGGCTTTTGTTCTTGAAGGATTGAAGTCTGTTCTTCTAAAATTGAAAACATGTATTTTATGTATTCTTTTGTACTACTGAATTCTGTAAAAGCTTCAGTATTAGCTGCGATCAGGGCAGAAGAATCGTCTGAAATAATCTCATGAGGTGATCTATCAACTGATTTTTTCCATTGATTTAGCCAATGTAATATAGATGTCTTGTCGTGTGCATCGGTAACCATCTGTAATACTGGTACAGATTTTAATTTAAGATTTGCTGTTATCAGACCTGCATATAAAAATAATCTTTTGGTCATCTTTGTACCATCAGGGAGCCGCATTGTGTCAAAGAATGAGCCAGTAGCATCTATTGTAATAGTTACCCTTCCAAATTTCCGTAGGTATAGATTGTAATAATCAATTTGGTTCTCGTTCCAATAATATACAAAGAAATTAGGGTGTACACTTAAAGAACGGATTACGTTTTTATGTGTACTTTTGGCCATAACTACTAGAGATGTAATTGGATTGGGATCAAGCCACTGTTCTCTCCTGGCCTCAGATTTTATTTGTCGCAAACAAGAAAGAGAAGGCAACGCTGGTATATTTACAACCTCTTTTTCATCTTTCTTAATACTTAGAATCTCTGAAGCCATTTCATTATGAACTACTATTGCAGGCTTGTATCTTAATATTTTTGCTAATTGTTGTCTTTTGTGGGGCGTTAACTTGAATTTCCTTGTTGGATTGTGTTTGACAGCTCGGTCTATATTCGTTATTTTACAGCAGATTGTGTGGATTTTATCAGTAGTTTCATAACTTTCTATTTTAGCATATGCAGTACATTGCGAACAATTGCCTTTCACAAAGATTTTGTTTTCTACCACATTTTCGCGCTTTAAAGTCCAAGTACAAGGTAGTTTAGTATATTTATAAATGTTTACTTTTAATAGATTACTCCATTTAAACTTTGGCATGGTTCTGTATTTCTTATAGGTAGAAGTGCCTGTTCGTTTTTGATATGCGTCTATAGGCTGAATTTTTTTCCAGTCATACAAGTCCATTTCATATGAAAATATTACTGAATCATTTTGGGCACTATTCTCGAAATCAAAATCTTTGCTTTTTAATGACGTATCTGTGTCACTACTGCTACAACTTGCACTTTTTATAGTATGTATTTCGCCAGTTGTTTGTTGCTCAAGAAGTAATCCATCGTTTTCAAAAAATATATGGCGTTTACGTTTCAATGATGTATACAAGGCAATCGGGGTCATTTTAAAATCTAGTTCTTTAGAAATGGTTAAGAAAATAGGGTCAGTACTTTTAATGTTACGATTTTGTAGTATCCCAGCATATTTATAAAATACTTTTTGTTGATCCTCAAGATCTACTATCGATTGGCGGCCTTTCGGCATAATGGTTCTGAAACAACAATATTGCATTGAATAAAATGACTTTTAGTAATTTTTTTTGCATGGCACGGCACGCCGGTGTTCGCAGGTTCAAATCCCGACTGTTCGTTGAATTTTTTCATAACTAAATATCAACAAATATTTAAGAACATTAGGTATAGTGCTTAAATGTTGTCTATTTTAATAATCGACTGTAGTATGTATTTTAATTTGTAAACTTCGAACCCGAACCTAATGCATCTATATTATATAAAAGAAAGTCGGGTTTGTTCCCTCCATTATAACTCGAGATCTGCTGGACCAATTTTCCTTAGTAGGGTAGGTAGGGTGGGTAGGTAGGGTAGGTAGGGTAGCTAGGGTAGGTAGGGTAGGTAACTAGGTAGGTAGGGTAAGTAGCTATGTAGGTAGGGTGGGTAGGCAGGTAGGTAGGGTAGGTATCACAGTTAAGACAGGACAAAGTCTGTCGGGTCAGCTAGTATTAAATAAATAAATGTAAAAAAATAACAATAGTCGGCACAAATGTACTTACATTAAAAACAGGATATCAAGCTGCACTCAATTATCGGTCACCGCACGATATTGCAAATATTAATATCCCCACAATTTAATTACGATGACACATACGTGATGATTAACTTTATAATATAGGAAATCCAAATTAATTATTTTTTTCGTACATGAACATATCGACGATGAAGTGACAAGATCTCCTATTTGACATTGTTAATTTCTTTATAAGTTCTTGTCACTTCGACGTCGATATTCATGTACAAACGAGAATACTTCACCGCTGATGAATGTTTTGTTACTAAATAAATAATTATTATTGTGCTACTATTACTACTATTACAAGCTAATATTAATTTGTAGATACCCCCAAAATGTGGTCACCCTACTCACTGAATTTACAAGAAAATAATTAAGTATTGTTTTTTCAAAATCCAATATATATACATTGCTGAACTGTGCAGATATATTTAGCAGACATTTCTGCTAAATGTTAGTATCTCTGGCTTTAAATTCCGTTGAGATCTCAGCTGGCTACAGTCAAACATATATAATTAGAACGTCAGGATTGAGGAGCCAAAGAAAATACGTTCATATACAAAATTGACTCTGTTTTACTATTTAACTCCTATACTGCAAAAACAAACACAACACCTGCTAAATGATCATTATGTCGAATATAATAATTGATCGCTCACATCCAATAGAAATTCACCTCTTGAGTTTAGATTGAGGAGCCACATTAAAAGTATTGTATCTTCTTTCATTTTAGCGCTACAGAAGCTAAATTTTTAGACGGTAATATGCAAAATTGCTACTAAATGATACAAAATTTTCATAAATATTCATCTATTACTTAACGAGTTCCAGGTGGCTCCTCAATTCAGACGTTTAGACTGAGGAGCCACTTTTGCATTAAAATAACTAGTGATATATTTTGCTGCTAAATCTAGAATTCGTGCTGCAAGATAAACTACATTGCTGCTAAATAATGGTGAAAAAAGATTTAAAAAATCTGATGTGGCTCCTCAATCCTTACGGACATTGAGGTAAATAGTTAACTAAGTAATCATTTACAGTTTAATAAAATAAATAAATATTGCTGCTGGCTGCACTATTACAAAGTGACCTTGACAGTCTTACGTTTATGACGTCACAGAACGTCTTCTATACTAGTCCGTGGCGCCCGGGGCACTGACAACCATAAACTTTTATCGAAAACAAACTATTTTGTAGGGATGCGAATATAATTATCGATAAGGATTGCCAATAACTATTTAATTACGGTTTGGCACCTATCCGACGGACGAAATTCGTCTATTTTCCATTTGTTATAATGTAGTTATCTAAGTTCATATTTTACTGACCTCAAATTGTTTTCGATAATAATGTTTCTAAATATTTCATCGGGTGAAATCAAACAGTGTTAACTTTCGCGTCACATCACTGGCCGACTATATATCAAGTCCTTGGCGTTCTGTGTGCGTTTCGACAGCGCGACCATGGCGTCATATTAAAAAAAAACCATGCCAAGATTTTGTAAAAATTTGTCAAAGTTGATTCCCAAAACCATAAATTTGTCAAAGTTATGGTTAAAAAGTTATAGGGGTGTGAACGTGGCCGCGCCATCGAAACGCGGAGAACCGCGCGGCCACGGAGATCTCTAAAACTAAACTAGGTCAAAATATTGACCTGGGAATTTTATCTATATTTTTACAATTTTTTTACAAATTATCAATATTTTAGGAGCTATAAGACTAAAACTCCATGGAGTTTTAGTCTTATAGCTCCTAAAATATTAACCTAGGACTTTAACTAAAATATTGCCCTGGGAATTTTTTCTATATTTTTACAAATTTTTTACAAATTCAATCTGTTATTTACCTGAATTTCAGGTCTCTGCAACGTTTAGTTTTAGAGATCTCCGTGGTCGCGCGGTTCTCCGCGTTTCGATGGCGCGGCCACGTTCACACCCCTATAACTTTTTAACCATAACTTTGACAAATTTATGGTTTTGGGAATCAACTTTGACAAATTTTTACAAAATCTTGGCATGGTTTTTTTTTTAATATGACGCCATGGTCGCGCGGTCGAAACGCACACGGCGTTCTGGGGACATCAAAAATTTTCGGAGTTTTTGTTTTTGCCAATTTTGTGACAATTAAGGGCTTCTTTTGTGTGGAAAAATAAAAAAATAGGGTATTAGACAGTGCTTTTAATTTATGAAATGGAAAAAACCTGTTAAATTCAGTAAATTTATTTTTATAACATAAATAAAATGAAGGGCTTCTATTGTAGACGTGGCGCTGGTGGCACGAAAATCCGGAGCTTCTATTGGTGTCCGTGGCGGTGAAAAGGTTAATACACTTTGGTCTCTTAATTAGAAGTCCTAAAAATAATGTCCAAAGTTAGATAAATTACTATTTACTATTAGAAGAATTATTTATTTTTAGAAAATTGTATAGATGTGCAACACCCATGATGGCAAAATCCGACATGAGGGACGGGACATACTTATGCCAAGATTTACCGATACAAAAATAAACATAAATCAAAATATTTCTCGTTATACTGACTAATTAACTTTAAAAGAAATACAGCAATTGTTATTAACCTTTTCGACGCCCATCATTTAATACGCGATGTGTCCTCCAGCGCCACGCTACAAATGTATAACGTATCTATAGTCAAACGTAGGGATGGGATTAATGTCCTATCGACAAATAATATTATAAGTTGAAATTAATGTTTATTCACCAATTTACGAAGCTAAATAAAAACTGATACCGTATTTTCATATTTTGTTTCATTTCATAAAAAAATCAATATGAAAACCTGGATATATTTCCCATAATAAAAGAAAAGAATTGTACGTGTGTTCTAGAAGGCACATCCCTATTTGTCTCCAAATGTAATCCTACTTCATATCAAGTCGTTGGCGCTCGAGGCACGTCAAAATCCTTTCTGATATATGGATGTCTAGATGTCGATGTCTATTTTTGGTTGATGGTATTTTTGGGTTGTTGTACATTCGTCACTAAGTAAATTAGTCATATTAAAAATCCATACATTGAAAGTAAATTCGTCACACGTATTAAAAATTAGTGTAAATTCATCACAAACCCTCTTTTAAAAAAAAATATTCTTTAAGTAGCGATTGCAGCCAAATTTTTTTATTTAAATCATTCACTTGAAAACTGTGATTTTTATGTAGATGTAAGGTAAATTAGTAAACGTGCTGTGATTATGAAAAATATACAACATTTTCATTCTACTTCTTATTTATTTTTTGCTATCGGTACGGATTATAACGATGTGACGAATTTACAATAAACAAAATTAATATATTGGGAATTGTGACGAATTTACACATATTTTTTTTGTGACGAATTTACTTTGTGACGAATGTACAACAACCCGTATTTTTCTATTCACTGTGGTCGAGTTACACGTGCATAACCTCAACCGATTCATTAATTTTATTTCGTTTACTTCAATCAATAGAAGCTAGATACGTGGTTTTCTACGTGTTTTTTTTAAATGAAAATGGAGGGTAAGTCACTATTTTACGCAGATGTTACAGATCTTTTTAAAACCACACCTTGTAAAACTCGCAATAATTCGTCATATTCACCGTCACTCATTTTTTGTTAGAACACGTGCGCCAACGCAAGATGTTGCACTACACAAAATGCACACAAAGTCACTATGACCTTGAAACCCGTCCGCTTATGACGTCACAGATTTACTTCTATACAAGTTCGTGGCGTTGTGGGCACTGACAACTAGCCACTTTGTAGGGATGGGTTTTTCAAACGGTGTTTCACTATCGACAATGATTAGAAAACCTATTTATTCTTGATTAAGGTGAATAAAACGTAGTTTATAGTTTGCAATATTTATAAAATATTATTTATTCACGTCATTTTCTTGCAATAATAGTATTTATGATCGTTTCGACGAGATGAAATATAGCGAGGTCTTCATCGTGTCCCATCACTGGCTTACTTTATATCAAGTACTTGGCGTTGGGGGCATTGAAATATTTTCTGGCGTTTTTGTTTCTATTGAATATAAAACAAACAAGAACTTATTATGTGTGAAGAACTTAAAAATATGGCTTATAACAGGGCAATTTTCCATAAAAACAAAATAAAAGGTCTTGTAAAAGTCGTAAATTAATTTTATACCATAATTACTTCTAATCAAGTAGTGGCGCTGAGGGCACGAAAATCTCGAACTTGTATAGAAGTGATTGGCGTTCAAAAGGTTAAAACATTTTTTTACAAATATTTGTGAGTATTTCATTTAATTCCTTTAAAATTAAGTAAATTTACTTGTGAAATGTCAGCGACTGAGTTGATGGTTCCCATCCCTAGCCTACATGTTCCAAAACTTACTTTGTTAGTACGCCCTGCGCCACGGACGGATAAAGACGACCGCTTCTTACGTCATAAACGAGTGCCGACTTCTGGAATTTTCCATCAGTGTTGTGCTTGTGTGTCGATAAATGTACATGACAGAAATTTATCATGACGACTACTGAAGAGTTGATACGAATTCTAGAAGGCGATGAAAATGAAGAATTTTTATCAGACGAAGAGTTTGACATTGATGTAGAGGTAATTATTACTTTTTATTACATACCTAGTTATATTATTAACCGACTTCAAAAAGGAGATGTCCCCGATTACTCAAAGATGGCTGGACCGATTTGGATTTTTTTTGTTTTGTTTGAAAGGGTATACTTCCCAGGTAGTCCATGATCATCAAGTCAGGATCTGATGATGGGATCCTGGAGAAATAGAGGGAACTCTTCAAATTTATAGGCACACTTGAAGCGATTTGGGTAGTTTTTGGAAGAGTACTTTCTCGAAGTGGTCCCATTTCAATTTGGTGAAGATCTGATGAAGAACTTCGGAGATAGGCAACGGAAATCCTCAATAAATGATAGCAAATGGCCCGGGATTGCTGAAATCTTATGTAGGTCTATTGTTTTCACCAGTTTATAACATAACATAACATCACGCCGGTACGCTATGAAGGGGTAAGCACAAGCGAGTATGGTGGTGATGTCTGAATGGAAATTTTAAACTTAATTAGAGTGAGTGAGATGGCGACAGCGCGCCGTGCGATGTGAATGCGCGCGCGGCCACTCTGGAACGGTGATTCTGATTGGTTGGAGCGCGAGTCACGTGTGTGCTCGCTGACTCGCTCGTAGATACGTAGGTAGAATTTATTTTGTGCGTGCCGCCGCGCTGCCACACACCGCACTGAATCGCACTGCTAATTTTGCTTTTGTAGGCTATTCAAATTTCCTACCTTGGAGACCGATGTGTGTTTTCCACTCACACAATTTATTACTCTAAAATTATTTTTTTTTGTATTATTGCAGATTCAAGGAAACAATGTCACAACCACTAATTGGACAACGCAAATTGCTGCTCCAATGTTAAAAGAATTCGACGACTTTGTTTGTGGACTGTCGCCTGCTGTCAAATTAGATGGTACTTCCACGGAATTCGAATTTATTAATAATATACACATTTTATTAATAATTACATAATACACATAAGAACTCATTACATGTACACACGGCTACACATCAAGCTATACAAAACCAGTTTACGCTGGTCTCGCATCGTACAGAAATCCTTTACAATGCGAGATCAGCTTAAACTGGAAATGTATAGCTTGATGTGTAGCCGTGCGTAGCCGTGCGTACCTACTTCTTCTCTGGACTGATTTTATTGTGAATAGCCTAAGTACCTACTAATTAAATAAATCGTTCAAATTTTTAAACACTTTGTTTTACTGGTGGTGAATAAGTCTATGCGGCTTTCGAAGGACCGTATGCGGGAAGTTAATTTTATGCGGTAATGTAGATTTTAGCGTGGTGAGCTGTTGGACGACACACAGAATTGAGCAAACGGGGAACTTGATGGATATGAGGTTATGAGAAATAGGAATGGATGTACTTACTTGTGAACCTTCTGGACGCAACACGTGGATTCAAGGACAGCTAGCTTAGACTAGTAGACGTCCCACGTGCTATCTGGTTTTTCTTCCTTTTTCAATGTGGCGCACTTTCACTTCTTTAAATGTCACTTGTGTCGGCCAACACTTATTTATTAATAGTTATACAGTTTTTGATGCGATTGCGGTTTGAGTAAACGGTATGATTATGGAGCGGCGCGGTTCAGTATTCACACTACCCTTGAACTTAAAACTGTTGTCTAGAGCATTTTTAAATCATAGCTGAAGTGGGCTGCGATTGGTTCGCAACGGCGGAAAAAGCGCGCCTCTGATTGGTCGTGCGCGATGATCTTCCAATCTCGTTCCGTTTGATAAGGAATGTATGGATAGGAAGAAGGAATGATTAGCTCAATTCTGCGTTTTGAAATTGTAAGCAAAAAAAAAAACTTATAAATAAAAACTTGCGCGAGCATCCTGCCCGGCTTTGAGGATATGTAATATTCTCAAAAGGAAAGAAATTATATTAATGCGGACTAATAAAAAAGAAAAAGATAAATATTCTAAGCATGTAACCTACAGATAAATTATGGTTTTAATTATGCGGTGATGTTATTGAGAAGGTAAAGGACATAATTTGACAACGAGTCTCTTGAAAGAGCCACTGCATGTCTTCACCATAGCAACGCGGGTTGTCCCATCCTTGCCGGGAAAAACTTCGGTGATTATACCCATTGGCCAACGTAAAGGAGGGACATCATCCTGATGTATGAGAACCACTGTACCAATCTTAATATCGTCTGCGGCATTCAACCATTTTTGTCTAACTTGAAGATTATGTAAATATTCTATACGCCACCTCTTCCAGAAACTACAAACCATCTGGTCAAGCAATTTCTTGTGGCAAGTCAGAGACTTCGTCGTTTCGGGAACATTCACGACAGGCAACGAAGTTAACGGAGAAGCCATTATAAAATGAGCGGGAGTAAGCGGTTCTGGGTACGGATCCTCATTCAGGACACAAAGCGGTCTGGAATTTAGAACTGCCTGAATTTCAGTGAGAACAGTCGAAAGCTCCTCGTAGGTAAGAAGCTGAGAACCGATAACACGGTATAAATGCGTTTTAATAGATTTAATATTAGATTCCCACAACCCTCCAAAGTGGGGTGCGCGGGGTGGAATCATTTTCCACTCTATGCGGTAGTGGTTAACAAGTAGTTCTTGTAGTTGAGCCTTGGCTCCAACGAAATTTGTTCCGTTATCGGAAAAGGCAAATATATTATTAATAGCGGTACGAGAGCGGTAAGTGTCATAAACTAATTTAATTAATTTAGACAAAATAATAGCAGCACAGAGCTCTAAACGAGCTAGAGATATGACCTTAACAGGTGCAACTTTGGACTTAGCACACACCAAATTTACGTGTGTGTTACCATTTGTATCAGTGACATGTAAGTATATGACGCAGCCATATGCATTCAAGCTGGCATCAGCAAAACCTATAACTATATTTGTCACGCAACTCATAGTAACGGCTACATGACGAGGTAATTTTAAAGAAGAGAGTAAAGGTAATTGCTCTTTACATTTTTGAAAGAGAAGTATAATAGAATCGGGTGGAGTTTCATCCCAATCTATATTTAATTTCCATAATTATTTTATGAGTAATTTCGCGAATAAAACTACAGGAGCCACAAGACCGAGAACATCCCACAGACGGGCAATAGTTGAAAGCATAGAGCGTTTGGTACAACTATTATCCAAATTAGATGTAGTAAAGGTGAAACAGTCCTCGGAAGGAATCCATTTGAGTCCAAGAATCTTTAAATTATCCCCATCAGAGAAATGAATAGAAGAGCGGTTGGAATGTGGGATGGCCTCTAGTAGTTCCAAGGAATTACTTGCCCATTTAGTAAGGTCAAAGCCCCCAGCCTTAAATAAGGCGATAAGTTCAGCGGAAAGAATCTTGGCTTCCTCCAGAGACGGGGTCGAAGTAAAGTCATCCATGTATAGCTCATGAGAAGCAACAGTGGATGCGAGCGGAAAACGGTGTTTTTCATCCTCTGATAGCTGGCGCACAGTGCGCATGGCTAGAAAGAGACTAGACCAAATGCAACTCGATTAAATTGAAATTCGCGAATAGGTTCAGCGGTATTAAAACTAAACAATATTTTTTGGTATTTTCGATGCTCATCAATAACAGCAATTCGAAGATACATCTGTTTTATGTCAGCTGTAACTGCAATAGGGAACAAGCGGAAGTTTAAAAGTAATAAAAATATGTCAGCCTGTAAATTCGGCCCTGTGTGTAACAAGTCATTCAATGAAACGCCATTATGAGACTTAGCGCTTGCATCAAGAACGATGCGAACTTTAGTGGTTTGTTTATCATTCCTAATAACAGGGTGATGTGGTATGTAATAACCTACAGTCTGATTAACAGAACTAGGTGTAGTTTCAGTTAAATAATTTTGATCGATATACTCTTGAATTATTTCATTATAACTAGCGCGCAAAACAGGGTCGCGAAGCTTAGTTTTTTCTAAATTAATTAGACGTCGATAAGCGACAGCATAAGAATTTCCAAGTGAATCTGGATTTTTATAGAACGGTAACGCGGTACAATACCTACCACTGGAGTCACGTGACACAGTAGAAGCGTACAGCTGTTCACACTCCAGTTCAGCAGGGCTCATAAAATGTTTTGAAGGTATTTCTTCGATGTTCCAAAATTTATGTAAGGATTCGTCTAAAGACAGAAAACAATGAAAATTATCTATATTTAGCGCGGTAGAAAAATATGAAGCGGTATTTAATTCAGCGGGACTATAATTGTTATTAGATAAACTAGCGGGTACCTCACCCATAAGAATGTAACCAAACACGGTTTCAATAGCGGATGGAGCGGTAGGTGAGATAATTTTATTGTGAAGTAATAAATACGGGAACAGTTTTGCCCCTAGAAGCAATTCAACCTCACCGGGTACGTGCCACAGTGGGTCAGCGAGCGGTAAATCAAACAAATGTTGCACTGCAGAAGTGTCAACAAAGTGAGATGGTAAGTTATCCGTAATACAATCGATAACCAGAGCGGTAATTTTAAAAGAATTATTTTTAATTTTAGCAGTAACTTTTATCTCCACGTAACCTAGGATAGGCCGCGAAGAGGTTCCGACCCCTTTTATAACTGAGTTTGAAAGCAGTATAATGTTTAATTGAAGTTTTTTACAACAAGCGGAAGTAATTATATTATTTTGCGAAGCGTTATCTATTAAACATCTCACAGAAACGTGTTTGTTATATTTGTTATCAACATAGACTTGAGCAGTAGACAATAACACCGTAGTACGCGGTGGGTTTATACCTAGGCGGGAAGACGCACACAGCGCCACCTGTTGCGAACTCGCGGAGCTAGTGACAGCGTCAGTCGTGACCGGCTGCGACGAGCTGTGTTCTAGATGTAAAAGCGAATGATGTCTTTTGTTACACGTCCTACAGGTATGTATAGATTTACACTGTGAAGCAGTGTGCGTTACACTAAGACAGTTTACACATCCACGTTTGTTTTTAATAAAATCCAAACGCGAATTGGCTGAGAGTGAATGAAAGGTTGGACATGTGTAAAGTTTACAATGATCAACTTTACTGCAATACAAACAACTTTGATTACCATCGCAAGCAACAAAAGTATGTACTGCATTATCACGTGACTGATTACGAGAAGGATTATTTTTATTAGGTTTGTTACTCACTAACGCGGTTCGAGATGAAATAGTGCGATCCAATATTTTAACTTGCGATTTTATAAATTTTACGAAATCCGTATAAGTAGGAATTTCCTCATCTCTCGTATGCGCTTCGAATAAATTTACGATTGCGGGGTCTAATTTTTTCAAAGCTAAATTAAGCAAAATGAAATCCTTTAAATCTTTAATTTGTAATTGTTCTAAAGCAGAAACGGACGCGTGAAAACTTTCAATGAAAACATTTAAAGATGCGGAATTATTAATTGCGGGTTTAATATTTAATATGTTAGACATGTAATGTGAGCCTAGTGCTCGTTTATCTTGATACTTTTGAACTAAACTATTCCAGATAGCGGTATAGTTATCACCTGAGGGAATAATTCCGGCGGTAATTTGCAATGCGTTTCCCTTTAAATTACCTATCAAATACTGCACACGTTGAGAATCTGTAAGGTTTAAATTACTATGGATATTTGATTTAAATGATTCATAGAAAACAGGCCAGTTGTCAATCCTACCATCAAAGAAAGGAATTTGAATCGGTGGTAATTTGACGGTACCTTTAAATTGTTTAGCGTTATCATTAGAAGCGCATGAATGTTCTAATGACCTTGAACGGTTCTCGGCGATCAATGAGCGAACTCGCTCTATACGCGAATAAACTTCGTAGTAAGATTTTTGACTGCTATAATCAATATTATGATTAGGATTTAATTGCAAGGAATATGTATTTATTTTATCTAAATTGGTACTAAATTCTTGACGAGTGACTGAGAGAACCACTGTGTCCGCCATGAATGCTTCCACCGAACGAAGCTCGATATTGGTGGTATTTATTTTCTTAGAAGTTTCGTATAGCGATGTTAAATGTTCGAAGATTGAATTATTTTTAGCTTGAAGTAATTTAACTTTCATTTTAAGATCTTCCATGTTGGAATAGTTCTAGAAAATATAGCGTACAAAATAATAGGTATAGCGGGTAGACTTAGAATAATTATTTTATTCTAAGCGGGTATACAAAGGAATGCGGTTGAATATAAGTTGTAAATAAGTTAGACGAGACTAACTCACGATAATTAGCGGTTTGAATATTTACCTATGCTATTTCAATGCAACAGGCGAAATATTAAGTTGATACAGTAATTCTCAATGAATAATGTACCTAGCGGGAATGTACGAACGCAAGTACGCGTTCAATATGGCGGTTTTACGAACTTTGTATTTTAGGTATTTTAACCTAAATCCTAGGTATGAGACCTATATTAGGATCGTTGATACTTTGAATCCGACTCGATTGGACCAAATAACTTATGGTGAATAAGTCTATGCGGCTTTCGAAGGACCGTATGCGGGAAATTAATTTTATGCGGTAATGTAGATTTTAGCGTGGTGAGCTGTTGGACGACACACAGAATTGAGCAAACGGGGAACTTGAGGGATATGAGGTTATGAGAAATAGGAATGGATGGACTTACTTGTGAACCTTCTGGACGCAACACGTGGATGCAAGGACAGCTAGCTTAGTAGACGTCCCACGTGCTATCTGGTTTTTCTTCCTTTTTCAATGTGGTGCACTTTCACTTCTTTAAATGTCACACTTGTGTCGGCCAACACTTATTTATTAATAGTTATACAGTTTTTGATGCGATTGCGGTTTAAGTAAACGGTATGATTATGAAGCGGCGCGGTTCAGTATTCACACTACCCTTGAACTTAAAACTGTTGTCTAGAGCATTTTTAAATCATAGCTGAAGTGGGCTGCGATTGGTTCGCAACGGCGGAAAAAGCGCGCCTCTGATTGGTCGTGCGCGATGATCTTCCAATCTCGTTCCGTTTGATAAGGAATGTATGGGTAGGAAGAAGGAATGATTAGCTCAATTCTGCGTTTAGAAATTGTAAGCAAAAAAAAAAACTTATAAATAAAAACTTGCGCGAGCAACTGGCTTACGAAAAATGCTGAATAATTTCGTACGGTAAGTAGTATTCAAGTAGGTACCTATATCTCCAACAAGCTAAGTTTGCTCCTCGCTGGAATGCGGCGTGTACCCGTGTACTTAGGCATAATTTATTGTTAAAAACAATAAATACAAAGTAAAATCTAACAAACATTTGTTTACCTTTTTAAAGTCATAAGGCGAATCCTTTTTTGCAGCCCGTACCTAAGCGTCAGTGTGACGTAATCGACGCTAGGTGCAAACTTGGCTTGGTTGAGTTGTAGTTGTTAGTTAACCACACTAGCAAATGCAAATGTCGTTATTGAAACGAAATATCGACATCGAAAAGTTAAGTATTGCACATCCCTCTTTGTTGTAGGTATTTATTTTTCGATTCACTGTGCCGGGCGCTGGGGGCACGCCAACTGTTATGAAGTCGGGTGGTTAAAGGGTTAATAAGGAGGTTAATATAATAAACATTAGTGCAAACGCTGACTATGCTGACACTATCAAAATGGCGAGAAATGTTAAAATTTGCCCTATACGACAGGTACTTTCCGAAACATCCGGGACCGGCGCCATGCTGCCCCCCCCGCCCCTCCACAGGCCACAGCTGGATTGCGCAAGTTGCTCCCTCCATTCGGCCACTAGGATCTGACCTTAGTGCCACGAATTCTCGGAAAACTGCATAAAAATATCATTAAAATCTCGATTTTGATTGTAAGTGGTACATCCCTAAAATCAAGTGGGATGACACTGACAGCCCACTCCACGCTCACTTCACCTACATTTTCACGGTGAGGTTGTTACAGAATTGACCGACTGGACTGGCTGACTACGCCGTAGCTCTCACCTTTCACCAGCGATATGGACCCTATATCAAGAATTTTCCCGTCGAGACACGAGGGCGTTAATCCGGCCGGTAGATCATACAGTATACCCTTATCACCTTAACAGCTATCGCTCTCTGCGGTCTTTAAGCGGTAGTCGTCAGGGCCTCCCACACGGTCCTGGACCGCACGATCCCCAAATATAAGGGTTCCCCTTATTTGGGTAGCAGGCTGTCGACGACGAGTCCCAGGCACTTCATCGTATCCTCTCGCCTCCGCAAACTTCAAACAACATAAAAAGCATAAATGTGTTTATTTCTTGTAGTGCGTTCTAAGTAAGCCTAAGGGCCGAGTCACACCGGAATGGCAGCAGCCAGCAGCGGCCGGCGGCGACGCCAGCGGCTCCCGGCGTCGCCGCTGGCGTCCTCACGCGACCTCCAGACCCCACGCACCTAGTCTTCTCTTGACTAGTTTAGTTTCGACCGCCGCCCGCGGTGCAGAACCACCGACAAGACGCGCATGGCGCGCGGCCGCTCGCGTCGCCGCGGGCAGCCTCGCGACCTTTTCAAGCTATACCTACTGGTCTTTTAAGTATGTAGATAAAGTTTAAAATTATTTCACACTGAAAGTGCTCGCCGCGTCGCTGCCATTCCAGTGTGACTCGGCCCTAATGAGCTCCATATAACCTCATTCTTATCTTCCTTTGTTTTATAACCAATTAAAAAGAAAAAAATGTAAACGTAAACGGGCGCTCTGACGTCAGACGACTAAGTCAAAATGTTAATCATTTTTAGATAATGCTGAAATAATATTCAATTCAAAACATGGCACATACTGGAACTGATAATACAAACCTGAAACGACTATATTTTCAATCTGCTTGAATATTTAAAATGTAAGTTATATATTATTTTAACGAATCAAAAAGTCTCAAGCTAACTTAGCCAATTCATAATGTATAGTAGGTACCTATCCTATAAATTATAGGATTAATATTGACGTTTGTATGTACGTTTGACGGGATGCCGCTTTATTTGTGGTTACCAAGTGTACAAGATCTAAAATACTGTCGAGCCAGCGACGCGAAGAAATCTTACTTTAAAAACACACTGTGATTATCTGTGTAAGTGCACTCTCGGTTTCGTCGGAGGCACGGGCGGAGTCAGAATATTGTGTGTACGTGTGTGTGCTACGCGCTAACGATAACACTACTCGTCATCAGGCATACGAGTGCGTGAAGCACGCTGTGAATGATCACAGCGTGTTTGTACACTTGGTTACCACAAATAAAGCGCGCGTTGTTTCGTGAGATACAAATACGTGTGTGTTGTACTTGCACGATGTATCTGCATCTAACTTGTAGCAGTAGTACAATTTTCTAGCAGTGGTGGCAGCTTTGGAGGGAGACCTGTATTGTATTTTGGAAAACTATCTTTGATAACTAGTCCACTTACACACGACTGTAAGTTAGCGTTCTCCGCTCGTGGATCGGCTGACACGCTTGTAAAACCCGACATCCGTTCAAGTGCCAGTTTACATCTTCGCGGCGCCAAGTGGCTACGCAAAGATCCGTCACCGCAAACTTGGCGGTGACGGATGAAGTATAAATTAATTATTATATTTAAGGTTAGGTATTTTATTAGTGTTCATTCAGTGTATCAGTGGAAACTTGTAAATGGCCTTCAGTGTCATATTGTTTAAGAACACTGTTTAAATGTTAGTTGTATGTTTCCCGAACACAGCAGCACCAAGCCAGGTCTGGATAGTTACTGAAGTATTCAAAATAAATGTTCTCATCGATTTCCGCAAAATAAAACTGGGTTGCACTTGGCGGGATGAACTTTGAACGACTCTCTTCTAGAATGGCTACTTACATACAGCAGTAAATCGGGATAAGTGGAAGACGGGAAGGCCTTTGCCCTACAGATGGCTGACCATAATAATAACGCCAGATTTCATAACTTATCCAAGTAAGCATAAAATCACCGTTTAGCTCATAAGCCAGTGGTTCCAGTGACAGTGCGTCACCGCAGCCAGGCGGCGCGGCATGGAGGGCGGGGGGCGACAGTCACGGCTGCTCGGCAGGTTGCTAGGAAGGTTGCGCGGAGATCACCACAAGTTCAATAGTCTGGAGAAACGATACTCGCTTGCATCTACCGTGTGAGTAACTTTGTGTTCACTACTACCGGTCTATTTACCAAAATCTGACCATAAAAACTTGGACACATCTCTTATCTGCCAAATTCAATAAACAAACAAAAGAAAAGCTACCCAATCCTAGACTACTCATCAGACTACCAGAGTAACATTAAATTAAAACCCCCCCCATTCTACACCATGCAAGTTTGTTACCTATAGAAATAAAAAATCAAAGCAAGAAATAACTCGCATCGACTAAACATTGTCTGCACGATGCAACTTTTATTGTTTCTTCATCTTGTCGCACCGTGTAATCAGGATTTACTTTCACACATCCGCAGCAACGGAAGGTCGCCGACACACACTGTGGATAACAGTGTGTTTTACTTAAATATTAAGCCGTCGAATAACGAAGCCCCTACCCTCTCCAGCATGAGCGAGAGCACCGGCTGCAGCACCACGAATGAGGACGAGGAGTTGGACTCTCAGATCCTGCACAGACCCTCGCCGAACGCATCCAGCGCAATCGATGATGACCAATTTGTCACTAACATTGATTTGAGGCAGGCAGACTCTTTTATTCATTATTTTTTAGTTAGGAAGTAGGTAGATTTGTTTTTAGAGCAGTGGTTAGTGTAAGCTGTGGTTGTCTAATGTTTTGGTAAAAAATAACTGATACTTAGTGGCTGTTGCTTACGCCAGTTCCCGATTTTCTCGTCTTGTGGTTCCTCTGGATGGATTCTTATCTTTTTTTTTTAACGGAAAAGTAAGCATTAAACTACATTGAAGTAACCTGAAGATCGGGAGACTCGTAAATCTTAGATGCACTACAAAGGTATCCGAAATTAAGGAGTCTTGTGGAGACACGACCGTTAAAATTTGTTCCGTTGTTGTAGGTATGGCGGGCAATACTTAACACCAGAACAGCTGCCTGAGTTTTGTGATCAACTTAACCACCTTGTCGAAGTGATAAGAAATATACAGTCTTATGCTAAGGTCACTGGAGAATACCCAAGGTAAATATGAATAGACAAAGGGCTGCAAGTTACACTTTGGGTCGTAGATCTCCGACTCGACTCTGGTACCTAACTGCTTATGGTCATGCCCTGATGAGGCAAGAATTTATAGTCGAAAGTGAGAGGTGCATAAGAGCTATTTACAATTTGAAGACAACAGACAGCTGCAAACCATTTTTTTAAAATACGAAAATATTAACAATGCCCTCACTATACATATATGAAACTTGTATGTTCGTCAAAAATAATTTGCAGAAATTTGCTCGAGTAACTAGTCAGCGCCGCTGTGATCGGTTACAAACAGTCGGATCTAGTACTGCGCTATATGGAAAAAGTATTTTTGTAATGGCACCAAGGGTCTATAATAAATTACCAAAATGTATAAGGAGTGAGGACAATGTCCGTAAATTCAAAAGCATGTTGTATTCTTTTTTGTTAGATAAGACGTATTACTCCATAGAAGAATTTTTAAATGATAAAATTTGACATTACTTACCTTTTAATACAATTTACCTTTGACATGCAGTAAAATTAATTATAATTGATTAATTGTCTATTAGCAATACATTTAATTGAAATTATTTACACCAAAATTGATTTAATATTGTTTAAATTCAGACTTATTATTATAAAATAACTAATATATTTGTACACCAATTTCATTGGTAGAACATAGAGCTCGACTCAAATATATACATAAGACCTGTACTGTAATACCTGTGTTCACAAATAAAGATTGATTGATTGAAAGTTAATGACTGTAGTAAGTTGAGTGATTTCTGCAACCTACCTAATTATGTTTCATTGGTATATAGGAAGGCATATAGCTCGTCGAATCGTTGAGCTCCTTAATTTCTGAGTCACAGCTTGACCTACACAATTACTGACAAATAACCAAATAACTGCACTGTCTGGGCAGGTCCACTCAAATAACTGCACTGTCTGGGCAGGTCCACTCAAATAACTGCACTGTCTGGGCAGCTCCACTCAAATAACTGCACTGTCTGGGCAGGTCCACTCAAATCTGTATTTCCTCAAAAGACCCAGACACTTATCTAAATAGTCCTCACAATACCTACATACTTGACCAAAATAATGCTTGGAATCAAAAAGAGACTGGACCTCGCGATTTTGTTTGTTCAGACCCAAGCTCAATTTAACTTTAATTTCCAGTGAATTGGAACGCCGTCTGGAACATGAAGCGCGCGAGGTGTCTGCGATAGCTTCAGAAGCGCGCAACGCACGCGAGGTGGTGGCACGAGTGCGGGCTCAGCGGCGTGCTGTGCGCGCACACAAGAAGAATCTAGTATCGCATCTAGCTAGCTTAAGAGAATCCGGTTAGTTGGTAGGGTTATTATAATCTCTGGCACAATTAGCTCTAATGATCACAATTTATACTCCAAAACAGGCATTGCTGGTTTAGGTGGCAAAGTCTGCCAGACTGATATGGGATAGGGGCGAGTGCATCAAAACTGATGAGTCGGGGTCGACACACTCATCACAGAGTGTGTAGGTACCTGAAGAAAAGGGTCGTCATTGAGGGTGGCCCATAAGGAAACGCAGGCGTGACGCCTTTGGATCATTCTTGTCCAAAAATTGCTGCTGTGAGAGAGAGAGAGATGTGCACCCCTGGGCTTCCTGAAGTGCGTACTTGCTGATAATTAAACGTTTAATTTATTCCACAGAGTTTCGGGAGTTGGAGAGTACGGTTCGGTTGTCAGATAGGAAGCTGTTCAAGAGCTGGGAATCGCTGAAGGACTCAACGGACCCAGCAGCCTTCGATCCCCTGCTTGATGAAATTAAGGTCTGCTGACATTCGTCCTAATGTACGAAACTCGAATAGCAAAAAACTTCTCTTACTTTGCCATATCAATACAAGACTTTTATTAGTTTATATAGCTTCATTGAAAATTTCATTTCTACTAAAAATTAAAATACAGAAGGATGTATGTTGATCATAATGCAATTCGCAACCGTAAAAAATATGTATTTACAGAATTATAAGTTATAAATCTATACATATAATAAAACAGTAAAAAAACTGTGTCTGTACATTAAATATATTAAAAAAATAATTTAGAATAATTATAAATCTATACATATAATAAAACAGTAAAAAAACTGTGTCTGTACATTAAATATATTAAAAAAGTAATAATTGAGGGGGGTTTAGAAACAGTAATAGAGCACAAATCCAAAAAAAAAAATTGTCTGTTTGTCTGTATGTCTGTTTGTCTGTTTGTTTGTACACGCTAATCTTCGGAACTACTGGACTCAAACTCAAACTCAAACTCAAAGCATTTATTTCAAATAAACCAATTACAGGCACTTTTGAATTGTCAAGGGGTCGGTCAGTCAGAAAGATGAAGCTAGTTGCCCATTCCAAAGCAGTAGGTACCTATGGAGAAGAACGGGCAAGAAACTCCATGGACACTCTTTTAAATCAAAATATGTTTACAAAAACTGGGTTACATCACTCATGTTGAAATATACACGTGAGAACGATGCAGAACTTAATAAAAGCGTCCATAATTACAAGATTAAAAAAAAAAAACAATTCAAAATTAATTTAAATATTAAAACAGCCGTGGCAGCTAAGAGGTGACCAGCCCCTACTGACGGTGCCCGTTCATGAACATGACGCATCGATTAGCACCATTCAGCTCAACCATTTTGATGGGAGCTAAATGGTCCAAAATACCGCCACCATCAGTGAGACATTACAGGGAGCATGACATGCTCTCAGCCGCCAGGGCACATTCAAGTCAATGTACCACTCTGTCAAGAAAGTACCGGGAAAAGATCAATAATACACAAAATGTCTGTTATTCATCCAAATTTATTTTATCACCTTCAAAGTATGCTCCTTTAGAAACGATACACTTGCGCCAACGAATAATCCATTCATCAAAACATTTTTTAAACGCTGCTTCCGGAATTGAGTTCAGTTCTCGCCGCGAATTCTCCTTTATGTCTTCTATCGATTGAAAACGGGTGCCACGAAGTGGTAATTTGAGTTTAGGAAAAAGAAAAAAGTCAGCAGGAGCCATATCTGGTGAATATGGTGGTTGCTGGATGGTATTTGTTGAGTGTTTGGTCAAAAATTCGTTCACAATGATAGCCTTGTGCGAAGGCGCGTTGTCGTGGTGCAAAATCCAAGAATTTTCTTTCCACAAATCTGGCCTTTTTCGTCGAATTTGCTCTCTTAAATGCCGCATAGCGCTCAAATAATATTCTTAATTTACCGTTAGACCTTCCGGTAAGAATTCAGAGTGCACAACACCGCGATAGTCAAAGAAAACAGTCAACATGACTTTGACTTTTGATCGACTTTGGCCGAGCAGCAACATGTTTCATACCCAAATGATTAGTTAAAATGGTACGGATCGACTCGTGAGATACAGAAAGTTCGGCGGCTATCTCTCTCAGAGTTGAATGGGGATTTTCAGTCACTATTTTCTTCACTTTTGCGATGTTAACTTCAGTTGCAGACGTTGACGGCCTACCAGAGCGAGGCAAATCTTCCATCACATCTCGACCCCTTTTGAACGCTTTGAACCACTCATAAGCACGAGTTTTTGATAAAGTCGATTCACCGTAAGCCTTCTGTAACATTTTCAGTGACTCCGAACACGAAATTCCGTTGGCGATGCAAAATTTAAGACTAACTCTTTGTTCGATATTTTTGTCCATTATGAAATTCGCAATACACACTATATATGATATTACTAAAACCAGCACTGTATTTAATATAAATAACAGATGCAACTCAAACTCCTCGCCAAAATGGAAAACAGTTGTGCCAATCTAACAACTACAAAAAAACAAAAATTTGAATTTGGAACCATAAACAAATCATCCATTCCCGATACTTTTTTGACTGAATGATAAGACGTAGGTACTCAGTAAATGGTAGCTTTATAGTAGGTACATAGTACTCACAAACGTGCTATGCAATTATACAATGCTAAGAGATTGAAGTTATATAATGCAAAAATTTTTTGTGAATCTTCAGCAGCTCCAGGAGTAATCTCAGATGCTAATCAATTAGTTTAGGACATTAAAAAAAAAAAAAGAAAGAATATTCAATAATGTAAACAATTGGAGCCATAGTACTCACAAACGTGCTATGCAATTATACAATGCTAAGAGATTGAAGTTATATAATGCAAAAAGTTTTTGTGAATCTTCAGCAGCTCCAGGAGTAATCTCAGATGCTAATCAATTAGTTTAGGATATTAAAAAAAAAAAGAAAGAATATTCAATAATGTAAACAATTGGAGCAGCTCAATCCCAGTATAATAAGCATTCTGGCACAACTTGCGTTTAACGAACGATTTGAATTTATTAAGGCTTAGATCTTGAACGTGGCTTGGAAGTCACTACATAGTATAAAACAAAGTCGCTATTTTTGTCTGTTTGTTTGTCTGTATGCTTAAATGATAAATCTTTAAAACTACGCAACGGATTTTGATGCGGTTTTTTTTAATAGATAGAGTGATTCAAGAGGAAGGTTTATATGTATAATTTGTCGACATATTTTGCGGGCGAAGCCGCGGGCGGAAGCTAGTTTATTATAAAAGCGTATACATTGACATCTGAACGAGCCTCCTATTTTTTTGAGCCTTGTAGTGGGTACAACAAATTTGTTTTGTTCCTAGTATTCTTATCATGAATATCACTATATTTTTTAAACAATTTTATGTTTTTATGGGCATACAAAAGATTTTCAAAAATAAACTGTGAAGGTACAGTCATTACATTTATTTCTTTAAATTTTTCTCTCAGAGAGTGTCTCGGACTTATTTGATTGTTTTTTTTTGTTGTATAGGTATTAAGTCTGGGCAACATATAGGCTATAATTTATATTGGAAACTTGAACACCTGATGCAGAACCGCAACAGACCAGCTAAACTATAAGAGATACAAAAAAGGTACCTTAGCAAAAATTGATCCACGTGATGAGCATTTTCTGCTGAGAGAATAAATTTAAAGATCTGGAACACCTGTTGTGGAACTCCAAGAGCCTAGCTACACCATAACACATATAGGAATGACGTCTTAGCAACAGTTGTTCGGTCTGATGGGCATTTCCTGTTGACTTATAAAAATCGAAGATCTGGAACACCTGTTGTGGAACTCCAAGAGCCTAGCTATGCCATAACACATATAGGAATGACGTCTTAGCGAAAGTTGTTCAGCCTGATGAGCACTCTCTGTTGACGTATAAAAATTGAAGATCTGGAACACCTGTTGTGGAACTCCAAGAGCCTAGCTACACCATAACACATATAGGAATGACGTCTTACCAAAAGTTGTTCGGTCTGATGGGTATTTCCTGTTGACTTATAAAAATCGAAGATCTGGAACACCCGTTGTGGAACTCCAAGAGCCTAGCTACAACATAACACATTTAGGAATGACGTCTAAGCAAAATTTGTTCAATCTGATGGGCATTTCCTGTTGACTTATAAAAATCGAAGATCAGAAACATCTGATGTGGAAATCAAAGCTATCACTAATTTTACTGCGTAATTATAAAATAACATAAACTGGGAGTACCTGCACGCGGTGAAGGCGGTAACAGTTTAGGACCGATTTTCGATGACGATGGTATATCATTGAAAATTTGACTCTACTGGCCAAAAGTCCTATTTATTTTTTTATTTTATCGTATGAATATGCCTTCGGGCTTTTGTTGTTTGAGTGTTTAATTTCCTTTTCCATTTATCTTCTACCGGGTCTACGGTAGCCACCGAGTCACGAAGACCCGGTAACGCAGGGAAGCAGTCATTTTAATTTAGATTTTTATTGATCAGGTATCTTCACAATAAAACTATGACCATGCCTAGAAAGAGGTCAAATCTTTCCCAATGTTCCAAGAGAGCTAAAAGATTGAGGATCATAAGATCCCAAGAATCACCAAAGAGCGTCAGGAGAGACTTGATGCTGTTCGAGAACATTAGACTGCAACTCGCTCCGTGGAAACCTCTTCGGGTCGCGAAGCACGCCTGCGTTCTCAGCGTATTCATTAGGTCTCTAGAGACCAGTGAAGAATATGATGCGCGACTGACCGCTGATCGTGAACGTCATGTATTGTCTCGCGAGTCAGAGACGTTCACGGAAAGAGAATTACGCTTGAGTTCCAAGCGTATCTACGCATCGACTTCTAGGTCTCTAGAGACAAGTGGGGCACGTGATGTGCGACTGACCGCTGATCGTGAACGTCATGTATTGTCTTGCGAGTCGGAGACGTTCACGGATAGAGAATTGTGCTTGAGTTCCAACCGTATCTACGCATTGACTTCTAGGTAGGTCTCTAGAGACAAGTGGGGAATATATATAATAATGCAGTTACCAAAATGAAAACGATGACAAATGGACTGTATGTTTTGGTGGTTGTTGGAATGAAAAAAAAATTAAAGCTCAGTGTGATAAAAGATTTAAATGGGAAAAATGATAAAAAATAACATAAATGGCGACCCCGTTGTCGCTGGCATAAGCAACAGGGTCCGCGTACGAAGTCGCGGGCAGAAGCTAGTAACTAATAAGTCATAAATAGTCTCTAGCTGTCTGCCTCAGGCTAGCTATTGACACTATTGACAGTTCATTACAGACTAATCTTGCGCATAAATGTTAAGCGCTTAGATTAGTTCGCTACATAAAGCTCACGGGCGTGATCTTCAGATATGATTCTTGTTTTTGTTGTCATCTAGAACAAGCAGACGGCCTTGGAGTGCCTATTGCGCCTGGTGCACAGCAAGCAGTCGTCTCTGAGCCGCACCGCGCCGCCGCCCACGCCGCTGCCACCGCCCGAGCCGCTGGAGAATGATGGTTGGTACCTTACCTTCTAAGTTAACTTTTATTATATTCGATATACCATATCGATCTTATGTACCACCAGTACCACATTAGATTGGCTTGAAAGGATCAGCCGCAGTCTGGTTGCATCTGTTGAGAGACGATCCTCTAGGAAACTGAACTATTTATAAAACTCGGATTCACTAACTAACATGGTCGCGTACTTTACAAAAACGTATAGAATAGACTTGCCTCTAGAGTCAGGCGCAACTGGTGTTTCCGGCGGTTCAGCAAGCCGTAAGCGACACGACCCGCGCGACACGCGCGACACGCGGCGCGTGAGTGGCAAGCGGCGCCGCCGCGAGCCGCGCTCCGTGCCGCTGTCCGGCGAGCCCAGTCGCCACGGCCCGCCGCCACAGGTCAGTGTTACGAAATAACGACAGCGACATGACAAGCACGACACGTGGAACACGTAAACGCGAGCGGCAAAGGATGCCGCAACAGGCCGCCGTAGCCTCTTTCTGCGAGATGACTGTTTCGCAGAAGGATATCACTGCGTCCCAGGACTCCTCGCCTCTGACCATAGAATTCACTACGGTGACTAGCGGCAGGTCACTGCCTACTCCCGAGATGAGGGCACGCCACGGCTCTTCCCAAGCGGCACACTCTGCCAGCATATGCCCCCCGTGTCCTCCCGGCAAAGTTTGGAGTCCAGTCCTACCATTGTACCAATGCTTAGTTGTGAAAATAAGGGGGGGGGGAATTTAGTTTGGGCACTGGACATAGGTACACGCTACGTCACTACCAAGTCCTTACTTTATATTCAATTGTTCATAATAGGTACACTTCTTTTAATAGTTCAGTTAATTACTTCTGTAACTCGGTGCCCTCAAAATATAGCGTGCAGTTTAATCAGCAGGTAACCCTCTACATCCAAGGAACAGAGAGCACGTCTCGCTACAGGGTGGGCAGCGCCGGCGCAGTCGCGCTCACGCCTTTAGAACTACCCTCCGGAGGAAGCGTTAGGGACATACTATTCTTCACCACTAACTGACCGTCTTTACTGATAAAATAATGGAATCGGATACTAGTAATTTTGTTTTATTTGTAAACGTCACTTTGACAGCACAAACCTAATAGACGCAAAGACATTGTAATAGAACAAGATGACGCACTATGAATGACAGCTCGAGCCAAGCGAGATAGCGCTTTTATGGTGTGTGTCCTACTCTACTAGGTTGACTACACGATTTCGTTCTTCTAGGACAACTTATAGTTCACCAGACTTAGGCTATGTTTATCCCAGTTCCTCAAACTATATTCCAGTAAAATAATTTAATCGCTTGAGTAATTTATAACTCCTTTTCATGTAGAATGGGTACCTACTGTGACAGCAGGTAAGAATAATAAGGCCCCCCTAAGACCACCGCATAGAGGGTATTTTGCACCACATAGGAGGTGACATGACAGTCAGATGCTTTTTGCTTACCTAGGCCACAGAATAATTAATAATAGTTACTAGTTACATACTTGGGTGATTCTTCTGTTTCTTTACAATTTCAGGGAGGTGTATTCTCGAGAACAGGGAATAGAATATACCTATAATTAAGTTCTACTATATGGAAAAAATTATTACGGTGGCAACCCAGTAGACAAGGACGCCTTATCGCTCAGCTCGTTTGTCCGTTTAGAATAATGGTTTAAGAAAGTAAACTTTATTGTAACAGCATACAATCCAGTTTTCATTGCAACAATTTCATAGTACGCCATCTTGTTATATTTATCTTTGAATAGACGAGCACTCACTTTCCTTCCGATGAATGCTATTTGCGCGTACCTAACATTCCAGCAAACAGGACATGTTTAAACAGGGTCGGCCAGTTTTTGTGGAAAAGTTAAAATCCTTCTCGGCCTAGAAATTAATTAAAATGCTTATCTACAAATTCGCTGTTGTCATTTACCAATCTAATTAATAAGGTCCATTCCGTAGTTCTTTACGTACACAGCAGCGCATTACTGATTTTCTCCAGTAGGAATTAACGATGCATGAAATAACAATTTATGTTCTTCGATATACCATTGAGACAAGCATGACACATGTTTTAATTAAATTGTTCAAGTAATGAATTGTTTGTTTCCTAGCATAGTACCTACGATAGTAATTTTAAAGGCATATTACTAACCTAGGACGTACGCCAAGGTTGATTCGTATTGCGCGGTGTCGTTACATCTGTCATTTTACGGAATTAGGTATACATAACACAGATCAAAAATTCGCCTTGGTTTTGCTTTATTAAAAGACTCGTTTCCTACCTTATTCAGTTAGCCTAATTAATCTGCCTAGCCTTTTCCCAACTATGTTGGGGTCGGCTTCCAATCTAACTGGATGCAACTGAGTACCAGTATTTTATATGGAGTGGCTGCCTATCTGACTTCCACAACCTAGTCAGTAACTTGGTAATAATAACCCCTTGGCAAGACTGGCTGTCAGACTTTCAGGCTTCTGACTACCCGTAACCACTGTCAAAGATCCAAGAATGACAGCCGGGATCAACGGCTTAACGTGCTTTCCGAGGCACGGAGGAGTCACGATATGTAATGATGGTCACCCATCCACGGACCAACCCCGGCAAGCGTAGCTTAACCCGATGGATTGATCCGTGCGGCTGTTATTACTTAGCTACGAGCTCCTCCTAATATACCTAACAATTCACTATTTAGAAAAATCGTATTGCTAACATCGCAGCCTTCTTAATATCGTATAGGTAGTCGGCGCAGGGTTGACTTTCTTACTAACATCCGGCGTTTTCCATTTAACATAAAACATTGCACTCGCACATACATCGTGAGGAAACCGGCATGCCCGAGAGATATTTCTCAACAGCATGAGATGCTAAGTCAGAGGCCCATGGGCAGCATTAAAACTCTGACACCAGGTTATTTACTAACCACACGAAAAGAAGAAGATTGCACTCGCAGACTGCATGTTTTTGTGTTTATTTCAATATTATTGAACTTATTGCAGCGAGAATGGACGTGGGCACTACAATCTACATGCATCTAAAGACTGGCTTAATCAAATGTCATGGACTTAATTGAGGCGCAATTATCTATGATTTTAGTACCTAGGTATCTGTTTATCTATCTTTACTTAATTGTATACAGGAACTAGCTTCCGCCCGCGGCTTCGCCCGCAAAATATGTCGACAAATTATACACATAAACCTTCCTCTTGATTCACGCTATCTAGGTATTAAAAAACCGCATCAAAATCCATTGCGTAGTTTTAAAGATTTAAGCATACATAGGGATATAGGGACAGAGGAAGCGACTTTGTTTTATATTATTTAGTGAGTATATACATAAATACATATTATGTGATGTCGACGGTAATCTCAGAAACCACTTCTATCAGATTTTCAAATTGTTTCACTATTTGACAGGTATTTGGTAGGTAGCTACCTAATTTGGTACATATGGGTAGGTACTTAGTATTATATTATCTGTGCCGATGGATATAGACTATATGCATTCTGAACAGAATACCGTCGTCTACCCGTGCGAAGTAGGAGAAGTAGAATGCTAGTAAGTGATAAACTGAAATAGGTGTAAGACATTTTGTGGTCTTTCGAGCCATACTAAACACAACAATATCTCTATTAAAAACACATTTATTTCCAAAGTGTTTATTTTACAAAGATCGTTACGTTACGGACATCGCTCCGGTTTGTTACATTCGCACCATGTCCTCGGTGTTACGCTAACATAGACTAAGCCTTCTTCTCTTCAGCGGGGGCTGGTGTCTCGGCCACCGCGGGCGCGGCCGGTGCGGCCTGCGAGGCGCTGGCGGCCACAGCTGCAGCGGCGGGCGCAGCTGCGTCCGCAGGCGGCGCTGCTTTTACCTGAAAATAGAATTACCTTGCATAATTATACAAATTTTTGAGCGGATGAAACTAATGTATCTTTCCATGTTCTTTTAAGGCTATAAATGAGTCTTCGGAGGATACATAGTATTGCCCCGTAACATACTTCAATGATCTCTAAATGTCTTTAAGTAGGTAGGTACAGTACCCATGAACGAAACCTAACTTACTACTTGCTAAATTATTTATTTATCTAGGTATATTTTAGCACTTATTCTTACAGCATCAGCCCGTCTACAGGCTGATCTGCAGCTGAAAACAGACAATTATTACACAGGGGATCCCGGAAACTAAGACTTATCGATTTTAGGAAAAAAATATGAAGAACTGGGACTTACTTCAGCTGCAGGTGCTTCGGTGGTTTCAGCAGGCGATGGTGCGGCTGACGCTGCAGGCGCGGCCTCCACCTTCTTCTCCTCCTCCGGCACAGGCACGCCGTGACTCATCTGAAACAAGTGACTCAGTTAATGCGGTGCTTTCAGATGGGCGGCGTCTAGACGTGGCGAGGAGACCTAGTTGCGCGCTGGTCTTTTGTACCTTGAACTCAGCTTTTGTACTCACTTCTTTCTTTGTCTGTAGCTTTAGTTGTTTGTCCGAAAGAACGTCAGCCAGTGCCTCTGAATTGTGTTTAGTGTCGACCACACTCCAACACTGGCATAACTGGATTTACAAGCCAGATTCAATGCACAAAAGTAAGAAAGACAAATTAAAGGGCCAGTAGTGCTATTCTGTAAAACATCACCCTGAAAACGTAGGTGAACTGAGTTTAAAGTGAGCTGTCAATAGTGTCACTCGCTAGCATTAGATGGAGCCACAGTTCACTTCACGCTCACTTCACCTAACTTTTCACGGTGATATGTTTACGGAATCGACTGATTGATCCACCAGCGAGTTAACCAGTGAGCCAACAAGGCCACGGTAAGTACTTATAGCTTACTGGTGTATCATACCAAACAAAACCGAGGTATTACATTGCTCTGGCGCCTCCTTTCTTAAGAACTGACGAGCCTTCTCTCAACTGCCTTGTTTAAATTAATGATTGAACGCGGTTTGCAAAACAAACTATAGAGAACAACTAATCTGGGTTTTTCGTTTCTCAAAAACTCCTTAGCATTTCTTTTTCGATGGATGTCCATTTGAAAATATTTAATTGAAGCATTTAAAAAAATAATTACACTGGATTCTACAGAATTTAAATAAAGTTCCTTGTGGGACATTCGTCGACGTTCGCCGTGTCATTCGTAGGTTTTGGCCGCCCTGCCTACACAAGAAGACAACCAAATGGGTTTAAAGATATCCCGAATATCCAAAAGACTTTAAAAAAAAGTTGATTGTTACCTACCTACAGGACTAGGATGTCTGCAAAACTCACCATCCGTACATTCTGTCTCATGTCCAACAAAATTTACGGTAAGTTCATTTTTTTTTTAGCTTTGTTGAATTTGGTCCTTAGATCCGGGAGAACGATTTCTTCAGTAGGAACGCGGCACAAATAGTTAAACGTTAAAAAAAAATTGTAACAAACTAAGAAACAATGATCTTGGAGTTTACTTGATTCACAAATATGTTTAACAAGCATTAAGTATTTACACATTATTAAATATTCCTACCTGTAAAGCCACACAGGCGAATAAAGCGACAGCCACTAGAACCTTCATATTCACAATCGTCCAACTTTATGACAATAAAACTTGAGAAGTGTACGGTTTCAATTTATAACAGTGGACGCGTAACCGCCGGGGGAGGTTGTAACCAAAATAACTATTATGATTCGATCAATAATGAGCTCTGTTTATAAAACAAAGATTGGCGGAACAATTAAAATCGATATCGTTTTATGAGCTTGTTTCTAATTTGCCGCGCGTTCTTGTTCAATATTGTTTTAGCGATGACGTCAGTCGCGGTGGTGGCCATCATTTTCCCGTTTGTGGACAGTGTCGGGATTCTGCTGGATCTCCTGAAGTTCCTAATTATAATCATCAACAGATTCATCAGTTTCTTGTCAACAAAACTACAAATTCTTGTTTTACAATAATTTACTCCTTCAATATTATAATTATAATTTACTATTGAACATGCATCTAGCTAACGTGGACTGTTTGCGGAATGTGGGGCCAAGTATTACTTGTAAATTGACTATGGGTCGCACCGGAAGAATCCCAGGCCACAGGTCATGCCGGCGGTACTTCGTCAGTGAATTTTGATAAGGCCCAACACTTTCTTTGTCACATTGTTTAGGCCCATTTCTTAGGCCTGAGAGCTTCAGAGTTGTCAGCGATCATCCTTCATCGCCCAATATTAGTTAGTAGTTTTGGGGTCTTAGATTATAATCTCAGAGGCCTGAGGCCTACGCATTTCTGCCAAGATGTATTTTTTTTATAATGTTTAATTCCTGGAAAATCCTAGGGAAAGAAAACTCCTAATAATTGTATATCGGATCTGCCAGGTCAGGACATTAATTGCATAATTTAAAGGGCTATGGAGATCACGACAAAATGTTGATAGGTGTCGAAAAAGGTGACTAATTAATCGTCCGAAGCCAAGAACCAAGAAGATGGGCTTTCGGATCCTTGTGTCAACAAAAATCAACATTAGTGTATGTACATCTACTGTGTGAAACGGATTCACACACTAAACCGGCATGTAACGTACTTAAGTGTGATTGCTTGATAAGTACGATTTGGAACCACAAGCTATGTAGGTATTGTTCTGCTGCCATTAGGAGCTCCTACTTCAGGAGTGGACATCCACATGATATGGTTCTCAAAATTCAATGATAGATGTCCAAGACGTGTAGTTAATCTTTGGTCGTGCTAGTGACACCTATCCGTAGAGAATATTTTAATAAGTTAGCAGATTTACATATCTAACTAAAACAATGGTGTGGAAGGTACCCTGTTCTCAAGTTTATTTATTTATTTATTGAAAATAGGTACACCAACAGCATATATATAGTACATTAAATATAATATTCTACAGGTATGGTTCTTATATATATACCAATTATAGGTGTACACGACATTCTCTTAAAAAAAAAACAACATATACATAACATATACATACACATATCTATAACAAGTTATAGATATGAACCCAGTAGGTCGTACTTTATTGTATATAACATGAACGAAGAATGCATATTTTATCCTGAGGCATGTTATAACAATAATAGCCATCCTACGAATCAATGAAAACTTTTTTTTCCATGCACTGCATAGTGATTAGATGCACAAGAATCTTTGCTTACACGTGTTTTAGTTTTTGCTTTATCAATTTCATGACCACCTTTTTAGTAATTTTATGATTAATTCATTAATAAAACTGATTCCAACAGCACCGGGGATCGTCCTACATAATGTTATTTTAGAAATAAAATGTTGCAGTATACTCATTGTTGTAATGTGTTTATTGTCCTTAATACCTACTTTTGTATCTAGTTACCATAATAGTTTTTTACAGAACAGGTTCAGTCAACACCAAAATTGCCATCAACTGGAAAGGGACGTAAGAACATGAGGAATTGAGGATTGAGCATTTAGTTTTAGCTTACAAGTCACTTTCCTTGGTATAAAGGTAATCTGTGCATCGTAGATAATCATCACAGTGAATTTGGTATATAGAACAAATGTATATTATTTATTTTATTTTCACCAAATCGGGTATATATTGGAAAAGAGTATCCATTTACTGGAGGCCTGAAGCTGGGTGGCGCCGCCTAGGCAGACTCAAAAAGAGATGGCCTGACGACCTGGACGCGTACCGCCATCTTCTGGAAGGACTGGCAGGGAGGAGGAAGAAGTATGGGAGTGAGAGAAAAAGAACATATTAGATATTTTTAATCTTTTGGGTTTGTATTTTAATAATTGAGTGGACCACTCACTGGTAGTATGTAAGTGAGTGAATGCTATGCACTCCTTACATAGTGATTATTATAAGAACTGTCCAAAAATACTTTCTTGTCGCAGCCTTCATCAGTTGAAAACTAAGGTTGAAAACGTGTAAGAAATATTTTCGTCGAAAAAATTATTATAGACTCATCATTTTTGCAATTCCTTGATCGAGTGTGTTTCCGAACGAAAAATTACTAATGTCAAATCAACGTTCCGTTCTCTATTTACGAAGCCACCTTCCAGTATTTATTTTAATGTTTTACACCTCAAAATCCATCTGAAAGTAAATAACTTGAATTTCTTTCTTCTACGTAAATTATAAAATTTATATTTTACTTTATAAAATGAGCTACACTACGTAAAATATTGTAAACGCTACTAATGAAAAGTATTTGTTGTGGCATTTGGAACGTAATAAAAAACCTTGAGACGTTGGCATATTTGGCATTTCGTTGGCTCTCGTTTGGCGGATGGGAAAAATGAATTGATCGAAAAGAAAAATCTTTGCCAGGATTATCTGAATGATGTCATTTCAGTGATCTCAGATCAATAAAAAGTATTTATTTTGTTTGTTTATATAATTGTTTAGTTACAAAAATGGCTTCGCGTGGTGGTGTTATGGTGACTGGTACGAACGGTGCCGATTTCGAACACAGAGAGAAAATAGCAGCACAATATCAGATTAGGTACGTAATTTGGCTTATTCACAAGTATTTAAGGCCGTACGGAAGAATTCAGTTAGTAGCCGAATGTAAGCTTGATCTACAGTTGATATATTTTTCCGACCAAGTTCCGTCAAATTATTTTTAGACAAAGCAGTCTATAGCGAATAATGTTTCGCGCCAATTATTTGAATAGGTTCACACATTATTCAATTACAGAGCAATAACGCCAACGTCCTCAAATTCATTTAGAAAAACAAGAAAATGGCTTGGTAAAAATAACCCGACTATGTCTGATATTAAAATAAAAACATTACATTTGTTTAAAAATATACACGAAACTTGTGCATCTTTCGACTAAGAACATTCCTATTAAGAATAAGAATGTCCAAAAGTGAAAGCATTTGTTTCTCTTCCCAATCTCTGCATTCATACTGACCAACCATATGGCAGGTCTTGAAAACATGTCACAATATGTCAATTAAAATGGTGTAGGCATATAAAAATAAAGTAATAACTGTAACCATAATATTTAATGGTCAACATGCTACTGCAAGCATCATAAAATTTTATAGGTTTCTACTTCCTTCATTAGTGAAAATTCAAGAAAACATTTCTTAAAAATATGGTTTTTATGTGGTTATAAAATAAGAATAGGTAATGTTTCAATCATTAAATGTATAATTGGTTTGGTCTAATATCAAATGAAATCAATAAGAAACATAATTAGTGAAATATAATTCAGAATAGATTAAGAATTTTGATAGGTTTCTTGCAGATGATGTCCGAAGATTGGATCCCTAAGACAACCTTCTGACTGACTTGTTTTAGGAATCTGTCTCTTGTCAACAATAAAAAATATTTTAACAGATTATTTTGACTTTGATTTAATTTAAAACCTAATGAAGATGAAGAAACCTAAAGAAGAGAAGTTTTAACACCATTTTAAAAACGAAAAGAATTGAATTCCTTCAGACAATATCCCTAACCTAAGGAACTATTGGATACAGATTTTATTACTTTACTTAGTCTGTTCTATTGGATAAGAATTACTCTTGGGCATTATATGATGTTGATGATAGGAAAAATGCTGTTATTCAACATTATTTCTCGGTTTATTTATGATATTTTAATTTTGTACACACACAGATACAAAAATAGAAGAAGTGTCATATGATTTCATACCATGTACGGTGTAACCATTAACACTTTCGCTGCCAAGCACCCGGCTCCCGGGTCGAACGAAAATTCGTTCAGGTGCCCACAACCCGGCTCCCGGGTCCTACATATAAATAGTTATATGTGGCTTGTCGCCATGCCAAGCACCCGCCTCCCGGGTGCAAATCAAAACGTGCTACTAGGGTTGTCAAAAATAAGCTAGGTGAGAATAGTATGTACTTTTGAGTACGTTTTTTTCATTAATTATTTATTTACTTTAAATGTTGTACTAATATTGATATTATGCTGACAAATTTCTAAGAAACATACTAAATAGTACTTACTTAACAATGTATTTAGAAACAAAAGACGGCAAATGTTTAATCTTTTCTTTATCTGCGCGTGTTTTATTGAGGTAAAAACCGCCGCTGAAGGTTTAAAAAATGAAAACAAAGGCATCGGTTTGGTTTTATTGAGCTTAAAGGTTTTTAATCCCTCGCTGGCGATTTAGACGACAACTGTTTATACAACTTTAGCTACCTTACTTTAATTCACGTAGCTTAGATAATCTGTTGTTATGCGTGTGAATCATCAGGCATCAGAGGGTTAAAAATCTGCATCATTGGCTGTATGAAGATTTGATATTTTGACATTAAAAGTTTTTGACGTTTAAAAGCTACAACTGCGGATTAGGCAAATCATGTAAGGTTCTCTTGGCGTAAGTGTTATGATTTTTAAATACCTAGAAAAACAAATAAAAATTAAAAAAAGAACCGTGTACTTAGTTTATTTCTTTCAATAAAAAATTAGACGTTCGACAACCCTACTATCGCTGGCTGGTCGTGGGCGTGGCTTAGTGAACTCGGATTCGGGTGCTGCGGCATAGTGGTACCGTTACGTAACCGTTGCGCCGATGGACTCAACAGATGGGTTGTTATAGATATGCGAGACACATTTTGTGGCATGCCAATAGACATGCAATAAATGTGCTTGGCAGTGAAAGTGTTAAAGAAGTCTAAATTATTTAATTAAATTTATTTGTTCATATCAAAAATCTTACATAGCCAAATATTTCTGCATTCCAGTGCCCTCAACAAGTCTCGCCTGAAGTACTGCGTGTTCTTCCACCATGTAATGTTCCTGGTGATGCTAGCAAAGCTTTCTGCAGACATCCTCGACAAACTTGATATATTCATATTGGAGATTGAAGAGCTGCAGATACCACCTGTAATTAATAGTTTCAATTTTAATTTAAATATTAAAGAAATTGAGTGTGGAGGGCTATACGGTTAAGGAAATATACCAAAGAAATGATGGATGGACTGTGTGAAAGATAGTATGGTTAGAAAGGGATTGACTACCGAGATGACTACTGATTGAAAAGTATGGGAGAAATAGAAGAATTATGATAAAATCGTAAACAAAATGTGTTGCTTTTTCTATAATTTTTAGATTCCAGTTTTAGAATAAAATAATATAACAAAATCATTTTTTAAAACAAGCTTTTAAAAAGTACTAAATAAAACTATAAACATAGAACACTCTAATATTTACTTAAAATCGTCTTTAAAGTATAAGCATGGCACTTACTTACGCTCAAGAAAACAGTTAAGTTCTATGTTTAAGGTTTTATTTATTAAGTACCTACGTTTTAGGTAATTAAAAGCTTGTTTTTAAAAATTCTTTTCACCATTAATTTATTATTTATTTTTTCGTACTTCTTTCAGCAAACCTTTTCATTTGATACGCATATCATGGAAGAACATAAAAAATAATTAGTCCGCCATCTTGGGCGTTTCATCGTATTTGATTCAGAATATTTAGGCTTTTTTTTTGAGGGTGGGAAATCATCTAATGACTCCTCCCGCTCTGGGTGGAGCTGAAGGGTGTTTCAGACTTTCACTGACTAAAACCTATCCATATTTTTTCTTTAGCCCTTTATGTTCCGGGGTAGCGGTAACCCTGTCTGACAATCCCGCTTACCCGGCAGGCTTCAGCGCTATCGGGCCCCTTCCCTATTGCTAACATCTCTTTGAGGCGCGCGTAGAACACGTACGCGCCGTCCGGTACGGGCCTGGTCCTGATCGGACGGTGAGTTACCCATTACCCATCGTCCGCAGTCCGATCGTTCCCAGCTAAAGCACTAGGAAGTGGTGAAGGGTGGGCGTTTTTGGGGGACTGTCTTATGTAACTTTGACCTTCAAAAAGTGCTGATGTTCAGCCTAATTTGAATAAATGAATTTTGATTTTGAGTCCCGCGCCTACTGTGGCCGGGAGTCGTCACGTGGCTCCCGACGCCCGGATCGTCCGCGGTGTCTAGGACGTGAGGCCCTGTCCCTCAACCATCCCGCCACCTCCTTCGCTAGCATAACTGCTTCGCAGAAGGAGGTAACTGCCTCCCACTCCCTCTCGCTCCAAACAATGGCTAAAACCGGGGTCGGATGCGAGAGGTCGCCGCCGCTACTGAGGGCCTCTACGAGGCCTCGGCGGTGCTCCGCCAAGCGGGACAGACCTCCACCGTTTGCTCTACCTTGTCCTCTGGGCGATCCTCGCAATGGTTTCTCTTCCCGTTTCCTCCCGCCTGATGTTGTTCAGGAACCTCCTGAAACATCCGTATCCGGTGAGGACTTACGTCAGGCGATAGGAGAGGACGCGAGTGACGCCTTTCGTGCCACTCCTCAAAGTGGGGTCTTATCGCCACTAACGTGGCGTGCTCTTTGCTGGGTTTCGGCAGTCGCTCTTTAAATGCCGCCGGCGGTCCGTTCGCTCCGCCGCGATTTGCCGCGGATACGGAGTTTCCTCCTGGCGTAGTACTCGCGCGCCATTCGTACAGGCGCGCGAGGACTATCGCCTCCAGATCCCACGGCGGCAGGCCGGCAAGCAGGCGCGCCGCCTCGCCTGACATCGTGCGGTACTCCCGGATCTGCATTACGGCTACCACCTATTGGGGCACGTTAAAATAGTGGGCGGCTGGCCGCCGCAGTGAACGCGTATAGAACGCGTTCCCATATAGGGCCATCGACCGCACAGAATATTTAGGCTAACAATGCATTTTCATTCAAACTAAACGTGTATGTATAGAATTTTTCTGCTCTAAAATTCAGTTGTAAGATTTAATCCGAACATGCATTCCAAGCTATATAAAACCTTGTAAAATAAATTCACTCCACTGGGGACAGTAACATACACCACATTGTTACTCGTACATAGCTGTTGTAGTTTCTTATCTTGAATTTCACTTAGAAAACTGCTAATTGCCCTGCATTAGCCGATCAGACTTAAGGCACCAAGCAATTAAGTGGTTGCGGATAAACAAAGAACTAGAACATTATCACAGGATTTTTTGGAACAAGACACAAACAATTCTTGTAGTAAAGGCGTCTTTTTATTTCATTATTATTAATGTTATTTTTTTATAAAATATGGTTGTAATATAAGTATAATCACATTACATAATAACTATAGACTGACAAGTTATATTTTAAAGGTTCTTGAAGGCGGCAGCAAGTCATTGCTTCATATTTATAAATTCGTTTGTTCAACAACGACAGCAAAATATTCATTGATTTATTCATCTACTAACTTTAACTACAACTCTTTACCTGACTTCAAGGAGGTTATGCATTCGACGAATAATTTGTTAATTGTCAAGTTAAAAGGTTTGTGACTATCGCGAGTGTGTTACGACGTAACTAAGATACTGGACTTATTATAAAAAAAAAACCTGATCTAAACAAGCGCCCTCTATAATTCCAGCCTCTTTGGTGGGAGTACATCTGGTGCCTCTCCCTCTTGCTATCGTTCCTCGGTCTATCAGCCATCAAACGGAATAACATCCGACAGCTTCGGCGGTACATGTACGGCATCACAGCATTGGGCTTCGGACCTCTTCTGTACTGCATCCTGTACTATTGTGGGGACGTCTGGAGGTACCTGACGATGGATGAGGACGAGGATAGCAGCAGTGAAGTTGATATCGAGCTGTGGCAGGTGGGTGTAAGTTAAAATGAGACATTTTTTATTCGGGTTTGGTTTTGGGTGGTGTGGTGGTGAAGGTTTATACCAGCTTTTTGTGCCAAGTTCTGGGTTCTGAACTTGGCATTTTGTTTTTAACTTTGTTATTTGAACTAAACTACATAAGTATTGATTTGTTTATTCAGGCTACCGAGAGAATGCGTTTGTCAACTGAAAGATGGACTTTTTTTTTATCAACTGACCCGATGTGTCACTATTTTATCAACATCATGTGGTGACGTTGTTTTTTTACCTCTGATCTTGCATCACAGTACCCTGTATTCTATTTTTATTTCTTTTTATGGCAAGCAAATCATTTCACATTCTGCCAATATCTAAAGTTAATTGGAAATCAAGACTGCATTGTTATAAATAAAAATATTTTGACGATAAACGCGTCCTTAATTGAGGAGCTCGTGGCTAAGTTATAACAGCCGCACGGATCGACCCATCAGTTTAAGCCACGCTTGCCGGAGTTGGTCCATGGATGAGTGACCATCTTTACATATCGGGCCTCCTCCGTGTCTTGGAAAGTACGTTAAGCCTTTGATCCTGGCTGTCATTCATCGATCTTTGACAGTCGTTACGGGTAGTCAGAAGCCTAAAAGTCTGACAGCCAAACTTATCAAGGAGTATTACACAGTTACTCGATTGTGGAGGTCAGATAGGCAGTCGCTCCATGTAAAATACTGGTATTGAGCTCCATCCGGTTAGACTGGAAGCCGACCCCGACATGCTTGGGCCAAGGCTAGGCAGCTTGAAGTGTCCTTAGTTACATTGCTGTAAGGTTGCTGTTAGATGTAAAACAACCCAGGTGTTAGGAACGTGTTCTCTCATCAGTAGGCCTGTAATATAATTGTGACTTTTTGAGAATGCTATACTGAAAAAAAAATGCTCTAATTTTAATATTGTGTGTTTTGCTTTTACTATTAATATTCGTTAGATTTAAGCCCTAAGATATCACTAACTCAGTGTAGCCGCTGGCTTAATGTCTCCAGAGAAAAAGGGTCTTGGCGGACTTACAGACAGGCAATGAAGTGATTTTATAAGGGTTCCGTTTTTCTATTAGAGGTACGGAACCCTAAAAGAAAGAAAATGAACATAGGTTCTCAGTCGTATACATTTGACTGAGGCGGCACGGGCACGCAAACATTTGTCGTATTAATCCGACAGTGGCGGCCAATAAGTTAAACATAGAGGTTGACATCTGAGTATCAAATTGCGGAACAAACTCAACAAGCAGTCTCTTTTAAGACATTAACTATAAAAATATCGTGTCAAAAATACAGATGGCGAGTTTATAAACTCTTTGTTTTAAGTCGAAATTAAATGCAAAATTGCTTCTTATTTAAATATTTTATGAATGCAAATCAAATGTTTTATTTAAACTATAGTTCTTAATTATTGAATTTGTTCAGTTAGGTATAACATGGTAGGTACATTACCTAAGAAATCTGTGCGGATATAATATTAATTTGTTTCCTCTCACTTCCAGGGTTATCCATACGGGCTGCTGTGGTACGCGTTCGTGTTACTCGCATCACAAATACACTTCTTCCAACTATACTTCTCCTACAATCTCTTAAAAGCATGGCGCGCAAGGGGCGCGCTAAGGAAATCTGACTAACACCTCATAGACATACGGTTCAGTTTCCTTTGATCACGCAATCACACTGCCAGAGTGAATGCGACTGGTGTCTATGGAAATAAGGTTTATGAGGTAAGATCGGAATAGTTGTACTCTAAAGAACTGACATTTAGAATGATACATAACTAGGGAATGTCATGACAACTGGCGTCTTTTTTCAAAATAGTTGTTGCAAATTATATAAAATGATACGTTCAAACAATTCAGATTGAACGCCCACATAAATACGATATTTTGGCCATGTAGCACACATACGTATCACTGTTACATTGCAGATGTTTTTGGTCGTCCATATATACGTTATTATTAAAATAAAAAATTGGTTTACCTGCACATAAAAATCGACTCAATATGTACTTAAATATAGTCTTTTTCCATAAGCATCCAGTATACTTTTTGGTAAAATTATTTGACGACGGAAACATTTGAAAAGACAATAGCCTATCGTTCTCATTGATAACCGAACGAACTCGTGTAAATAAATAATTTATTCAATTAACATTTAATAGTTTATCTGTCGATTTAATTATATTGCCGAAATACGCGTTGACAAAAATTTACATACATTTTTGCCATCCATTGCATGCACCTTTACAACAATGTTGTTTAGCTGAACAAATAAAGCAATGGATTCAACAGAGAAGGGTTGGACAAAGTATTTCGTTGTAATATAGTAAGAAACAATCAATGTATAAAGTAAATAAGGAAAGAAAATATACTCAATGTCTATTTTAGATACGTGTTAGTATTTTTAATAGTTACCATTAGTTGTGAAGCGCAAATGACATTTGATTAATTAAAAAACTATGACTGGGCTATGCGAAGTTTTGATTTGTTGTTATTATGGTGCTTAAAGTATGCATCACATAATTACAATATTAAGAATATGTGTGACCCAGTCTAGATATATTTTTCAATCCATATTTAATATAGAGAATACAGTACAAAAGTACTTGCATTGATGGTATAGTACCATTGAGAAAATAAAATTAACCAAACACTGTTTCGAGTTCAAAAACTGGCGGCTTTTCTTTCAAAATGGCGGGTAAAAAGCAATTTTGGTTTGCAGGTATAGTGAAAAAATTTGACTGAATAGTTGAATTTGAAATATGTAGTTATAATTATTACGAGTTAAAAGTTATAGTAAGTATAAGCGTAACTCAATCTTAATTTATTTGTTATTTATATGATACTTTTTGTAACTAAACGAACGGACATGTGACGTGTCACGATGCATCGATGGATTGAGTTTTTTTATTAAAATGTTTACGCGAATGTTAAAAATTAATACCTATATTCTAAATTGTATGTAGTCTTAAACTTTGCGTTTAGAAAGTCCTAAATCGCTGTAGGAACTATTTTAAAACCGTTGTTAGAATTAGTAAAAATATGGTTGAAAGTGAAAGTGGATTGGATATCAAAACGATATCGAGTCAGCGTTGCGGGGCCACCCCGATGACAAGGGAATTCCATTTAATTTTCAATGAAGTTCCATAGACTTATAAACATTTAGAGTAGGAAAATAATACTGGAGCATAGAGGTTGTATTTGCCTGTTGATAATGTCCGGTTAAGCAGCTGACTACGTCTTAGCTTGACGTGGGGAAAACTGAGCAATAACCGGTACAAGTTGTCTCTGGCCAGTAGAAACCCAACCCAGTAGTACCTCACAGAAATGCATTGTCTCAGTCCCTTATTAATAGCCAGCGGTCCCTAAATAACATTTACTATGCCTAGCCGACATGTAAAAATCTTGCAAGAACAGTACTGTAATTTAATTTGTAATCTAAAAAAAGTATTTTTAAACGCAAAGTTTAGACAAATGGCCTACCAAACACAATGTATATGTGTAAGGATGTAAATAAACAATATTATTACGTTTCAGTTCAATTTATAATAGATGTAAGTGTTTGTTTGGTTTCAAAGTTTTCCCTTGGTCTATTTGTTTTTTTTAATAATAAAACATTTTGTAAAATTGTTGTGTATTTATTATCCAGTTTGCGCGATTTAACCTTACGCAGTCCGTATTCGGTGCACCTAGTTTGCCGACGGCCGATAGATGGCGCCTTGCTTGTCGAATAACTTCACTTGTGGATAATTTATGACACACAAACCTGTGTGTCATAAGTAGGACTAAGGCGATTTACACACGGCACCGCGCTCCACCGCGGTAGGCGGTGAAGCGGATCTGATGTCGCATTGGTCTCTAAGAAATCCGTTGATACACGCGTAACCGCCCGACCGCGCGGTCGAGCGGTGCTCGTTTCTACCGCTAACTGCTCCTACCGCGCGGTCGAGCGGTGCCGTGTGTTAATCGCCTATAGACTCTTTTTAATGAAATCTGAGTAAAATAATGTCAAACTTAAACCACGAATAATGTATTGTTAAGACTAATTTTACTCCAGGATAAGGGTTGAATTTAAATAAACACAAAGTGTAGATAGTATCAAAGCTCGATAATCTGTTGTAGAATTAAAATTCCTGGCTCAAAACTAGCTTAAACTCATAATAATAAAATTAGGTGATTAATGAGGATTATATCCATTCGTGCAAACATTCAAGATAATTATGTAGATCTTATCTATTTCTGGAATCCTACAGCCTGACAACAAATGGCTAAGTTCTTGAATTTGTTAAGTATAATTTATTTTTAACTGGCTCAAAAAATGTTTGTTCCTATATTATGTCTTATGTCTTATTGTGAATACTAACTTGTAGCAAAAAATATTGATTAGAAAGGTTTCATAGTGATTACCGGCAGCAACAAACGTGTTAATTTATATTCACATAGCCTGATGAGGTGGTTTCCATTATCGTGTATGCTTGCGTGTTACCGTCACATGACCCATTCTAAGCCTGTTATTGAACGTTAAACGATCTCTTGGATTACTTATCAATTATACCTTTATTTAAAGGAATTTGAAGATGTTTGTATTGCTACAACGATTACTTTCCAATCGATCAAATATGTCGATAATCGAATCGAAGCTTAGATACCTCGGTATATCACTTGTTTTTTACGTGAAAATAATCTAAGGGAGTGGTTTATGTATCTTCAATTTCTATTAAATTACTTAAATGATAAACTTGAAATATCTTCTAACAGTTCTAACTTCAGTTAGCAGTTGATAGTAGATACCGGTGTGGTCTTTAGATAAAAATATGTAGATTTATGCGGTAACCTGGCCTATCCTACGCAAAAAAGCATTGCCCTTATGGTTGGTATGTACAGATGTCCCAAGCAAAATATACACGTCGATTATCATCGTCTATTTTCGGAAATTCGGAAAGTAATGTTGAGATCTTAATTAGATCTCTATATTAGATACTAGATCATCTAATAACTAATATACAAACCGTACAAACATGAATTATAATTATCTGCCTATTTTGTATTTAGTATGGTGGTTTTTTGTTTTCAACTAAAAACATGTAGATTACCTAACAGTTGTAATTCCGAAAAAAGGGAAAAAACATAGTTTTTGATCTCTCTGCAGATAAAACGACAGAGATAAAACTTAAATTTTTTGAGGGTGCCAATTATCCAATGACTTCTCCCGCTCTGGGTGGAGCGGAAGGGAGTGTTAGACTCTTACTGACTAAAACCCATCCATGATATCTTAAAAATTTAATCATTACTTTTGTGTGCGTTTATCTTTATAATCACACACAAAAGTAATGATTTAATTTTTTATTTCGTCTTGGTACCTAATGTACCTACCGCATTGTTACTTTTGTGTCGTTGGCGTGCAGGGCATTCGCTTGCTTGTCACGTATAGTATGTAACAATGGCGTTCAAAGGGTTAAGAAGTGCAGGGTGATTCAGGTTTGTGTCTGGTCAACTCATCCAAAAATCTTCGCAGAAGACAGTAAAAAAAACAACGGATATACATACAGGCAGTCTAAAATAATCGTTTATTCAATCGTTTGCCAGTCATGTGTCATGGTCATTCGTCATCAGCTATGTGGACTTCGTCGTCAGATCCTTCATCGGCAGTCGGAGGGCTTCCAGCATCAGCTGAATCCGGTGTAGTACGCCTCCACTTAGCGCGACGATTTTGAAACCAGGTTTTCACCTGAAGATAGAAAAGGTTTTTATAGAGGATGTTGGTATGAATATATTCTGGTTTCATTAATCATTTGGAGAGTTGGAGCAGCAGGCCAAAATGAGAACTAACGGCACCATCTTGTTTTTCAACACATTCAATGACATTTCTCAAAACGATGAATGATTCGCAACAGCGACCGCTGTCAACGTCTTTGTGTCTATGGTCAGGGCAAGTGAAAGTCACAGAACGTAACAACTACTGTGTTAAAAAAAAACTCCTAGGTCAAGGAGCATCGACAGTAACATTAATATTTTAGAAAATAATTCAAATACGAGTAGATTATTAAATTTGTTTAAATCATTTAATTTGTCAAATGTGTTTGTAGAACCAACCCGAGTAACTATGTCTACTGCTACATGCATTGATAATGTTTTTTGTTGTTGCGACTATTTAAATAAATCCATCATTAATTATCTCCCTTCTGATCACAGTGGTCAAACTGTAACTTTTCAGTCCAACACACCTATACAAAAAATCGAAATACAATCCAGACCAATTACATCTGTTAATTTAAATAAATTTAATATCACACTAAATTGTAAGTTAAGCGATCAGGAACTTTCTTTGAAAAATATTAATATTTTATATAAAGAATTCTTTACGGTAGTGCAAACCGAATTTAATAATTGTTTCAAGAAGACCACTAAAAGTATCAACCCTAAATTTATATTTAGTGACTGGGCCACTAAAGGACTCAGGAAAAGTAGGTAAAGACTTTTCGAGCTTTATGGCCTTAAGCCTTTTATTAACACAGAATCTTTTAATAAGTATGTTTCTACATACTCAAGAATTTTTAAAAACACTTGTAAAGCAGCTAAAGCCAAATACATTAGTAACAAGGTTAAATCAGCTGAAAATAAAATAAAGACGGTTTGGAAAATTATCAATAACGAAACGAACAGGAGCAAAAGACATAGTTCTGATTACGTACTGGAGACGTCATGTGGTTCCATTTGTGATAGCAAACAAGTAGCTCAAGAATTTGTAAATTTCTTTACCAGTATTCCCCTAAAAACTACTGAAACTCTAAATTCCTCTCTTTTGATTTATTAAAGGCAAACGTTTCAGCCTGCCTAATTGAATTCAACTTTAAGCATGTTAACCCCATAATAGTACTTAAAACTTTTAAACAAATTAAAATCAAATTAACCGAAGATCTTTGGGGAATGTCCAGTAAAGTCTGTACCTCGATCATTGAGACGATAGCACCTTATTTAGCCTTCATATTTAATTTATGTGTGGATCAAGGCATCTTCCCGGATTTAATGAAATACAGCAAGGTAATACCACTTTTCAAATCCGGGGACAGTAAAGACACCAATAATTATAGACCCGTATCCGTGTTGCCGGTTTTCAGCAAGATCTTTGAAAAGATAATGCTTAATCAAATGCTTAATCATTTTAACACGAATAAAATACTTAACGATCAACAGTATGGTTTCACCAAAGGACGTTGTACAACTGACGCTGGTGTGACCTTATTAAAACACATTTTCAATGCGTGGGAAGAGGCTCAAGACGCCATCGGAATCTTTTGTGACCTATCCAAGGCATTTGATTGCGTTGAGCACGAAACCTTGCTGTTGAAGCTAGAGCATTACGGACTTGGAAAACTTGCGCTTAGTTTGGTAAAATCTTATTTAAACGATAGACAACAGCAAGTTCAAATAAAAGGTGTCAATTCACTCGGTTTAAAAGTAAAAATGGGTGTGCCACAAGGTTCTATATTGGGTCCTTTCCTCTTTTTAGTATACATAAATGATCTTCTCCATTTACTAAAAAATCAACCACAAATGGTGTTATTTGCTGATGACACTTCTTTAATTTTTAAGATAGATAGACGTGCAAAAAATTTTGACGACGTAAATAACGCCCTACTGCAGGTCCAAAATTGGTTCACTGCAAATAATTTAGTATTAAATGGAAAAAAAACGAAGTGCATTAGATTTTCTTTACCAAATGTAAAAAGTAGTGATTGTGAGATAGTATTGAATCAAGAGAAACTAGAATTTGTCGATAAAACTGTTTTCCTGGGGATCACGCTCGACTCAAGGCTACAATGGGGTCCTCATTTAACATCTCTTGCAGGACGGCTAAGTTCTGCAGCATATGCTGTCAGAAAGATCCGTCAGTATACTGATGTAGATACCGCGAGGCTAGTCTATTTTAGTTATTTTCATAGTATTATGTCTTACGGTATTTTACTTTGGGGACGAGCTGCAGACATCGAGTCTATTTTTATTCTGCAGAAAAGAGCTATCAGAGCCATTTATAATCTTCGTAGGCGCGATTCTCTAAGGGAACGGTTTAAGGTTATTAACATCATGACTGTACCTTGTCAATATATCTATGAAAACATCATGTACGCACGGAAAAATCTGCATCTTTTTAGTAAAAGAGGTGAAAGACACAACTATTTCACTAGAAATAGGGACCAATTAGTTCAACCAGGTTTCAGGCTGGCTAAAGTAGATTCATCTTTCATGGGGTACTGTTTAAAATGTTACAATAAAATACCTCCCCACATTCTGGAACTTAATGAAACAAAATTTAAAACTTGTATAAAACGCACACTATGCAGCCAAGCGTATTATAAATTGGGAGATTACATTGCTGATAAAAATGCTTGGGTCAATGCTAGTCCAGCTCCACAAGGGCGCATCAACTAATTTATTAGACTACTGAAAACTGTTGGAGCTGCGGAAGATCAACAACAACAAAAAAACATCTTTGCATTGTATAAATTCAATCTTTTAATATTGTATAACTGCTTAGCACATATGTGAGTACTATGTACCTACTATAAAGCGACCAGTCTCTGGGTGCGTCTTTCATTGACTTGAATATGCCCTGGCGGCTGAGAGTATGCCATGCTCACTTTAATGTCTCGCTGATGGTGGCGTGTGTGTTGGATCATTTAGCTCCCTTCAAAATGGTTGAGCTGAATGGTGCTAATATATGCGTCATGTTCGTGAACGGGCGCTGTCAGTAGAGACTGGTCATCTCTTAGCGGCTAAGGCTTGTTTTAATTTAATTATTGAATAGTTTTTACATATTTTATATCTGATGCTTTTAACGTTCTGCATCGTTCTCACATGTATAATATTAATATGAACTATGTAACCAATATTTTGTAACCATATTTTGTTTAAAAGAGTGTCCATGGAGTTTCTTGCCCGTTCTTCTCCATAGGTACCTACTCCTTTGGAATGGGCAACTAGCTTCATTTCTCGGACTGACCGACACCTTGACAATTCAAAAGTGCCTGTAATTGGTTTATTTGAAATAAATACTTTGAGTTTGAGTTTGAGTTTGAGTTTTTGAGTCAGTTGACAGGCGATTTTATATGTACAGACGCCAGCACATCAAGCTATCCCTAACTGTCAAATTTTCACAATCAAAAATGATCCTTATACCTTTGCAATAAAGTTGAAATACTATCAAAGAAATTTGACAGATTGTGGTAACTTGATGTGCTGGCCTCTGTACATCAGAATCGCGGGTGTAATTTACAGATTTGCCTTAATTTATTGCAGTTATTTGGTTCCTTCTGTGTACCTTTACGTACTTCTTCTGAAAATCTGTGTACCTACACTCGTACAATGATATTTAAAAAATTAGGTATCCTGATGGATGACGATCCTGATCCACTATTGATCTATTTCGTAAGAATCTCACCGAGAACAGTTAGGTGAAGTGAGCGCTAACTTCCCTTAAGTTTTCAAGGTGTGATTTATATGGAACTAGCTGACCCGACAGACGTTGTCCTGTCTTAACTGTAATACCTACCCTACCTACCTGCCTACCTACCCTACCTACCTAGCTACTTACCCTACCTACCCTAGCTACCCTACCTACCCTACCTACCCACCCTACCTACCCTACCTACCTACCTACCCTACCTACCCTTCCCCACCTACCTACCCTACCTAAAAAAAAAAAAAAAATGTATTCTGCTATTCAGGGCGGAGACAAATCCAACAAAACAAAAACCATGAAAATTGGTCCAGCAGATCTCGAGTTATAATGGAGGGAACAAACCCGACTTTCTTTTATATAGAAGATAGACCGGCTGCTTTATGAGTGTATGGTAGATAACCTCCGCAAATTGGTACCTAAAACACCTAAGGCAGTTTGTAAAGTGGTCCTGTGTTATATCCCTGAGACATGCAAAGCAGGTTTCCTTCTATAAAGATACACGTCTGCCTATCCACATCGTACGGGAATTACAGGCGTGACGTTATGGGTGTGCGTTACCCTAGCAAAATCATGTCGAAAATTGCCATTTAAATCTTATGGATAATTAGTTGCCCCATTTCTGAATTTGTTGCGCACATTTTTAAATTTGTTGCACTTATAGTTTTTTAGTTATTTAACAAAAACATTTTCTGCTGGGGTAACGTTACCAACGTTACCGCAGCCAGACCTTTTTCTTTTTAATGGGAATATTGAAATAAATATTAGCTATATAATTAGTTGTCTAGACGAGGTAAATGTTGCACCTTATTTTGTATTTGTTCTTCCTTCGGCTGCGAAGTTATTCAAGATCCTGCTGGAGTAACGTTTCTGGTTTTGCTGGATCTCTGAAACGGGTAAGCGGATTCTTATCATCTTTTGTACATGACTTCTTAGGAACTAGTTCTAATTAGTTGTGCAATAATAAAACCAATATAATGTACTGTTTAAAAGTTATTTAATTAAATATAAAAACCCTTCAATAGGTCCTACCACTCTGAATAAGAGCTCTACAGACTTACTTTAAGCGACATTCTGTAGCTTGTAACTGCCTTCAAATGTATGTGAAGTTTCATTAGTATACTATAAGTAATTATCAAATTATGATGATATTCAGTTCTCCACGTTCGCGGTCACGATGCGCGCGGAGTTATTTGGCCACCGAAAAGCCTGTATATGGATATTTAAACAGAATTTTATACCAATAATTAGTTGCTTACTTCAGTTTTATACCTGTAAAATTTCAGCATCGTACATACAATAATTAACGAGATAATAAAATAAAAGTCATTAGGATGTGTAACCCGACCAAGTTTAATGGTTACAAAAAAGCGACCGCGTAGAACATTAGGCTATCTTCTAAAATGTTTAGTATAATATACCTTATAAGTTCGGTACAGACGCGTACACTGTTAAATACATAACAATAATTTATAATATCCTGTACTATGAAAACATTATTATTATTTTTTGGCTACTTATTATTACATAGGCATCTCTTATGTGCATAATAGGGAATATGCAAGTAATTCAAAACTTTTTTATATTCTAAATATACATTGTATTGGACCATAGAAATAATTTGCTGCATTTGTTTAATTTTTTTTTTTATTTTTATGTTGCATGTTTTTGTTGAAACTAAACGACGTATGATGCCGGTAGTTAGTAAAATTTGTAGTATAGGAAATAGGTAGTTAAAATTTTTTTTTTTTAAGCATTTTAAGTACTACATTGTGATGTTATTCAATATTACCATTGATCTGTGATTTTTAAACGACATAAGTAGGTATTATTAGTAGACATAAGTCGGTAGTGTGAACTGAAAAATTTCATTCTAGTATATCTGTTATCATCTATCTGTGGTTGCTATTTTTAATTTATATTTTAAAAGAAAAAAAAAATATTCTTAAAGAAAAAGTGCAAACTGAAATTATTCATTTAAAAAATAATGGAAAATACCATAAAAGCAAAATTGCTATTTGTAATTTTTATCTGTGATTATTTTAAAGTTCAATTAATATTTTATAGTTCAATTGCAATGATTATTTTACCTGTAAATAAAAATATTTAAAAAAAACATGTATTTTTTTAACACTTGTGTACACATCAGTACTAAACTTGGTAACACTATCCTACATATTTAAGAAGATAGCCTAATGTTCTACGCGGTCGCTTTTTTGTAACCATTAAACTTGGTCGGGTTACACATCCTAATGACTTTTATTTTATTATCTCGTTAATTATTGCATGTACGATGCTGAAATTTTACAGGTATAAAACTGAAGTAAGCAACTAATTATTGGTATAAAATTCTGTTTAAATATCCATATACAGGCTTTTCGGTGGCCAAATAACTCCGCGCGCATCGTGACCGCGAACGTGGAGAACTGAATATCATCATAATTTGATAATTACTTATAGTATACTAATGAAACTTCACATACATTTGAAGGCAGTTACAAGCTACAGAATATCGCTTAAAGTAAGTCTGTAGAGCTCTTATTCAGAGTGGTAGGACCTATTGAAGGGTTTTTATATTTAATTAAATAACTTTTAAACAGTACATTATATTGGTTTTATTATTGCACAACTAATTAGAACTAGTTCCTAAGAAGTCATGTACAAAAGATGATAAGAATCCGCTTACCCGTTTCAGAGATCCAGCAAAACCAGAAACGTTACTCCAGCAGGATCTTGAATAACTTCGCAGCCGAAGGAAGAACAAATACAAAATAAGGTGCAACATTTACCTCGTCTAGACAACTAATTATATAGCTAATATTTATTTCAATATTCCCATTAAAAAGAAAAAGGTCTGGCTGCGGTAACGTTAGTAACGTTACCCCAGCAGAAAATGTTTTTGTTAAATAACTAAAAAACTATAAGTGCAACAAATTTAAAAATGTGCGCAACAAATTCAGAAATGGGGCAACTAATTATCTATAAGATTTAAATGGCAATTTTCGACATGATTTTGCTAGGGTAACGCACACACGTTATGGTAGGTGAGTGAATCAGGCATGCTTGTTGTTATATTTGTAATAAGTTGTAAAATTTAATCCACATACTTATTAACACTGGATTATTAGCAGTGTTATCAACGAATCAATCAATTCCAATCCTATGATAATGCACTGGATTTGTGATGCGCCTAAAATAACCTACTACTACAATAGAATTGTTTTATCAATTTTCAGTAGGTAGGTATATTTGATTAAATTTTATTAAATGACCTGCATTATACCGCACGCATGCTTACTTATTTCAAAAGAACGTTACATCAGTTATGACAATACAACAATACAACTAAAATTGGCTCCCGCTGCAGGGCTCCAATTTGAATGAATGCGCCTGTGGCATTAGTTCCACAATGAAGCAACAATGTTTTTGTCCCATGTTTGCTGCCAAAAGTAAAACTTCCTTGCCTTCGCATTTTGAAAGAGAAGCTCTGGCCCGAAGTCTCAAAACAGTCGAATAATAAAAATATAAAAACCTGAATATTTGTATTTATATAGGTAACCAAAATGCGTACGACTTAATTAAACCATGATTTTAAACCTTCTTACCCAATAATTCATTATGAAACAAAATGTTGGTTTATCACAATTTAGTTTTAGCCTTTTAGGCAAAAATAGGCAATAAGACCCTTTGCTGAGATTAAAAAAAAGGCATTTTTCACTTTGATTTGCACATCTGTATCTGTGGCAAAAAGAGCGGGCTTGTAATGCAAACAAAATTGAAAAGCACGTTTGTGAAACTAGTTAGACTTTTAATCTGCAATTTTATGAAGGTGATCAGTGACAATTAATAAGCTATATTATTTTCCATCAATTAGGTACGTAATATACCGTAAAAAGGATCTTTTGGCGCTCTAATGACGCTATTCGTAAACATCGTGCAATGAACTATTTGTAACGATCAAAAATAAAATATGAAATCACGAAGATAAAAGACCGCTCTTCTTAAAAACTTCCATCACCGTACAGAAATTAAATATTATGCGAAGATATAATAGTAAAATTGCTTTTAATGCTAATAAGTATTCCATTTGATTCTAAAAATCTGTGACGTCACATTGTTATATTTCACGTACAAATGCCGCGTTTTGACAGTTCATAAAAAGTAGCTGCCCTCAATGTACCTACCTAATGAAAAACAAGATGGCAGCGTGTGTTCTAATTTCTACCACGCGCCAAAATTTCTTGTAAAGCTATTAAAAAAGAAAGATCATTTGCTTACCTGCCGATCACTAAGTCTCAGTGTACTCGCCAAGGCCCGTCTTTCATCAGGGCTGAGATACTTGCTGGCGCTGAACCGTCTCTCCAGCGCCCCCGTCTGGGCCGCCGTGAAGCGTACCTGCCCTCCCTTCCGCCTCCCGCCCAGACCCCACCAGGGGTTGCAGCAGCTTGGTGGTACTGGGGGAGGATAGATCAGTTAGTACCATAATATATACATAATTATAGTACCTATTTCTCATCGATAAAAAATTACTTAATAAACGTCTATCTACGTTTTTAGGTTTTCATCCCATATTTAATTCCTATACTGGATGAATTTTAGAAAATTCTTATAGAATTCTTGTGCAAAATTTAAACCCAGCGGTTTAAGCTGTGCGTTGTCTGCAAGCATTAGGCAGGTACACAACTAAGTGTGGATGACATTAAGAAAATCGCGGGTAAGACCCGGTTGTGATTCACACAGACCAGAGCAGCATGGTAGAAAAGGGAGGAGGCCTTTACTCGGCAGTGGCTGACGATGATGATGATGAGCGTTACATAACATCACTTCTGTATTTCCCGAAAGTTTCAGTGTTTCATCAGTTTTACAAGTTAAAGTGTAGAAGAAAGAAATTAGTTGTTATAATCGAAAAGTCTGAGATTTTGGCGTCATAAAGTTTACACTACTCCACGGTAGATGGCGTTAGCAGGTATTGAACGTACAGTGGTGTTTACAGATATTAAGTTATTTATCCACAAGAAACGCTTTTCATACGTCCTAGGTTTGGTATCAATGGGAAAGTATATTAATTAATAATAGGCTTAATAGGTAATACGGGCAGGTGTCCGCAACTGCCACGTCAATGCGTGTATTTTACGTCTATAATAGGCTTAATAGTAGGTGCTATAATCTCACTGAGATTCGATGAAAAAAGAAAAAAACTGTAAGTATGTTAAGGGCTGAATTTTACAAAAGTGTTTGTTAACATTCATACCAAGTATTTGGATGAGAGTTGCTGAGAATCGAGCTGAATGGCAAGCAACTGGAGAGGCCTATGTCCAGCACTGTGGACTGCTATAGGCTGATAATGAGACACAATAATCAGGTACATAGGGTAGGTTAGTACATATAACTGCATACACTTATCATCCCTACTAAAATAGTTAAAAAACCAGTTAATCCTACAAATTGGGACAATTTGACGATAACACACCTCATTCAACGTTGTAACCTACAATAAAATAAATAATTTTCGAATAGTTAGTAAGTATTAAAAGATAAATAATATTCGACAGAGATAATCGCTAGAAAATTGTATTTTTTTACTAATAACCAATATTGTTATCGATTAAATAGATACTTAATTCGATAAGGCGTTGTGTATTTTTAATTGGAACAGATATGTCGTTGATAATCTGTACGTTTTTGGTGTTAAGGAAGTAGGTAAAGCCCTACCTATTAGTTTATCTGTTAGATTAATTTTATAAAATATTTATTTGAATTGTGGAATACCTATAATACATAATCAAGCGGCAATAGCCCTATTCGTAATGGCCCAGTAGTTAAGGCCTCATCCCCGAGTACGTCGCGTGAGTTCAAATCCGGGCAAGTACCAATGTGGCTTTTCAATGTATTTGAACCTACTTTCTGAGTTTATCTTGGACTTTATTGATATCGATGCAGGAAAATATAGTGAAGAAACCTGGACTTATAGATAACATAAGTCTGTAATCGCCAACCCATCCTAAGCATTTGTTAAGCGTGATGGTCTATGTAATACCACTGCCTTCTCTTGTATGAGAAGAGGCCTTTGCCCTGCAGTGGGACAATAATAAGCTGATATTCTAATAGCCTAATAAGGTGGCAAACAAGAGTCCTTGATTCCTACCCAGTGCTATTGACGTGAACTTAGTTATCTTAGATAGTTGTATCGTGATCTACAGATTGTCAATAGTTTTAATGGCTCTGAATACGAGGTTTTTTAGCTGCTTTGCACAGGTGTATTTGGTTACTAAGTATTTTTTTTAGAAATGTGCGTTATGTTTGTCAGAATAATTATTTTTTTCTTTCTTTTCTTATCTGCGTGGCATTTCACAATACGCTGCAATTTCATGATTTGACTGTGCGCCATATAGTTCAAAATCGTATTTAAAATTAACAAATTTGTTAGACTGGACTCAAACTCCGGTTTTTGACAGATAAAATCCTGTCGGAAAAAATCTATATCATTGCCCGAACTAGGAGTCAAAAACGAGACTCCATTCTTAGCAGACGCGCTTAAGACGATATGAAAATAGGTATGACGCGTAAATTGACAAATGATCCAGTCATTTATCGCATTGCAATGATCATTATTATGTACTATCGAAACATATCTGTCGATAACCTACTACATTGCCTAGGTATTATGGTTTTAATATTGAATTAGTCTTATCATTCGTGAATCAAGTGATATCGTATTGTCACCGTGAACTTTTATGGCCTGACTGGTGGAAAGTCCAATAGTATGAGTGTGTCAAATGACAAATGATTTTATTTCTGTAAGTATGTTTATACAAACACTTTTACACGTGAAAACCGTATGAAAATCCGTTTGGTAGTTTTGAGTTTATCACGTTTACACATAAAGACCGACGCAGTGCGGGGACTTTGTTTTATAATATGAGATACTTGGATTCAACCAATAATAGCTATACAAATGGCTGTAGATGAATTAAAAAAAAAACAAATTCAAAATCAATTATTCAAACTAGGCTGCAAATCAGCATTTTTTGAAGTTCAAAGTCCCCCCAAAACGCCTACCTTTCACCACTTCCTAGTGCTTTAGCTGGCAAGAAGAAGTGTGGTTTGTAATAGGTACTGTGGACAAGTTTTTATTTTTGGACCGATGGCAACCAGGTTTATCAAGGGGTAATGTATTACCCAGTAACCGGGCTGTGGAGGTCAGATAGCCAGTCGCCCCATGTTAAATACTGATGATATTCAGCGGTTAGATTGGAAGCCAACCCCAAGTTGTAGTTGGATAAAGTGGTAGCTATCGGTACTTGTGCGCTGGAAAGGGCAGAATGTTATGAACTTTTATAAATATGTAACAACTCTACGAATATTCTGACGAGTTAGTAGTTGATTGTATCTTTACTCCTTTATTAATAAGGGAGTTAATTATGAGTATTTGGTCGCAAGCACTGTATTTAGATCTATAGATTAGGTAGGTCTGTATATCCGTTTTAAAATATTTTACAATCGTTATCTTATCAAAAACTCGAAAACTTACCGGAAATTGGCTATTTAACAATAATTTTAGATAAAAAGATAGAATAATAACAAGGCAATTAATAGCATCATTCAATAGATAAAAAAGTCAAAATTTGTTTGTATTATTCATAAGGTTTATTGCCTGAATAAAACCCAATGGCATTATAGATATTGTAAGAGAAAACATCAAACATTATTATATTATATAATAATGGATTAGGCGTTGTTTTTATGGTTATTTAGATTTAAGTAAATACATAAATAAAACTGTTTTCCGAATAAGGATTAAATAGGATAAGATACAGGATTAAGTATGTGTTTTAAGCTTCGTGATATCATATTATTCTGCAGATAACTAACATTCTATATCGTTGGGGTTTTCCTAATACAATTAAAGTACCCGTTTGTTTACGAATTAAGGGTGTGGATAGGTAGTCTCACGTCGATGTTAGGGACCATATGAAATGCCTTGTATACTCGACCCACGTGACTTCGGTGGAAGTAAGGCAAAAATTAATATATGCAGCGGATCGCATAAGAACTACTTAATTCCACTTCGAAAGTTACCAAGACTGAAGTTACAAGAAGAGTACGGACTTGTATAAGGAACAGGGGTGCCCAATTTGATCAAAACCTTAAAGTAACTAACAGCAATCAGATTCATGCATTAAATTATTTCAACAATTGCCAATTCTGTCTTTTTCGGCGTTATCGACTATGGTCCCCTCTGAATTAGTTACTTATTACAAGAAGCTTTGTCTTTTGAACAAGAATACTTCTACACGTTTTCTTTATAACATACGAATGTCCAATTTTCTAACCAAAAGATAGAGTCAGAAAAAGAGATGTGTCAGAGCCTAAAACCATAGGTAATGAAGAAAATAAATTTTTAGTATGCGTGCTGTTGACCATAATACGATACGCGGTATTTTTGATACGATTTTGCCAGTTACCTACATTACGGGCGAGATAATTGCCGTCAACCGAGCATAAATCCGGGTTGTTACTGAGAAAATTCCAAATAATAATAATAATAATATCCTTGGACATTTCACACAACGCCATATCGTCCCAAGCTAAGCAACCTAATGCTTGTGTTATGGTAACGAGATGGCTGATAAACTACTTATATACATTTTTTTTTCGTAAATACATACGTATTATAGATAGAAAAACACCCAGGCTCGAAACAAATACTTGCAAATAGACCCAATAACATTTTACCGGGCCCGGGAATCGAATTTTGGAAGTACCGCGTTTCAGACATCGGTCATTGGCTCTGATTCCAGTGGACAAAATTAGGTAGGTTATAGTTATTAAAAAAACGTATATGAAGGTAACTAATTTGGTACGTTACGTTGAACAAAATATCTGTTTTGTATATTTTCTTTGGGTAAATGTTGGACTTTAGTATTAAAAACCGAAAATTAATCACAACAGATGTTTAGTCAACTCCAAAATCCATAATAACATTATAATTTCGAAACTAACTCTGTCTGTCTGTATGATACCTTGTCACGCCTAAAGCACTGAACAGATTTCGATAAAATTTGGCAAGGAGATAGAGGAAGGACAAAGACTACTTTTTGCCTCAAAATATCTCCCGATATTGCGATTTAACCAAACGTGGATCCACGCGGACAAAGTCGCGGGCAAAAGCTAATAATATAATTTTCTTGATGACTAGCTGTTTTTCACTGAGATCGCCAAATAATTAATTCATAGTCAATTCTGTATAAGAAAGTCTATAGGTACTTGCTTAGATATAAACATAAACTTATCTACATAATATCATCAAGCTAACATTTGTGATAATTACTATAAACCAATGAGATTGATAAATTACTAGATTATGGTTGTTATTGAAGCAGAACGGTTTAGGGTTAAAGTACCGATTTTGTGACTATGTAATTGTATTATTTAAGGATTTTTATGATGTATCGGATTATTTATTGCATCGCACTGCATGGCAAAGGTCTCCTCAAAGACTGCGTTGAATACCGTGTTTGGTCAAGACGGATGGTATAGCGAGAACATTTTAAAGTAGCCTACAAAACATTGATAACACGGTTTTTCAAAATTAGCAGGCTTATTAGATGACGATTAAGTGTGAACTGCAAATACAATAAAAATAACATATTAGAACGTTTGTATTCTGGGTAGGATTAGGCAAAGATGTACCCATAGTACACCCACATTTCGCCTGTTATGTTTTAGTCCCATGTAATTGGAGGCGAGCCTATTGCCATCAACCGAGCATCAATGCAAGCTCCTGGCTGCTACCGAGAAATTCAGATAGAACTCTAATAACAGTTCGTCCTACCCGGGAATCGAAATCGGGACCTCATGCTCAACAGTACCGCTTTAAAAAAAAGTACCGCTTGCGACCACTTCATGTTTAAGAAGTAATATTAGATTTGAAAGATTATCATGATAAAATCGTTTGTTTTATTTTGTTCCTTTAAAAAAAAAGGAAACAAACTGACAATAATTTGAGACAATACATTATTATTAAGATTAAGACGAACTCAATGCAAGATTATGATTAGATAACGAATGACGTAAATAAGGCGATTCGGTATGAATAACAGTATTAGCACGTCGCCGCGTCGTTGCTTATCCACAATAATCGGTAATCGATATAGTAATCGATTTTTATTTGTATTTCTTGATAAGTAGGCGTTACTTCGTTCGATCACAGCACTATCTCTGCCTTTGGTCAATCTCCCTCTTTGTACTCCCTCTCCCTCTCCAATTGATCAGTAGATCGCATGGGAGAGTGATAGTGAAAGAGTGAGTTACTACTTACTCACTCTTTTCGTTTGGTCAGTCGCCCTCTTCGTTTATTCACTGTCACCCTTCGATCCGGTACTCCATCCGACCACTCTTTATCTTCAATCGCTCCCTCTCTTCCTTCGTCTGGTTACTCTATGACTTCAATCACTCCCTCTCTCTCCACCCGGTTACACATAGTTTCGAATCGCTTTTTTTATCTTTAGTTCGCGTCCAGCTTCGTATCCCTCCTTTCCCTTCGGTTATTATTTGTCTTCAATCACTTCCTCTCTCTCTCTCTCCATCCGGTTACTATTTGCCTTCAATAGGTCCTTCTCTTCCTTCGTCCGGCTACGGTTCGTCTTCAATCGCTTCCTCTCTCTCTGTCCTTCCGGTTACTATTTGCCTTCAATAGGTCCTTCTCTTCCTTCGTCCGGCTACGGTTCGTCTTCAATCGCTTCCTCTCTCTCTGTCCTTCCGGTTACTATTTGCCTTCAATAGGTCCTTCTCTTCCTTCGTCCGGCTACGGTTCGTCTTCAATCGCTTCCTCTCTCTCTGTCCTTCCGGTTACTATTTGCCTTCAATAGCTCCTTCTCTTCCTTCGTCCGGCTACGGTTCGTCTTTAATCGCTTCCTCTCTCTCTCTCTCTCTGTCCATCCGGTTACTATTTGCCTTCAATAGCTCCTTCTCTTCCTTCGTCCGGCTACGGTTCGTCTTTAATCGCTTCCTCTCTCTCTCTCTCTGTCCATCGGGTTACTATTTGCCTTCAATAGCTCCTTCTCTTCCTTCGTCCGGTTTCGGTTCGTCTTCAATCTCTTCCTCTCTCTCCAGTCCTTTTAGTGATGGTGCGTTATCATCAACCTTATCGCATAAATTTGCAACCGATTCTAATTGTATCTTGGGTTGTGACGTGTTTAATATTTGGCAATCTGCTATAACATAACGTGCTCGAGAAACTCCTGAACTTTAGTTTCCGCAAGGGTTTGCAGGTACTCTAAAAATTTAATGATGTTACATCCTCCAAACTCCATATGCTGTAGTAGTTACATTTTCATTTTCAGAAATACCTGATAACTCAGATCAAAATGGAGGTATGTTAAGACGCACGTTTATCACGAAACCTTCGAGCTAGCTGTATCTCTTTCGGCTGTTCAGTCACTCGCTTATGCTAAGCGACCGCACCGCACACAGATTAGCATCTTCAAGCAATCCTGATTAGGTAACCTACACCATCTTCTTCTAAGGCTCCAATAGCACCCGCCGTGTCCACGTAGAGGCGATCGGCGGCGGCGACCTCTCGCGCCCGGCCCTGGTGCAAGCCATGGTCAGGGGCGAGAGGGAGTGGGAGGCAGTCACCTCCTTCTGCTAAAAAGTCATGCTCGCGAAGGAGGTGGCGGGATGGGAGAGAGAAATGTCCTCCCGTCCCAGCCGCCGCAGGAGACGCCCCGGGCGTCGGGAGCCACGTGACGACTCCCGGCCACCGTAGGCGTGGGCCTGCGGACGGTGAGTAATGGGTGACTCACCGTCCGATCAGCACCAGACCCGTGCCGTACGGCGCGTATACATTCAGTCAAAAAAGTATCGGGAATGGATGATTTGTTTATGGTTCCAAATTCAAAATTTTGTTTTTTTGTAGTTGTTAGATTGGCACAACTGTTTTCCATTTTGGCGCGGAGTTTGAGTTGCATCTGTTATTTATATTAAATACAGTGCTGGTTTTAGTAATATCATATACTAGCTTCTGCCCGCGGCTTCGCTCGCGTGGAGGTCGGAAATTATCCCACAGGAATGTTCTACCGGGATAAAAAATATCCTATGTGTTAATCCAGGATATAAACCATCTCTGTGTCAAATTTCATCCAAATCTATACAGTAGTTTTTACGTGAAAGAGTAACAAACATCCATACATCCATACTTACAAACTTTCGCCTTTATAATAGTAGTAGGATAGTGTGTATTGCGAATTTCATAATGCACAAAAATATCGAACAAAGAGTTTGTCTTAAATTTTGCATCGCCAATGGAATTTCGTGTTCGGAGTCACTGAAAATGTTACAGAAGGCTTACGGTGAATCGATTTTATCAAAAACTCGTGCTTATGAGTGGTTCAAAGATGGAAGATTTGCCTGGTAGGCCGTCAACGTCTGCAACTGAAGTTAACATCGCAAAAGTGAAGAAAATAGTGACTGAAAATCCCCATTCAACTCTGAGAGAGATAGCCGCCGAACTTTCTGTATCTCACGAGTCGATTCGTACCATTTTAACTAATCATTTGGGTATGAAACATGTTGCTGCTCGGCTAATCCCAAAAGATCTGAATTTTCTCCAAAAACTTAATCGCATGAAAGTCGCTGAGGACATGCTAGAACGAGTCAGTTCGGACCCAACATTCATGAAACGCATTGTTACTGGTGACGAGACGTGGGTTTACGCACATTACGAGTTTGACATGCAAACTAGTCAACAAGCTTCGGAGTGGCGCCTTCCAACTGAACCGAAACCGAAAAAACCACGCCAAAGTCGATCAAAAGTCAAAGTCATGTTGACTGTTTTCTTTGACTATCGCGGTGTTGTGCACTCTGAATTCTTACCGGAAGGTCTAACGGTAAATAAAGAATATTATTTGAGCGTTATGCGGCGTTTAAGAGAGCAAATTCGACGAAAAAGGCCAGATTTGTGGAAAGAAAATTCTTGGATTTTGCACCACGACAATGCGCCTTCGCACAAGGCTATCATTGTGAACGAATTTTTGACCAAACACTCAACAAATACCATCCAGCAACCACCATATTCACCAGATATGGCTCCTGCTGACTTTTTTCTTTTTCCTAAACTCAAATTACCACTTCGTGGCACCCGTTTTCAATCGATAGAAGACATAAAGGACAATTCGCGGCGAGAACTGAACTCAATTCCGGAAGCAGCGTTTAAAAAATGTTTTGATGAATGGATTATTCGTTGGCGCAAGTGTATCGTTTCTAAAGGAGCATACTTTGAAGGTGATAAAATAAATTTGGATGAATAACAGACATTTTGTGTATTATTGATCTTTTCCCGGTACTTTCTTGACAGAGTAGTATGTTCCACGCGCGCCTCAAAGAGATGTCAGCATATGAAGGGGCCCCTCAGGGCCAAGCCCGCCGGGTAAGCGGGATTGTCCGAAAGGGTTACCGCTACCCCAGAACATAAAGGGGTACGGAAGGAACATGGATGGGTTTTAGTCAGTAAGAGTCTGACACTCCCTTCCGCTCCACCCAGAGCGGGAGCAGTCATTGGATGATTTCCCAGCCTTAAAAAAAAAAGGCTCCAATAGCACCGTTTTGTTAATGTATATCGTCTTAGTTTCCTGACAGATTTTTGTAATCTGTAGTTCTTTACTCTTATGTTAACTCAGTAAGTCTTCCAAGGTGACGGTTGCTGGTCCATGTGGATGCGGTTTTTTCACCCAGCTCTTGTCAGGGGCACTTTTTCTTTTGTCCCTAGTCGCCACCATTTTTACTATTACTTCACACACTAGTAACTGCAAGAATACTATTACTAGGTGATTCAATACGAATAATTTATTATATTAATACGTCAGTTGCTTATCGACGATAATAATTGATAGTCGATGTAATAATCTTATTTTATTTGTTTGTCTTTTTGTACACCATTGATAAGGAGGCGTTACTTACTACTAATATGAGTAAAAAAAATATTTTTATAGCATCTTAATAGATATGTTTCTATGAATAATAGTCAATTCAAAACTCACCTCTATCAAACCCATAAGCTTGCCGTATAGTGAATGGGTGTGACACAAATCTGTTCGCAGCAAGTTGACTCCTTAGTATTTGATTAGAATTTAGCATCGGGTCGCTGTAATAACTGAACGGAGGCCTTTCTAAGAACCCTGACGCTTCCTTCCCTCTGTACTGAGGCCATGTAACTGATGAGGACAGCGGTGGTACATTGGCTTTGATCGGTGTAGGGTACAACGGATAAGTATTTCTCCTGTGTTCCAGATTGACTTTGCTTAAATCGAAATCCTTTGGCACTTCGCACATAACATCAATTTTGCTCGCATTGTCACTTAGCGCCTCTTCAATCTTTGTGGTCTCCTGTTTCTTGGGGACCTCGACGGACTTCACTCCATTACACTTAAGGGGCTGCGTAGGCTCCTGGCTCAAGTTCTTGTAAGGTTTCTTCGTCACATCTTTCAGTATGTCCTCTATTAGGAAAGATCGTTTTTGCTTGCACGCGCACATGGTGACGGCTTGATTAGCACTGCCGAATTTTATCAGAGCTGTTAAAAATTATCAGTACAAGCACGGTAATTGATAGCTACTTATTTAATGGACACGTATAATCTGTGTGTCGATTAAAATGTTCGCCTATCGTGGAAGGCACTCTGGAATATTTTTTCTAGCATGTCAGCTGAGGATTAGTTCAGATAGTGTTGATAAAGTATGTTCGTGTAATCTGTGAGTTGTTGAAAGCATTGTAATTAGCCAGCAAGTGGATGAGCTGTCAACGCGATTAATGGGGTTCGAGGAAAGGATTATTGTTTTTTTTATGCAAAAAATAGTTTTATATTTAAATGCTGAAATTGATCAATCACATCCTCCTTGATTTGTCACGTTTTCCCGATAGTGTTTTTATTCATAAAATTATCTGCGATTAAACTCTGGAAATTTTTGTAGTGAGACCTTTACCCAGAAGTAGGGCAGCCTAATTTAAAAAAAAAGTCTTCATCATCTGCCTAGCCTTTTCCCAACAATGTTGGGGTCGGCTTCCAGTCTAACCGGATGCAGCTTAATACCAGTATTTTACATGGAGCGACTGCCTATCTGACTTCCACAACCCAGTAACTGGGCAATACGATACCCCTTGGCAAGACTGGCTGTCAGATTTTCGGGATTCTGACTACCCGTTATGCCTTTCAAAGATGCAAATCACAGCCGAGACCAATGGCTTAACGTGCTTTCCGAGACACGGAAAAGTCTCGGTAAGTAAAAATGGATATCCATCCACGGCCAGCCCCGGCAAGCGTAGCTTAACCTGATGGATCGACTGACAAAAAAAAACTTAAAGCTCTAAATTTAAAAGTAGTAGATGAAGAGATTAGTTCTGAAAATATTAATCTTCTTACATAGAATAGGCGAATCATCCAAAAAAGCAAGCCTAAGTCACAACCATAATTAAATCCACAACATAAAACATAAATAAAATCATAGCTCACCGAGGCCCCGCATCTTCCGCAACGCGTCTGTCTCACAAATGGATTCCTCTTCAAAAACAAAAGGGGAGAAATGTAGTACCTTCCTGTTTCGCCTTTCGCCCTCTTTGCTTCGTAATTAATGAGAAGAGTTTTTCTACCTTTTGTTGCTGCAGGAAGGGTAGCTAATTGTCTCTAATTAATTGGGCCGGGGCGTATTTTTAAACCCCTTTTATTCCCTTTGTACGTTTCGTTCAAATAGAGCGGTCGACAATTGGTGAGTTTACCCTGATTTTGAGTTTGAGAGTTAATTGGCCGCTCATTGTTTTTGTTTATTCGTGTTTTTATTTTTGGTTATCGCCTCTTGATTCATATTTTGAGACTTCGATTAACATGTCAAAGAGAAAACATGACGAAATGCTTTGAGAAAACGTAAGAAGTTAAGAACCCTTGTTTTTTGTTTTGCCACGTCTTCGCGAGGACACTATCGTGCTCACAGATTTTCGGAAAATACAGTATTAAACTATATTTTTATGGCAATTATGACTCGAAACAAAGACTGGCCTATTGCAACAGTTATCTACTTTAGTTATAAGAATACTAAGGGAAGATGATTTTAGAGCAGGTTCAGTTTGTCTCTTTGATACGTGTTTTTTTTAAATTTTAAACTCTTTTTTACCAGCGGCTTCGCCCGCGTGTATGTAGGAAATTATCCCACAAAAGTTAAGTAGTTTTTGAGTTTATTCGTTACAAACATACGTACAAATCTTTCCTCTTTATAATATTAGTATAGATATTCCGATGTACGTAACGATGTAGGTCACTGAAACAATCTGCGCCTCCCGAAGATTGATTAAAAAATGGTTAGACCTGCTGTGTGGATCGGAGTGGCCACAAAAGGAATTAAAGAAAAGCTATTGTATGCCGCTGAGATGAGAATGTGAATGTGTGGTGTTACACAAATGAATAGAACACGAACGGAACGAGTATATAAGGGGAAGCCTGAAAGTGACACCGGTGACTGAAAAGTTGTGTGGAAATCAGACGTCATGGTACGGGCAGGTTATGCAGAGGAATGAGGCAAATGTTGTCAGAAAAGATCGGGTATGAATGTGGATTTAGTAATAATGAATAGTAGGTGTTGACCAAAGAAAGTAAAAGAAAAAAAGGTATAGATTTTTATTTCATGAAAACGAGGCTTACGACTGGCTCTGGAGGAAACTTTCGCATGACAAGACTTCCTAAGGTTCTGGTTGATCAATAGAAATACAGGCACAACCATAGCAAGTAGACCGGTTCCGGAATCTTGAATTGGTTTTACTTCGAGTTTTCATAGATTAGGTACTACTAGAGCTAGATACTATAGAATAGATAGGATACAGATATAAGGATTAACCTCCCTAATCCCAAAATTACGCATGTTGTTATGTACGTGCTAATCCCATATTAGTTATCTTTATTTTTGTTATTTAATTGTTAATACAGCTGCGTGTAGATACTAATAAATAATTATTATAATACTGATACGATTAGATTTTAGCCATTTGTTAAGTCAGATTAAGTTTAACTTAAATCTCTAAGAATTCATAATAATGCAAACTGGTTCATAAGTCGCTCAGTGAACTATGGAATGAGATAAGATAATGATAAAATAAAGATAATTTTAATTTTGTATTAAGATGTATTATTATTATGATGGGGAAAGAACCGAAAATTGCCTCGTTGGTCTCGACTGATGAGTGAAGGATGCACTGATTAGATAATAGTAACTACAACATTTTAATAATAATCCCAGGCGATAATTAGCGTTAAATAGCAGAGATAGCCTAGTCGTGTGACCGTCGGACTGCCAAGTCATAGGTCTCGAGTTCAAACCCAAGACACGCACCTCTGAATTTACAGATTCATGTGCGTATTGTATAAATTATCACTTGCTTCAAAATCGGTGAAGGAAAACATCGTGAGGAAACCAGCATGTCTGTAAGATATTTCTCAACAGCATGTGAAGCTAAGTCAGAGGCCCATGGGCAGCATAAAACTGACACCAGGTTAGTCACTAACCACACGAAAAGAAGAAGGCGTTAATTGCAAGCAGAAGTACCTCTGCATGCGTACCGAGAATCGAGGACGCTTTGCCCAACGCGACATCTTCGTATGGCTATGTCATCAAGCGTACGCGCTAGGGTTGTACAACGGTGATGAAATAAACAAGAGATTAGAAATAATTAAATAATGATTGACATGATAGTAAAAAATATTTGAAATAATTGTATTTCCTTCTCTGAATTCTCTGTAATTAAACTTAATGGTTGAAAATATTTAATCTGGTAAATACATTAACATTCGTATGGAAAACTAGAGCAAAGTGGAAAATCAAGCAATTTCAATATTTAATAAATTGTACTTCTTCTTCGAGACATGGTCAAAATGATCTAATAATGTTTTTTCAAATTCATCAATAGGTATAATTGTTAAAGCTCACCCATCCACTTCCTACTGACATGACTGTCAAAGGTAGAGTTCATTTTCCTTGATAATATTACAAACTAGCTGACCCGATAGACGTTGTCCTGTCTTAACTATGATACCTACCTTACCTACCAACCTCGGATAGGTAGGTAGGTAACCTACCCTACCTACCCTACTTACCCTACCTACTAACTTACCTACCCTACCTACCCTACCTACCTACTTTTGTAAGAATGAAAAAATCTTATGTAAGAACCTCCTGACCATAACAAACACAACAAAAAAAGAATTAGAGAAATCGGTGCAGCTGTTCTCGAGATTTGCGCCTAGCAACACATTCAGCGATTCATTTTTATATTATAGATCGTTAGTCTGATACTAAAACTATTATTAAAGTTATTAAAAATAAAGGTAACGTTAATTCCCATCACACAATTTTTAAGCATATAAATATTGATAATAAAGTCAAGAGCCGACGAAATATCGTGTTACCATGGTTAACTTACTTTTTGTAGGCATCGCCTCTGATTCTCGAGGTTGATAAACGGGCCAATACTAATGTGACTTTTCAATTCACATGTACAAAGGCCAGCACATCAAGATACCCTATTCTGTCAAATTCCTTTCATAGTTTTTCAACTTTATTACAAAAGCATTCAGTTCATTTTCAATTGGAAAAAAATGACAGTTAGGGATAGCTTGATGTGCTGTCGTCTGTACTTCTGAGTTTATGTTGGACATTACCGATATCGGTGAAGGAAATCTGTGACGACAAGTCTGAAATCGCCAACTCGTTTTGATCAAACGTAGTGATCAATGCTCGTGCCCTCTATATGTGAGAAGAGGTCTTTGCTCTGCAACGGGACAATAATAGGCTGTTATTATAAAGAGTCGATTAAAAATCTGACCGGATTGGCGGCTTCCCGGATTAGTCAGTACATCTCTAGTGGTGGTGGTGGTCTAGGTGGCATAGGCACTTGTCATTTATTTATTTATTTTACTTTATTTAAAACGGTTAACCAATTATAATAATTAAAAGCTCATATAAAAGAAAATATAAAATTCAGAAAAAAAAACAAAATAAAAATAAATATAAAATTAGCAAAACTGTGGTCAAGAGGTGGTCCTCTGAACCACCACTTGTCACCTTTAATGGCAATTATGCTAAATCAATCAGCTTAGCCTTTTCCCAACCTGGGGGTCAGTTTCCAGTATAACCGGATGCAGCTGAATACCAGTATTTTAATGCCACTTATGCTAATTTGCATATATTTCGTATGCTTGCAAATAAAAAAAACAAGATAGAGGGAGCCTGCATTTCTTATCTGACCGACCCGGAAAAGAAATGGCGAAACCAACTCAGGGAGCAAAAATATAAATACGTATGGAAGGTGTAAATATAAATAAAAATGAAATGCTATTTGTTGGTAACACAGAACAGTTAAAGAGGTTAGAAGGGCCCTGTGGGCGGGACAGGCGCGCCACACATTTGCGCGGGCGCTCCAAACCCAACCGAAATTAGAATCACCGGTCAACAGTCACGCTCTTATTGTGAAAGCGTTCAATTCTCCGCGGAAAAAAAGAATTATGCCGTCTTGCCCAATTATAACGTGTCGGAAAAGAAGTCAGGAGTGTAATGTGGCCCGAGGAGGGATTTCTTTTCACCGGTAACTCCAAAAACCTTAAAATACGAGTGATATTTGTAATTATTACAAAAGTATTATGTAGTTTGTAGACAAAAACGATAAAATCGCATTCAGATGCAAAATTATACATTGCTTGCATTACATTGGTACGATCTTGCACGACGTGAGCGGTCGCGCAATGTATTGCGTTCCCTGCGAACGTCGCGTGCGTCGATCCAAAGCTTCAATTCTGGGAAATCTATGCGCGTCGATAGTGTTGTACCAAATTGTAAACAATGTCGATATTAAGATGTGTATACGAATGATTATTGTCAGTAATATAACAATGAAAATAACTTTGTTTATATTAACACCAATTATTGTATAATGTGGATTATTAATTTAGTTTCTTAGTTGGTTTTTCGTCTAAAATCTAATTTACGATGCAAACACTTTTTTTTTAATTGTCCATAAGATCCTGTTACAAGAAAACTGTGGTTTGAAGCAACTGGTAGAATTGAATGGATAGGTACTAAATGTAGCACAATTTATGATCGCAACATTTTGCAGAAAATGATTATGTAACGCGGGTGAAACCGGCGGGCACAGATATTATTCATAAATTAACATGATAAAATTAATAAATACTTTTTCACGGAGTAGTTCACAATAAATTAATTAGATTATATTATGTTAATTCGACTTAGCATTCGATATGGACGTGAAATTTGAAAATTTCTTTATAGTTTTTTTGCATATTGTAGCATTGTTTTACGTTTTATGTTATTAAAAATGCCATTTTTCTTTCTTTCTATTATTATGCCGTAAAACAGAGCTGCAACTAGCATAAAACTAAAGAAAATTTAAATTTCCCGGCAGTATCGGATGTTCCCCCTTAATTTGTCTTTGATTTAAGTTTATTTATATGTAATTAGGAAGTTATTCGTACCGTATCCGCAACTTGAAAAAATGCAAAACTTTAATTAACTAAACTAGAGTAATTTTATCGATATGATTAATCGACCTTTTGGTGGCCGTAACATATATGAGAAATAAATTGCTTTTACACGTGTGTGAGTGTACGTCCATAGCAGTATTTGCGTTAATGTGACAACCAATAGTAAACACGCGATGTAAGTGCGTGTGGTTTATTTGTGTGCGTAATGCGCGTACGTATTATCTCTTGCTTGTAGTGGAGAGACAAGAGTGGGAGACATGCGGCGACACGCGTTCTAATACAAATCAGGAACTACTTCCATTCTAACCTCTTTATCTGTTCTGTGGTTGGTAAGCATACTTGAAAAAGGCAGATCAATGGCTATTTTTTTGTTTTGTGTTCGAAATAGTCCGAATAAGGCTTTTATGGAAAAAAATTGAAAAGTTGCCCAGTAATCATTCAGATTCGGAAAAACTGAACGTTTTTTGGTAAGTTACAAGATTTGGACAATTAGACTATTTATAAAAATATTTTTGTCAATTGACCGTGTGTTATAGTTTAGTGGTTCCCAACAACACACTCGAGATAATAATAATTTGAGCATAATTTTCCTCTTCGAAAGTAGTTGTGGTAGGTAGGTATATCTTATTTCCTTAGAGGAAAATTCTTAAATAAAAATCCAAGAAAATTCTGCGAAAGAATATCTTTCCAATACTCAATTACTTATGAAATATCATTCAACCCTTTAAGAGGATTTAAAAATAGAGGGAGAATGAAAATGCTGAATCAATTATTGCCGATCGCTTCATTAGCTCGCCTCTACATTTAAAGGATGTTAAAATCAGTGTTAACTCGATACCAAAATGTCCATACAACTACGACCTTTACTCTAAAAACGTTATACATGACCATTACAGTGCAAGAGCCACTAATATTTCGATGTTCAATAGTAGCAATGGATTTGTAACAATAAGTAATGGTCGCTAAGTTAGGGTCGCATCGCCTCAGTGGGATCGAGAATTGGTGGACAGTGGCGGGTGAATCGATATAGATAATGGGCGATTACTTAGAGTGAGTTGACAACCCTACGGGATTGTAGGGACGGCACATAGTGAAAGTTAAAGATGTCGATATTAATTATTTGTGAGTTTGATTTTAAAAAGAGAAAGGTTAGCTTTGCATGAGGACTCTACAAATTCCTGGAATATATATTTTTATATGTGTCAGAACAGTTTTCTCAACAACATTAATTCATCATTCCGTTTGTTGCATTATTTTTATTTTCGCTTACTTACTTTATTTCAAACCATTATCCTTTTTTTATTTTAACGAATGCACATTAAACTATCAAATTACAAAGGTAAAATTGAGGTTTGTTTTGGACACTGTGATGCAAAAAAATCTTGCTTAATTTTCTTCTTTGATGATAAGCAAAACTGGTTTACTATTCAAGTGGCAATGTGGTTATAAAGTTACGGTTTACAAAAATCTCGCTGGTTGCTGTTTATTATTTTAAAAATATTAACATAAAATACGACACAGATATAGAAAAATGAAAAAGGATGAAAGTCAGGTGAGAATTTCCCTAAAATATTAAAACTGTCTAAACTTTAAATGATCCCTGAACATACAAAATTCAAAGACGTAGGACATCTAACAGCCCGCACTGGGCCCGCTCACTCTCACAGAAAGAAGGACCGCGTCCCACTAGTAATAATAATAATAATATCCTTGGACATTTCACACAACGCCATATCGTCCCAAGCTAAGCAACCTAATGCTTGTGTTATGGTAACGAGATAGCTGATAAACTACTTATATACATTTTTTTTTGTAAATACATACATATTATAGATAGAAAAACACCCAGACTCGTAACAAATACTTGCAGGTCGTACAAATATTTGTTCCGTGCGGGAATCGAACCCGCGACATAGTGCGCAGCTGTCAATCGCTCAACCACTGCGCCAACCGTGTCGTCAAACTAGTGGGAACGTTTTATGCTGATTTTGCACACTTGGGGTTTGGGGTGTTTCGGAAAGCCGTTGGAGAGAGGCGTCTCTAATTTTGCTTTTGGACCTCCTTTCGTGGGCCACCCTTACTTTTTGTAAAGTAAACGTATTTTTTTGATACGCTGCCAAAACAGTAGTGCTATTCTGTAAACATCTCACCGTGATAACGTAGGTGAAGTGAGATTAAAGTGAGCTGTCAATAGTGTCAAACCCTAGCATTATGTGGAACGACAGGTCACTTCGCGGTCACTTCACCTAAGTTTTCACGGTGAGGTTTGTACAGAATCGACCGACAGGTTCCTTTCTATCCCGATTAAACAAGTGTGTACATAATAAAGCTAATAAAGATATTTGCTTTCCAAATCAAACCTTCGGTATCGACAATCGATACCTACAATTAAACCTAATCCCCGCACTTCAACCATCTTCGCAAGTATTGTATTGATTTTGAGTCTATTTTCGTTCGTGCGGCCCACCTGTGTCGCAACCGTCCGAATTCAACAGTCACGGCTAGTTACCGAAGACGAACATCCTCTTTACATCTAGAAATGGTCGGTTAACCATTACATGACACATCATTTCATATTGCCCTTTGATATACTGAACTTGACAATGTCTTGTGGGTCATATCGCTTTGGAATAGGGTCCAGTTTTGATTGGCACCTCGTTAAATATGTTAATCCAGTTTTCTTGTTTTTGTGCGTAATCTCTTTATGTGATGTTGATGTGGAATATCTATTATTTTTGTGGTTGAACTTTTGGTAAAGGTTATGAGATATGTATTTTTAGATTGTTTCAGTACTTTAATACTACAAATAAATGTTTGGACTGGCTTGTTTAACATATTGTTAGTAGGTAGGTATTCGTCCTTTGTGTGCTATTTATTATTTAGGAAAACAAGGTGCGGGTTTAGAAAAATTCCGTCGACAGTTTTCATGAAGCAATGGTTTTTTTTGTCCTATAGGTCTGGAATTGTAAACTTTATCCTATTTTTATCGAATGTCTTGTCATAAGTCTGAATAGGTAGGTAGGTAGTCTACTCCTTTGACCCTGACGCTAGCGTTATGGTGATGATAAATAGGTATAGATATAAATATTGTATTGTTAACAAGCAAGGTCGTTGTTAACAAGTGACTCACTTTTCATGTAGGTAGTTTTCTAAAAATTATGATACTGTAACAATGCTTTGGCATGATATCCCTAAGCGATGTAAAGCTTTGTCTACACTACACAATGAAGAACAACGAAATTATTTATTCATAATTAAAAACACTTGAGAACTTTTAAAATACAACAACAACCATCTAACCTTACATATTATAGTTATCTATTATAGTAAATAATTATATATGTTATGTATTTATAGTATAAACTGTTATTATAAGGTTTTAACCTATTTATGAACCCATTTTATTCAAAAGTCTCAATGTTCTGCATGTTCCAAACTTATCTCTTCACCACCCTTGGTTGACTGGTAGAGAATGCCTAAGGCATTAAGTCCGCCGTTGTACCTTTATTGTGTGCGAAAAGTTTCAATAAATAAGGAAATACACCTTCTGCTTTACTGTGTACATAAATAATAAAATGAACAAAATCATTCTAATTCCGTAACACACTTTAGCCGGGTACTCACTAGCGAGCCGTAACCGTAACTTATGTGATACAGTAACGAGGTTCTAGTGTGTACGCGTTTTACAATTACGGCTCACGACGTCGCCGGAACGCTTTCACCGAGCGTACTCATTTTGCGAGCTGTAACTGTAACCAACAGACCGACCGACAATCCGACAATCGTCGGCTCGCTGCAAGTCGCTCGTGTAGCGTTCGTCGCAGGCTCGCGAACCACGTACACATTATGTTTTTGGTAACAGTAACGGTTACAGTTACGTGCAACGTTACGGGTTTAGAAATGAGTACGTTGTAAACGTCGGGTCGCTGCAAGCCGCACGCGTACCGCTCGCAGCAGGTTTGCGAACCACGTACACACTATGTTTTTTGGTTACAGTACATGCAACGGTTACAGTTACGGCTCGCTAGTGAGTACCCGGCTTTTCAATCTCATTGCGAACGATCTTGGATAAAATGGCTAATCCATTGCTTCAAATGTTTGAACAATTCGTCTACTCGACGCCGTAAGTTATGCAATGAATGTTCTTTAATTCAAAATGAAAGTATAAGTATATCCGCAGAGCCTTTTCCCAACTATGTTGGGGTCGGCATCCAGTATAACCGGATGTGGCTGAATACCAGTATTTTACATGGACCAACTGCCTATCTAACCTCTACAACCCAGTTACTGGGTAATACGATACCCCTTGGTAAAACAGACTAGTCTGTCAGATTTTTCGTGCTTCTGACGACCCGTAACGACTGTCAAAGATGCACAAATGACAGTCGGGACAAACGGCTTAACGTGCTTTTCGAGGCACGGAGGAGTCTCGGTATGAAAACGGCCAACCTCGGCAAGCGTTACTTAACCTGATGGATCGACCTGTCCGGCTGTTATTGCTTGGCCACGATCTGTGTTACACAATAGGTCGTCACAGTTTTCAGTTATAAGCTGCTATCATTATATTATATAAATATTATATCTTTTAGCTATGTCATCTTTATTTATCTCTAAAAACTTTTGAAAGTTCTTCAAACCCTGTGGCTATCCACAGGGTTTGAAGAACTTTCAAAAGTTTTTAGAGAGCTTTTCGCTTATTAGACTATTCTAATAAGCGGAATGTAAACGATCGGTAGAACGACGGAATACCGTTAAATAAATACTGGATGGAATTATTTGATTATTTATTCGAACAAAAATCAGTACATTTGAAGAATTCTTGTACACCACTCCTTAACCTGCCTACTTACTCCTCCCCAAGGAGAGGTATCTGTTCCTCAGTCTCAGCTTACAACCCTTGCGATGACGTACAAATGTACGAGATAATATTTTAATAGATATTGCTGCGGTAAAAATATGTCGACCTTTTTACGGACGTGAATTCTATTTAGGAAAACTTTTTGATATTAAATGAGGTCCAGGATATTTATAGAAGTTTGAATATTTTTTAAAATTAATAATACCTACCTTTTCCTAACAAAGATGAAGAACCTGTATTTTTCAAGCAGCGGCTGCTTATCTGACGTCCACAACCCAGTTACTGGCTGTCAGATACCATTTAGTAAGAATGTTTACTTTAACCGGCTGTCAAAGATCTACAGGTGAAAACAGGGACCAACTTTTGAATGTGCTTTAGAGGCACATACGGATCGCGATGAATTTTGGGTTCATCTGCGTGATGATGACAATATGTAAAGCGTGTAATGACTAGTCAACCCACATCTGTGTGGTTCTTTCTCCAAAAGACCACCACAGTCAATAATCTACGTGACCCTCGCATGATCTGACGTATTCGCTGAGGTTTTAAGAGTTGAGAACAGGAAACACCGACCTCATCTAGTTTAAGTCATTGACTCCCAGTACTGCCACGCAGGAGACACAATAGAAAAACTATTGTCCGCATACGCACGGTGACCGCGTTGGCGTTGAAAGTGTTAAAACATAATTTAATCGTGACGTGTAAAAGTATTTTCAGAACGAATTTACAGAAATAACTATCATATCACAACATGCACATATTATTATATCATTTGTTTCTTCAAAGACTCATAATGGAAGGATCTTAATCGAGCGACTAGAATCAGTTCTATTTCTTGTTCATTTTGACGTTCAAAAGTGCCATTCTTGTGCCTATTTGAAATAAATGTTTTGACTTTGACTTTGACTTTGTAATATATTAATTACGTGTGTATTACACAATATCAGTCAATAACAATAAAATGTTAATGCGTGACGCTAATTGCGTTGAGAGAGGCTTCGGATTAGATAGACATACTTATATATGATTGGTTGTATTTATTGGTATACCTTTTAGATTGAGATGGAACTTTTATTATATTGGTCCTGTAGGTTTAAAGGCTGTAATGTTTAATTGATGAGCTACCTATAAACTTTTCAATTTTGCAGTTTTATAGATTCACGAGATTACACGACTTTACACGATTAAACACGAACTGAAACCGCATGCTCGCAAATAGGATGACAAATTACTACTAATCGGAAATAGCCTTATCCATAGAGGTTTACAGTTGTAGAGATTATAAAGTAGGTTGAATATGTCTATCCAATCTGACCTCTTTTGAATTAGAGCTCATTAGATAATCGTTATTTCATATTTATACATGGTTGTCATCATCACGAACTGCTATAGGCGGCGCGGTGGCGGCGCTGACCACTTATCCTCAGGTAGGCCGTCTGATTCTTTTTCATCCAATATAAAAAATGCTATGGGCTAGTCGCTGCAAGCGCTCCTGCTGACTATGAGCTCCTGGGTTTGATTCCCAGGTCGGGCAAGGTGTTACTGGGTTTTTCCATCTGGAATTTCTCAGTAGCAACCCGGAGTCTAAATTTGTGCTCGGTTGAGATGGCAGTACTCTTGTCTCTTATTAACTACATAATTGAAAATAACTTTTGAAATGTGGGTGTACCTACTATGGGTACACTTCTTCCTAATCCTTTGAGGAATCAAGCGTGGTGAGATGCATGTCTCATTAAAAAATTGTGAGTGTAACTGCTTGAAGAAACCTGTCCCTAGGTATTGTTCCAAAGCGGGATTGTCCGAAAGGGTTACCGCTACCCCGGAACATAAAGGGCTACGGAAGGAACATGGATGGGTTTTAGTCAGTAAGAGTCTGACACTCCCTTCCGCTCCACCCAGAGCGGGAGCAGTCATTGGATGATTTCCCAGCCTTAAAAAAAAAAAAAAAGGTATTGTTCCAAATGTTCAGTTCTCTCTACAGCAAAAAAATCAGCTGTTCTATACATTTTTGGTCACGTGACTCGTCGAAATGTAGGGAACAGCTGATTTTTTTTTCACGATTTCGGAGTTGGTCCCATAGTAAAAGTTGTTCAGTTTGGTGATGTGTAGCATATCCTATTGTATGTATATACCCTTTCGGTTACACCCTATATACATAATGATGTGGCTGCCTCCTTTATTCTAAATTAGGGCAATAACAAGCTAATATTATTGTAACCAATAACCGTCCATCACGGATTAATCTAAACTATTATTAATCTGTGATCCTACTGGCATCGTTCAATATTGGCCAACACACACGCGGGGACTCGGAGGTAAATAATAAATGCAATCAATACCTGCAATTAGATACTCTGACCCAATACCACGATGTTATGAACCGTTTACTGGTCTATAATCGTTACTGTGGTCGTAGTTATTTGCGAAATAGGTACTTCTTCTTTCGTACATAACACAACGCCAGTATTCCCCGAAGGGTTGGACTGAAGTGTTTATTTAGTACACCAATATACTTCCAGTTATGTTTAAGTTTCATGTAAAAGCTTAAGGGGCGACCCTATTGCTATCAGCCGTCCACATATCCAGACTCTGAGCAGCTTCTGATTAATTCCCGAATTACGTTATTAACGGCCTGGGGATCGAATCTAGAACCCCTGTTCAACAATCACAACGATGCACCCGTGAAAATGTTTAGTCTTTCTCAAAACAAGTCACTCGTGTATTAGTTGATTGTGACCTTTTTATGTTGTACTCTTTATCATCTGTTGCTTTAACCGAAGATTTAAGACAGTTTTTACGGAACCCTACTTATAAAAGGGTTCCACTAATTTTTATAGCCCACAGCTACCTGAGAGGCTCGTAAACCATAAACCAAACTAGACATTAATAAATAATAAGGTTTCATAACAATTCTATAAAGGAATTTGAACCTTACGTAAGAGGAATATGGCTCTGATTCTTTTTATCTGTAGTTCCGACTATTGTGAAGTTAATGTTGTCCTTTTCTTTTTAATTATGATGTTTTTAGTGTTGCTACTGCTAAAATATGTTCGTACTGGTTTCTTTTCTAACGATCCATTATACAGTCGCCAGTTATTTTATAGGTTTGTTTTATGTTTTTATAAAATTTTGTGGAGTAAGAAATACATAATAATAATAAAGGGGGGTTCTGGCTAAATTAAATAATAACATCCTCACTGGCCTATCGAAGCTACTCTGCCGGGCAGTTCGTGGATGGGTGACCATCCATTTAATTTCGAGACGAGAAGTCTACGATGGTTGATTGACTTGACATCTTAGAATGTGCTTTTTTTAGTTTATGTACGGCATAGCAAATATGCACAAAGCAAGTATACGCGTTAATAATGTATCGCATAGCAAGTATACTCAATAATGTACGGATTACGGCATAGCAAGTATTCACATTAATTCCTATAATAAATATTATACGTACCTTTACCTACGTTCATGAAACGTTTTTGTTATCATTTATTTGGTTCAGACGAAAGTCAAACAAAATCTACTTAATGATATTATTCAGTAGGTAAATAATCTTTTAAATAAGATAAATTACTAAAATTATAATTGATGGACAAGTAGTAAAAACACCATAAAATATGTCAAAATCTATCCACCCATCTGCATTCAAAAAAATCAACAGCCTTCACCCGTAACCCCTAATTTTATGAAGCCCTGGTATTTGAAGTACGAGGGCTCACAAAAACAAGCGATGGAGACATCAGACAGGGCTTTTTATAGGATTTTTTGTTCTTCGAGGCGATTAACAAAATGGTCGTCTTAATTGCCCCTTCTTAATTGTTTAAAGGGGCTCTTTATGAGGTTTCTAAGGGAGTGCTGTCCAAGGATATTTGATTGACGTATTGATGGACGGATTATCTGATTTGGGTTGGTTGCACCTATAAAAGATTTAGTGCGTGAACCTGTTTGTGATTATCAAATTAGTGTCTAGTGACGAAAACGCAGCGAATTTTAAATTGGTGTAGGGTGACGAAAGAAGCAGCGTATTTTAAATTGGTGTTGAGTGACGAACAAGCATCAAATTTTAAATCGTGACTATGTAGTTGGAAAATAAATGACAATAGTTGTACCAAGTGCGAAATTAGGAGTAAGCAGTTGTGACTAGTCAGGGTTAGTCCGAAAACAGTCATGGTTAGTGCGAAACTAGTCGCACTTAGTCCGACTTGAGGCCGAAGCTAGACGTTATCAGTTCGAAACTAGCCGAGCCCAGTCGTATTAGACAAAAATTAGGCCATAGATAGTCGTGGCTAGTCAGAAACGTGTCGAGAATATTGTACCTAATCTAAAATTAGGCCGAAACTGGTTGTGACTAGTTCGAAATAAGGGCCATACTCTATTTATCATTATTGAGATACTAGCTTCTTCCCGAAACGTCGTTCGGGTAGAATAGCGGATGCCAACATCATTATAACTATTTGTATGCAAAATTTCAGTCCAATCTGTTCAGTCACGGTTTCTTTTTATATATACAGAAGCTATGATTTTCCATAACTTCTTACAAAATAGCGCCGAACCCACCCATCTACAGTATGTTCTAACTTTTATGTGAGTTATAATGTAATTCTTAATGTCACTTCGTGTTATATTACTGTAAGGGCCTCTCAATCTAAATGCTTTCCGTTTAATAGAGCCCTTTTTAGTGTCACGCCACTATACAGGCTGTTGGATTTTATTATTTAGTTTCACATTTGGTACTATTTATTTATTTATTTAAACTTTTTGCACACAATAAAGGTGTAAAGGCGGACTTACTGCCTTAGGCATTCTCTACCAGTCAACCAAGAGTGGTGAAGAGATTAGATGGCAGGTGGTTTAAAGAGCAGAAACATACAAGTCACTTGCTAGTTTTATTTTAGGTGCTTCGTTACTAGTAAATATAGAAAAAGTTAATAAAGTTTAGAAATCAGTGGTGTCACGCATATCAGGATGCTGGTGGAACAGTGCAGCTCCAAGATGTTTTGTGTTTGTGACTGTGATTATTTGACGCTGACAGGTTCGAGTTAAAACCTGTTTATGAGTAATTGTTTGGGCTTGTTTTTAGGGTTTGCCACAGTTAATTTGCTTCAAATCCAATAGGCTGAAATTTAGTACACATGGTTTTCTGTGATCAGAGGTGTAACGTAAATAAATGAATTTTGTATATGGGGTATAATTATGGGAGGTACCTACATATATGCAAATATATCGACCGACCCGTACTGCTCTTATAAGCCCCAAACATCAACGTTCATTAAAACTATTGAACAAAACAACGTCCTGTGCACGATGTACAAACACAGCAACTTATCGACAATACTATTAACTTATTAAGTATTATAAGTTATCTTTTATGTCGCATTTTATTCGATCGTTAACTTGTCCGACCCTTTCTATGAAACTTGTGACTACTTGAGTAGAATATTATACGCTACGGGCTACTGGAATCGGGAATAATATTGAATTTTAAAACGAATATCTCCATTGTTAAAGGGACGGGTGGTCGTAAGCTTGAATGCAATTTTTGTGGATAACTCCTTCCGTATAAGAAAGATAGAAAGAAATATTTTTATTGTCACTTACCGTACTGTACATTTCTGAACAACAAAATGTCTCGCTTGGATACGGCTATTTGCCTATGAACAGATTCATTTAAGCTTAGGTGAACCTACCAATGGCTGGCTGGCTAGGCACGTATTTTACCTCAGATTATACTTTTGGTATTAGAATTTAACTGTACCGAAGTCACCTTATTCACCAAACGGAGACAAACAGAAACCTACATTTAATGTCAGTATAATACAAAACAGAAGCATGTCAAGCCTTACACGCGAGTACACGAATATACTCTGTGAGGAAATATTCCACTATTTTGAAAATAGATTAATAAACCATAATATATGATATTGTGTAGTCTCCACATCTCTTCGCAGGCGAGCAGAGGTATTGCTTCTCGAAGTATCTTTTGGGAGTAAGCAGAAGAGAAGCTTTAAAACGTCACTAGTTAAACCTCTTGCAATTTAATTTTGTAAATGTTTACTTTCAAAAGAGACTTTTAACGGTCGCAGGATCGGTTTTTGAATCTACAAATAACTTTTATCTGGGGCATAAATATTGCGGTTTGCCATAACTCCTATGTAAATTAACAGCAAAAAAAATATGAATGATAAAATCGGTATTATTTAAATAAATGATTTGACCTTGAATCTTTTACCTTTCCTATGTGTTGGTAGCGCATGAGATGAGCTTTCGCATAGCATTAATGCGTTCCACATAATAGCTTCGTAAAAAAAAAATTGTAATGTCTCCAAACGGTTCTCAAACACATGCGGACTGACTCACAAAACTTTATTTATTTAGTAGTGACTTCCTAAACCATAATTTATGTGTTTCTCTGAAATTATATGGGATTTAGTCAACGGCGGGTGTTTGTAAAAACCTTATAGTCGATTAAAGTTTGGGTTATTTGGTCATAAAGTGACAAACGTGATGTCATTATACACTTTTATTCTTTTTATGGAAATCATTGGTATTCCTTTTATCACAATTTGAAAGATGGGTAAAAAATTATTAAAACTAATCAAATGAATTGGTTTCAAGGTGATGAACTTTTTACACACATGCACACACCCACGCCATAATACGCATATATTCATTTTTACTCTACTACTCACACACTCATTTTGTTTATATTTTTGACTGTATACCTAATTTAAGTTTATTTCAAATTACATAGTTTAAAGAATTATCCTAGTTGGCCCGGAGGAAGGTGATGGCATTCGCACAGACGTCAGCACCTAAAGCTATCCTTAGAAAATTAACCTTATGCCCTTTTTTTTTTTTTTAAGGCTGGGAAATCATCCAATGACTGCTCCCGCTCTGCGTGGAGCGGAAGGGAGTGTCAGACTCTTACTGACTAAAACCCATCCATGTTCCTTCCGTAGCCCTTTATGTTCCGGGGTAGCGATAACCCTTTCGGACAGTCCCGCTTACCCAGCAGGCTTGGCCCTGAGGGGCCCCTTCATATGCTGACATCTCTTTGAGGCGCGCGTGGAATATATACGCGCCGTCCGGCACGCGCCTGGTGCTGATCGGACGGTGAGTCACCCATTCGTCCGCAGGCCCGCGCCTACGGTGGCCGGGAGTCGTCACGTGGCTCCCGACGCCCGGGGCGTCTCCCGCGGCGGCTGGGACGGGAGGACCTTTCTCTCTCCCATCCCGCCACCTCCTTCGCGAGCATGACTTTTTCGCAGAAGGAGGTGACTGCCTCCCACTCCCTCTCGCCCCGGACCATGGCTTGCACCAGGGCCGGGCGCGAGAGGTCGCCGCCGCCAATCGCCTCTACGAGGACACGGCGGTGCTCCGCCCAAGCGGGGCGGGCTTGCACCGTGTGCTCTACCGTGTCCTCTAGGCGATCCTCGCAGTGGTGACACCCGGGCGTTTCCTCCCGCCTGATGATGTGCAGGAACCTCCCGAAACATCCATGTCCGGTGAGGACCTGCGTCAGGCGGTAGGTGAGGGCGCCGCGTCGCCTCTCTAGCCACTCCTCAAAGAGGGGCCTTACCGCCACTATCGTGGCGTGCCCTGCGCTGGGTTGCGACAGTCGCTGATTCCAGGCCGCCATGAGATCGCGCCGGAGGTCCGTCCGCTCCGCTGCAATTTGCTGCGGAAACGGAGTTTGCCCCCGGCTTAGTACCTCCGCGCGCCACTTGTACAGGCGCGCGAGGACTATCGCCTCCAGATCCCACAGCGGCAGTCCGGCAAGGAGGCTTGCCGCCTCGCCCGAGATCGTGCGGTACCCCCGGATAAGCCGAATGGCTACCACCTTTTGGGGCGCGTTCAGATAGTGGGTGGCTCGCCGCCGCAGTGATCGCGCCCACACCGGGGCCCCGTAAAGGGCCATGGACCGCACGACTCCCGCGTAAAGCCTCCGGCAGGAGGCGTTTGGCCCCCCTCAAATTGGGCAAGAGCCGTCCGTTCCAGCTTGGGGGCCAAATCTTATGCCCTTGTGATAAAGTTGAAAAACTATCAAAGACATTTGACATATTGGGGTACCTTGATGTGCTGGCGACTAGCGACTGTACAAAATACCAAAAGATTTACTGTATCAATTCTTCTAATAATAAAGTTTATTTTATGAAATTCCAGGTGCCAACGGGAACCGGGATAATAAAACTATATTCGTTAATAAATGATGTTCATTTTGAATTGATCGCTTCGATCATGTACAGTACACCCAAATTGATAATGCACATGCAGATCTTCGCTAATTGTCGTATTCCCGGAAACACCCGAATCATTGAATCTTTCGAGTCCTTAACAATGCACTTGAATTTGGCACCTTGTCCGAAAGAAATAGGAGTCAATATCATGTGTACACAATCGAAAACAATTCGGGCGGTCGGCGGTCAGTCAAGGGTCCGTCAGTCGTCTTGTTATATTGGTGGTGACTGCACGTGTTCTCTTTGTCTGGAATTATATAGAGCTGCTATTACACACCCTTCTTGGTTTTGTTTTCAAAGGTGAATTTAATTTCAACTTTAATTATCTTATTCAAATTTAAATAGTCAATTTTGTAAAATATTTAAATATACCTACTAACATTTTTCACGTTTTTTCAATATTTAAAAATTAAAAATACCTACGTAAAATACATATTAAGTACTTACTAGAAAAAACATATTAAAAATCAGATTTAGACTTATATGAATTATAGCTCGCTATTTACTTACATAGAATTATTGAATCAAATTTCGTTACTGATAAATCAATATTTATCTCTTTTAGGACAAAACACATAATCTTACTAAATTATGCATGAAGAAAATGCACTTAACCACTCTATATACATATCGTCTTCCGACGCTCGGGGAATACGACTGTTGCCGAACAGTGGCGAAGATTTCTATGCGCATTATCGCTTTGGGAGACCTGTACTGTTGTGTTTTATTATACTGCTGTAATTTGAGTAAAATCATATAAAACTGTATAAGACTATATTTGCGGTGATGCCATTATTGCCAGATTAAAATAGTTTACAACATAAACTCACGACTTCTTCCCATGGGGGTGGACAGAAGCTATAATAGTCTTTTATGTTCATACATCTGGTCATATGCGCACGCCGCCGCCGGTCGCGACTATACTACCAATAAGGTCACGATACTTACGTTCTGCTAGGGAACCCTCTCCGGACACTTACATTCGCACCTGCCTTGTATTTTCAACATATTCTTATTTATATTATTTACATAAATAGATCAATAAAAAAATATAATTTATTTTAGATAACTTGATCCACACAATCTGATTTAAATTAAATTAACAAAAAAAATTAACATCGAAATTAACACCAATAAATAATAAATTAACATTAAAATCAAATAGCCAGTTTCATAACAAGACACCATTTGGAGAATTCTATAAAAAAAATTGCCATAAAACGCAGTTTTATCACAATCTCGAAACCATTTAACATAATCTTATACATTACTTAACAAACACATTACATAAGGTACTCCTTTATTGAAAAACAAACGGAACCTCTCCATTGTTACATCATATAATAATATTATATTTGTGAGCTCTCTCGTAGCCCGTAGCCATCCAGCCGTAGCGCTACGCCGTAGACAGTTATCTCGCATGACGTAGCCATGTAGACATGTTTGTAAATACGCTAACCCTGTGTGCGCTCATGATGTTTGTGAATACTATATAATTTAATTGATTTAATACAATTCATGGAAACAATTAAATTGGTTTAAAGCGATTTATGAGTTTTGTGTTTGTAATTAACTGAACTGAACTGTGATTATGTAGCTGATCTTATTGTGGATGCTGTGGAATTATTGATTACCATAAAATTAAAGATGGCCGGCCAGTGCGTATCATATCTGCCAATAACAAAATAATGTGATTACAAATCTGCCAAATACAGCGATAAATGCAATATTCAGTAATTGTAATAGTAATTAGAAGGCCCATTATTGTTACTGACATATTGATAACATTAATAAACTAATAAAATAATTATGTGATTAGAAAACGATCGATAAGTTTAAATTCAAATGATTAATAGATATCTATATATATCTATTTGATAAGGTAGTTTATTGTATCTTGTTTAAGATCTCGTTACCTTGTCAATATTAATTCTTAGAACATTTTATCACTTCATGATATGTGTTATGTACCTGTACTTTTTGGTAACTAGTTTTTCCCATAAGCTGAGCTCAATGATGATCTAACGATATTTTGTAATATTACTACTTTTAAGAGGCCGTCTAGGCAAATGATATCACCACAGCTATTTCTTCGGTTCGTCATCTAGAAAGGTTATAAGTGCCCACAATATTGCATAACATTGCTTAACATTGTGTTTGAGGCCGATAGCATCTTTGGAATAATTAATACTTAGGATCAATCTCAGAAGATTATATTATTATTATCAATTTAGAGCCGATAATGTTGAGTTGGCGACTGACAGATTTTACTAAATCTGTCTAAAAACGAAGACATACCTGTAGCTACTTCAATGAACCACTGCTACTCAATCTGCCTAGCCTTTTCCCAACTATGTTGGGGTCGGCTTCCAGTCTACCCGGATGCTGCTGAATACCAATATTTTACATGGAGCGACTACCTATCTGACCTGCACCACCCAGTCAGTAACTGGGTAATACGAACCCTTTCGGGTTTCTGACTACTCGTAACGACTGTCAAAGATCCACGAATGACAGCCGGGACCAACGGCCAATTAACCATTGTTACTGTCGCTGATAAAACACTGCCAAGTTACTTGAATAACTTAACTTTCATATCAATAGAAATTATACAATTAATCATCATTAACATACATAATAAATCAATCTTAAACTAATTGAACTATTACAGAAACCTGTTTAAAAAAGCGAAAGGCTTCCCATACTTCTTATAAACACATTACTCCTCTTAAACCGGTAAACTTAAGTAAGTACTTCCGTTATTGAAGGAAATTGTCGGCGGTTCATTATTATTCCAGCTATTAATAGTTAATAAAGAAACATTGATTATAAATTGAACCATAAAGTTAGGTTGATCACTTACCCGATTAGATTTTGATAAACGATTGTCGTTGATTGACTTTTAATTGAACATTTTAGGGTTAAGAATTGCATCATGTTTGGATATTTATTAAGTACGTAATTATTTTAATATATCTTTTTTAGTAAGAAATACATTTTACGAAATAAAATAACTATTATACTCATTTACAATGAAGCTAAAAAAATAAACAACAAAACCAGAAATCCATACAGTCCGAACTAAATTTAAAATAAAATAATAATAATAAATAACATTGAAATTAAGATCTGAAATTAAACATAAATTAACAATAGAATCAGTATAAATATATAGCAGCCTGTCCGGGATAGATTAGTGCCCAATTAAGGCTCGTACCATTAGACTTACACATAATTAGCGAATTGCAGTTTAATTACACATCTCTGTTTAACCCTTTGATGATTACCGGCCCGATGTTATATTATATTTTAATATCTTTAACTTACATTATAAGACAGGTGGTAACACTCTCATTATTCAGTTCCCATACCACCTTAAGCTTACAGTGCAAAATTAAATTAACTCCTGAAGTAATTAAACATCGCCTAACAAAACATCGTGCGTCACTTGAGCAAACAACTGTCGCATAATTACTGTTAACTTGTTATATAGAGCGTTATACAGGTTGTGTCGGAAATGTGTGGGCATATTTTAAGATGTGTGGTACAGAGCATGAAACTAAACAACTCGTGGGATTATTATCGTAATCGCGAAAAAAATATCAGCTGCCCATAAAAACTTCAATATCGAATCGAAATAAATGTTATTTTTAAATATTTTTTTGCAATTACGATGCTTGTCCCATTGCGAAAGTTGATTAGTTTAATGGTCTGTAACCAAACACTTAAGACCACATTTCGCATACACGCTGTATAGCACGTGTAATATAACAGTCTAACAGGCTGTAATGTAGCATGTGCCGTTAATATTTCAAATGGATACATAGTAATAACAATGCGATGTGATGGCGGGCACAATTAGGTGGAGTTGCGTGTTCAACGAAAAATGGTGCGCTCTTAGATTTTGTTTGTTTTGTTATTTCTAGGAATTTGTGGGATAGTTTTGTTTAGCGGTTCTATAAACCTTGCCTGCTTCCGTGATTCAAATCATATTGATTTAAAAATCACGATGACGAATCAATATCATGTCTTATAATAAAAGTGAGTGTGATATTAAAATTGTTTCTTTTTTTGTTTTTGGTAATTAGGATAAAACTTTTTTTTTAACTGTCGATCAACTACTTTTTTTAATTTTCGGCACGCATGCTAAATAGGAGCAATTAGGTATACCATACAACGTAGCTATATGACTAGTTTATTTTTTAGAAAAAATTGGCGGCAATAAACAACCTGATAAAAATGTAAGTAAACATATTTAAAACTTGTCATAGGAACTATATATGTATCATTTTAATGTTACCTAAGAAGTAGGTATCAACAGAAATGTTTAACACGCAATTATCACCACTTAAACCAGCAAACAATAAAAAAGAACTATGTACAAAAGCCTTCCCATGTTAATTCAGTGAAAGCTCCCACCGTGCTCAGTCGCGCACGCCTCCGTACGCCGACACGTGCGCGTGTGTGCGTGCGCGAGCGTGTGTGCGCACTGTAATAGAGCGATGACGTGATTTCCTGTGCTGAGTTATTGCTACTGTACCGGCGCTAAATGCTTTGCTTGCTGTGGCCTTGTAAGGGGGTGGCGCTTTTTCTTTTGTTTATTAATATAGTTGGTTGTTATAAATTGATAACGGTTAGTGATGTCGATTCTTGTTTTATAAATTTGGTTTGGTGAAGCGAATTTATTTTATAGATTTGTGTTCTTAAAATGTGTTTTTAATGTATTATTGCACAATAAAAAAAAAATATCTACAATCTAGCAAGGTTAAATGATATGTAAAGAATTAACAAATCGATTTAAATGTTTTTTCTTGTGTGATTTTGTAACTCAATTGTATTGTCTTTAGTTAGTTAATTGGTTTCTGTTGTCTTTATATAACGATAAATAATTTTCTTCGCTATCTTACACTTATTTTGAATTATAGCAGCAATCAAATTCACATTTATCGTGATATAAGAATGATAACCAAACGATTACCAGTAATCATCGATATCTGGCATCATTAATGATATATTGAGAGGGTTAATCGAATATTTTTACATGTTTTTTAAGTATGATGTTATGAATTATGATCAAGCAAAAATGTTTTATCAATTTTGATAGGTGAAATATTACTGTATGAAGTATAATTACTTCGTTATCGTAAATGATTTTAATTATGTAGTGACGCCAAAAGTATTTTATTAATTATACCTAAAAGTTAGAACGACAGGGCAGATTAGTATTGTGTTTCAAGCAATTATCTGTGCTTAAAATAAAATATAAACGCAGTTACAGCCCGTTGCCCAAATTAAATTAGAAATATGTTTTAGGGTACTCGAATTAATACCTAATGTATGTTTATTATTTACTTAAACAAAGATATAGCCAATCCGCTGTCAGATTTGTTACTCAATTGACTTCTTGTTATGGTTTTTTAGATTTCCTTAGTTGCAAAATAGAGTTTGTCTAATAAGAGCAATATAACATTATTAAAGCAATGCTTCAGGAGCTAATAAATAATATTTTTAGTTGTTAGTACTCTCCTAAACATTTACCGCAACATCGTATTGGTGCGCATTTATTTAATACAAAACAAACATCAAGAACCGCAGACTTGAAAGTTGAATCCCGCGAGACGCTCCTCCAAAGTCACGTCGCCTGTCCCCAGCGAGGGGGTGGAGAAGGCAACAACTCATAAAATTAAGCGATTTGGATGTGAGTTAGTCTAACTGTGAGGATCGCCGAGTTAACAGCCCGCTAGCTATCTTCCTCGCACACGCACACAGTCGCGACGTGTCCGTTCGCCTCACACACACATTGGGCCAGGCTTCGCAACTCACAAGCCGCCAGTACAACGTCACGTCGGCCCGCACACGTTTCGTTTTCTCGTTTAGTTCCGTTCCCGCCACTATGCGCTGATTATCGGAAGTGTATTTGACGTTTGACATTATGATCTGTGACTGTTTTGTGATTTTTTTTATTGAGTGTTGTGTTTTGTTGCACGGATAACTTGTAGAAGGTGAGTTCGTATTTTTTTATGTCAAACTGATATGTTTTGTTAGCAATTAAGCTGGCATAAAAGTTTTTGTTTTGAATTTGAAGTGTCTTTAACTTGCTTTTTGAATTGTTTTTTTTAGAAGTTTCAGCTTAAAATGACTTTTTGAATTAGTAAAGCATTTTAAATTATTATTTTAGCTAGTATTTACAATTAAAATCCGAGTAGGTATCATTATTAAAACGTAATTTGTAGTAAGCTCGATCTTGCCGCAACGTAATAAACAAAGCTAATATTTCCCAAAAGTAATAAACACCTTTTGAATTAATTACCTCTTTTAGCTGTTTACATTTTGCAGTCTGTAAAGAAAACTTCATGCTCCTCCACTACAGTTTTGTGTAGTTAATATTCAACACAGCAATTAATCCATTATTAACCTTTTAATTATTTTATTACTGCATTCTACGACGATGACAAGAATGTAAGCAAAATGATTTCCACAAAAGTTAGGCATTTCGGGAAATTGAACAAATAATAATATACAAAATACATATAGTTATAGTATCTACAGATGTTATTATCAGTATCTCAACTAGGTGTCCATTACACGTGTAAACTTTTACTTAATTAAGTAATAGAATAAACTTATTTTGGTCAAGGCGAGAGAAGGGTTAAGATAAATACATAGTAGCGCCGGAAACGCTTCTCCAACCGATTGACATTATGACATGATTGGTTTAGAACTTAATTGACTGATGAATCATCGTTTAATGGCAGTGAGCATTGACAGGTTTCGAATCCGTCGCTCCGTCGTCCGAGGATTATTTAAACGCGCCTTTGGTCTTTAATTTAAGAGCTCAAATATATTGTGCAGATAAATAATAATAGAGCCTATCTATGTAAAAAAGTGCTCTACTTAAATCTAAAAATATTATTTAAATACAAACATTGAAGGTAAGTCTTTGTTAATACATTCTTAATTGATCTTAGCAAACAAAAATAAGAAATAAGTAATGAAAAGTATGTTACTAACACTATATGTATATTACTACTAACACTAGGTTATGAATAAGAATGTTTACTAACACGATTTGGATATTTGTGTCTGAAATAAAGATTCTATTCTATTCTAAAATGTGTCAAGAATGAAATTGACACGATTTTTGTAGACTTCATTATTAAAACATGTAGGTACCTAGTTGCAAGTAAAAGTAATTAACTTGATTATCTACTACGATTAATTAGACTACAATGTTCTTCTTGTGTTGCAGCGAGAATTTTCCAGAATGAGGAAAATTTGATGAAATTTTCAAATGTTGTAGAACATTTTATTTTTATTTATTTAGGTAATAAAAGGTTATACATTCCAGTATTACTTATATAAAATCTGAGTTTCAAAGCACCCACGACATTTTCCATATACTCTTTTTCTTAAGAAAGCAAATATTGTTTGCATAACATGTACCTAATAGGTTCACATACAGGTAGCAATCATTAAATTGATTTCACCAATACACCTATTCTTCAGCCTTTTACCGTTATCGGCAGTTTTAACGCAAGCGCTAACAAAAACTGTTTTCGCTTTTACAAATCCGTTTAACAAACATACGAATAATGAGTTACTAATCCGTTCGGATAATGTTTACCAAACTATTCGAAAATTGCTATCGATTAGTCTCTCTGTAGTATTAAGATTATGCGATAAAACAATAATTGGGCAAGATTATCCTTATCACAAACAAGCAATATGCCTTTTTAAATATTCCAGCTAGACGCATGGCCAATTTGAATTGTTTAAAACAAATGAGTACATTGTGTAACTGTACTTAAATACAACCGCAAGTAATGGGGTGGGCAACTGGTATATTGTGAAGTTTGGTGTGTTGTTATTATTGGTAATGGGCACCGCCACGGCCGGCGCTTGGAGAGCGTTTAAAGTATTTTAAAAAGTTTAATTAAGTTGCATACGTATCGACAGAACGGTGAGTACCTACTACCTACCTACCTATACAAAAATAATGAGGTTTGTACTTACTTCCGAAAAAGCGAACCAATTTATCTATCTATACTAATATTACAAAGCTGAAGAGTTTGTTTGTTTGAACGCGCTAATCTCTGGAGCTACTGGTCCGAATTGAACATTTCTTTTTGTGTTGGACAGTCCATTTATTGAGGAAGGCTATGTAACATCACGCTACAATAGGAGCCGAGCAGCAGGTGAAATCGCGCGGTAGCAGCTAGTCTTGAATATTACTCCTTTGCAAAAAGTGTAGTATTCTATTAGATATGTCTTTTTAATCATTATTTAATTAATTTAATACGAGATAATCAGTCAGGTAATCGGTAAAACCTCGCACATTTTCCTGAATTTCCATTTGCGTCCTCGTCAAAGGATTATCACGTTGCACAGCTTATAAGTGTGTTATGGGATTATTAATTTATTATCTTTAGGTATTATAAGAGTTGTGTATTAAAAAGTTAATCAGCCAGTTAGCTAATTCATGTTTTGGGGGTTTCCCTTAAAAATGGTTAACCTGAATTCTACATTTTATTTTAACCGTCGGCACTCCACACTGTAGCCTTTTACACCTAACACTGTTCTCACATATTCTTTTTTTTTTGACGGTGGGAACCATCAACTCCTCCCGCTCTGGGGGTAGCGAAAGGGGGTGTCAGACTCTTACTGACTAAGACCCATCCATGTTCCTTCCTTAGCTCTTTATGTTCCGGGGTAGCGGTAACCGTTTCGGACAATCCCGCTTACCCGGACAATACGCATTGGAATCACTTAAAGAAGAGTATATATTGGAAGTTTTAACTGTTATTCGTCATGGAACCGCCGCTTATATTAGAACTAGCTTTACTATTTAAATGGCGTATACAAACACTTGTAATTATCCTTCAATAATTGGACATAATTAGGTACAAAATACCGCGTTATTATAAACATACAAACAAACTGCAAATATAAAACTGCGCAGCCAGATCCAGTCTAACCGGATGCAGCTGAATACCAGTGTTTACCAAGGAGCAACTGTCTATCTGAGACCTCCATAACCCAGTTACTTGTTAATACAATAATCCTTGGTAAGACTACGAAGGTTGTCAGACTTTTAACGATTATTGCAGTCGGGACCAACGGCTTAACATGCTTGCTAGAGTCACGGAGGGATCTCGATATATGCAATGGGTCACCCATCCAAAAACTGACCGCGGCAAGTGTAGCTTAACCATTGAACGTGCGGCTGTTATCACATATTAAGCCGCGACATTTTGTAACAATCTCCAATAAAGATTTTAGAGGTAATTTGATACAAAACGCCGACTGCAACTGTTGGCAAATTAAACTCTTTCTCTGAACTGTTCACTAGTGAGTGTATTCTGTAACTCGATGTCAATTGATTTGTTTCGTATCGATTGGCGGATGGCTTCCGAGAACTAGACGCGGGCACACGTTGTGTATGTTACTGTGTTACTGTTTGCAGTCATTTAAATGTCTGATGCGTTTGTTCACGACTATTTTCCTAGAAAGAGGAAAGAAAATGTGAAACATTTTTCTAAAGCCTTATGCTCACTGGTATCGCTGTTTCTCAATATTTGACCCATGTTGGATATCATAAATATAAGAAAAAAAGAAAGGAATAAACTATTTATTTGCCTAAATTGTAGGTACGTAAGTAATAAGATGTTAAAATAAGTTGTGAAACTTGACTCGATGAAAATCGCTTTTACTTTCTTTTTTCATAAAGTTTTCCATAACCGACAAGCTATTATGGTGTGTTTAAGTGTTAAGGTATAGGTTAATAAAATTTAGATTTAAATTATAGATATTAACCATGGTAAATTTAATTAGCTAGAAGTACAACATGATTAGTAACATGTTTTTAAAGGCCTCTTAGGCGGGAGTCTTAATTCTTATTGCTAGCTTCTACTCGCAACTTAGTTCGCGATGGAAGTCGTTAAACTACAATATACAAAAATAATAGCCATCACATTGATGTTACAAAGTCGAAAGTTTGTGATTGTGTGTGTTAGTATGTTTGTCTTCTGCACGCTCAAAAGGCTAAACGGATCTGGATGATACTTGGCACAGAGGTAGTTTATGACCTGGATTAACAAGTACACTTACTTATACTTTATAATACACTTTTTATCTGGTAGTTCCCTTGTGATTATATCCGATACCCACGCGGGCGAAGACGCTGTCAAATTTCTCTAAAATCATTTAGAGAAATTTGACAGTTTGGTATAACTTGATGCGCTGGCGACCGTTCATTCTACGAACTATCACAAAATACTATTTATCAAAAAAAAGCACAAAATATATCAACTGTTTGGGAGTCGAATTTAAAAGCTAATCTATTGGCTTAATTGGAAATTGATTATAATTGCCGTAGCCGTATTTTACTGCTTAATATTTGTATGATGTTAAAACATACATTCAGACAAACAGTTAAACACAGACAAATCTAAAATAGATAATTTAGACATTAGAATCGTTCCCAAACACAACAAATTACTTTTTTTCGAAAATAATATACAGTTTGAATTTACTACCATTTTATTATATGTAATCTATGATATTCACAACCCTTTATTTCCTCGAACCCGATAATCAGGTAAAAAGAGCCAATACCCAACCTTCGTAAAAACCTTTCCGATAGCAGAAATTCATGAATACGACCGCTGAAACGGAGAAATGTTACAAAAGAAATATTTTGTCATCCATACTCGAGACATTTACAGTTCGTCGGTCAAGTATAATGGAGTTATTTTCACTTCATTTTCACATTCTATTCAGTTGTCGTGTTGTATGTTAGTGAATTGTCAGCTTCTGTACGATGCATGGTTTGTGACACCCGACTATCGGGGGTCCAAAGTATTATAGTACTACGCAAGTCGACTGTCTACCTAAAACACCAAACCCACACGGGTTATTGGATTATATTTGGATACCTATGTGTGTCCAAAGTGGCTGGCAAAAATCAATAGGTGGTCTATAAAAATATTGTCACCTATGTCAACAAAAAAAACAATAAAAAAAAAATGTCTATTCATAGATTGCCTTGGATGGCAGGTATAACCGTTTGTCTTGGCTGTCTACAAGATTTAAGCCAGAAGCCTAAAAATCTGACAACCAGTCTTGCCAAGGAGTATCGCATTACGCAGAGGTCAGATAGGCAGTCACTCCATGTAAAACAGTCAGCTTTTTTCCGATTAGACTGGCCTCAACAATTAGGAAAAGGAAAGGCAGATTGATTGAACTTAAAGCGATGAAATTAATTGTCGAAAACATAAACAATTGTATATCGATCGTCAATGTGGCGATTTTCAATTGTTTCATTGTTTATTTTATCAAATGGGTACCTAAATAATTATTATTGTGTAGTGCTGATGCGGTTTGTAATCTGTGCGATGGGTAGTAAACCGCATCAGATGAATTATAGAACCACCAATTCATCAATATCAATAATAATTAATCATTAACTGTTTTAGATGAACAGGAATTTGGAACGCTTAGAAGTTGAAATTGAATTTGGAATATTGATGTCCAATTTATTATTACTATTTTCAATAGACAGTTTAAAAAAAAACTACATTTAACTGTACATAGTTAAACGTTTTTTGATAAATTATCCAAAAATTTTGCTTATAATACAAACAAACAATAATTATTTTATGGATTGTGAGAAGTTTTACATAAATAAAACAAACTAAGTAAACTTTTGACTTTTGTTTAAGTAATATCTACAAGGAGAATTATAAGAAGAGAGTTTTCTGGTTTCTATGAAATGAAATCCGTTATTATTATTGTAAATACGAAACGTGGGAAAAAGTTCGACAGCCCTTTAGCAGTTATTTTAGGTTTTGCATCAGTTATATTCATTCTCTTTGTTTTACGGTTTTGTCAGAGATTATATAACTGTGAAATAACTTTAATCAAAATACAAACTTAATTACTTTTTTGACGGCTCAATTGTCCGTGGCGGTAGGTAGGGACGGGTTCGTGGGTCTGTTTCGATTACCGCATGACAATGTAGCAAATATTTGCGGGTTTAGATTGTTGTTCTGGATCCGGGTATTTGTATCTGTAAACACCTTCATAATAGAAGAGAGAAAAACCCGGTTTTCCTGATAAAAGAATAAATATTTCGGTTTTATTAATTTCATTTGAGCAGTGGTGACCCAGTGGTTACAGTCATGCCTTACGAGTTGTAGGTCGTGAATTCGAATCCAAGCAGGGACTTTACTTTTCATATTTTATTTCATCACCAATATTCTCAAAACGGTAAAAGAAAACATCGTGAAGAAACCGGAATAGAACTAAAAATTTAAAGACATTGGATATCTATCAACCCGCACTAGATAGACCCGGGTATGGCCCACTCCCTCTCAGAGAGAGGAGGCCAGTATCCCAGCAGTGGGAACATTATAAGCTGAATATACTTAAGCATTTTATTGTAAACAATTCTGGTAAATATTCTGTGAACTGCTTTAATTATCTATCTATACATATAATAAAATTGTAGAAAAGTGGTGTCTGTACAATGGAAATATATAAAAAAAAGTAGCAGGGGTTGTTATTTTATCGATGCCGAACCCGAAATTGTAATTAAATTTTTTTTTGTCTGTTTGTCGGTTTTTCTGTGTGTTTGTGCACGCTAATATCAGAAACGGCTAATTCGATTTAGATGCGGTTTTCACTAATATATTGTAGTAAGCTTCACTTAACATTTAGTGTTTATTTCATGTCAATCGGTTCATAAATAAAGTTATGTCAATTTAAAGAATCACGGCGAACATTTGTTAAGGTATGCTGACCGAAAAGTCACTATTCCACGCGGACGAAGTCGCAGGCACAGCTAGTTTATTAATAAAATCGTGATATCATATCTTATTCAACGGCGTAAATAATTGAGTTCCCTTGCTTGTGAAATATAAAACTACGGACGCAAATACCAATACATTTCAGACATGGTCCGACTTCAAATAACTTAAAAGTCTCTGGAATCGTATAAAAAACAATAGTCTAGGAATGAGAATATATCTGATAGTACAAGTTTATTTCGGTAAAAGATATCCACCTGTGCGCACCGGTGGATTACGTGCGTGTATGACCAAATCCAAATATGATTTTATACCAAGCAAAAGGAGTATAAGGATCGTAGCTGGCTGGTGGCGTTGGTAGCTTCGAAGAACGTTTCAGTTTATTTATCTATATAGAAAATCTGTAAATTAAAAACGTCCTATGGTAACCCTCTTCCTATTTTTAGCCTGTTAATTTTAGAGGAAAGAATTGAACTGTAATGTAATATTATCTAATTCTACTGTATGAAATTCTATTTATTTTGTTGTCTAGTATATCGTGGTTTCTCGTTTACAATGCTTTTCTTGAAAATGCACATTTTCGCATTCTTGCTTTATTATTATAACCAGCTAATTAATAGTTTAAACTTTAATTATCAATAAAATTTAAAAGTAAATTAAATATTAAAGTTCACAGAATTTTTTTTTTGACAACCTCTCCTTTTATAACCTGTGGTATCAAAGTATCAAAACGGCGGCAAGTTCCTGCCAATTACAAAAGAGCATTATGACATTAGTCGCCGGCGCTGTCAAAGTCACGGAAGTGTGACGACGTGTGTGGCCTGTTTGATGTCACCGGCAGAGAAGCAGGCCGTGTATGTCCATGTTGATCGGAAGAGCACTTTGATCGTGAGTCGTGCTCGGATATTAGTTTGAATTATGTCGATGATTTTTGAAACGACAAAGTGTTTACAAGGAAGCCTTCCGCTTTGAAAATATTTTCAAGCCCACAAGCGTAGTGGTGTTTCAATATATTAAAGTACTAGCACTTTGCCCGCGGTTGCGCTCCCGTGGTCTTTCCCGTGGGACCCGTTATTTTTTCCGGGATAAAAAGTCTATGTTACTCCTAGAAAACTAAGCTTTCCAACGGTGAAAGAATTTTTTAAATCGGTCCAGTAGTTTCGTAGCCTATTCATTTCAAACAAACAAAAAATCAAATCTTTCCTCTTTATAATATTAGTATAGATTATAGAAGTATTGTTGGGTTTTCTGAAAAATTACAGCAGGACAGGCGGCTTAGGGTATGCAAAACTTAGAAACCAACATTGAGCAACAATCGCGCAATATTGTTTTCACCTCACAGGCTCGGAAAGAATCTGTTTGTCATTCGAAATCTGAGCCGAAAATCGCTTTTTGCTCTCTAGCGTGGAAAGAGTTTTTAAAATTCGAACCTTTCTATTTAATAATTTTCTATACTGCCAGTCCACTGAAAATGAAAGACACGGTCTATTAAATAATACCGCTCACCTTAAAAACTTCCATCACCTTAAAAACTTCCATCACAGTACAGAAATTAAATATTTTGCGAGGATATAATTGTAAAATTGGAATTAATGTTAATAAGTATTCCATTTGATTAAAAAAATCTGTGACGTCACATTTAAATATGCCATAAAAATACTACCCTGTCAAATACCCAATTGTGTAGTAATTTAAGTTTAATTTTTTTAATAAAAAAAATACTAATATAATATGTTATTTAATCCTTTGCTTGGCAAAAATAAATATGTATTAAATTAAATTAGTTAGTTATTTGTATTAAATTAGTTTTTTTCTATCATTCTCCTTAGAGGACAAGTAGGATATAGAACAAAATACAGGGTATTTAATTTTGGAGATATTCTATGTAACTCATAAGATACATTGCCAAGTATCTGTTATTTTCTTCACATGAGTCAATGTATCTGAGACGCTCGAACAAAATAAAACTCAACATATAACACCTGTTTTCTTGCACCTAGCAGTTTCCTCGCTGTAGTGAGCTGAAAAATTGTGTGTTGCGCTCGGCAGCAAAGCTTTTCTGCGTCTCGTACCTTTGAAACCTTCGTTACGCTCAGGATTCTATATTTGAACCACTCGCTTCGCTCATGGTTCAACCCTAGAATCCTTCGCTTACTCAGGTTTCAATAGAAGTACTCGCGCCAAAAATCAACTTTCCAGCCTTGCATAACAAATAACTATTTCTTCTAAATGTGATGTTGCGAGATGTTCTTTTGTTTACCATGAGGAATACGGATCATTAATATGTTGCCAGCATTATTGCAACATTCCATATGTTCAACATTCCAGGTCGGATTTTGCGCTTCTTCATGCTGGTGCTGACCATTTGGTACAGGCCTCCTCCAACCTTCTCCAATCCTGTTGGGAGTCTAACCGAACACAACACCTTGTTCGTGGTCTGCACGCACTGGCCACGTGATGAAAATGGAGGCCTTATAATGTTTAGGTATCAAAACCCATCCGTCGAGTTTTGCTAGCTAATTTTATTTGACCCTGTATAGCCACTTGCTCAGGCAATTTTTTTACATACCAACTCATCAACTGTAGGTACAAATCTAGCGTTGTAATCCAATTTAAATTAATCCGAAACATGATAACCCCGCTTTTCAACAGTTAAGTAAGTACATACCTATTAATAAAACACAAAACCAGTGTTGTGTATTACTCATTTCAATATCGGCTTAACTTTACAGGAAAATACTCAGAAATTGGAAATGAGTTGCCGCTCGTCTTTATTGCTATTGCTAAACGAATTGTACGTGGTATTATTTAGTTAGATTTGTGTGTGGCCCGGACGGATATTAATAAAATAATAATAATAATAATAGATATTTAGTGTAATTAATTGCCTAAAATGAACTGATAGAAAAACGCAACAGGTTCCTAAACACCTTCGTGAGGTTGGAACGGGTATATGGGGATTGTCACAAAAAATGGGAAGCCTATTTCCCGCAGGGGTAAGGCCCAGGATCATAGCAGCTTTACTTGCGACCATTAGCCCACTGGCGATAGAATCACTTGGCACAGTTAGATCAATAACACAGATAAAAGTAAAGTATTTACAATATACTTAATTTAAATTATATCTTAATGATTCACTCAAAGTAACCTGTTTTATAAGTTTATTATACCTACCCACTTCCAATATGCAAGCGATATGAATCAGATTAATGCAATAATTGACGTAATACAATATAATAAGTGTTCTATCTTAGATTACAAACGGCATGGATCAGATTATGGATTATCTTTAATGGAAATTTTACTATTTTATCGAAATAATATGTATATCTTTTATCAAAGTAAAGAATTCAATCGCTGTTTGTCAAGTGGTAACACTTGCACTACGAAAACATCCCTTACTGTCATCTTCTTCTTTTCGTGTGGTTAGTGACTAACCTGGTGTCAGAGTTTTTATGCTGCCCATGGGCCTCTGACTTAGCTCCACATGTTGTTGAGAAATATCTCTCAGACATGCTGGTTTCCTCACGATGTTTTCCTTCACCAATTTTTAAGCAAGTGATATACAATATGCACTGGAATCGGTAAAATCAGAGGTGCGTGCCTTCGGTTCGAACTCGAGACCTATGTCTTGTCAGTCCGATGGTCACGCCACTAGGCTATCACAGCTCTGTACAGCTATCCCTTACTGTTACGAAGTAAAACCCACGTTTGATACAACAGATGTGCAGCTGAAGGTTTTACAGGTGCGCATGGGCAGTCAGCTTCACGAATGCTTTGTTATCTGGCTAATATTTCTACTTCAGCAGGAGCTTAACGCATGCGGCATGTCTTAGAACGAAAATTTCAAAGACATGTGACTCCCTCCAACTCGGGCCCGGGAGGTGAATTACGGCCACTCCCTCTCATATAGAAGATTTCTGTTTCCCAGCAGTTGGAGCGGGTTCGAGCAGCTGCTTAAGACTGAAATACTTGTGCTATTAAAACCCATTCTAAGTAGCATGCTGATCTATAGCATGCTCGCTCTCCGTGTGAGTAAAATAATTGGGTATTTGAAAGGGGAGTCAAAGTTACTTTTTATGAATTGTCAACACGCGGAATTCGTACGTGATTTGTATGAAATATACAAAAACGTCACTGATTTTTAGAATCAAATGGAATACTTATTAGCATTAAATGCAATTTTACATTATATCTTCGCATAATACTTAATTTCTGTAGGATGATGGAAGTTTAAAAAAAAAACCTTTATTTCAGACCTTTAGCAGTCCATTTAAGACGAGCGGTTTTTTGTTTATGTGATTTTGTGATTTCATATTTTATTTTTGACCGTTTCGAATAGTCCATTACATTCTTTTCCTATACATAATACTAAGGCAGCATCTGCTTTGCTTTTGTGCTAAGCTTTCAAATCGATAAGTGCGAGTAGATACATCAGCCGGTTAATTCTGCATTCTCACCATGAAAACGCAAAAAAAAAACTAGATCAGCTGATCTGTTTATAATCATGTAAAGTGAAGAAATTATAAGGATATAAAAGCCAACGGTTGGCTCTTCGAATAACCTTCGTTCAGAAACATGTAGTCTGCAAAACACAGCGGATGAGTATGACAGTTATCTTCTTAAACCGTTTGTGTTAATTGTGGAACATTTCCTCAACTAACTTCCATTTGATCTCCTTTGATATTCCAAATTAATTTATTGCATTTTCATATGTTTTTGATGAAAGCCGTGGATTTGTTTTTAATAAAAACACCAGATGGCTCTTTTGATTTCTTTGACGTCTCAAAACGTTGTTAATTAGATAATTGAGAATTGTGTCAATGAAAGCTGGAGTAGACCGTTTTTATTGTGGGCAGGATTCTAGATAGCATGTCGGTTTTTTTAAAATATTCGTTGTTTGCGAAACTCTCGCAAAATAGGTCTGCGGTTTTGATAGTGAAAGTAGGGTCCAGAGTCGCATCCTGCTGTCTGTTATTCATGTGATGATGATAGTGAAAGTAGACTCCAGAGTCGCATCCTGCTGTCTGTTACTCATGTGATGATGATAGTGAAAGTAGACTCCAGAGTCGCATCCTGCTGTCTGTTATTCATGTGATGATGATAGTGAAAGTAGACTCCAGAGTCGCATCCTGCTGTCTGTTACTCATGTGATGATGATAGTGAAAGTAGACTCCAGAGTCGCATCCTGCTGTCTGTTACTCATGTGATGATGATAGTGAAAGTAGACTCCAGAGTCGCATCCTGCTGTCTGTTATTCATGTGATGATGATAGTGAAAGTAGACTCCAGAGTCGCATCCTGCTGTCTGTTATTCATGTGATGATGATAGTGAAAGTAGACTCCAGAGTCGCATCCTGCTGTCTGTTACTCATGTGATGATGATAGTGAAAGTAGACTCCAGAGTCGCATCCTGCTGTCTGTTACTCATGTGATGATGATAGTGAAAGTAGACTCCAGAGTCGCATCCTGCTGTCTGTTACTCATGTGATGATGATAGTGAAAGTAGACTCCAGAGTCGCATCCTGCTGTCTGTTACTCATGTGATGATGATAGTGAAAGTAGACTCCAGAGTCGCATCCTGCTGTCTGTTACTCATGTGATGATGATAGTGAAAGTAGACTCCAGAGTCGCATCCTGCTGTCTGTTACTCATGTGATGATGATAGTGAAAGTAGACTCCAGAGTCGCATCCTGCTGTCTGTTACTCATGTGATGATGATAGTGAAAGTAGACTCCAGAGTCGCATCCTGCTGTCTGTTACTCATGTGATGATGATAGTGAAAGTAGACTCCAGAGTCGCATCCTGCTGTCTGTTACTCATGTGATGATGATAGTGAAAGTAGACTCCAGAGTCGCATCCTGCTGTCTGTTACTCATGTGATGATGATAGTGAAAGTAGACTCCAGAGTCGCATCCTGCTGTCTGTTACTCATGTGATGATGATAGTGAAAGTAGACTCCAGAGTCGCATCCTGCTGTCTGTTACTCATGTGATGATGATAGTGAAAGTAGACTCCAGAGTCGCATCCTGCTGTCTGTTACTCATGTGATGATGATAGTGAAAGTAGACTCCAGAGTCGCATCCTGCTGTCTGTTATTCATGTGATGATGATAGTTAAATTTATTTACATCTTGTTGAATGTTCAATCCGATCTTGTAGAACTGAATCTATTGAATCTTGTAAAAACTGACGCTGATCGAATGATCGAACAAATCGTTAGAAAAGTTTTGAAATTTAACGTTATTACAGTAATCCCAACGCTTGCGTTACCACTGCAATAGACAAGTTGTAATAAGAAAAAAAAAAACACCTTTAGCTATGTTAGAAACCAGCGTTACGTACTGCGGTATTTTTTATTTATAAACAAACAAATAATTCGCTTTATTTTCTTGAAATCCTATACTGAGCTCTTCGCAGAACACCGTTATGTTATCTCACGGGACTATCCACCTTATCTTACATTAATATGGGTGATATTGCGTTGTTATGTGTTAAGTTTAATTACTTACTTATGCTTACAGAGCGATGTCGATTGACGTCAATGCAGTAGTGTGGATGTAAGCATAATGTAATAATTTAATTGATGTGCATTAACGTGCGTTCTAAGGAGAGTGTCTATTAGATGCCATTAATGTGGAATTACGATCTTTGTGACCTATTCATTATCGTAGGTGAGTAATAGAATCAAGTGTAGGTACCTACATATTGTTACAAAAGCAATTGCAAAGTCAAATCATTTATTTCAAACTTGCTTCCGCCCGCGGCTTCGCCCGCATTATATGTCGACAAATTATACACATAAACCTTCCTCCTGAATCACTCTATCTGTTAAAAAAACTGGATCAAAATCCGTTGTGCAGTTTTAAAGATCTAAGCATACATACAGATGTCTGTGTGTATGCTTAGATCTTTAAAGTCGTTTCATGCGTCCGTATGTACAGACGCGGGAAGCGACTTTGCTTTAAACTATGTAGTGATAGGCACAAGAAAGGTACTTTTGAACGTCAAAATGAACAAGAAATAGAATTGATTCTAGTCGCCCCTTCCAAAATGTAGTTTCGAATGGAGAAGAGTGGGCAAGAAACTCCCCCGTTACTCTTTTAAAATGTGTTACAATGTTTTGTATACATGCTATTAGTAACTATAAAAACTGGCATTCGTCGATCGTCTAGTGTAAAGTGTTAGGGTTTTCCTTCTGGGATTCAAGATGTAAAAACCCAACAACACTTGCTCGGACCCAGGGCCTTATTCTCAGCAGTACCACTTCAAACTCTAGACGAGGCAGTCAATGGTCAATACCACTATTATTATTAATAGTCAAACACCTGCATTATTATTCGCGAGTGTATTCACTTCTTATGAGATACAAGTTATGAGGTAGATAAATGAGGGCCTATGTGGTTATTCCAAGTAGTGCTATATCTCATAATTGAGTTTACCTCAGACCGTCGTAATAGCTACTGGCGGATAGGTTTAATGTTATTAACTATTGATGGGTTCTTCGTTCATATACACATTAATATGTTGCGTAATGATACGTACAGACGACAGCATATCTAGCTATCCCTAACTGTAAAATTTTCTCAATTAAAAATGAACCCTAAATCTTTGCAATAAAGTTGAAATACTATCAAAGAAATTTGACAGATTGTGCTAACTTGATGTGCTGGCCTATGTACATATAAGAAAATTGTAGCTAAGTCAAAACTGTACATTAAATATTTTTGATAAGTAATTGCTACGAGCATATACTCGTATATTCGGCTTTAGAATATTTCCCATACGGAACGATTGCGAATTGACAAAGCCGAAAGTTTTAGAATTTTTGTCTATGAGTATGTGACTTTTTGTCTGTATGTATGTTCCAGCAACACGCAAGTACTTACTACAGGGTAGCTTATGTTGAAAAATTGCATAGATATTCCGGATTCCCTATAAGTCTTGTCAGTGTATAGGTTATAAATTATCACGCTATTTGCTATGGGGGTTCGGCAATATTACTTCATGTTCGCATTCTTCGAACCGACGACCAGACGACGCCGTTGTCCATTCTCAGAATTTCGTTTTAATAATTTCTGAACAGTACCATACTAATATAAGTATACTACAGACTAAAGTCTTCATTTGGTATAGAATGCAAGAACCGATACCATACCCCTTGGTAAGATTGGCTGTCAGATTTTCGGGCTTCTGACGACCCGTAACGACTGTCAAAGATGTACAAATGACAGCCGGGACCAATGGCTTAACGTGCTTTCCGAGGCACGGAGGAGTCTCGGTATGTAAAGATGGTCACCCATTCATGGCCAACCCCGGCAAGCGTGGCTTAACCTGATGGATCGACCTGTGCGGCTGTTAGTACTTATCCACGAGCTCCTTACGTAACTTATAGGAATAAAAACTCAATGGATTTATTTAAAATAAATTACTTCTGAACTGTGAACTTAATCTGTAAGTTAAGGGTAGTCGCCCAGTTATTCCTACACGTAGACTAGATTCATCACGCCTTGTGTCCTCGAAGGGTGAGGTAGAGGCGTACTCATAGTAGGTGCGCCCACATTACGCCGTTACGTTTAAGCCCCATGTAGTAGAGGGTGACCCATCTATCGGGCACCACGGAATAGAGAAAACAACTAAACAACAAAAACTGTTTTCTCTATTCCGTGTCGGGCACAAATCCAGATATTGGGCTGCTACTTCCAAATTCCGAAAGGTAAAAACCAAATAATATTTTTTCCGATCTGCAGATCGAACCCAGGACCTCATAGCAATAGAGCTTGCGACCACTATACCAACGAGGTTGTTAAAGAAACCCAAACTATAAGAGCCTGACCACGACTTTGAGTACTAAGCCTTAATAGACTATGAAATAAATAATAAATGGCCACTTTCACCATCTTTTAGTGTAGGTAGTAACATTTTGCGACACATCACTGGTCTAGTCTAGGAGCACTCGCGCGATTATTTGGAAATATGCACGAGTTACGTGATTCGGGGTGACAATAGTGATAAATTAACAAATATTCATTAATTGTTGATAGTGTTTATTACAGTTCTGATCGTGACATAGCGAGATTACGTTTTGTGGGGTTTATAGTATGTATGTTAATATGTAAAAGGCAATTTCCACAAAATGACCGTACAAAGAGAGTGGCTTCTGGATTTCTTAGTGTTTATTTTTTTATTATATTAGGTAACACAAAAAGTTGTACAAAAATAAACTTATTTAATCCTACTTATATTGTAAATCCTACTAATATTATAAATGAGAAAGTTTATGAAGATGTTTGTAACTCACTCACGGCTGAACGGGTCTGGATGAAATTTGTTTACAACCCGAACACCATACATATAACTAGTTTAATAACCTGAATTAACACATAGGATACTTTTTATCCTGGTAGTCCGTTTCCTTGGGATGATTTCCGACATCCACGCGGGCGAAGCCGCGGGCAGAAACTAGTATAATATAAAAAAAAAAACAAACTTAACGGTGACATAGATATGCGTCTTCCTAAAGTGAGACTCGAACAAATCGACAGCGTCGGAAGTAAAGTTAAGAAGGAAAAATTGCCCTACAGCTGTGGAAATCAGGTGAACGTTAGGGGAACTTTAGCGAAGTGTTAGGGTGACGTGAGTACTTGCGAGGAAACTGTTCTACCCTCGTTTAGTATCGGTTTTATTAGGGTGCGTCTTTCAGCAACTGACTTTTGAGAAAATTATTTATAACCATGTACGACAGACATTGCACTGTCCAAGTTCCGAGATTTTTTTCATTTTTTTTTTGTGCCTAAAATGCTTATTCGAAAGACAAAGAATATTAAAAAAATGGGTTCAGCTAATGGTCACATTTTTTTATTTATATCGATAATTGGTCAAAATTCAAAAAAGAGGGACGACTGATTAGGTTAAGCTATGTTTGCCGCAGTCGGCCCGTGGATTGGTGACAACCTTAACATACCGAGAAAGCTTAACCTGGTTGTCATACGTGAATCTTCGACAGTCGTTGCGGGTCGTCGGAAGCCCGAAACTCTGAAAACCAGTCTCACCAAGGGTATCGTATAACCTTGCAACTGAGTTGTGGTGGTCAGAGAGGCAGTCGCTTCATGTAAAATACTGTTTCAGCTGCTTCCAGTTCAACACCAACATATTTAGTTGGAAAAAGCTGGACTGATGTTGATGTCGAAAACTGGTGACATCTTAGTTGAGCGTTGTCGCGCAAACCAGCAAGCTTCCGGTTGCTGCACAAACGTTTTCAATTTTTTCTTTATATCTAAAAACGGCATATTGGAATGCCGTTTTTTGATATTGAATCATCATCCGAAAAATAATCCATATAAATAATGCACCGACAGCTTTCGGGGTCTTTACGAATCGCTGCGAATCGCAGTGAATCGCTGCGGATCGTACCAAAACGTACTGAATCGCTTTGTATCGTTGTGTCGGGTCGTCGTGTTTTCCAGTCGCCGCTTTGTTTCAGTTTCACCTCGCAGGGCTGTCACGAACATGTTATTTTGTTTATTTATTTGTAGCTAAATAATTGGAAACTGTTGAATGTAAAAAAAAACATGCGAATGGATGGGTTTTTAAAAGATTTTACCTAAAGTAGACTATATAAACGAGTTAGATGAAACATGGGTCTGCTCACGGAATAGAAAATTTTCTATTCCGTGGTTCTGCTAGTATGTAAGTAACAAATTGATTTAGGACAAAGAGGTACCTTTTTTTTTTTTTTTTTTTTTAAGGCTGGGTTAATCATCCAATGACTGCTCCCGCTCTGGGTGGAGCGGAAGGGAGTGTCAGACTCTTACTGACTAAAACCCATCCATGTTCCTTCCGTAGCCCTTTATGTTCCGGGGTAGCGGTAACCCTTTCGGACAATCCCGCTTACCCGGCAGGCTTGGCCCTGAGGGGCCCCTTCATATGCTGACATCTCTTTGAGGCGCGCGTGGAACATATACGCGCCGTACGGCACGGGTCTGGTGCTGATCGGACGGTGAGTCACCCATTACTCACCGTCCGCAGGCCCGCGCCTACGGTGGCCGGGAGTCGTCACGTGGCTCCCGACGCCCGGAGCGTCTCCCGCGGCGGCTGGGACGGGCGGACCTTTCCCTCTCCCATCCCGCCACCTCCTTCGCGAGCATTACTTTTTCGCAGAAGGAGGTGACTGCCTGCCACTCCCTCTCGCCCCGGACCATGGCTTGCACCAGGGCCGGGCGCGAGAGGTCGCCGCCGCCGATCGCCTCTACGAGGACACGGCGGTGCTCCGCCCAAGCGGGGCAGGTTTGCACCGTGTGCTCTACCGTGTCCTCTGGGCGATCCTCGCAGTGGTGACACCCGGGCGTTTCCTCCCGCCTGATGATGTGCAGGAACCTCCCGAAACATCCATGTCCGGTGAGGACCTGCGTCAGGCGGAAGGTGAGGGCGCCGTGACGCCTCTCTAGCCACTCCTCAAAGAGGGGCCTTACCGCCACTATCGTGGCGTGCCCTGCGCTGGGTTGCGACAGTCGCTGATTCCAGGCCGCCATGAGATCGCGCCGGAGGTCCGTCCGCACCGCCGCAATTTGCTGCGAAAACGGAGTTTCCCCCCGGCTTAGTACCTCCGCGCGCCACTCGTACAGGCGCGCGAGGACTATCGCCTCCAGATCCCACGGCGGCAGTCCGGCAAGGAGGCTTGCCGCCTCGCCCGAGATCGTGCGGTACCCCCGGATTAGCCGAATGGCTACCACCTTTTGGGGCGCGTTCAGGTAGTGGGCGGCTCGCCGCCGCAATGAACGCACCCACACCGGGGCCCCGTAAAGGGCCATGGACCGCACGACTCCCGCGTAAAGCCTCCGGCAGGAGGCGTTTGGCCCCCTCAAATTGGGCAAGAGCCGCTTGAAGGCGGCCCCAGTCCGTTCCAGCTTGGGGGCCAAACGTCGGAAATGCTCCACGAAATTCCATCGGCTGTCGAGGACCAGACCTAGGTATTTCATCGTGGTCTCGACGCCGATGTGAACCCCTCCTACCGTAAGTTGGGATCCCGATGGTGGCCTATTCCGAGGCCCATGAAAGGACATGGCCTCGGATTTGTGCAATGCCACCTCGAGACCCAACTGCCGGATCCTCTCAACGACTATCGCAACCCCGCGTGTCATCGCGTCGGCCGCCGCCTGATGCGACCTTCCCTGCGCCAAGACCAGCGTGTCGTCAGCGTAACAAATTACGCTGACGCCGTCAGCGAGGTCGGCCCGCAGCACCCAGTCGTAGCCGATGTCCCACAGGTGCGGCCCCAGAACCGATCCCTGTGGGACACCGCACGACATCTCTCGCCGGTTCCATTCCCCATCGCGACCGGGGTAGATGACGGCTCTGTCCGTCAGGTACGCCCCGACTATTCGACGGAGGACAAAGAGGTACCTACTTCAAAGTTTTTAATTGCGTTGTTTCTGATACCGTTATAGATAAATAGTGTACTCGTTTAATTAATATAAACTATTAGGTCAAAAATAAACAAGATTAGTACATTATTAATTATCCGTTTGATATAATCTTTCGCCTCGATCTAATTGTAATACTGATTGTCCTAAATGACTGATTACTTGGAATGATTAAATTGAATTATCACAAGTTAATTAACTATGGCTAATTTAAATTACGGCAGTTTAGCACACAATTATGTACCTATTTACTTGTTATAATTGTTTGCAAGAAACCATGTAATATATATTATTGTCTTTAGGTATTTCTTACTTTCATCTTTATTCCTGAAATATATGTGTATCTAACATGCATTGTTTCCATAAGATAAAAAGATTTTGAAACATGACATTGAAACCTAAAGACTTTAACGAATTAAATTAAAAAAATAATTAATAATCCTAACATTTACACAATGGAAAAATAACAAATAATTTGCGACAACCCTGATATGTGATTCCAATAAAAATCAATCAGCGCTTACCGATCAGTTGATCCCATGTTTCGGTGTGCGTGTGGGGTGCGGGTGTACCGGGCGCGGGCGGCGGTGGGGCGCGGGGGGGCGGCCGCGCCAGATAGAGCACGAACCGTTTATTGGGCTGTTAGTGTATCGTTTAATTCATTTTGTGGCTACTGTTGATGTACCCGTGTTTATTAGAGTTTTGTGAGCTGAACGGGATCTGAAATGGAGTGTTCTGTAACGTTGTAGAGCTGGAGAGGGTCTACTGCAAATACTTACTGATTTTTCTGTGTTAAGGTGTTTATTAGGTAGGTTTGTATGGTATGGAATTTTGAGTGCAAGGTAGATAAAAATCAACGATGCGTAGGCAAGAGTTAATAAGCAGCTGTTCAAATTAAACTTTATTCAATGACGTGTCGCTACCAAATATTACATACCGACTAAAACTCAAGATCAGTTTCGGCTTCAACAGATATAAACTCATTCAATCATCACAAGATAAAAATATCGATACATCATGCATGTAAACTCCCTCTTAGTGTTTCTTTCAATCAAACACTCAATAATACCAACTGTATGTTTGTTGCAGGAAGCGAGCGACAACATCACATCGACATCAAAGTGAACATCAAACGATACGACGCCCACACCAGCATCAAAACACTAATCCAATCATAAAAACAAACATGTATTATTTCCGTACATATTGAAAGCTTAACACATGAGTGACGACAATAAAGAACAAGAAATGCAAACTGTAGTATCTTCATACACACCACACCAGGAAGACAACACGCTGATCGATGTGCAGAACTTTACCAACGACACTAACTTCTACCAATGTTCAGACGACAGGCTGAGTCCCAACGAAAAGATCAATGTAGACGATGACAAAGAAGATTTAGTTATAGATGAATCTAGAGACGCATCAGATGTCAATATAGACAGCTTTGAAAGTAGAGATGAAGAAATCAAAGTAACCGAAGAGAAGAGAGATACTGAAGCGTCAGAACCATCATGGCATCCGCACGTATACGGGAAACCACCCAAAAAACCGACGCCACACACTATAGATTATATTTTAGGCCTTTCAAATGTAGATAAAACTAGCGAAACGAAGAAGTCAACAGTGAGTCAACTGATGAACGTAAAAATAAACTTCGATGTGAAAAAACCTTTCGGCTACCAAGAGAAGAGTGTGCAGGTTTCGGAAAGTGATAGAAACTCAATAAGTGTTCATAAGAATAAATTGCAAGAACAGTTGCTGCAGAAAAGTGTAAGAACTAGTGACAGTGAGTTTGATAAAGTGCTTTATTATAAATGTGAGGAGCAGCCCCTGAACCTGTCTGTGCCAAAGTCTAAGGATTCTCCGGGCTGGGCGGAAGATGACAGGATCGGGAAAGGTGAGTTATTTTCTATTTATTTTAATTGGACCTTCATTCCAAAGTAGTCTTTCCAAATAGATTTCCAGTGCTCCATTTAATATTCTCGGAATTGATTTGTTTCGAAATATGGGTCGCAAAATCCCTTTATTGTTTCCATGTTATGAAAATGTTTTGGAGTCAACTTTATAAACGTTATTTTATTTTTATACTGTGTTACGTTGCTTTCAGCCCCTCCAATTAAATGCAATGAAAACGCAATTTAAATACACCGCCGTAATGTTTGAATTAGGGGCTTTAGGGGTGGCACCACCGACGGCATTTAAATTCACGGCTTAATTGAATTGGAACTAATAAAACTGTTGACTCATTGTGATGTGTCCTTCCATTTTTTGTTCCGTTTAGTGTCTCTATTAGCATGAATTATGCTTATTCATGGCTTAGTTTAACTTTAAGAATTTCCTGTTTACTTCAGATATTTGTCAGTGAAACTTTACTATCTGATCTCACGCTATACAAGCTACTTAATTCACTTTCTTAATCGACTCCTCACCGCTTACTTTGTGCAGTCAATCAACATTGTTCAACTATTAAGTCAATTATAACCCATCCTGACCCAATAACTTTCAACCAATTACCATACTCATTCTCTTTGAACTAAGTAACACCAAAACTTCTATGTAACTGGTCACTAAAGCGATCCATTAGGATACCACACACGCTGCCAAATAAACACACAAGATTCCCCGAAGTTCACGAGGTTATATAACCCGGCCGAGTTGTAAATCACAGTCAATTAGTCAGGGTTGCTCTTTAGAATGTGCTCTCGTTTTGGGTCGGGTAATAATTTTTAGTACACGCCAATGGATACAGATGGGCGCATTGTTTTTGTAAGGGTTAGCGCACATTGCAGATTTTTTTGGTTGGGCGATTGTTTAGTTGGATTTTTTCATCATTAGTTTATACTGGAACTGTTCTTCCTGGTTATTTTAATTACGGACTGCTATGAAGCTCTAAGAGACAGCCTCGTGTCCGGCTGTGGACTTCGTCAGATGACGTTGGTTTTGACAGAAAATCTGCAATAACGTAATTTTAAATGTGGAAGTTAGGTACTTGATTTGTCAAATATTTGTAGTATGTTTGGATGAGTGGAATGTGTCGCGGCCTCATGCATGAATGTGTGTAATTAAATTTGTTGATAGGTGCCGCGAATGTGAACATTTATGAGGGCCGTACGGTTGTATGTTTGTTTAGCGTAATCCCTGGTTCGGTATGGGAGGGTTACTTTTAGGTTAGGGGTTTGGGTTACTTTTTGAGAGCTAATCTTTAAGTAAAATATTATAATTATGTTGTGTCATATGATAATTTTCGTTGGAAAGCACAGCTCTCAAAAAGTACACGTAAGTACCCACCTAGTTACTCAAAATTGTGAATGTTTATCTAAGTAGTAAATTGTAATATAATTTTCTTTTTCATAACCCAGTCCACTTATGTAACAATATTTTATCACCTCTCAAGTAATGCATTAAACAGCAATAAATATTAATTAATATAATTGCAATACGTGTTAAACGGACCGTTTACCAATCTATTGCAATTTAAACAATTTCTACGAATTACAAAACCGGAGTAATATTGTTCTGTGCGCAGTTTGTGACGCAAGTCTGAGAGTCGCGCTGCCGGGCAGTGACAATATATGTACTATATTATATCTAATAAACAAGTATTATTCAGAAGTTGCGAATATGTGTCGGATTTCTTTGAATTTTCGATATGTACAAAATTGGTTTAGTATGTCTTTACATACATAAAAATTGACTGGACATGTGAGAACTGATCAAATCAAATTCAATCGAAATCTAATTATTTATTTGTTTGCAAACTCATGGGCATGCAAAACATAATCAATTAATATAATTTCAAACAACAATTATTAAAGTTAGAAAAATTATAGAATTCCATTTTACAAATTACATGTCAAATCATTTGAATCACAACAAATAGAAAAAAAAGTGTAAGTATGTCAATATATAGATACATTACAAGCATGTCAATTTTAATATTAAAAAAAAACAAGACAGGAAATAATTTATGTTATAAAAAAAAGCCCAATTAAATTTAAATTTTTAAGTGCATGTTAGAAATAATAAAATTAATAACAAGAAGCCATCATAAGGTCATTAAAAATTGCAACTATCATCGATAATTAGATGCCACTTAGGTCCCACAGTTTTTTTCCGATAGGAACTTCGAGATATTATAATATGATTTACTGAATGAACTTTTCAACGTTCTTCGGAGATGGATGACAAAATATTGTATTCCCAGAAGGGCGATAAAGCAGGAGTTTTTTTTTCAAAAATATCAGGACTTGCTCTTACTTTTTTTTTGGAAATACAGTGTATTCCTTTAGTTTCACAGTATTTTTAAGACTTATTCGAAAATTATCTATCTTCAAGTAATAATAGGAATACCTATGTAACTATGGAGGAGCTCGTGGCTAAGTACTAACAGCCGCACAGGTCGATCCATCAGGTTAAGCTACGCATGCCGGGGTTGGCCGTGGATGGGTGACCATCTTTACATACCGAGACTCCTCCGTGCCTCGGAAAGTACGTTAAGCTGTTAGTCCCATCATTTGTACATCTTTGACAGACGTTACGGGTCCTCAGAAGCCCGAAAATCTGACAGTCAGTCTTACCAAGGGGTATCGTGTTGCCCAGTTACTGGGTTGTGGAGGTCAGATAGGCAGTCGCTCCGTGTAAAATATTGGTATTCAGCTGCATCCGGTTAGACTGGAAGCCGACCCCAAAATAGTTGAGAAAAGGCTAGGCAGATGATGACCTATGTAACCAATGCACAAGGAACTAATTTAAACGTGTTATGACAAAACACAGAAATATATTACCACAGCAGGGCAGCGCGCAGTGTGCACTCGCTCTTATCCGTTAGTCATCGTATTGTGTTTTTATCACTCACGCTGTATGTTTGTTTTTTAGTTCATGCTCGCAAACTGATGCACTTAACTTTTATTGAAAGGGTTATGGTGGACCTTAATGATGCGTTAAAAGTTCGTTTAAAATTGTAGTGTTTGGCACGTTATTGTGTCGTGTGTGGTTCAGTTGTTGTAACCGATCTTATCTTTATCATTTGTGCTGTTAGGAACAATGCGATAATTAACGACAATGATGATTGTTTTAACAGTTCCGCGTTTGTGTTCAATGGCTCATTCGTTGTATGCGAAGCTTGGCGTTTAGAGGAACTTTGCATCCATGAGCAAATTGTAAAAAAACATTCTTTCAAATACTTTTCTTCAGCAAGAGATTAAGAAAAGTAAATTGCTCCTAAGTAAGGGATTCAACAAACTACGCGTCTTGCACTGTACCTTCCAATCTATAATGTAGGTACCTAAGCCCACGTAAATATGTCCAATAAGCTCGAGTACAGCACTCCGGTACATCCCATACGATCACAATTTGTCAATCGGCATCCCGATATAGCTATTCTTAGCATTCCTGCGAGCACTCGCACTCGCTCCGTATAACTAATATCGAATTGCCGTTGCATTTCTATCGTTCTAATCGAGACGAATACTTTAACAACTCTATTTACTGAACGAACACTAAATCACAAACTAATCTAAACCTTATTATTCAAGTATAAAGAGGATATTATGTGTTTTCTCCGAGTGTGCAAATAAGTTTGCAAGATGTAATTCAAACGTAGAACGTCCAAGCAATAAGCTATTGGCCGTTGCAGCTGTGTCTCTTAGGGTTGCCAATTTATTTTTAGCAAGTAAATTTATATGGATTAATGATGGCAATACTAACGGGGTTTTATTGCGTCAATCGCCAGTTTGTTGGTGCTACGATTTATCTATGTTAATATCTGGTTTAGGGCTGTCATTTGTTAGTGGTCAGATTAGTGGGTATGAGTTACATGTTTCATTTTATTATTTTTAATACCGCTCCGTAATGTCTAATATGATGATGGTAAGCCACGGGATTTGCATGGATAAGATTAGAACTGCTGATTGCAATATATTTATTAACTTTCTACAAACTTTTATTTAATTATCTACAATACTACGGCTACAATAAAAATTCCAAACAATGAACAAGTCTTTCGATACATAGACAAGTTTACAAATATCATGTTATCATCTCTTAATATGAAACATTTTGTTGATTTTGCTCAGATGAGGTATCCTTGAAGAACAGTCACTCTTCCGAATGCCTGCATAGCTTTACAAGCCTAGTAATAATGGGTTATTATTTCAAATTATTCCTAGCCCTAATTCCAGAATTCCAATAGCTAATGCAGCGATTACCTTCTTTTGTCTCAAGTCCAGACTGAGTGTGTCATAAATACATCGTAATAACTCGCGAGTGTCATCCCTGACGTGCCAGTGACTGGCGCGAGTTGCGATAGTTCAATTTGTAGCACTCGCCGCCCCCTTGTTTAGACTAGCGCAGTTCGATGCTGCACTGTATTAAGGGTCGGAGCACACTGCGGCAAGACTGCTATGGGAATTAATTAAAGACATTATGTTAAATTTAAATAAGTATGTAAAATTTATGGAGTTGAATGAAATAATACTTGGACTTTAGAAAACACCACGCCCTCTGAGTCTGATTCGGCATTACTTCTTAGGGATCAGTCAGCTGTTAGGCGGTGTGCCATCTAGTTTTAAAAAGTATCATAACGATCTACTTACAGAAATAAACGTTTAATTTCATTTATTTACGAATGAAATAATATTCGTCGTTCTATTGACAGCTGTGATATGGGTTACAGGTTCGCTTCCTGCATGGAAGACATATATGAGCTACCTTCTTGTCTAGTTACCTATGTAATTTTTGTAGCATGATGTTTTTCTTCAAGGTAAGAATCTCCCTTCATCCCTTTTGCCAAAAACTATCGTTCACAAAATCCCCAGCTTGCCTTACTCTCGCGCCTAACATGTCCCATCGATAATGAAGACATGTCAAAATAAGTGCAGGCGCATCGTCTTGCGTCGCAAATAGAACAAAGCCGATGATAGGCCATTACCACTTCATTTTGTCCTTTACAAATGACTGTATTGATGTTATTTTCGTAATTATAAGATTGGTTAAGCGCGAGCTGGTCTTCTGTTTTGTTAAAGTAGTCCTTTCAATTTAAAGAGTTACACTGCTGGATATAGGCGGTTCTTAATGTAATTATGACAATTCTTTTATTAAAATAAATTTGGAGTTTTATGAAATGCAACATTATTAGTTTAACGTCTGTCGTAATTCAATGATATTGCGAATGGAGACTGAAAGTGACTAAACTATAACGCCAAAATAAGCAGTAAGTACTGATTACCTAATATGTACTTACTACACTGAAAGGTATCATAAAGACAGATGAAACGCATTTTGCATCTAGTAGTTCTTCTCCTTTCTTTTCGTGTGGTTAGTGACGGTTAGTCAAACTCAAACTCAAACTCAAATTCTTTATTGCATTCATGTGCGTGTGTGTGTGTGTTTGTGTGTGTGTGTGTCAGTAGTGGTGTTAGAGTTTTTATCCTGCCCATGGGCCTCTGACATAGCTTCACATGCTGTTGAGAAATATCTCTTATACGCTGGTTTCCTCACGATCTAGTAGGATAAAAACTTTTTTACAAAAAAGAAAACCGACTTCCAAAATAAACACTACAAAGTGAAAAATAGTTTTGATTTCGGAAGTTGGTGTCTTCGGTTTTGTATTTTAATTTTTTGCCACCGACTTCCGAAATCAAAATTATTTTTCACTTTGTAGTGTTTATTTTGGAAGTCGGTTTTCTTTTTTGTAAAAAAGTTTTTATTTTTCACTTTTTAGTTGTCAAGTGGTACATACACAACCCCCCCCCCAAATTTTAATACCACTAACTGGTATGTAAATTACATTACATATATTAAGTAGGATTTTTTTTGGAATTTTTGTTGATTTTTCAAAAACCGCTTATCCGATTTCGATAAAAATTTTATGGGACCATTTGGGAAGTATACCCTTTCCAACAAAAAAAGAATTTTTCAAATCGGTTGGCAAACAACGGAGTTATGCGCGAACAAATTTAAAAAAATAAAAATACAAACATCCGAATTGAGAACCTCCTCCTTTTTGAAGTCGGTTAAAAACCAGACATAACTTCGTTAAAATTTACCCACTCTTATAATTACTATCCCACAAAGTACCCAAAACTCCGTACAAAAATACACAGTCTTCTACATTAAATTGAATACTTCCGTGTCCCATGGGGGTAGGTCTCTTTAATCTTCACGCTCGTACGTGTGCGGTGTCGGCAGAGACATAAATCATGGCGCAGCTCACAGCTGTAGCTGTATCACGACGTTATTAGTTTAATTCGTCTCAATGTCGAGGGCTGCTGTAGTGTATAGCTGCAGATGGAGTTAGGTAATTGTATGTGAGCGTGAGGTTGACCTGGTTTTATGTAGGAGGTTGCGTATTGGAAACCTGCGGGGTAATGGGGCTGGCGTAACACTAGCCATTGCAATGCTTTTCATTTTGACAATTCCACAACATTCATTGAAAACCGACGACACGGTTGGCGCAGTGGTTGAGCGATTGACTGCTGCGCAGCAATTCCCGTACGGAACAAATATTTGTACGACCTGCAAGTATTTTTCCGGGTCTGGGTGTTTTTCTATCTATAATACGTATGTATTTACAAAAAAATATATAAATATAAGTAGTTTATCAGCCATTTCATTACCACAACACAAGCATTAGGTTGCTTAGCTTGGGACAATATGGCGTTGTGTGAAATGACCAAGGATATTATTATTATTATTGGGTTATTTACCACTCCCGAACACCTGAATCGAGCCACCCTGCATATTTTTGTTTCAAGTTCTCAAATGTTTTTTTGTTTAAGAATATTCTTAAATAATAGTTCTACAAATTAAAAACAGAGTATTCATTAGTTGATCGTCAGAATGGACGTCAAAATGCGGATAAACAAGTCCGGTACTCTTTTTATGGAAAGCAAAACAAATAATTATTTACTTTAGATGCTCTCATCAAAGCTTGTTGCTTCTAAAAACTCCGATTCTCTTCTCTTTTTGAAATTCGTGAATTCATATTTGGAACAAAAACAATGACGAATTATGTCAGTTTCAAGACTGTATAAAACGGGTCAGAACCCATTCGTCCCCTAAGATTCGCACCCTGTGCCCACTCGTCCCCTGGAACTTTTAAGGGGCCCATTCGTCCCCTGAAGAATATTTATTTTTATTCATTCTTCTAATATAAGTACATGTATATGTGTATACTGCAGCTTGGTAGTCCTGGTACAGTCGCGCAGAAAAGACTATCATAAAAAATATAGTAATTCGGTAGATGTCATGTTTATTTCAAATAAGATTAACACATACAAAATCACAATGTCCTAGAAACTAACAAAATACAACTCTTTTACAAAAATCAGCCTTGATTGACCATCATATAAATCAACATTAAATATAAAATATGCAAAAAAAATAGAACACATATCAACACTAATCAACAGTAAATAATCACTTCTTATTTTTTTGTATATTTACCAACTACATACATGCAAAATCATAATAACTTAAATCTAAAAAATTATAACAGTACAAAAAAAATACTAAAATCACAGTAATTATTGAAGACTAGATAAATCAACATATATTTTTTTTGTATATTAACCAACTACATGCAAAATCGTAATAACTTAAATCTAATAAATTGTAACTAGAAGTACCTACATAAAAATTACGAAGACGGATTATCATTCATCATAGCTCTTTTTTCAATGATCTGTTATGATTTATTAAATTAATTCCGTTAATAAACTGTTCATAAGTGTACTATGTTCGTTTCTTATGTAAAATATAGCTAATTTTATCTCAGGGGACCAATAGGCACCTGAATAGGTGCCGAATCTTTAACTTATATTGTATTATATATTAGAGGGGACGAATGGGTACCTTAAAAATAGTATTTTTTATTAAAATATTAATTGGTCCCCTACCAGGAGACCAATGGGCACCTATATAGGGTCCGAATCTACAACTTTTATGCTGGGGGACGAATTTTAGGGGACGAATGGGCTCTGACCCTATAAAACCTTATTGCTTTCAGTTTTCTTTTGATGTTGTTGCAAATGCAAGGTGGATTGATTTAGGAATCGAAGGGTGTATGATAATTAATCAACGACAGACCACTGCTGGACATAGACGTCTCCAATTTCACGCCACTAAGCTCGATCCTCAGCATTCAGCCAATCGGTTGGACAGATAACTACTCATCAGCCTTCTTCAATAAATATTTCAAAATAAATGAGATAATTATCATTACATCAGTATTGTGGTCAGTAATTAAAGTCAGGATGTATGTATTGTTAATGAGATCACAATACCTACGGTGTATCAATCGAAGCCAATTAATAATTGTTATAACGTTGGCCGAATATTTTATAGTCTGTGCCTCTGACACTGATTTAAGTATTAATCCTTTTTATAGAATGGCGGAAAGCGCGGGAAATCTTTCTTTTGTATTAGGAACTCAGAGACGCCGAATAAATAAGCTTTTTATAGAACCTATCGCTGTTGTTAGTGGAGTGTTGATTGCTACTTACGCAATTATTACAATAGATCTATTTAACTTAAATTGACAAAAATGTAATCTTTGTTAATGAAATAATTTATTGATGATTTCCATGTCATCGAAATACCACCTGTTACCCTGTTTAAGTTGACACGGCATTATCATCAGCACAATCGAGTTCCATAGCAAATAATCAGTTCGTAATCGAATCTATAATCGAATAACTAACTCTCGATCGTTTATTTCGCAATAGTTAAAAGCAGACAATGATTAGAACATAGAATGTAGTGTAGCCTGAACTCTCTGAACGTTAACATTCCATCAATCTTACAACTAATAGCTAGTGCTTAAGATTGTCTGTAACTTGGATGAGACTTGACGTTAGTAAGTTAGGTACAAGTTACATGGCTCGGCGCGATTCCGAGGCATCAATGAGTTTCTAACTTCATTGTTTTGGGATTTAGGCAGTTAGTGAAAGAGCATATCTTTCACTAACTGCCTAAATCCCAGTAGTGAAAGGGTGAGTTAAGTTAATTGAAAAAGATTTTCTGCTATGATAAGCACAGTCAGAGAAATTAATCAATACAATACGTCCCTCCTCTATTCCACAACTGTCAAAGAATGACTGTTGTGTACACATGGATATCTAATTTAAGTTACAATTTAATTAACAATTGATTTCCCTGACTTAACGTTATTTTCGTCATTTTAAGGATGGCATCGGTAGAAGTGTAAATATTATATTTCCCTAAGTTTTAGTATACCAATAAAACTAACCTTCTCAATCGAGATAACATTGATGTCAATTGATAATAACTGTCTACAGACATATAATACGATACAAACAACACATCAATGTCTAATTTGACAGTGACATAATGCGAATCTTAATGACTACCATATTATTATACCGTCGGATGCAAATTATACGATGAATGGACAGGTAAGTGTGTCTAACATTCACCATTCCGCACACTAGTCAACATAAATAGAGTCCTATTTTCGCAATAGGCCACTAACCTATCACATAGCCTATTATAATGATACGTTAAACATTTCATCACATAACCATCAGTTAATAAAACTCTCAACAAAGTCGTCCCGACACAAATAACCGACATTAATAATCGACAATAATGTTTGCAAAGATCACTGCACTATCTAGTCTGAAAACTTATAATATTATTAAGATGTATGTGTAGGTACAACAACAACGGAAATTAAACTTAGTTTCTAAAAATTTAAGGGTGAGTTTCTGTTGTGATGCCACCATCAAAGTGATGAGCCGTAATGATGTTAATAAATATCGTTATCCAATAACGGTTAATCGATATAAAATGATCGTTAAATTGAATCGATAAATTAGGTAGCGGTTGTTTCGCAAGTGCGGCGCCTAATCGATTATGTGGGCTTAATGGAAGCGATTGGTGTTCGATATTATGATGATAGTATTGTGAACATTCACTGGAAGTGATTGGCTTGATGTAGTGGGAAAGCAGAGATGCTGTTCTAATTTGACACTTATTTTAAGTCAGTAATGCTGAATTTCCTTTGCTGATAGTATTTTATTCCTTTTTAAGTAGATAGAGAATGTTGGATTTAGGATATGCCGGTTTCCACATGATGTTTAGTGATGATGAAATAATTTACATCAAGTGGAGTGCTTATCTGGGTTCGAACCTACGATCTCGTTAGTCGCGGCTGTGACCACTTTGCCATCATTGAAATTAATATTTAACCTTATGAAAACAACCAACTTAGCCGATTCCTTCAATGTTCTGTAAATAGGCGCCCGTATTCGCATTCCGTCAAGGTCATTAGAATACTTTTAATTAGTCAATCTATCTCATAAGATATGAAACAAAGGATCCGCCACCGCCAGCTCCTGAAACCGGCAGCATGCCAACTCCATAATCACAATAAAAACAGCATAACCCCATGGGTGACATAAAGAACCACAACTCTTTGTACTATAAATTAACTTCAAACTTCAAAAGATCACTCCCAGTTTACAGTCGCCGTTAATTTATGACCTATTACCGGCTTATAAGTGGCCTATTATCGGCCAGTCCCAATAGGATAGGTTAAGTGGTGTGTGGGGATCGTTATGATGGCTGGTTTCCTGTGACTTAGTGGAAATGAGGAATGTGGAATTTGAGAAGGTGGTTTGTCTTTGTTGAGATTCCAGGTGGGAATACTGTTATTAGTAGGTGATGGAAGAAGTTACAAAGTTTTGTGATAAAAAAGGGACATGATTATGGTGACTAGGAAACTATAGACTAGCAGATTGTTTTATCTATTGCATATATCTACAGTAAGCAACATATATCATCATAAATCTACTATACAAAAATCTTTAATACAGACAGACAATGCACATCCTAAGCCGTTGGGTTTAGAAACTGTAATGCATAAAAACTTATTTTATAACAAATGCACAGAGAACGGATTGTTGAACTGACATATTACTTGTTGAAATTATAAATCGTCTACTTTTAAAATATTTGTAAATACATGTGTATGGACAACATGTATCTATCCTATAGTATTTTTCAGTATTTTTTTTCTTATATTGTTATTCTAGGTCTTCATCTTCTTAGAATGATTCCCTTTTTAATCATGTTATATAACCTACGATCAGAATCAGGCTACTTCGATCGAGGCATTGTTTTATCCAACTTCAAGTAGCCTGCTACCAACGTTTCCTTGAATCATCCGCCCAACGGAAATGTCGAAACACTCTCGTTAAAAACTCCATATTAACTTCAATGAAAATAAGCGGAAAAGTTAATTTATTCCTAAGTAAACACTCCGTAGTAAATCATTGGAGGCACGTAAATCTGTGAGTGATTTACTGGCTCCTACTGTTGAGCTATTGAAGTCGGCAGCTGGGGCGTCTCAGGGCAGGTCTAGTTAGCTGGGACCTTTATTACATGAGCTTAGCGAATTTAGACTCAATTTCCGTTGCTGTCATGTAAGGGATAGTTTTTAGAAGGGTCTTTCTGAAGTGTTTATGTAGGGTAGTTGTATCGGCTATTTGTCTGCTGACTAACTATTGAAATAGGCTTCACAATTAACTACGTCGATGCAACTGATTGCCAATTTCACCATTAAAACAACGCAATCAGCACATCTAAACAACGCAATCAGCACATCTAAACAACGCAATCAGCACATCTAAACAACGCAATCAGCACATCTAAACAACGCAATCAGCACATCTAAACAACGCAATCAGCACATCTAAACAACGCAATCAGCACATCTAAACAACGCAATCAGCACATCTAAACAACGCAATCAGCACATCTAAACAACGCAATCAGCACATCTAAACAACGCAATCAGCACATCTAAACAACGCAATCAGCACATCAAACAACGCAATCAGCACATCTAAACAACGCAATCAGCACATCTAAACTGCGCTCAAGAGCTATCAGTGTATTCGCTAGCAATGTCGACACTGACAGCTCTTAAACGCGGTTTAGATTAATAATATTTTTTAAGCAAGCCGTTCAAAAATACAAAATTTTAGTAGGTAACTAAATAAAACAATGTACTGAGGCAAACTATGAGCTAGGAGTCAAAGACTGCTATCTCCCTAACTGAGTAAAAACCTGTATCTTGGGAGCTAGCATTCTTCAATATGCTAAAACAATTCACAGCACTTCATTCTACTTAAAGGTACTTAATAAAATCATGCTTAATATCATTTTGGAGAATAAAAACTAGACTATGTTTTACGTAAGATGTGCTGACCGCGTTCAGCTTCATTGGTGAAATTAACCCTGAATTGTCATATTTTTATAAGCGACTGCCATTTGGTGTTACCCTCATATCGAGGGTTTTTGAAGCTTGTAGTTTGACAATGTTGTCAGGAAAGTTGTGAGTAGGAATGTGAATGGTTATATAAGTAGAGGGAGACCAAAGAAACGATGGATGGATTGTGTGAAAGGCATGGCTAGAAAAGGAGTGACTACCGAGATGACGACTAATAGAGAAGTATGGAAGAAAAAGACATGTTGCGCCGCCGCGCCGACCCCAAATAAATTGGGACAAGGGAAGGAGAATGATAATGTAGTTTGACAAAGTAATATGCACTTATTTGCTCTAAAAGAGACGAAAAGCTGTGACTAATTTCCGTCGCCAAGGGGCAAAGAGGCAGAGAATCAGCGATGTGTAAAAACCTTTTAGAAGTCTAAATGAGTTCCACAGGCCAATCATCCAATAGTTCTCTTTAATCATTGTTTATAGTTCCTAAATCTGTCAAATATAAAACGCCGCCTTCTCATCAACACTACAAGAAAGTCAAATCACGATTCACCTAATTTCACAAACCGTCCATTAGCTCCCAGGTGTGTCGTATCCTGCACCTCAATAACACATATTTACGCTTTCCCGTCTGCCTGACAGACAGAGACATGTTTTATGCCGCGGTTCTTTCGCCATGTTTACGGCAGCGGTGCTTTATTGGATTTTGAAACAGTTTTATTGAGAGTTCCGCAAGATGTCTTTTTTCACGTGGTTTTTGACTGTTGTGAGTCTGTTTGACGAGTCTTTGTCGTGATCGTTGTGTGGTTTTCCGGAGCTGTGCGACCTAAGGATGCGTACAGATTATGTAATATAACACAAAAACATTTATTATCTAACACGTCCACATTATTTAAGTTTGCTCACCACTCTGTGTATAACTACGTTTTATAACATGTTATGTTATATAGTGTGGGAGCACCTTTAGTGTGGGAGCACCTTTAGGGTTTTAAGTCTATTATTTCATAATTTTATACGCTCTTCTCCTCTCTCTCCTCTTTTATTTGCTCATTTGTTGTATCATACGGTACAGCTGGTCGATCCACGGTGACATCTTTACAGAATAGCACCCCATATTCAGAATTCGTTTATGTACTAAATACATCCGTGTTTGCTTCACAAAAATTGATATGTATACCTTTGAACTTAATCGGTTCAATAGATTCGGAGCAAATCGGCTGTGACAGACGTACAGTCAGACACGCGAATGATCCTTTTAGGGTTCTGTTTTTTCACTCGGACATTATAGAATTCGAAAAGGAACATCGGATGGGGTTCGTAACCAATTACTAGACTTTAAAGGACAAAAGAATTTTCCTAAACCGATCACATTGCAAGAAATAATTCGAATAACAATCGTCATCTCGGCCCAGTAACACTTAGCAGTTAGCTCGATTACACCAGCTAACATAATGCAGGTAACAATTCCAGGTAGTCTTGTAACCGATATGTAGAGCTTGTGACTCAGTGGTGTGTCAGCGGTCTTATTGTTAGGCGGGCTGGGTGACGAGCGGAGCGAGAAGCGGATTGGGAGGTACTCTGGCTAATTCAGAGATTATATGTATTTATACCCAAGCTTTGCAAGCATATAGAAACCCAGTTAAATGGTGCCTGTAACAATCGTTATATTTTGCCAAAAAAGCTGTCTAAACATCGGCTTTCTTTTTTAAAGATTTTTCTGATCGTCCATTTTGTATGTTTACGGATTTACTCTCCGAGCCATAAACGTTCGCAATTTTCGAATGCAAATGACTAAGTAGAATAGTAACCAGTTTTTTTCCAGTGAAGAAATTATCCTATTCCAAAATGAAATCGTTTATCGCTAGTTTAACACACTATAATCACAGTCTAAGTGGTAAGAGCTGCGCATACGTCGCTATGGCGAACTTTCTCACGTTATGTTATTACGTAGGTGGCACACTATTTATAAAGTCATTAATCACTTTACCTGTTTGTAATTACAAGTCCGGTTTAAGGAGCGACCTGGCTTTGATCAAAGAAACATTATTACTTAGTGGATTATTAGATAAAGAACATAGAACATACAATGTTATTTTAGGGTGAATTATGTTGCATTGTTAGGCGGGCTGGGTACTTAATTAGAAATTGATAACTTTCCCAGTAGTGCTATTCTGTAAATATCTCACGGTGAGTTTAAAGTGGGCAGTCAATAGTGTAAGTCCCTAACGTTATGTGGAACGACAGCGTACTTCACGCTCACTTCACCTAAGTTTTCGCGGTGAGATTTTTACAGAATCGGCCGCCTGATCTTTTACAGAATCGGCCGCCTGATCTTTTACAGAATCGGCCGCCTGATCTTTTACAGAATCGGCCGCCTGATCTTTTACAGAATCGGCCGCCTGATCTTTTACAGAATCGGCCGCCTGATCTGTTACAGAATCGGCCGCCTGATCTGTTACAGAATCGGCCGCCTGATCTGTTTACAGAATCGGCCGCCTGATCTTTTACAGAATCGGCCGCCTGATCTTTTACAGAATCGGCCGCCTGATCTTTTTACAGAATCGGCCGCCTGATCTTTTTACAGAATCGGCCGCCTGATCTTTTCGTTTTGCTTTGTGGTACAGTGCCCTGTTGCCGCTATGGACACAATAAAGCCCCTTTAGATGCTCGTATTCAATGGTCACCTTTATCAACTCATTGCTCTATCGGGGTAGTTTTGGATCATCATCTGTCTAGCCTTTTCCCAACTATGTTGGGGTTGGCTTCCAGTCTAACCGGATGCAGCTGAATACAAGTATTTTACATCGGGGTAGTCTTGGGTATCGATCAAAATTGTGTATTTTTTCTGGAACCGCAAATGTATCGTGCTTTAGGACTACATGCTTATATTGTAAACACATGTTTTCGTAGACATTTATTTTTATAGAAATCAATGCATCGTGTAGTGAGCATGATAAGCAAGTATGTTAGTATTCTTAAATAACGCTTTTCATCCATCTATCGTCTCTTACCCCTTATTAGATAAACCGGGTGGCCTAGTCCCGTCACGAAACACGACACTCATCATATTGATGTACTTGTTACGTAAGTTTTTTACTCCCGGCATCACTTGTGTCAATAGTAAGAATATTATCAATATATCAATCATGTCTCGATGTCGATAATTGTTTCATAACGTAATGAATATGTATACGAGAATAGAGAACAGAGTTTGTCCAAGAAATTAATCATAGTTTTGTAATGTGGAACAGGATATTTTTTAAATATACTTTCCTGTCTAAAGAACTCATATAGTCAACAAAGAGTCTATTTTGGAGTTAAAGGTAGGAGCAATGCTGCAACAACAACTGCTACAAGATTATGTACCTTACTAGATAACTATACCAGTCACATAGATAGATACCTACTCTTTATTATGTACATTACACAAATCTGTAGTTCTGTTAAACACATACTTAATAACATTTCTAAATGAACCTACTCTAATGGCATGACACAAGAGAGGAATTACTTCAAACGGAGTCAACAAAATCATCTTATATCTTCCCAATCAGTTAGCTACAACGATCATGGAACACCATTTAATATGCCTTTAAACGTTAAATTTATAGCTCATAATATTTCAGCTATATTATTAAAGACCGGAGCTAACGCGACTGAAATATGTTTCGGATTTCAGTTTCAATTCTATATCAGAATGTTCAGCGCTAAATTATTAGTACATGCTGAATATTTTTGAAGATAATAATGTGTTAATGTTTAATAGTTATTCTCGTATTGAATATTTTGTTAATGTTAGATAGGTAGTTATTCCCAATGCCACAAAGTCAAAGTCAAATTACTTATTCGACTAAGGTCATTAAAAGGCACTTTAGAATGTCAGAATTTTGAAGAATTTAAAATTGATTCTAGTTGTCCCTTCCAAAATGTAGTTTCGTGTGGATAAGAATGGACAAAAAACTTTTTTTTCTTTCCTTTTAAGTGTTTAACAATATTTTTATTATAAACTACTCAAAACAAAATAGGGCCCACCTAGAACCAGTCACCTTTTTTGTCTAAATAAAGTTATCTTAGTAGTTGTTGACAAAGTTATGCATTGAACCGTCAAGCTGACATGTTTAGGAGCCCTTATGAATGTTTATTCCGACAAAATTCATATTGGTTTCAAAAGAGCAGCTAAAAAAGTAAATTACTCGAAAAAACATCGAATGCACAATTTCTCAGTCACTTAAGTTTTCAGTCTACACTAAACGCTGTTGTGGAACACTCACGTTTTTAAACATTTTGTTTGGTTCCTGTGTTAGTTGTGATCACTATGCCTGGCTCTCGCCGACATATGGACATGGAGACCGCTGTAAGAGCAGTATCTTTGCTTCAAGGGGGACAGTCTCAGAGATCTGTGGCTATACACCTCGGTGTATCGCGACGAGCCATCCGAAACGTTTGGGAACAGTATCAGGAGACCGGGAGTGTAGCTAGGAGACCTGGCACAGGAAGAGTTAGGGCTTCAATTGCCCAGGAAGACCGATACCTAAGGTTAACCGCACGTCGGGAGCGTACTGTAACCGCTCGGACTTTACAAACTCGACTACGTCAATCCACAGGGACGAGAGTTAGCGATCAAACCATTCGGAATCGGCTTCACGAAGATGGACAACGCTCCAGAGTACGTGCTATTCGACTGAAACTGACGAGAGCTCATCGTGCTGCACACTTAAGGTACGCCCGGGAACATTTGGAATGGACCATGGATAACTGGACGAATGTGCTTTTTACGGACGAGTGCAAAGTGAAGTTTTACAGTGACGACAGACAGATACGCGTGTGGAGAAGAGAAGGAGACCGTTTTTCTGAACCATGCGTCCATGGAACAGACCGATTTCGGGGTCCCAGTGTTATGGTATGGGGCGGAATTAGCCTACTCGGCAAAACCGAGCTGGTAATTCTGAATGAAGGTACCGTAACCGCCGCCAGTTACATCGAGCGAGTAGTCAGGCCATATGTCATCCCATTTTCACAAAGAGTGGGCAATAACTTTGTCTTTATGCATGACAATGCTCGCGCACACACAGCCCGCACTACATAGAGAGCACTCTCTGAAGCCAATATCACAGTTTTGCCATGGCCAGCCATGAGTCCCGACCTCAACCTCATCGAACATTTATGGGATCAGCTTAAAAGACGCCTGAAAGAACAATACAGTGATGTGAACAGCCAGCAGGAGCTCATTAACGCCCTCAAAGTCTGTTGGGAACAAATACCGGATATAAAACGTGACGTACTTGATTGAAAGTGTCCCAGATGGGCTCAGAGAGTGCATTGGGAGTAGAGGAGGACCCACTCGTTATTAAAAAATAACAAGCCCCATATTTTTTTCCCGAAAAGTTGTGTTTTACAAGATTATGTTTTCCTCTATTTTGTGTAATTTTTCCTAAAAACTGTTATTTTGTGTTTTTATTAAACAAAATAAACAAATGTTTATATTGTTTATGTTTACATTGTTCCTGAATGCACTCTTAAGACTTGTATATTCATAAAAACTGATTATTTACGTTAAATTTTAAGTTGCAGCAAAAAAACATGGTGGCTCGTGCACTTAGCAAGCTGACTGACTTATTATGGTTATCAGTTTTAAGTTGAGACCGTATTTATTAGTCCCTTAATTTTTCGTATCTTTTGTTGTGTATAGTAGCTTCTCTATACCTACTTATAAATTACGTGTGCCCGACGAGATTTCCTGTCGGAAAATAATTATGACGAACTTCGATACCTACAAACTTTCATCCCCTATTTTACATTTTTAGGGGATGATTTTTTTTTGTAAAAATCTTTTCTTCCAGCGTTATTTATGGAACTGTGCATACTTCTGGTTAAGGTTGTGTGTTGTCTGTCAAAGAATGAAATAATTAACTTTCAAGAATAACTTTCAAGCTGTTTCAATTATGACTACGAGAATATCTTTATTAAAACCATTTGTCATTCCATTTCATACTGCGAAAACTTGCCAAAACCAAAACTTGACTCCCACTCGAATATTATTTGCAACACCAACATAAACTTCCAAAATATGACATTTCAAAACAAAGAACATTGATACTTTAACCTTCCTCCCCGACCAGAACCAATATCTCGGAATTGATTGGTGCAGAAGGCCGTATCTATGCAGTTTGTCAAAAAAGACACGCGCACACAAAGACCCGTACTTTAAAATGTTTCCTACTGGTTTCCTCACCGTCAGAGGGGTTGATCCATGAACTACCATGCAGGTTGTTGGGTGTTACATGTCCTGGAAATTTTGGTTCTAAGACAAGCCGGTTTCGTCCTCACGATGTTTCTCTTCGCGCTTCAAGAGATCAGTGGTGATTAAATAAATCACTCGGTCTTCGTTTGTAGACACGTACGTTCGGCAATTTTAAACTCAAACCAATGCTAGTCGTGATTTCGTGAAGCGTGTCTATTCGTGCGTGCGTTTACTCTCGTTACATGGAGCTGACCTTCTGTATTAATCTACTCTGCATCAGTACCGAGAATAAGCGACGTCTCGTTATAAATTGCTGAATTAACGGTACCAACATTGTAAACATTCGATATTTCACTCGATACTCGACGATGTCCGGGACAGTTATGAACGACACTTTGTGACTATTTTAAGACGCAATTTGTGAGTTATTTTCGGTATCCAATGTCTGCCTACGTTTGTGGGTAGCACTTGTAAAGTAGTAAAGTATTAAATTGTTTTGTAGTGACAAGAAAAACAAAACTTTCTTGTCGTTTTTCTTTTCCTGAAAAGGATACTTAATGTTTATCAACGATTTTCCAACCAAACATGCTACTTTATTTACTCTATCGCCTATTATTAATTAATCTTTAGTATGTTACAAGTCTGTTGCTATTAGAGTTCACTAAGCAGCTGCAATCGATTCCCCCTCGAGTCGTCGGCGGCAATTAAAATACTTGCTTGATTTGGATAACACTTGGCCTCGCCCCTGCTCACTGCGATTTGAGACAGATCACTCTTACATATAACAAACCTCGGTATTTTGATGACGTTGATAGAATAGTTGGAGAGCATTAAAAAGTTGAATTTGTTTCACCACCTTCGGCTAAATTCTAGTTAACTTGGTGGCATACTAATGCTGATTTTTTTTTATAATGTGGGTATCTGGGGGATAGTGCCTATTCGGTCATTAGGAAAGTGGCCCTGAATACACCAAGGTACCTACCTATCAACTGTTGCGATAAAAATTGCCTCTTTAAAAGACACTCCTTTGCTAGTCATTTCGTGCTACTTTTACAAATAATTAATTCATGATGTTTCATCAATAATAAAGAAAACGATGGGTTTTCCTGTTTAACTTGTACTTCTTTTGACAATTGGGTGTAAATATGTCTGATATAGAAAATAAGTCAGTCTGGAAAGCCAACCAGGAACTGTTAAATCGAGTTCGGTAAACAAATTGACTGCTGTTGCCCTTTTTACCGAGCAGGATAATGTTTTCCATGATGTGTCAACGATCCACCCTTTCACCGCTAACAGCAATAGCCATTATAAATCAGTATTCCTAAACGCTAATGTTAGCGTCTGGCAGATTTACTCGGAGCAATTAATGGCTGTCCCCTTTGATTTACATGTAGGTATCTAATTGAAGCCGTAATGGGCTCTTTTATTGGTCGCGTTGAGGTCGAGTGATGCGCGGGCGCACGCGGCTGGTTAATAGATCGTTGAAGTTTCGTGATTATTTTAGAGTGGGAGTGAAGTCAAAGGTGGTAGGAGTTTTTTCTTATATTGTTAAACAAGTAAAAAAATTAAAGTTTAGAAAAAAACTACTTATTTCAAACTGAACTGTCGTTACGGTTCGTTCATCGATCTCCCTATTTTTTTAGGACTTGATTTTGAGACGGGTCTTTATCAATGCAGGCACACGACTATGACGTTTTAGGGTTTCGATATCCTTGTATTCATGACATTATTAAAGAACCACATTAACATTTTAAATTATTAAAAAAAAAAAATTTTTTTTCCTTTGTTGTGGTTCAAGTTCTGGGGAAAACTCATCTATATCTTCCCTCTAATTGTGTTGCCAACTTTGTGTAGTTCTCATCAAACACCCACATCAGATCTCATCCAGTACACTCAATCTGAAATCATCTCTCATTCCAGATCCATCCAAGCTGATAAAACGAAAGAAGTCAACAGAAGACGTCAGATCGCCCCTCGGAGGAGAGGGTTCCCTCACCAGCGAAGAAGGAGAGGAACCAGGAGCCGGGAGACGGAAGAAAGCCAGGACCACCTTTACGGGGAGACAAATCTTCGAGCTGGAGAAATTGTTTGAAGTGAAGAAGTACCTGTCTTCTGGGGAGAGGGCTGATATGGCCAAGTTGCTGAATGTTACTGAAACACAGGTTAGTTCTTGTTCATATTATTATGTAATTGGTTACGGGTATTTAGTTTGAACGGCCCAAACCGCATGGACCGCGGGCCATTCGACCGTAACCAAAAATCGTCTACGTTTCAAAGGACCGGTGATAAAATGATTTCAAAATTAATTTAAAGTTACAGTCGCAAACATTGTAATAGTCAGGCTAAATTTAACTTTTGTAAACATTTTATATTATTGTTGATTGTTTTTCTAAGGAAGATAATACAAAACTATGAAAAAAAAAAAAACTTTTATTTCAACTTTTTAACTTTTGCACCCGAATGTACTTCATGTAGTTTATGACACTGAATTTGTTTACCAGTTTTTATCACCAGTCCTTTGGAACGTAGGCGATTTTTGTTTACGGTCGAATGGCCCGCGGGCCATTCAGTTTGGGCCGTTCAGACTAAATACCCTTGGTTACCCTTCTTTTGTGTTTCGGTTTTAGTTGGTTATAAACAGGAGCTTCCTCTAATTCGACATGTAGGGACTGTGAGGTATGGAGGGCCCTCTTGAGCATTAGAGGAGTGCTTGTTAAAAAACTAATACGGGGACTTAGTCACATTAAAAAGCACTTTATATCATTAATATTATGTATTACTTTAAAGAACCATGCTTACAGCAACTCGCCTTATATTTAAATTCGTATTTAGAACGAAACTGAAAGCTCGTATGCCGCCGAAGTTATTTCTTACCAGCCTGTTACGACATAAGGTCGCATCAAACCTCTACAGTACGTAGGCTTTTGCATACTGGCACGAATGCCATTTGAAACTGAAATTTCCTTTTATTATCACACAGCACTTTTTGAAAACGAAACTTTAATGCTTGTATACAGACCTAGCAATTATAACAAACCAGAATAATAGTACAGCCACGCACAAGTTCGATAAGTAATCCATAATAATTATTTTAGAAATAAGTTAATGCGGCCTCTGTTGGGCGTTCCACAAAATCTCTGAATTTAAACGTTTTTGAATGAAACCCACACGTTGTCGCGTTGTTCGACGTGTGGGTCAAGTGAAAAGCGAGGGCGGGTTTTAACAAAATTTAATGATATCTACGTAAAAATATACTGTAAGGTCTATTGTAGATTTCTTTTTACTAACTTGTTTGACTATCATAGAGAAAACTAGTCAAAAGTAATTTATTCTTTGATAGTCAAACAAGTGATATAGTTTTTTTTGTAGCGTTGGAGTTCCGTATGTAAAATTATTAATGTTGTCTAACTTACCTATCATTTTTTTCAAGCTTGAACTAGAGGTTATCTGCGATGACTGGGATTAATTAGATCAACATTAATTTCTTTAACGACTCTCTTCAGGTTAATTTGCATAAAAATTATCAACACATAAACCTTTTTCAAAGTCAAAGTTAAATCATTTATTTCAAATAGGCACAAGAAAGGCACTATTTGACGTCAAAATGAACAAGAAATAGAATTGATTCTAGTCGCCCCTTCCAAAAGGTAGTTTCGTGTGGAGAAGAATAGGCAAGAAACTCCACCGTTACTTTTTTAAAATGATTTGTATACATGAATTATAAAAATATATTTGAAGACGACGATGCACCCTGAATAAAAATACTACACCACAAAAGGTGAAAAGAAAAACAAATGCAGGCAGGCATGCCAGGTAAAACTAATTATTTCAAAAACACATGATACATATTATAACAAACATCCTAAAGTTAATAATTTGATTATAAATCAATCAATGTTGTGAGTTAAAGTTAATACAAAAAGGTAAAACAGTGTCGTACAAATTATAAATTATTACCTAATTTACTCAGCAACCAGTTTAATTTTCTCAGGACTCTAGATTGTCCTGAGTTTTCTCAACACAAACCACCACGTCTCAATATATCTTCGTCCGTCGCTCACACCATTGCATTAAACGTTCTTAGAATAATTATACTATCGCCAAGGTGGCAGGGCAGATGGATGGAGGGCCCCCGCGACGTGAGCCGTCACATATGGTGCCAGTAATTAAAACTATGCTCGGGGACGGCCGGCTCGAGACGACATCATTTCGGATGGGCTGCTTTGATGAAATTTTGTGATGAATAGGTTAGGGCTTAGCCGAGATTTCGTGTTTAAAATGTGCAAGCTGAATAGTCGTAATTGTCTAAGGATGCCTGGGTTGATCTAAAATATAGTTTCTTTTGTTTCGATTACTAATGACTATTAAACACCGTTTTCAATTTGACGACAATGTGCAAAATGGTGCTCGAAAAATTAAATAATAATAGTAAAAAATTAAACACCTACGCAAAATTGGCTGTCCTTAAAGTAAACTTAGCAAAAATTCATACCACTGGTATGAATTTTTGCACCAATTTATTACTTAAAAGTTACAAAAAGATAATTAATTCACTCCGGGGTCTTCATCGCAGTAGCGCCGATCCCCACGTGTCGCATAGGAAGTCTATTATTCCCTAATGTCGTCGTTAACGAGATGGCAACGCAAAAACGAACCAAAAAAGAGGATGAAAAAATTGGGGATCCGATTTCTTGGAGCAGGTCACGGGAGCTCTCGCCCACTACATTGTGTTTTTTAGCTGATCCATTTGATTAAGACGAAATAGGTTTCTTAGAATTATACTTAGACTGGGACGGTTTTACGATGTTTAAAATTACTTATTGCTTTTATTAAAGTTTTCATAAAAAAGAAAAGTAACTGTTTTAGGTTTACTAACAGTCTGGGTTACGTAAATTGCTAGGAAATTGATTTTCGATACATTACTATAATTAGACTAAAGCTTGGGTTAAGTGAGTTCACTTCAATGGAAGTAACCGCATCATCAAATTACATAATAGGTGTGAAAGCCATTTATTAATTCTTATGTAACTCAGCATTTTTTAAATACACTCATCTTTTGCTATTCAAACCAAATCTCTTTCACACATTCCCGCAATTGTTTCACAGAACATTTCTACGATCATTATTATAATATTATCTCAACAAATTGCACTGCGACACGTGTCTCTTGCTATAACAAGAGTGGCTCGCTCTTAAACAGACACACTAATTGACGATCCAGTTTTACTCACTAAATTACTCACTCACTAAGCAAAAATAACCCCTATTTTAATCACGACAAAGTACCTTTTGCATTGTGTGCGTAACTGTACTATTGATCTATGCAGTCCGCAGGGATTCGAGTATACAAGGGGATTTAAAAACGGAACAGTATTTTTTGTAGGTTTTTCACATTTTGCATTTTTTGCAAAACGAATGTTCCGAGAATACAGGGTGTTTTGTTTTATGATCCTCTTCGCGTAAGAGGGACTGCACATTGTGGGAGTTGTAAGTGGAATGTAGATTATGTGGATGTTACTGTTGGATTTAATGGTACAATGGAGTTCTTGTATGATTCAGAATGAATAAAGAAAATAGCTTGTTTTACTATTATACAATTTTCTAATAGGAGGCAGGTAATAACACAGGATTATTCTGTAAGCAAATGACGTCATTGTTTTAATTGATTCTCCTCCGTAATGAATTCCAATTTCTCTTAATACCCAGTATTGACTGCATGCCTCCAGTACATTTGACGGGCGACTTTGAAGTTCACATGTTTACGAAGCTCTCGTCAGCATCCACGGAACTTGTACCAAGAACTGCTCTAATAATAGAGAAGAGGCGCGCTTTACTTCATACGGGTGCTTGTCGATGCCGATCTGTCAGATAAAAATGATAAAGTTATCATATTACTGTAGGAAACTTGCTGTAAGCTGACTGTTTTGATCTGAGTCTTTTGTCTGCGAAACCTGGTTGTATTTTTTCAATAGAATAAAACGTTTAAATCAATAAATGGAACCTTCGAAGATTTGGTCTTGGTATATCAGTGCGTATTACAACACTGTAGTTTCTTTGTCTAATCTACTAGCACTAATTAATGGCTTCGTAATTGTTGAAACCTGATATTAAGTGAGATACATAAATATTGTATGTTTTAAGTGGCTTCATCGTAAACCTTGTTGCTAGTAGCACCTCTTGAACATCTGTTTATGCCACAAAATACACACAACTATGACAAAAACATTTTTTTCTACAGGAGAAAAAAAACATTTAAAACTACAGGATGGTTGGGTGCGAAAAATAAACATACTTAATATTTTTTGTAAACCGTCCTGTATAAACTCATTGACGCCATATGTCATGCGTTAGAAGCGGCGCTTTTTTGTAGTCCCCCGCCCCGGCACTCCTGCGCAGATCAACGTGCTCAAATTAGGCATTAAGTGGTTCATAATTAGGTGATGTATGGTGTTGCCGAAACTAGGGAAAAGTGTGTCTGTTTTATTCATTTGGGATTTGACGTGCTGGCTGGTTTGTTTATTTTTAATTATTGTCACTAAGTCGCATTCTGTTAGTTTTGAATAATTTCCCGAAAGTCTAAGGAATATCTAAGGAATTCTCTATTCTTTGATTTGTGTGAAAATGTCCAAGTTAGAATTGAGGCTGAAACGACAAATATACCAGACATCTTATAAAAAAAAAAACGTGAAAAATTATTCTTTAATAAATCATCACTCAATTCAACTGACACAACTAAGTAATAAACTTCCGTCTAAAACCCATTAATTCACAAAATAATCTTCACAAAAACAGCTAGTTCCTCTGCTGCGTCGGTTAATCCCGCTCGTTACGACTGTCAGTAGGTAAACATTACTAATTGCCGCGCACCCGTGCGCCCGCGGAGACAACGCCACCTAGCTTATGATTCATGAACCGTGGATTATGATGACTCGATTTTGAGGGGAAAGTGGGATTGTAGATTGTACGCATTGATCAACACTGAGAGATACAAAGACTAGAGTAGAATACTCTTTGTTATCTGTTCTATACAAATTACAGTTTTGACATTGACTTTTTCAGGTTCCTATAAGAATCCTAATTTTTAATAAAAAATCCTAATTTTTAATAATGGTAACCTGTAATCTTTGATGTCAAATGGGGCGTTTTGAAGCAGTAGTCTATGGATACTTAATTACTGGCAGTGGACTTTCCACCGCGGATTTACAGAAATTATTCATTTAATAATTTCACACCATAATAATATTTTTTAATTTTATTAAGTGGTCACGACTCACGATCCAATCAACGAAGTTTCTACAGAACAACTTTATTTATTTTAATTTTTCCGTCACCTGTTAAATTAGGTACTTACACTACTTACTTACGAGCATAGGTAAACATGAAGACACTAAACCTCTATTGTCAAAACGATATCGTGAAAAGGTCACTAACCCAACATACCTTAACATATCAATATTCAATCCCGTCACGTAAACACATCGGTTCGATACAATTTCCATTCTGAAAAGCGCTAACCCTCTTACATTCGTCATCGTTTCATATTATTACAATATCGTACGGAACCTTGCCATACAAACAAATATACCATTTCAAATACCTCTTGCCACCGACCAATCGAAATACATCCTTATATATTAACGCCAAAGTTCATTTTACGAATAATGCTGAGGCACAAAGTCCTTATTACGACTACTTAAACTGATCTAAAATCAACTTTATTCAAAGTTAATAAAGTTTGATTTAGTGATGATGCGTGAGTTCAATATTCAAATAAGATTCGTAATTCGAATTAGCCAGAGTTGCTAAGTTACGGGAAATTGGCTTCTGATATTCCACAAAATTAATTTAGCTTGAATTCAAACGATGTATTTGCGAAATTGAACTTTATTGGTTTTGAAATAAAGCTGCGGTTTGGTTCTTGAGTTATTGTGTAATTATCTTGCAAAACGCATGTCTGTTGAGTACTCGAATTTTCCCGCATAATATCTCCTTACTAGAAGATGTGTAAGTACACGAAAATGGTACTAACGTGTAATAAGTAAAAGGTACTAAATTAGTACCGTTTAATTATTTCCCTTTGGAAATTATTGTTAAGTATTATGGACATTATGGAAACTTTTACGTGTATTTTTTTCAAACAGGATGTATACCGTCCTATTTAAAAAAATACGTTGAGAACCTTAAAAATAGTTTCACTTTATTTTACATTTTCCTGAAAAAAAAGTAAGTTGGTTCTTTACTTCTAACTGGTAGGCAACGCTAGGTGCTACTCATTTTTTACTCGGTTAAACACTAGGTGCCAGCCCTAGTGAACACCCAACAAAGTGCATATAAACAACCTTTTATTTATTGAAACCACCCAAAAATCCCCACATGTTACTCCAAACGACATCTAATTAAGAAAAACCTCATAAAAACAAATGACGTTTTAAAAATCAATATCAATAAATGTTGGAATTGAAAAAATTGCGTCTTATTTTGACCCAGGGGAGTCTGACGGGAGGCTATTAAATTTTGATGGATCGAGCATTAATCGCCGCGTGACAGCCCTGCGTATCAAACGCTTTGCCGCCGCCTCATTAGGCTACAAAATGAGACAACCCTGTTGTTGATTCGGTTGTGTCTGTGTTGGTCAAATATTGTTGTCCGTTTATTTAAATATATCATTGGCCTGTTTTGATGGATATTGGTTTTGTAATGTGGACGTTAAAAGTTCGCAAGTGAAGATGAAAATAATGAAAATATTTTTTTATTCGGTAGCTCTGTACTTTTACAACAGAGGTACGAGTAGCTTAACTTAGCTTAATTTGATTATCTATAGGTGCATAGAGGAAAAGTAAAACATAAAAGCTTTTAAAATGTTTATCAGCTTTAAAGCTGTTAATTATTATTTGCTCTAAGTATGTAAACTTTAACGTGGACTACATTATTTGCTCTACGTAAACCTTCACGTGGATTACATCATTCATGACAATCCTAGTATTCAAATTAACATCATTATTGTACCATGTTTCAAAGCAAATAAAAATATTCTATTGTATTCGAAATATATCAACCAATGTACCTTTTAATACATAAAAAACAGTATATTTAATTACACCTCTGAAAGCTTCCATTTTCAAACTAAATAAATAAGTCACACGTAGTTTACGACGTTACAAGATCTTCCCAAACTGGGAACACGCCGCCTGCGCCCGCGCCGACTATTAACCAAACATAATTAATTAATTTATCATCTGTGCTCAAAAGAGACGCCAGAAAAACAACAAACGATTTAATTTCGGGAAGCCTCTGTTTAGTTAAGTATATAAATCCTCCATCTATTATTATAGCGGTCGGCATTACTAGGTGATTTAGTTCTTTTAATGTCCATGATTTGTTATTGCTCAGATAAAAGATGTTGGTCCGTTTGTAGTTTTTAATAGACGTAAAAATATTGTTTTTATGTTGAGTCGCTTTGTTGCATATTGTTTGTTCGGTTTTGTGCAGTTTGTCAATGTGACTTTGTCTTAAACACACTCATAAATTAATTTGAGATTATTGAGTGTTGCTTTAGTAAACCACATTTTGTGCAGCGTGCAATGATTTTATGTTACGTGGTTTGGGAATAACATCTGTGTTAAATTGTTAATTTGTGAAACAGAGCAACACATTCAAATGCCAGTCTCCATGTTGTTACAGTATAAAGATCTAGACGGCTAGGTAGTCAAAACTGATTCTGAATCTGTTCAAGGCTATATTCACAAATTAATTATGTAAAAAGTGCGGCAGACGTTCTTCTGGCCTTCTATTGCTCATTGAAGATGATTTATTTAACTGTAGATCTTCCATAAAACTTTTACGTCGAAACTGTCTTATCTGGATGAAAACAATACTGTTTCCTAAACGATTGGTTTTCCAAGAAGGGACGCCAATATCTGTGTTATAAGTAGCCTACAGACATTTTTCTCTGAGAATTGTATGAAAATATTCTATCAATAAATATCGCCCCCTCCCATCTCCATTGACAACAAAATGGCTGCACTTTCACCTTTAAAACCTCAATGGCCTTTATCGATACATTCATGAAGGTGACCTATTCATAGATGGGACATTTTCTGAGAATGTGCAGAAATAGTCTCTGATATCGAAACTCCAAAACTTTCCGCCCAACTCCTCACTCAGGCCTCATTGCTCAAGGCTTCAGTGACCCTAGATTATTTATAAAAGCTTTATGAAGTAATAATTATAACATTTATTGTTCATAGCTCGTTGGGGCGTGACTTATCTCGTTACCCATGTCCCGTTGTTGACATTTAGAAATGCTATTAAAACATCCAGGGGTGGCCGGGCTGCGTCACTCTTTACGGGCTGTTGTGTCGTCATTGTACTTTATAATCTTTACCGAATGGTTTCTAGCGAAGCGGGAACACACCGTAATGAGTTGACAGGCTGTTTGTCATTATGATCTACTGCTTTTACGGAATTATGTTGAAGTATGATGTATTTTTGTTTATACGAGCTATTTATGGTATTAATGTTGTGGCTTGTTAAAGATACCTTGGGGTGGTGGTATTTGGCGTGAATTTTGAATATTCGATTTCACGTACGTGTCACATTTCTAAGGCTTTATTGTAATGTTTGAATTGAAACAACTTTAGGATATCTCGGAAAATCTAACACTAAATTCTTATATTGATCTAAGCACAACTTAACCTCTCTTGAATTAGTTTTTTTGGATCTAATAACTCATAAATCAAAAGCAAAGACATAAGTATGACTTGTCCACCTAACCAAAGCTTTTATATTTAACGATTGAATTCATATTTAGCTATAACATATAAGTTATAAACGAAAGGTTTAATTTATGACATCTTGTTGCATTTTGTTTATATTTGCAGTTGGTATCAGGTTCAGTTCTCAGAAGAATAATACAAGAACACTGGGAACCGTGCGATAAGAAACAATAAAATATAACTTACTTCGCTTTCTATATGCAACATAGTTATTGTAATATAACAACACACTTTGTAACTAACTCACTCGGGAGAAAAAAGTGGCTGAAGGTCGATACTGAATTTTCCAAATTCCGAATGTCGCAGATCTCTGCTCTTCTTGGCAAAACGAAAGTTGGCTAAATTATGAATGTTTTTCTTCATTGTACTTTTGTCTTCGTTTTTCGAATTCCAATTTCATAATGGCTTTTGACTGCTAGCTGCACCAAAGTTATGACTTGGAGATGGTTTAAACAAGTGTAAAAATGGAAATCACAATCATTTTGTTATGATATATAGAAACCAGACTCTAAAATAGACAATAGGTATGTTTGTAGAACTACCTGTAAAGGACATAATTATACATATTATGTAGTTGTAGGTAGTTACTTATTCAGAAGATTATGTTGCGTGTAACCCAGCTGATAAATTCCTAATTTTACTATCACGCAAATAAACCCAGTGTGTACCATCTCAATCTTTAACAATACTGTAGAATGTCCGTACTTAAAGCATGCAGGAATGTGCTCCTAGCTTTACAACCAAGAGGAGGGTAGGTACAAATCAAACGAATAAACAATCAAATAAAATCACCACGAACATTCATCAACCACTTATAAAACCACCACCTTAACCTGACCCCTCAGTGAATAAGTTACTCCCCTTATTACAAGGCCTTAGGGTTACAATTTCTATGGCAGTGCGATGCTTGTAGGTACAGATATAGTGGTCGATCGCAAGTAGTGATGTGCGAAACACGATTTATCGATGTTTACGGTAAGAGACGGCTGATTGATTGAATTATTTAGATATTTGTGGAGGATTCTTGTATTCGAAGATATATTGATATTGTTGGAATGTTTACGTGAAATTTTATTTTATTTGGAAGATGTTAACGGATGAGATAATTTTGCTATGTCTTAATCATAATTTATAATTAATCTTGTTTGATTTGGAAAATGAGGAGCTCGTGGTTAAGTAATAACAGTCTCACGGATCGATTCATCTGGTTAAGCTACGCTTGCCGGGGTTGGTCTGAGGATGGGTGACCATCTTTACATATCGAGACTCTTCCGTGCCCCGGAAAGCACGTTAAGCCGTTTGTCCCGCCTGTCATTCGTGAATCTTTGACAGTCGTTACGGGTCGTTAGAAGTCCGAAAGTCTGACAGCCAGTCTTACCAAGCGGTATCGTATTACCCAGTTACTGACTGGGTTGTGAATGTCAGATAGGCAGTCGTGTAAAATACTGGTATTCAGCTGCATCCGGTTAGACTGGAAGGCGACCCCAACATAGTTGGAAAAAGGCTAGGCAGATTGATTTTGATTTGGAAAATGGTAACAGTAAAAGTTAATACTTATGGATCTATGAAGTCATGGTTATTACAGGTACTATCTGTATTGACTGGTAATGTAAAGGCATTACCTACTTTATCAAAAAAATTGTCATATGATTCAATGTCGCTGATAACCCTAATTAAAACTGTTATTATCAAATTATCAATGAATCAGTGAAAATAAGTAGAATATTATCAGTTATTAGTTTTATCTCTGCAATATAGTTAAAATTTGCATCACTCTTGTATTAAACATACTTTCAACCTCGTTTATCTTTTATTATTTCTTAATGGCCTTTGTTTTATTTGATTTCCATGACTAGAGCGATGGGTTGGGTCACTATCTCTACTGCTTCAAGATTTCAATCAGATATCGATAATCACTTAGTCAACAGTCATTATTCCTACCAATTTCAAAATACTCTTCACTTCGAAATCTCGTAAACCATACTCAGCATCTTAAAATGAGACAAAAAATACCCCTTTAACCCGCGTGTAAGCGAGACAACAACAAAACAGGATGATGTACGCTTTTATGAACACTATAATGGTTTAAATTGGTCCTTTAATAAGCAGCGGGCGACGTCATAAAGTGCTTCAAATAAAACTGTCAGTTCTTGGGCAATTGTTTACGGCTGACTATATTCTGAATGTTAAAACGACCATTACTGCTTGATCTCTCCTCTTCCGAACATTCTCCCCTTTGCTCTCAAGAGTGTACAGGGTTAAGAAGGGGGGCAGAGGCTTTGTTACACCGGTTATGTAGCAGTAATAATGTAATGTGCTCGAGACGATTTGAGATTCAATGGAGCGATGAGTTACGCCAAAGTGTTTGTTTTTGTGGATGTTTTGTGAACAAATTATATGGATCGGTTTATGAAGTTTCTTGATGTGGTACGCGGTCAATTGAGAGGTTAATATGTTCATATCTTGGGTGGTATTTTTAACAGACCAGTGTAATTCCTAACAGTCAACAAGTTTTATACTGTCGCAAATAAGATAATGTTGATGTCACATCCCTAGACCGTCTTTAGTCACAATGACTTTATTTTACCACAAGTTAGTTGACTGCAATTGAGGTTCTAAGGATTATGTGTGATGGAGTCATGAACCACGAACATGGCAATAGCAATAGTGTATCTGAATGTTAAACTGGCTTATACATTGTTTAGCAGTATACCTAATATGATTGACCCCCCATTTATAACTCTAGAAGTAATTTTAGATAAGTAAGCTAAACATCCAAATCTTAAAATCCCTTGAACGTGAATAAATAACTCTTTAACTATTACACAAATTGCTCCAAACAGTCACTCGTCTGAACTCCCCGACCGTCCTCTGTCTCCGTCCTCTTCATTAAACCCAAAAACTGCTATTTTTACAATTTATCAACCACCATTAATAATAATCTTCCGACATCACTAATCTTTCATCATTCACCCCAAATACCCGAATCCATTCTCTATCGCTATTTCTCTTACACCTAGCTTGTAAGAGTGAGCGAGACGCAATATTGAAGCAATTAATATTAAAACGTGCTAACGAATGGCCAAAACGAGGGTAAGTTCATAATCAGGGACGATCAGATTCCTTGTGAATCGGTTATTTGATCAAAATAGCTAAATTGGTAGCGTTAGGCTCTGTGCGCACTGAGGAGGGTGCGTTAGGCAACGATTGTGAGACGATTCTTGGATAAGAAGTTCTAGGAATTATTTTAAAAAATGCTGAGTTTTTCTTATAGTTTCAAAAAATAAAACACACTGAAAGCATTTTTTTTATGTAAGTATGTCAAATATTTTCCCGGTAGCTGAAAAAGAGATTGCAAATGATGTGCATAATATACAATATCTCTCAACATGAAAATAAATTATCCTCATAATATCTTTCCTTGATTAATTGACTTCAATTTGTGCTCGAAAGCTTAAAACAAAACTTGATTCTTAAACTGTCCAGATTCAATGTTATCCAGCAGAATAAGTAGAACGGGATAACGACTGTGACTGCGGAATTCATTGCTTTTAACCCATCTACAATGCAACAAGCATTGCATAACGAAACTAAAACAAAGATCGTCTCTGCAATGTTCCACACGTTACGCCTTAATGTACTGAAACCTTTAAGCAACAGTTTATAAAGGGAGTGCGGCCCATTTCTCGCCAATTATACGTGTGTCAAACACACTCGGTATTGCTCGTCTACACACTTACACAAACGAAAACCAACCTTATTTCAACCCAACAAAGTCTAAAACCCAACAGGAACATCTTAGCTAAAATGGTAATGATAGAGCCCAGTCTATAAATTGTGTTGCATTGGAATGTGATCTTTATTGCGTGGGCGTTAGGAGTGGATGTCGTTTCTGTAGTAGATCAAAGTGTGGTGTACACGTCGGTGTATGACGTACGCGACAATAATACGGCGATGTTCGAAAATGGCGGTTAAGGAGACGACTGTTTAGGTTGTTCTTTATTTTTTCTTGCTGTACTACAATTTTTAGACTGGGCATTAAACAATGTTAAGGATACTTAGGCATCTTAAAGAAATTTTATAAGCAGTTACAGTGATTGCATTTTCATTGTATACACGGCACACTTTTGATACAACATTTCAATACTTGAATACGAATTAAATAACATTTATATCTAGCTACCCGCCCCAGCTTGACAGGGGGCAATGAAGATAGTAATGTGGTGTCAGTGTGGAGTGCGATTTTGATAAAAAATTTCATGGGGAAACTTTGAACTCTGGGAAAGGATATAGGCAACTTTTTATCGACATAATTATCTACGGGCAGGTCGCGGGCCAAAGTTAGTAAAACTATATAAACGTGAATGACTGTATCTATTGATGAGAAACTGTATTCATAACCGTTGCGCAGTTTAAAAAAAGGACAGAGGGTCAGACGGCGGGAAACTACTGTTTAAAACTATGTAGAGATTGATATTTATCACAGAAATCTCTTCCTAACTCATTGAATCAAATATGAGCTTCCGTCGATATAAATACAATTTTTAGCGAAACTCTTCCAACTTAAACGATTTCCCAAAGTGTGAACTTCACCCTATCCTTGTATCGGTACGTCATCTATGTAGACAATTACCAGCTCGCTCCAAACTCATACATATTCACGAGCTAGGCTTCATATTAGCCGCTTAATAACAAGGCACCGCACTGCTGCCTCAAACGTTCAACGGTTTGGGGTGATTTAGTCTCGGAGTATTGTCTACAGGACATTTAAAAACATACCTAACCTAGCCTTTAAGTTCCATATACCTTTATGTATAGATATTGTCGTAATTTCTCAACAGAATTATAGACATGCGTCATTGGAATTACCATGTAGACTAAGGAATTTCAATGATGCTGAAATTGAAAAGCCTGTCATCGTATCGGAAATACTCCCAGTACACCTTCTCCCCCTTAACAATGAAACTATCCGACATAGAGCTACGATTTACAGCCTCGCATTTAACACCGCGTTATGGAGTGAGCAATTTGGCTCCGCTCAGATGCGACATCATAGGTTTCAGAGCTCCATGTCCGCCTAATGCGTTTGATTGCCGCAGAGAACCCTGATTCATCGCGGCTATTTTGGTTCTGTATGTCTTTGCAATTATTACTGTTTGATGTTTCTGAATGGTTCTGCGTTTGGTTTAGTAAGTGTCTATTTTAAATAGACCGTGGTGATGTTGAGAGTGCGGTAGTGTGTGTTCTGTTGTCTAAGTAGCTGGATCGAATTGTGGTTTGAACTTTAGTAGTGTCATTGGCGAAGGTGAATGTAATTATGTGGTGGTAATGGAATTTGAATTGAGCATTGAGATGTGGATTACTAATGAATGATTTAAAGCTCAATGAATGTTTAGTCATTAGTAAATATCTACAAGCTGTAAACTTTGTTCTTTCTCGGTTTGAAACTGCACTGCACTGAACTCAAGCTGAATTATTCACATTATTTCAGATGTCGTTACTGTGTATCTCAGAGGGAATAAAATAGTCAGCATTTTCTGAGTTCCTTCTTCAAAAATCCCACTTCGTATTACCGGCAGGTATAGCTTCCCACCGTTAATTACTGTACCCTTAAAACAAGATAATCATAGCGATCATAACCCTATTATATTCGGACCCTCGTCGGTAGCGATCGGCCTCTGTCGGGCTACTTCGTGTATAGTCGGGGTTAATTAGCCCGACCCCAGCTCCCACTGGGCTGCTGGTACAATCGAGAACAATTGTTTTGTAGCGATGTGGGATCTCTATTGATTACTTAAAGTTATTTTTGCATTGTTAGCATCTAAACTTGAGATGTCCGTGTGACATAATTTGCAAGTGGAATGTAATAATTAAACTGGAGGTCGACCACAACAACGATGTGAGTGTTTGATTTTCGAAAGAAAACCTTTTTAAATGTTCACTATTTGGAAACTCTTTTCCCGTTATATTAACCATTTTGTCTGATAAGTATTCAAACCAAATACCATTTGCGATTGCCATTGACTGTTGTTGTAAATATGTACTTATGACATACATAATTAAGTTTACCTGCCATTGCTACATGTGTTTTTCCTTTCACCTTTTGTGGTGTATTGTTTTTATTCTGGGTGCATCGTCTTCACATATAATGTTATAATTCATGTATACAAAACATTGTAAAACATTTTAAAAGAGTAACGTTGAAGTTTCTTGCCCATTCTTCTCAACACGAAACTACCTTTTGGAAGGGCGACTAGAATCTATTCTATTTCTTATTCATTTTTGACGTTCAAAAGTGTTTTTGTGCCTATTTGAAATAAATCCTTGAAATGTTTAATTACAGCAAAATCAATATTTTGATTTATCGTTGCCTGTTTGTTGTCCAGCACATCAGGCGACGATAAATCGACAGAGAAAAACTGCTATAACAAGTGCTGAATGCTGTATGTGTGTGTATAGCACTGTTTGGTTTCTTAAAGCCAATGTTAATTACGATTTCAAATGTCATTTCCAGTCGCAGTTGGACGGATATCACTTCTGATTCCTCTTACGCATAATGAGCTCAGGACACATCCTCGAGCACAGAAGCAGATCTCATAACGTTGCGCGGGCGCACCCGTCTCGTTAATTGTGCGCTTCCCGTCATCAGGTTACATTGAATAGGGTTGCTACATTGAGAAAGGATTAAATCTATAGTTTAATGGTCTTTTTTGTTACGCAGCTTCTTGCCTTTCCACGCTCACTGACTCTTATTGACTTGGATTATTAATCATGTAGGTATGGACCTAATTTGTTGAGGGTCATTATGTCTAACCATAAAAAGCAACCAGAATTTCCACCTGAGGTCAGATCGCTAAAAAGAAACATCCTAAAGCGGTGCTGCACTAGAAGTGTTTTGTGGAACCTGTCGGTAGCTTGAACCCGAGCTATCAGTTAAAACTTGAACCAATGTTAAAAAATTGTGAAAAATTTTTGGAACAATTTCCAAAAAAAAATATACTGGCATAAAAAATAGGACAGTTATTTATTTGTATTGTTACAACAGGCCCACATTCTTTATTGTATAGTGCCTCAAATTTTGAATTTTATTATTACGTAAAAAAATTAAGTCTGAATTTTGAAGTACAGTGATTGGTTTACTTAAGTATTAAAATATTGTTCTCTAAATGAGTGAATTCTCATGTTATTTATTATTGCTGTCTTAGAGCAAAATTGTCAGCCCTGCTAGTTCCAGGCTCGGTCCGAGCATAGCTGCTCACGCGCCGGCCGGCACGACGGATAATTATGCCGCGCAGTTTGATCTCGCGCATTTGCCATCCCACGGACAGTTAGAACGTTCTAAGAAATCAATTCCGCTTAAATTAAAAACATTCATCTGAATTAAAATGTAGTCTAAACGTCTTCGGTAATTTGTTTTTTCCGGATCGAGGAATTTATTAATTTTGTCAGGAATTAAAGTTTAAACTAACTACCACTCTACAATCTAACGCTAGACTTCTAGAACCTTAAAGCAATTACCTGAAAATTCTTTATTTATAACATCTGCAAAGTTACGATTATCCTCAAAGATTGGAGTAAATAAAGGGAGTATTATTGCCACAACATTAGTCTTCATTATTATTATGTAACACGGGTATCCTTTCCAAGATACCAATTAACTAACTAATAAACGGAAGATAAACAATAAGATTTATAAAAGATATTTCTTATAATAAGTGCGACAATTCTACAATATCGCAAATATTATATACAGCCATATTACATTTCCAACAACTCATATTGGATTGGATTCAATATACGTCGTTCGTCGAAAATGTAATCAAAGATTAAACGGAAAAATCGACTGGTACAACGATATATCGTACTTTGTCTTTCTTAGAAAAATGGTATAGAAAATAACATATCACGCTTGTATTGTGCGAAGAGATATGTAGTAGAGTGTTCCTACCGATAGTACCTATACCCATAATTTTTAGAGTTATGTGGAAGTCCATGGTAGGTATGTTTTTTTTAATAATAGCTACAAAATGTATGTTATGAGGAGACTCAAGCAGTGATAGCCTAGTGGTGTGACCGACGTACTGTCAATTCTTAGGTCTCGAGTTCGAACCCAAGCCACGCACCTCTGATTTTTTGGATACGTGTGCGTATTGTATAATTATCACTTGCTTTAAAAAACGGTGAAGGAAAACATCGTGAAGAAACCAGCATATCTGAGAGATATTTCTCAGCATGTGACGCTAAGTCAGAGGCCCATGGACAGCATAAAAACTCCGACACCAGGTTAGTTACTAACCTAGTATACACCTAGTATTTATGAAATCATCTCACCACAATGTTATTATTTATATTTAAAAAAAACTACGAAATCCAAATGTCCAAATGTCGAAACGGATTAATAATTCACTCAAAAAATTAACTTCTTCCATTAAATTCAAAACGGCTACTAATTCTTCTAAACAGTTAAGATTAATACTAACATCAAAATGCAACGTTGTTCTAAACATTAAAGCTACTAATCCTCTGCAAGATGTATTCTAACATCGGATATATCGCGATTCTGTGAAGTTTTATTTTTTAATCGGCAACGACATGGCTCGTCGACAGCTAACGCTGTGTTCGTCGCTGAATAATGACTTTACAGGAATTTTAGACGGCACGGTTAAGTCCATTCGATGTGACGTATGTAGGACGTGGTGGAGTGAAAGCTATGCTATGCGTAAGATATTTATCTCATTCTTGTACTCATTTTAAAATTCCTTGTTGAATGTGACAAATTTTATCAGGTTTGTCGGAAGTTATAGTTTTTATTTCTGTGAATTGAGTAAATTGGAACGTATCGTTTATTATTATTGGGTTTATTTTGTGGGCGAGAGGTCAACGTGCCGCCGTAAATTATGTGTCAGAAAAATATTTTATACAGAAAAATGTATTAGTATTTTTTTATTTCAGTAGACAATTCATAGATAAAATAAAAATGATACCGATTCAAACTCTTTACTCTTGTAAAATAGTTCACCCAGAAATAGATATATGTAGTAGGTACCCATTCAAACAGTTTAGCTTTACCTAACAATCTAAGTCATTATACTTTTATAGACCAAGCCTTCGATTTAAATTAAAAACTTTGAATGGTAAAAATACTTCAGCTATAGCCTGGCTCCCTGTGCACATAATCCGAGCCGCAGTTATTTTCAATCACAATTTGTCAGTTCGATCGGCGCCAACAGCTTTCCGTGTATCAACATCAACATTTCCACGTAGTGTATAAATTGGCCGACTTCTAATGAAAGTGAAACTTTCATAACATCGGATTGGAACAGTTTTTAACGTTATTTTTATGTGTTGAAGATAGATTAGTGAGTAGTCTGTGTGTTGGTTCATTAGGTAGATGTTTGTTTATTAAAGTTGGGTCACTTTGTTTTTAGTTTCGTTTTCCGAGATTTGGATTTAGGGATTTAGGTATCTGTTAGCAAAATATTTGATTGTTTATTTTTCTAACTCAAGACATTTTTTGTTTGCTGCTTTTATTTATAAAATTCAAGCTGACTCGCCAGACGTTGTCGTGTCCAAAAAAATATTCATTCAGAAATTCCATAGAAAAGTTTTTCAGTAGGTAACTTTTCAATTTTTTCTTTCCCGAATAAGGTTATACACCTTATTAACCTATAGACTATAACGAACATAATATACGTATGTATGTATAATTATGTACTTAGTTAGGAGGAAGGAAATTGTTTTATTTTTAACTGTAAGTATCATGGTTATCGAATTCACAGATGCGAAAACTTACTCAGTCTGAATAATCGTTTTTCTACCATAGCTTTCTATCCACCTCTGTAAAACCACCCTTATGATATGACGTAATACTGACCATTTCGAAGTTCGTGTTACAAAGTTTATAGCGTGATTTATTACTCAAATATCAACTTTAAAAATTCAGGAATATGGTTTTAAATTGCTTTGATGACGTCCGAACGAGCGGTGATACTTTAATAAATGATAATTTGAATAGCTCTTTATAAATTAATATTGGGATGTATCCAACGGAAATTGTGCGATTATATCGTTTTTATGCGAAATTGCGGTTTTATAGCGTTCATAGATGTTTTAATGTATTTAGTAAAAAGAAGATTTTTTTATTTTTGTTGCTAAAAATAAAAAAAAGTATTTTAGCTCCAATATAGCTAGCGAAATGTAAGTCGTACGTAATGGTACATACCTACTCACACATAAGTAGACACACCGCTGCACAATCCTTCGGGGTAACAAGGCGTGATGTTGCGTAACGTGTTATCTTTGCTTCTGTGGAAAATTATATTAAATAGTTTTCCTCTCTAGCTTTTAATAATTTTCAACACAGACACATTCATACACACGCAAGCTCGTGCTTTACCTTGTGATTACAACGAATATAACGGTGAGTTCGTACACACGGATCTGAAAAAGCACCTTCTTTTTCAGATGATAAGCCTCTATGGTTAATATCTTCAAAATTGTTGCCACTTGATTTGTACAAAACTTTTCAAGGACTGAAAAAAGAATCAAGAAAACTAACAGTGTTTTGAACTTATTGTTCCAAAGTAAAATAATAATTCACAAGTCGCCAACCAATCGAGCAATTCACACAATATCGCAAGCCTCAACTCAGAACAAAAAGAATCTCGACACCCAATTCATTATTTGAAAGTCCCTTGTCATTAAGGGCCCCTAAATTGCGGGGGCCTCTCTTGCCGCGGGGCCCGGGGTGATGGCGGATAGATAACGCACGTGCGCTACACACCGCAGTCAGGGGCCCTTCCAAAGTGATGAGTAGGCATTCTGATGGACAAATTTATTTTAGCCATTGATTTATTGGTTGACAGTATTTTTTATAGCCTCGTCATTTTTTTGCGGTCCGGTATTTTGTTGGCGTAAAATGTTTGAACTTCCCGTTTGACCTTCCAATAGGGGTGTTATTGAGGAAAAACTTTCATTCTTCAGTCTGTAGAGTGGGTTAGCTGTAAAATATCACTTCTCTTATGAGTGAGGGAGTGACTCTATGATTTTTCGCTTTCATATCTGATTAACCTATTTAGACGTTCCAGGAATTATCTGAAAACTGCAAATTAATTTCTTTCTTCTCGTATTATTTACCTTTGATTTTAGTTATTTTAATCTTGTCTCAGCGTACCTACCAGCATATCTAGCAAATACTGACAAAGTTTTCCCTGCACCTCCCCTATGTGAATCCAGCCCAATGTCTGTCCATTTACAACGGAACTGTTCAATACTTTTCTAGATCGAATCTTCAACCTCCTTTGCAAATGACAGTTCTTACAATTTAACAATAAAAACCTACTTATTATCAAAATACCCGTAGATAGCCTCGCACGCAATGTGCGCTATGTCACACGGAGGGCCCCATGGGGACGTAGAGGGTTGAAGGGGGTCGTCAACATTTTTGTGCAAGGGTGGATGGCGTAGTAATGAAGTGTTATTGTTAATTATATCAGGGTTAGCTCCGAACCGCGCTAATTGGGTTAGAGGGCGCTACAGTAACTGTTGTTGTTTTAAACTGTGGATTATTGTGCAGGTGTTATTGATAAGGATTTACTTGATGACCAAAGTCTATATCGGAGTCAGCTGACGATGGCTTTGTAACTACTGCAAGCCCAGATATCTACAGAGGCGGTCTTAATGCTGTAGGCATTTTCTACCAGTCAACCTTTGGAAGATGCAGAGATAAACAGCTTTAGGTGGTGAAATATGGTTATTTTAGGAAATTTTAGGTAGTAAATTATGTTCATGAAAGCTTGGCTATCTCAACGCTTAGTGAGTTTTCCTTTAATATGAATGAATGATCCAGTCCAGGTCTATGATAGGTACCCTTACCATAATAAGCCTTATGCCATTATTTTGTTAATCCAGATACCAGGCCGCTATCTTTCAGATCAAGTGCAATAATGCCTGCAAGTGTCACACTTAGCCCTTTTTGGGAATCGAACATGAGACCTCTCAGCAGTCACCCTTACGACCACAGCCTACTGAAGCAGCCTGTGATGACCAATATGATGATGATCATCGTTGATCTATTAACATGAAAGTCAATACTCATTGCATTACGAAATTACTATGTGGATGACACCTAACGCCACAGATAGATTGATATGTAATCGCGTAATCACATCAACGCGCTTAGCTTAGTGATAACGTTATGTAGGTGACCGCAAGCTGTGATTGACTTCGGTCACCTTTGTACATACCGATGGTGTTAACATACATGCATTCATAGTGCGGTGACGATTATGTGATCTGCGAATGTATATGTGTCGCGTGTGTTGGAATGTAGAGTATAATATATAGGTTTAGGGGAGCTTTTACTGTATGTAGCGATTTGATATAACTTGTAATGTTTCGTGGATTAAATAGAGTGCTATAATTAATCTGTGTCACTGATTTTGGTATCATTATGCTTGGCAATGGGATTGGTCATGATCAGAATTGTTTTTCGCAGGTGTTTTGTTTTTGGAAGATCATCATGATAACATAAGCTGATCAGAATCTATAATTTAATATTTAGAAGATACGGATGATAAGGAATGAGGAGGATTATTACCTACTTAATTTGCCCGTCGTTCATAGAAACTTCACGAAAATTAATTATTTTTAAAAGCTTTTTCAGCAAGTTCTAGCGCCATTATTTTTATATTAAAGCTCCACGTGTTTTACAAATTACTTTTTATACATTTTCATAAACTTCAGAATAGTTTTCCGGTAAATATATAAAATTTGTACCTATACCTATATACATTTGCGATTTTTGTTACTGCACAGTAATAAAACTAAAACGCTATAAAGCTCTAAACATAACTCGCAGTAGAGCTTCAGATCCGCACCACAATCCATTAAAACCCACGTAATTCGCTACAGTAGCACAATTAAAAATGTGTGCTCCGCGCGCTCCTAATTGTCTCGCCGCCGAAAACTCCACAGATTTATGCGCTCGCGGACATGGCTGCCGCTTGTTTTTGAATTGTTCTTTTTAAAGGTATGTCGCGGTATTAGGGGAAACATGGAGGGTTTATTTGGAGAAAACCTGGGTGAGAATTAAGTAATGAACAAAAATGACCTCAATTAAGTAAATTATTTCAGAGCAACGAAATGAAAGTTGAATGTTGCGGGTAGCCATAAAAAATCGGGTTATTGTAAACTCGCCATAATGAACATTTGCCACAAGTAAAAATTAAAGTAAACTCGCCACAGTCTTATCTGTCTCACGAAAACTTGCCACCGCTTTAAAGGTACCGATAGCAAACGAAGTAGTAGTGTTTAATGGCCATGGCCACATGGCCCATGGATCATATTTTTTTATACAGTTTTCTTCTTTTTCTTTATTCGGAAACTACATTACTTTTACTAAATCAGCTGAAAATAAAATAAAGACGGTTTGGAAAATTATCAATAATGAAACGAACAGAAACAAAAGGCATAGCTCTGATTACATTCTGGAGACGTCATGTGGTCCCATTTGTGATAGCAAAGAAGTTGCTCAAGAATTTGTAAATTTCTTTACCAGTATTCCACTAAAAACTACTGAAACCTTAAATTCATCGCCTTCCCTCTCTTTTGATTTACTAAAGGCGAACGTTTCAGCCTGCTTAATTGAATTCAACTTTAAGCATATTAACCCCATAACAGTAATTAAAACTTTTAAACAAATCAAAATAAAATTAACCGAAGATCTTTGGGGAATGTCTACTAAAGTCTGCACCTCGATCATTGAGACAATAGCACCTTACTTAGCCTTAATATTTAATTTATGTGTGGATCAAGGCATCTTCCCGGATTTAATGAAATACAGCAAGGTAATACCACTTTTCAAATCCGGGGACAATAAAGATACCAATAATTATAGACCCGTATCCGTGCTGCCGGTTTTCAGCAAGATCTTTGAAAAGATAATGCTTAACCAAATGCTTAATCATTTTTACACTAATAAAATCCTTAACGATCAACAGTATGGTTTCACCAAAGGACGTTGTACAACTGACGCCGGTGTGACCTTATTAAAACACATTTTCAATGCGTGGGAAGAGGCTCAAGATGCCATAGGAATCTTTTGTGACCTCTCCAAGGCATTTGATTGCGTTGATCACGAAACCTTGCTGTTGAAGCTAGAGCATTACGGACTTGGAAAACTTGCGCTTAGTTTAGTAAAATCTTATTTAAATGACAGACAACAGCAAGTTCAAATAAAAGGTGTCAATTCACTCGGTTTAAAAGTAAAAATGGGTGTGCCACAAGGTTCAATATTGGGTCCTTTCCTCTTTTTAGTATATATTAATGATCTTCTCCATTTATTAAAAAAACAACCGCAAATGGTGTTATTTGCTGACGACACTTCTTTAATTTTTAAGATAGATATATAGACGTGCTAAAAATTTTGACGACGTAAATAACGCCCTACTGCAGGTCCAGAATTGGTTCACTGTAAATAATTTAGTATTAAATGGAAAAAAAACTAAGTGCATTAGATTTTCTTTACCAAATGTAAAAAGTAGTGATTGTGAGATAGTATTGAATCAAGAGAAACTAGAATTTGTCGATAAAACTGTTTTCCTAGGGATCACGCTCGACTCAAGGCTACAATGGGGTCCTCATTTAACATCTCTTGCAGGACGGCTAAGTTCTGCAGCATATGCTGTCAGAAAGATCCGTCAATATACTGATGTAGATACCGCGAGACTGGTCTATTTTAGCTATTTTCATAGTATTATGTCTTACGGTATTTTACTTTGGGGACGTGCTGCAGACATCGAGTCTATTTTTATTCTGCAGAAAAGAGCTATCAGAGCCATTTATAATCTTCGTAGGCGCGATTCTCTAAGGGAACGGTTTAAGCTTATTAACATCATGACTGTACCTTGTCAATATATCTATGAAAACATCATGTATGCAAGGAAAAATCTACATCTTTTTAGTAAAAGAGGTGAAAGACACAATTATTTCACTAGAAATAGGGACCAATTAGTTCAACCAGGTTTCAGGCTGGCTAAAGTAGATTCATCTTTCATGGGGTACTGTTTAAAATGTTACAATAAAATACCTCCCAACATTCTTGAACTTAATGAAACAAAATTTAAATCCTGTATAAAACGCACACTGTGCAGCCAAGCATATTATACATTGGGAGATTACATCGCTGATAAAAACGCTTGGGTCAATGCTATTCCTGCTCCACAAGGGCGTATCACCTAATTCATTAGACTTCTTAAAAATCTGTTGGAGCTGCGGAAGATCAACAACAATAAAAACTATATTTGCATTGTATAAATTCAATTTCTTAATATTGTATAATTGCTTAGCACATATGTGAGTACTATGTACCTAATATAAAGTGACCATTTACTGGGTACGTCTTTCATTGACTTGAATGTGCTTTGGCGGCTGAGAGTATGTCATGCTCACTTTAATGTCTCGCTGATGGTGGCGTGTGTGTTGGATCATTTAGCTCCCTTCAAAATGGTTGAGCTGAATGGTGCTAATCCATGCGTCATGTTCGTGAACGGGCGCTGTCGGTAGAGACTGGTCATCTCTTAGCGGCCATGGCTTGTTTTAATTTAACTTTTGAACTTTTTTTTTTTACATTATTTTATATCAGATGCTTTCACCGTTCTGCATCGTTCTCACATGTATAATAATAATAATATGATCTATGTAACCAATATTTTGTAACCATATTTTGTTTAAAAGAGTGTCCATGGAGTTTCTTGCCCGTTCTTCTCCATAGGTACCTACTGCTTTGGAATGGGCAACTAGCTTCATCTCTCTGACTGACCGACACCTTGACAATTCAAAAGTGCCTGTAATTGGTTTATTTGAAATAAATACTTTGAGTTTGAGTTTGAGTTTAAACAATAATGTTGAACGAATATCGTTTTCCTGTCGGTACATCCAAAACAAGTTTGACCTACCTATGACGAGTTTACTATACCTGTTGTGAATTATTTTGTCACTGTGACAAGTTTACTATAATTTTTACTTGTGGCAAATTTTCATTATGGCGAGTTTACAATAACCCAAAAAATCTACTAAATAAGAGCTACATGCATCATGTAACATTTAATTTGCTGATACGGGGAATAAATGTGTTAAGTATGGGTAACTTACTATAATTAATACGTGCACGACTGTACAAATCAATCTACATTAAGTGTCTTTTAATCTCTCCATAAACCCAGAAAACAAAATACCAATCCACCAAAGACTAAAATAAAAAAGCCACGAGAAAACAGACAGTCAAACACTATAATGCCTACACGTAGTCTAAACAACCGCCAATTAAGCCCACTTAGAATATAATTTAATACTCGCACTCGAACAAGGCAGCCAGGTAGGTAGTAGGTACAGTCGCGATCAATTAAGGCGCGTGTCCGGGCATTTTTATGCTAATATCTCCGCCGGTGGTCCCGAGCCGGCCGGCGTCCGGGGTACGACAAGTACAGAAGATAGAAGGATATGTGCATTGAGTATTAATGGTTTGTGCCTACGGAGATGGTGAAAGGGAACGTGATCGATTAGGCAGGTCATAGACAGCCCTACCATGGGAGCTGCGACTGAGGGCAGGTGAAGCATTGATAATTTGCATAAAGGGTAAGTATACCGCGTCAATTAGGAGTGACCAATGGCAAAATTCGAGAAAATGTGTTCATTTTAGTGCGACTAAAACAAATCTAACTCACAGTTAAACATCGCATCTTCTAACATATTTTTTTAAACAAATGAAAATTATACTATATGCACATGAATCCGTAAAATAAGAGGTGCGTAGCTTGGGTTAGAACTCGAAACCTATGACAACCGACGCGGCGACGGTCACACCACTAGGCTATCACTGCTATATATTGCTGAACCTAAATCCGCAAGAGTAATCGCATCTCTTCAGAATAATTTCATGCCTGCATGATGTTAGGTTTCTTTTTATAGACCATCTTCACAGTATCAACTATGATAATTTCTTGTATTTTGATTTTGGACCAAACTTCTCAATTCAGGATACTCAACTCTATTCAATGCCCATACAAAATATCCTTTGATCTCTTAAATCTATAAATTTTGGCGAAATCAAAAATAATCACACTTTAAATGTAAAAAAAACCGGCCAAGTGCGAGTCAGACTCGCGCACCGAGGGTTCCGTACAAAATTATTAAAAAAAATATACTATGTGATGTAACTAAAAATTTAAGATTTTCGGAATTTTTCCTATATGTGTACTTTATAACGTTGCTTCATGCCAAATTTCAAGATTCCAGGTCGTCTGGAAGTATCCTTTAGGTTTTGATTCCCTTGCGAGTAGTTGCGAGTTTCAAAATATGCGGCTTTAATTGCTGTATCTTTTGATTGCGTTGACGTAGAAGTTTGATTTTGTTACAGCTTAAAGATATTATAGACTTGAGTATTTGTTAAGAATTTCAATATAATACCACTACGCGTTCATGAGTAAAGGGGTAATAAGTTTAAAATTATTAAAAATATTTTTATTATATGATGTAACTAAAAATTTATGCTTTTCGCAATTTTTCCTTTATCTGTGTTATAAGACGTTGCTTCGTACCAAATTTCAAGATTCTGAGTTCACGGGAAGTACCCTGTAGGTTTTGATTCCCTTGCGAGTGTCGAAAATTTGCGGCATAAACGGGAGTATCTTTTGATCGCGTTGACTTAGAAGTTTGATTTTTTCACAGCTCCAAGAGACCATAGACTTGAGTATTTGATATGAATTTCAGCTTGATACCTCCACGCGTTCCTGAGAAAAAAGGTCTTGACAGACAGACAGACAGACAGACAGACGGACAACAAAGTGATCCTATAAGGGTTCCGTTTTTACCTTTTGAGGTACGGAACCCTAAAAAGACTGCAGATCTGTGGGGTAATTCTGTAGAAGTGGCTAAGTCTGTTATTGACATTGTAGCACCTAATTTTAGCTCTTATTTTTAATAATTGTATCGACTGTGGGGAGTTTCCTGACCTAATGAAACATAGTAAAGTAACACCTTTGTTTAAATCAGGTAGTACATCAGACCCCACTAACTATAGACCTATTTCAGTACTACCTATCTTCAGTAAAATATTTGAGAAATTAATTCTAAAGCAATTACAAAGATTTTTTAACAAACATAAATTATTACATACCAAACAGTTCGGGTTTACAAGGGGTCGTTCAACTACCGATGCCGTTGTTGAACTTTTAGAACATATTTTCAATGCATGGGAAGATAAATGCGACGCCTTGGGTATTTTTTGTGATTTGTCTAAGGCCTTCGATTGCGTTCTTCATGAAACATTAATCAGGAAACTCCGCCATTACGGAATCCGAAGCACCGCTCTGAATCTTCTTACTTCGTACTTGAGTAATAGAATTCAGAGCGTTGACGTTAATGGAAAAAGATCTCCCGGATCTATAGTAACAATCGGAGTCCCACAGGGCTCGATTCTTGGCCCTTTTTTGTTTCTTATTTATATTAACGATTTGCCTTACCTCATAAAAAATAGTCATGATATAGTGTTATTTGCAGATGACACTTCACTTTTGTTTAAACTTAAACGTCAGCAGCTGGTTACTGACGATGTAAATAGCGCGATCGCAACGGTTGTTCATTGGTTTAATGTTAATAACTTACTTCTTAATGAAAAAATAACCAAATGTATTAAGTTTACGCTACCCCACGTTAGACAGGTGAAAACCAAAGTGTTGATAAAGGGCGAAGAATTGAATCCTGAAGATACCACAGTATTCTTGGGCTTAACTTTGGATGCTAAGCTTCAGTGGGGCCCACATATAGATAAATTGTCAAAAAAACTAAGCTCCGCAGCATACGCCGTTAGAAAAATTCGTTCTTTAACTGACACAGAGACAGCCCGCTTAGTGTACTTTAGCTATTTTCATAGTGTAATGTCGTACGGTATTTTGTTGTGGGGAAATGCCGCCGATATTCAGACTATCTTTGTTTTGCAGAAAAGAGCTGTTCGATCAATTTATAAATTAAGTCCGAGACACTCTCTCAGAGAGAAATTTAAAGAAATAAATGTAATGACTGTACCTTCACAGTTTATTTTTGAAAATCTTTTGTATGCCCATAAAAATATAAAATTGTTTAAAAAATATAGTGATACCCATGATAAGAATACTACGTAGGAACAAACACAAATTTGTTGTACCCACTACAAGGCTCAAAAAAATAGGAGGCTCGTTCAGATGTCAATGTATACGCTTTTATAATAAACTTCCAAGTCACGTTCAAGATCTAAGCCTTAATAAATTCAAATCGTTCGTTAAACGCAAGTTGTGCCAGAATGCTTATTATACTGTCAAAGACTTTATTGAAGACAAAAGGGCTTGGGATTGAGCTGCTCCAATTGTTTACATATTGAATATTCTTTCTCTTCTTTTTTATATCCTAAACTAGTTGATTAGCATCTGAGATTACTCCTGGAGCTGCTGAAGATTCACAAAAACTTTTTGCATTATATAACTTCAACCTCTTAGCAATGTATAATTCCATAGCACGTTTGTGAGTACTATGTACCTACTATAAAGCTACCATTTACTGAGTACGTCTTACATTGACCTGAATGTGCCCTGGCGGCTGAGAGCATGTCATGCTCCCTGTAATGTCTCACTGATGGTGATGCGTATGTTGGATCATTTAGCTCCTATCAAAATGGTTGAGCTGAATGGTGCTAATCCATGTGTCATGTTCATGAACGAGCGCCGTCAGTAGGGACTGGTCACCTCTTAGCTGCCACGGCTGTTTAAAATTAAAATAATTTTGAATTGTTTTTTTAAAACTTGTAATTATGGACGCTTTTATTAAGTTCTGCATCGTTCTCACGTGTAATTTCAACATGAATGATGTAACACAGTTTTTGTAAACAAATTTTGATTTAAAAGAGTGTCCATGGAGTTTCTTGCCCGTTCTTCTCCATAGGTACCTACTGCTTTGGAATGGGCAACTAGCTTCATCTTTCTGACTGACCGACCCCTTGACAATTCAAAAGTGCCTGTAATTGGTTTATTTGAAATAAATGCTTTGAGTTTGAGTTTGAGTTTGAATCACAAGTTATGTGAAGAAACAGAACTTGGAACTATTTTACATACAGAACATAACAGATAGGATTTCTGATTTCCTTTCTTCCTTAAGGTTGTTAATTGTCTCATCCGTCTTATTTTATTAATTAGTTTATGGTCCTCCGCCATCCGGCTTTGGATACAATATACAATCCCTCGTCATTGATTAAGAAACATCTATTAGATTATTATCTGCTATCGATATTAGGAAGATATCTCGATTTTATTGAACGACTATCGATGAAGCTCTTAGCAAAGTGATCGTTTAAATATTAATAGACCCGTTGGTTTGGTTTCAGATAATATTGTGTTGATAACGAAGCTCTTTATACATAATTAATATGAGTTTGTTTCTATAACTTTAAAATTAATTGCTTTAATTTTGCGTTAAGATTTAAGCAGCATTAAAAAAAAAATAAGAACTTATAATTAAATGGGTATCATTTCGGTCGTCCGTTTGAATATCAATGAGAATACTGCGCTCAAACATGATTAAAGTGCTCTACCAAACCTCCTGTAGACAGACACGACCTCTTGGTTATGTGTCAGTCAGGTCTTCCTGACAGACACATTATAACCAAGAGGAGGAAAAAAAGAAAAAAAATCCTAATCCATTACTTCATGTGTTCGAAATATTCGTCCCCACTACAATTTAAAAAACGCAATGAATGTTGTCGAATTGTCAAAATAAAGGACTTGCAATGCAATTACTAGTGTAGCTCTCAGGTCTCGCTGTTGCCAGCAGGAAGGGTAGCGTTTTTCTTTGTGCTAATAACAACTTAGTTACTGCGATCACCGATGCTTTTGTTATCATTGGAAGAGACCCTTGTTAGAGTTGAATTCATAAACAGCTCCCTGTTCGCGTAACACACTTTCAATCGCAATCCAATATATTGCTTCACGTTTGAAAAATTCGTCAGCAACAACGATGATTGGCTTAACTCTCGAAATTATAGGTATTGTGATCGATTGCCAAATGATTGGCTTAACTCTCGAAATTATAGGTATTGTGATCGATTGCCATTTTATATTATAGTAGCAGCAGCGTTGGCATATTTATTTGGAAAATAACTAACGTAAACTTGACATCAAAATCAATTTTCTTATATTCCTACGCCTTTTATTTCCCATTTAACAACAAACACCAAACAATATAAACACCTCCCATTTCAGCAGCATCCACTTAAGAGTAAGTCCTTTATCTACAGCATCTTATCTGCATAAGGCCGGTGCTCACGAGTGACCATTCCCGATTAGGGTTACCTAATTAGCACCTCGGAGATTGCCCGCGAGTTATTTTAAGGGCCGGTAAATGCGACTTTCTCGTCGCGTGGGCGAATTGTTTTATTTTAGAGGTATTTATAATGAGAATGAATTGTAATTGCCGTTTAAAACGTTTAAAGGAATGTTGTTTTTAGTTTAGAAACTGTTCTCGGATTGTCAGTTATGATATGAAGCGAAAATTGTTTATTTGTGTTTTATAGCGTAGAGTTCAGAAAAAGATAACAGTTTTCTTGTAGTGTGACTGGTGACTCATTGAATCTCTAGCTGAAATAATTTAGCGAAGCGGAAACACAAGTTATAAAAAAATTAAATTAATTAATTACTTCCTCAAAGAAAACAGATTTCGTTAAACGAAAACACATTTATAAATGCTTTTAAAATTACTGGCTCATTACCGACAAAATAAACCATCCTCCAATAACCACATGTCATAAATGAAAATGTCATCTGTCACAAATAAACGACGCATAGTGCACACTCACCGCAACACTCGTCTATAATGATAACTTCGCCTGTCATCAGATTAGTATAGAAAATCATTTGTTTCAAACTTTTCTCAAGCCCCGCCCGTTTGAAAGTTTGCCAAATTGTTCTGTTCCACCAATGGGAGGAGAGAACGGTAGGCCCAGTTTCCGTCGGCCAATGAACGCCGAGCGCGGGCTGCGTTGGCGCAGGTTTTCGTTTTGCAATTCAATGAGTTGTCTAATTGATGTTTTGTTTGGCATTGATTCGGGCCATTGATGATATTTGTTAATGAGCGGTAATTATGTGGCTCTTGATGGCTGACGAGAGGATGTGACGGTCATTTGTCAAATGTCTTGTTTCTGGTTAAACTTGTTTCTGTGTCAAGGAATTTTGTGGAATGATATATTTTGGGCTGTATTGGATTTCATGGAACCATAAATTATTTTTATTTGATTGAAGAATTGGTTCGAATTTAATTGCAAACGCTTACTTCGAGGATCGAACAAAGCTTTCACTTCCGCTGTTTCTTCATATCACAATCTCAATACAAAAGTATCTACAGAGTTAAAAAAAAATCTACTAAGTACTAAGTTGTTATAGATTCTAATAAGTTGTTATATATTTATGAGCCACATGATTTTTGAATACTCAATTATGCTAACAAGTCCCACAATATGTATAACCGAGTCACCCACACACAAACAACATTGCATGTTCCTCATCCGAGAGTACAGATCCCTAATAAAATTTATCAAAAACATGTTAGTACAAAGTGGCATTTTATTTAATAGAGTTTAAATATAAATTGGTGGAGTGCCAAGTTTGTGCCACTCGGCAAGTTGGCAAGTCCGACGCGCGACGGTGCCAAAAACTGCGCGGCGCATACACTTGCAGATATTGCGATAGAGGAGTGCTAAACGCGGGGCTACACGGACTGGATGTCGCTGGGAGTTGACGATGGTAGGCGGTGAGCGTGGTTGGGTGGCCAGTAGGTAGTTACATTGTGAATTGAGACAATTGGCTGTCTGATTGCGAGGTCTTTATTAGACAGTTTTTGTTTTCTACGTTTGGACATTGGACATTGAAAGATATTAAAGGGTTACGTACTACTTTCATCCATATTAAAGTCATGAGAAAATCTCTTTTTAATTATTTAAAGATATATTTTGGAAAAGCCCCACTGTGTATAAATCCCAAAACAATAGCAACAACGGAAAATTTCAATATCACTTCGCTCGATTCAAAAACGAACCTCATAAACAATTTACATCCAGCGCGATATTATAACGACGCCATTTAAATACCAGCCATCATTCAGATACATAAACATTCTTGAAATGCCGCCATGACAAGTTAAAAGCTTGCCAGTATTTACTATCGTCTAAATGCGCTATAATTTAGATTTAATTTGGCATATGATCTAGACTGGAAGTGGGACACTCTGTCACTGTCCGGTTGTGACTGAGGAGCTTGTCAAATGTTGGCTGATTCGCTTTGGTCTGACCTTGGACTGGAAGACATGAAACTATATTGTGATTGAGCAGTTAGGGTTATATTGTGATTGAGCAGTTAGGGTTATATTGTGATTGAGCAGTTAGGGTTATATTGTGATTGAGCAGTTAGGGTTATATTGTGATTGAGCAGTTAGGGTTATATTGTGATTGAGCAGTTAGGGTTATATTGTGATTGAGCAGTTAGGGTTATATTGTGATTGAGCAGTTAGGGTTATATTGTGATTGAGCAGTTAGGGTTATATTGTGATTGAGCAGTTAGGGTTATATTGTGATTGAGCAGTTAGGGTTATATTGTGATTGAGCAGTTAGGGTTATATTGTGATTGAGCAGTTAGGGTTATATTGTGATTGAGCAGTTAGGGTTATATTGTGATTGAGCAGTTAGGGTTATATTGTGATTGAGCAGTTAGGGTTATATTGTGATTGAGCAGTTAGGGTTATATTGTGATTGAGCAGTTAGGGTTATATTGTGATTGAGCAGTTAGGGTTATATTGTGATTGAGCAGTTAGGGTTATATTGTGATTGAGCAGTTAGGGTTAGAGTTATCGGTATTTATAAATAACTAGCTGCTCCCGCGCGGTTTCACCCGCTGCTCGGCTCCTTTTGGCCGTAGCGTGATGTAACATAGTCTATAGCCTTCCTCGATAAATGGCCTATCCAACATAAAGAAGAATATTTCAATTCGGACCAATACTTCCAGAGATTAGCGCGTTCAAACAAACAAACTTTTCAGCTTTATATTATTAGTATAGATTGGTATCACCTGCACAAGACCACCGTAGCATAAGGTCAGTTCGCATCCTACGGTAGTATTGCGCAAGAGTGGGTTGTTTATTTAAATGTTAAACGACGATAGCTGCAAAACTGTGGCACACTAACAGCCATTTAAAATTGTAAAAAAAACTTTATATTAAAAAATTGTTATTTGTTATGCAAGGCTGCAAAGTTGATTTTTCGCGCGAGTCCTTGTATTGAAACCTGAGCGTAGCGAAGGTTTCAAAGGTACGAGACGCAGAAAAGCTTTGCTGCCGAGCGCAACACACAATTTTTCACCTCTCTACAGCGAGGAAACTGTTAGCTTCAAGAAAACAGGTGTTATAATATTTATGTCGAGTTTTATTTTTTTCGAGCGTCTCAGATACATTGACTCATGTGAAGATAATAACAGATACTTGGCAATGTATCTTATGAGATACATAGAATATCTCCAAAATTAGATACCCTGTACTTATTTATTTCTATATCCTACTTGTCCTCTAAGGAGAATGAAAGAATAAACAAATTTAATACAAATAACTAACTAATTTAATTTAAATCATATTTATTTTTACCAAGCAGAGGGTTAAAAAAAACATATTATATTAGTATTTATTTTATTAAAAAATTAAACTTAAATTACTACACAATTGGGGATTTGACAGGGTAGTATTTCAAAGGAATAGTCAAATATGACGTCACAGATTTTTTTAATCAAATGGAATACTTATTAACATTCATTCCAATTTGACAATAATATCCTCGCAAAATATTTAATTTCTGTACTGTGATAGAAGTTTTTAAGGTGAGAGTATTATTTCTATGTGATTTAATATTTTATTTTAGACCGTGTCATGCATTTTCAATGAACGGGCAGTATAGAAAATTATTAAATAGAAAGGTTCGAATTTTAAAAACTCTTTCCACGCTAGAGAGCAAAATGCAATTTTGGGCTCAGATTTCGAATGACAAACAGAACCTTTCCGAGCCTGTGAGGTGAAAAAAATATTTTTATGTTGAGTTGACATCATCCTTTATAACCTGTGTAAACCTTCTCGAATGTTGAGTTGCAAATCCGACTTCCAACAACTTACTGCCATCACTAACTATCCGTCTGTCAACAGATTTAAGGTAATTATTTAGTTATTTATTTTTTTATTGATGATCAATTAAGTTAAAGACTAAATCTAGTTAGAAAACATTTAAGTACTCTATAGAAACTCGGATCACCTGTCTATTCATAATTCGGAAAGCAAGCACCATCCAGTTGCTTAACATCGGTGGTCCATAAGCATCGAGATTGCATCCGCACAACATTTGTATCACGGCGCACCTCTCAAGAGGCCGACTTTGATGTCTGCTCAGCTTTGCAGCGCTGCAGCGCTTCAGCTATCATCTCCAGCGCTATCTTGAACTAATATCGAACACTTTGTTCGCTTCAATTGAGGATGTTTAGCACGTGTTAAGGTTTTAGTAACTACTTAGAATTTGTGGAGTGTGGGTACGTGTTCCTCGTGTCGGATTGAACGTTCCAAGTTCATCTTGTGGTAAAACTAATAAGGCGCCAGCTAGCAAGGGTATCTGTGCTGAGACTGAATACCCGGGCAGTCGCAACTTGTTGAAGGGGCGTCCTTAGTTAAGTTGTGATCCCTTACATTAATTAACCCGCCAAAGTAAGCGCTCAACGGTTTTCACAATTATATTTCTGGTCGTTTCGAGTGTATTTTTCTTATGAACGATAGGTAATCACGTGCCTTCAATATAATTATGTAAATATATTTGCTGCATCGCCATCATAGCTGTAATGGCAATACAATTTAATACAAGTATACCTACTAGAACATAATACGTATGTTTAATTGTCAATTTAAACAGACCTCACTTACAAACAATACCATTAACACGGAGTGAACTGCCAATAGTGATGGGGACAAGTGAAATGGCCGCAAGTGATGGGGACAATTGACTGGAATGACTTTATTGTCTCGTTAACTCGCTGGAACATCAATCTGTCATCTGCTGATATTTATGTGACGCGGGGATTTTTATCGCACTTGTTATCTATATGAGTTTTAAAGAGGAATGAAGCTGCTCTATATTTTTTTAAATTTGAATACCTATAAATTATTTGTGACTCGCAGACAGATAGACAGTCGCTCCAACTGGAAGCCGACCCCAACAGTTGTGGCCAGACATGACATGGATTTGCAAAAACTGTTGATTCAGTTGATTCTCCTTATATTGTTTCGAAATAATTAGCTCATTTCATCAAATTAAGCGACTAATTAGTAATGAGTTACTCGTGGAGGACGTTGGTCTGCTCAGTTCTCTAAGTTTTCTCTAAAACCAAATTGTAATTTATGACCCAAAGGAATCTTAATGTCATTATTCTCAAACTTGCCACTGCTAGTGCACTTTCCGAAATCTGATACTCAAAGCCCAGAAAACCGAAAAATCCAAACTCAGTGTAAACCATTCGCAACAAAGCAGAAACCACTATGAACAATCACAAAACCTGGCACTTTAACCTGGACTAACTACACAAATAAACTAGAACCTGTACTCCTGCAGTAGGTATCGTCTAGTTTCAGGAAATGCCTCACAAATCGCCTGAACGCAGCTAACGACTCGATAGTCATGTATTTTTAAACAGACCTAGTCGGCCATGACAGATCAATACCGATCAAACGTGTATAATGAATCGTGCGAACTGTGTTTGTTCTACGAGGGAGGCTTAAGGTTGATGTTCCAGGGTAGCCCGCGAAATTCAAATTTTCTTAAGTTTTTTGCAATTTGCAGGCCAGTGATAGGTTGTATGTTGATGAACATTTGATTCGCGGCTGTAAGACGTATGTAGTTACAGAATTATAATCATCAAAATCATTAATACAACCCTCCGAGCTCATAAAGGTGTAAAAATGACTTTTTACAAGGGGTTTCGCGGGCTGGTTGGAGGATTCACCTTAAGGGCTTAAGGCTTCTAGGTATTGTAATTTCGATTTATAACTTGACTACAAATTTTACTGAAATCTTCAACACATTACAAGCCGGGTTTTTTCTTAGCAGTTTTCTACAACGGGCCGTACCGAAACCAGGCAATTTGTTTCATAATATGGATTATGCTTTAGCGAAAGAATTAGCATTGCCATTCAACGTGGCAATGCTGCCAGTCTTCTGGGCTCGTTTCCGGACGACAGCGATGCGGATGAGTACTTTGATGCCTAAGTGGCCTTTTTATTTTTGTATTTATTTGTATATATAGTTAGTTAGATAGTCATCTTTAGTTAGAATGATACAAGACTATAAATGAAATTGGACAAGGAAAACAAACAGGTCAGATTTTTTTCTTAAAGGAAAAACCGCTTTATCATCGGTTCATCCGTTTGAGAGCTACGATATCACAGACAGACAAACACAACGATACAGGCGCTTATTACTTATAACACCGCTCTGTTTACGTCAGGGGTTAAAAACAATAATAATAGGGCAAATTTTGAGGCACCAAAAACCCTTACACAGAATAAAGCATTAACTGTAGATATATCAAACGTAATGTAATCACTATGCAGGTACTAGACTACAGTACCTACGTATGTAGATAGGCGGGAGATGGATGGACGCATCTACACAGCATCCGGCGCGCTTCCTGAGCCGGAGAATATTGTTACAGAGCTATATCTCACACAACGCATCAATTACCGACTATACTTCATCCTGGGTAGCGAGGTGTCTTAACTAAGGGTGCTTGCATAAAGAAACGGATTCCCGAGAAAGACTTATCGATCGATGCGCGTGATATACTCAGTCTCACGTTAATTTATGCGCTTACACAGTAAAAACATTTCTTTTCAAAGATCAGCAAAGACCTGTGGCGATTTCTTCTGAAAAACCTGCTTTATGCAATTTAAAGCTTTGAATATAATTTCCTCAAAAAGAAGCTTTGTTATACGTTCGGTGGAGGAAAATTCCATTACCCTTTTGTTAGTAACTGCATTTACAGCTCACATTCATAAACTTCTGGAAGTAAACTGGCTACCTTTGTCTTTTATATTGAAACAATGTATAGACAAACACAATAAGTTACTTTGTTTCGTACTACGTCATAGTACTCGTATAAAACGAAGTCGCTTTTTGCGTGTCTGTGTGACCGCGTAGATCTTTCTGGAAGATATATGGATGTAATTAATAAGTACATTAATACATATTTATTGTACACATAAACCTAATGACTGCCCCGTTGGTTTAGTGGTCGCAAGCGCTACTATTGAGCACTCCTGGTTTCAAGGGCTACGGAAGGAACATGGATGGGTTTTAGTCAGTAAGAGTCTGACATTCCCTTCCGCTCCACCCAGAGCAGGAGAAGTCATTAGATGATTTCCCAGCCTCAAAAAAAAGGCAGAATGTTTGGGTTGGTCCGGAGTCTGGATTTGTGCCCGGTTGATGGAAATAGGCTCGCCCCGTATTATATGGGACTTAAACATAACTGGAGTCATGTGGGTGCACTGTAAGTACGCCTCTGCCCAACCCCTTGGGGAATGCAGGCAAGCGATATATTATTAAATAAAAAACCTTGCGTCAATGACCAGGGCACCCAGTATTCTTAATTATAACTTTGTTGTAATAAGTTGGTATTCTCCTTATTACGGCATGACGGAAGCACTCATCCTCCTATCAGTGCCAGGTCCTCACGGTCCTCGCTCCACACACTGCTATAATTGGACGGTATTCACCTGTGACGAGCCGCTTAATGAGATGAAATAACATGGCAGCTAAATGAATTATACGCGGCCTGCCGTACAGCGGAGCCGGAGGACTGGAAGTGGCCCCTCCAGGTCTCTGGGATGTAGCTCCTCTTGACCTGAATGTATTTTTTAAAAGACTGCACATTTATTAAATTGTTTGCCATTTTTACTATATTAAGTAGGAGCACAATCTATAAGAATAAAAATCCACATGTATGACGGTGTATAACTTGAGAACGACTTGTTTGATTTGACAGATTTTTTTTGTTGTATTCGTAACTTGTCAGGTTTGTAAGTTTGGAAAGTCGACAATATATATGATTTTTTTTTTATTACACCCGGGCGAAGCTAGTTTTGTAATCATTTGTCCATGTTAATAGCAGTGCGAGGTTACCGGCTCGTTTATGTTAAATTTTTTCTTAATATTTTGATTTGTGATTTAAATGTCAATTTACGATTTACGGCATAAGTAACATCATCAGAAACTTTTATTAAAAATGTGAAGTCTCCACGCATGTAAATTTTACCACATTCGTAATCAGTATCCGTCCTTTGTCAGTACTTAAGCCTCTGTTCTAAGCTCGATTATTATGAAAAACTTTCAAATTCATATTAAAAATACGTACAAGCAGACATGAATACTATCTTCAATGTAAAAACTGGAATCAAATACACTAACATGTCCAGCCACTCGACCTCTTCGCAAGCTTTTGATCGTTCAAACGGCGCGGAGTAATATCTGCACTTAATTATAAACAGATCGTACTCACACACAAACACACACACACAAAGACCGGTACCCACACAGTGAAAGACGAGCAAGCTTGCGATTTTATGTTATACTGGGTGAAAACGCGGGAATAGTTTTCAGTTCAGGATGAATAGTGTGTCACGCTCTTTATCTAAACTAAATTCAGGCTTTATTGAGCTGTGACATACAGGTAAACAAAAGTTTTTATGAAAGAGTTTTGACTGCTTCTCGATCAGTCGGTGAAACGTCCAAAAGCTCTGGCTCAGAACTTACTTAGTAATAATATAGTTTAATATGTATAGAAGGTACTTGGTATTTGGTACTTAGTAATTCGTTCGAATTACATAAAATACTTTTTTCTTAGCATAAAATAAGCGACAATAAACTCTTCATCTTACAACGGTGTCAAATATTTACAAGATGACTGCAGGAGGCAGCAGAGAAGCTAACTCCTGACTTATTTCTCAAAAAGTTGATGGTTGCACCAAAGCTAAATGTGGGAAAATGGCGTCAGATTGTCGGTTCAATGGGGCAAGTACAGACCGATTATATTATGAATTGGATTGGAATCCCGGGTCGGGCAAAGGGTTTTTCCTGCTGTTTCTAAGCAGCAGTCTGCAATCAGGATTTGTACCTTGTTGATGGCAATAGGCAGTGCAAACATAGTGAAATGGGATGTACTAAAGGTGATATAATGATGTGTTATTTAAGTCAAGACAAGTCTTGGCAATCATAATTATAGTCTTTTGGATGCTCAGGACAGTCCTACACGCCAGTTACAACGTACTGATGGTAATATAGAATACAAATAAACTGGAATCGCGTCAGTCCACCCAACTCTATAAGGCTTTATAATAATTAAAAGTTAATTGACCGTAAAATATGGCCGCGATCCGGAAATATGTGCACAACAGTTTAATTGAATATGTAACAGTTATTTATCAGGCTGTTCATTATAATGCGTTTTCAACTATGGAATATCGATATAATGCCATATTGTTTTCTGTTTCAATGCATTTGGGTTGGTGGACTGTTTGATGTTATGGGAGCCTGATACATGGCGTGATAGTTGGTAGGTTTTCTATTTAATTACATAGCCTAATTAGGTATTAGCCTGTGTGCACTTGTCTTTATGACAATCGTTTGTGTAATTGGATCCTTTGGCATTCAATCAAATAGACTAATTACATTTTCTAACTAAAGTAAGCGTCATGAGAAGCTATAAATTTTGTAAACAAGTGTTCAGGAGTTCACAACATTTGGACCAACAAAAAAAATGAATTTGTTTAAGATTTAATAAATTATTAAGTAACAAATATTAATTAACATATATTATTTAATAATAATTATTCGTCAGATTCAGATGTTTCCATTTCTGTGTGAAACAAACTCGTACGCATTCGAAACTCGAATGACGCGTTTATTTCAAAATGGCGTCCCGATAGTTTACAATCCCTGCGACGGACGCGTTCCGGTACCAAGAAACACAAACGATAGCGCTTTGCGTCGTTAAAATATGATCCGACTAAATTAAATAGGTTGTTACTTTCATATAACCCGTCTAAATTTCATGTCGATTGAAAATGGTCAATTTATTATTATCTCGCAGTATAAAATGTTTACTTAGTAAAAGATGTTTGTTTACATAATTTATAGCTTCTCGTGGCTTGTACTTTAGGCCCTGTGTTTCAACCTACAATGCTCTGTCTTTCACTGCTAACTACCAATCTCACTACCATGATTGCCATCTATCAGTGCTATTCTTTGGGCTAACAACATGCCAGTTGATACAATGCCAATAGCTGGCAACACTGTCATTTAGCGTCAATGCTAACAGCCGTTCAGCTGTCAAGTTTGACAGCTCATCCAGATTATATTGTAAAGGACATTGCTATAGCTGTGTTGACTAGTAATTGTCGTGGTCTCGGTGGAGAATAGGGGCGTTGATCGACTGTGTCTGTGTTATAGGAAGTGACTCACGATCGGTTCCTATATATTGCCGTAACCGTTAATAAGATATAGCAACCGATTAAACCGGTAAGATTAGTCACTTATTGCGGTTTTTGTCTAAGAAAGGTTATCCATTTCTATCACATGACTGCTTCTTCTTTCTTTTTCGTGTGGTTAGTGACTAACTTGGTGTCAGAGTTTACATGACTGCTCAAAAGGAGTTTTCGGCCTACCGTACTTTTCATGCCATGGTCACTAGTCGTCCTGCCTGCTAATAAAACAAACTACGATCACCAAACTGTATCTTAAGTCTGCGCGGTGATTGGTATCATCATCACTTATGATGATAATTAATCACAATAGGCTTCATTCGGACAGTTCAGCCACGTTTATTGCGTTATTTACGTAGGTAAACAGACACATTTTTCAAACATTGAATAAGCAATATATTCTTCAAAACTCTCGGATTATGACTGAAAGTGTGTCACGCGCGAGTTCTGGTGAGTGCAGCAGAAAGCTTGAAACTGAAAGGTGCAGTTGGCAATATAAGTCGATGTACTTACACTTCAACTTTTACATTATCATCCAAATTGACACAAAATTATCCAATAAATTGCTTTTATGCATTTCGTGTAGGTAATAGCTAACTATTAAAACTTTGTGTGTTCAGATTTTTAATGGCTCAATAAATAAGATTAAACATTGAAGTGTAAACCAGCTTTTGTAGCTGACCGTACCTAATGGCTAACGAGTATCATCATTAAAATAATGACGAATTATTCAGAACTTAAAGCTTTACTTATTAAACACCTTACTTTCACACAAAACTAATTATCATCACATTCTAAATTGCATGCCAAAACAAGCCGGCCTGCGTGAAACAAATTAACGCAATCAAATCAATACCTAATTAACGAATCACTAACCACTTACAAACCCATTGGAACGCAAAACGATAATAATTTAATTACCTACTCAAATCGATTTGCTTGTCTAAACCGATTGATCGATAAAATCGATACTGGTTACCGATCCAATCGAGCGGACTCGCTCTCAGTCACGAGTAACGATGCATCGATATCTATTAACTGTTAATGATATAATGTAGATAGGTAAGTATAAACTTTCACTAATTTGATGCCGATTATAGTGTATTAAGAGCTTAACAGAGACGTAACTTTACAATGTTAGGTTCATACTTGCTATCTTGTGTTGTTACTACAATTTCTTTACCTAGTCAGTTTCTTTAACTAGTTTTAAGGGAATTCATACAAATTATCAGCCTATTGTAACGCAAGCTATCCCATCTCACACTTTGATGACCACAACTGTCTATTGAGTATTTACTGGTGATGTTGACGATGTTTTTTCGTCCGTCTTAAATTAACTTAGAAAGGCATGAAAAACGCAACTTAATGCTTAATCTGGTTTATCAACTACGTTCGGAGCAAACTATTCTGCAATCTCATATCAAAAGACTACCACTTAGTTATGAAGGTAACAACACCTTAAGAAAAAGCTACCTTGCAACAAAAGTTACGCAGCTCCTATCCTAACAAATAGTCCCAAAAGAACAAAGGGGGATGAAATAATTGATTGTTCGTCCTCCTGGGGTGAGGGGGGCGGTGGGGGGGGGGGGGGGGAGGGATGACTATCTTCAATGAATAATTGTTCGATTAACGGGGCTTAGTCATTGGCTTCGATCGCCGGCGGCTTAGATAAGCGTAGTGATGGACGGCTAGCTCGATGGATCGGTGTCATTTTAACGATTTTTTTATTGCGGAGACGTTTTTCGGCAGGTTTTCTTTTTATTTAAAAATATTTTCGTTAAGAAGCTTGACCTTTAATTATGTGAAACGGCATTATGAATCTGAGTAACAACTTTGTCAACATTTTTCTGTTTGTTATGACTTCGCGTAAAAGTCAAGTCAAGTCAATCAAGTTTTTCAAGTCACTATAGGAATAAAGGCTTTCACTTTTCGTAAAACTTGGCATTTACTAAATAAATACTTGTCGTGAATTTATGAACCGGCCAATTAAGTAATCACATGTTAATCCCTGCTCTTTGTATCAACAATACAATCACTATGTTAATCGTATTCAGTAAATGTGCTATATCAGTGCAGTGTTATTATTTCTGTCGAGCCATAAATTCATTGGAAATCAGTAATTAAATACTGGGTTTATACTGTTTATTGATTTTATAACGATTTCATATAAATCACCTGTACAATAAAATAAAACTGGCTTTAAGTGGTGCACGCATTTAAGTTTTTATTTTAACAATTTATTTCCATAATTATTTCTTTGTACAATTGCTGATATTTGTAGAAATTTTGAAACATAAAGTAATTATTTTTATTTTTACACAACACTATCGATAAACCGTATCAATAGCCTCCCCCCCCCCTCCACGTATCAAAGAAGCATAAACATCAAAAATATTTAAGAAAATATCGATATATTTGTATCGACAGTGATCCTCCCTTCTTAAACCCGTCACTAATAGGGTCGTGTACAATGATCTCGCGAACACGCCGCTTGAGACACCGTGTGCTGTTGAATGCTCACTGTTTGTGTATTGCTTGCCTTTCCAAAGTAATTGTTTTTCAAACTCAAACTCAAAGCATTTATTTCAAATAAACCAATTACAGGCACTTTTGAATTGTCAAGGGGTCGGTCAGTCAGAAAGATGAAGCTAGTTGCCCATTCCAAAGCAGTAGGTATCTATGGAGAAGAACGGGCAAGAAACGCCATGGACACTCTTTTAAATCAAAATATGTTTACAAAAACTGGGTTACATCACTCATGTTGAAATATACACGTGAGAACGATGCAGAACTTAATAAAAGCGTCCATAATTACAAGATTTTAAAAAACAATTCAAAATTAATTTAAATATTAAAACAGCCGTGGCAGCTAAGAGGTGACCAGCCCCTACTGACGGTGCCCGCTCATGAACATGACGCATGGATTTTACTAATAATTACCAAGGATTTTGTAAATAAATGCAGGTATTTGTGTGAGTAATTAATATAATAAAAAGTACTGACTGAAAAATTATTTAAAGGAATAACTTGGTACGAATCATTTTTCATTATTTAACTTAATGCAAAGTTAAGTCTTATAGTCTAATGAAAATAGATTTCTTGATTATTAACTAGCATAATTTTTGTTTAATTTGATATTCAAGACAAAAATTAAACGAACATTTTTATTTTGTTTTGAAATCGCAGCCCTATCCAAAATCTGCAATAATAGGACTGTGTGTAGTTCACCGGGCTTCACTCCCCCATCCGGTACTTATACTAAAAATACAAACCTCACCCTATTAATCCGTTGACTCTCAGCATTATATCGATATTGTCCCCACTCTAGTCAATTGCCTGCACTAATAGGGTCATATAAAATGATCTTGCGAACAAGACATTTGAGACACCGCGGAATTGATTGCTGCTTCTTTATTATGTGGGTAGTTTGGTTTCATATTTAGGTATAGTGGTGTTAATTTTAGTAAGTGAAAGTAGTTAATTTAAGTTAGTTTTGAGAAGAGTACAAGATTTATAAAGTTTATAGAATAAAATTATATTAAAAGTAATAAATTGCAACGCGCCCTTTTAAAATTTTATCAGTTGTTTTTTTTCCGTTGAAATGTTGATTAATTTAGTAGGAAGTGCCAACAACAAGCACCTAGCCGAGCAACATATTCCAAAACATGACTTAATCAAAACCCTACTCATTCCAGAATACCAAACCGAACACGAAACACAAAACCTCAATACACACCAACCCAAAACAACTGAATCATCGACAAATCCCTCGATACTTGCGCGTCCCTACACGGCTGTCCGGACTAATAGGGTCCTGTGCTCTGATCTCCCGAACAAAGCGACGACGCTCCGCGGTAATATTGATTGTCTGAACTACCGTGAACAGCGGGCCTTATGATAGTGATGTTATTGTGCGGCTAATTGATGGGGCGGCGTACTGCTCGATAGTCGAGAAACGTTCTGTTTGATTAGTACGGATAGGTACTGGGTTTGTGACTTGAGATGTATTGCTGGTAAACGAACCGACATCGGAGATGAGGAAAGTGGCTGTTTATGTAGGTAATGATAGCTCAATTATGCAATCTGTTAAGTATGTATTTTTTCAGACTATTTACATCTTCAGTTATTTTGACCTAAACATTAACAATTACATGTTTATGAATGTTCGCGTCTGTCTGCCCTTTACTACTTTTTCGCAGATAATTAGAGCACATTTAAATTACCCACTTATGAAAGATTTCCAAAATATTAGACCAAAGCAATTCAGCAAAAAAAGCGAACACTATTTTTTACAATCAACCAATCAACTCCATCTTCATTGCTAAGTAAGTGAAAATCTTGAAATTAGTATATCGGACTGATTTGTAATTCATCAGCTTGGATAGTGTAGTGCACCTATTTACTTAATAGGTATGTGTACAGTATCTCGTGCACATCAGCTAGTTAGTCATCTATTAGATAGATACACTACAGATAGGAAGAAACTAAGTTGCCTGTTCATAAAAAGTCATAGCACACGAAGGGGGTCGTCAATTCGTCGCCGTATCACCTTGTTCGTGAGCTTGTCCCGAGTAGGGTTGCCAGGTCTTAAAACAAAAAGCCAGACGGACCAGCTAGTTTAACCTTTAATTTTTTAGTCTCAGTACATATAACACGAAAATTAAAAAGAAAGTAAAACAAGGCAGTTTTACAATAACAGATTTTTAGAAACCGCAATAAAATTAGTTAAAAGACAATGTCCAAATTGGCCCTGTGCAATAAAGAGTATCAGATTAAACGAAAATTAATCGCCTATTTTATTATTTAAGTTGCAAATACTTTTGTATTACGGACTAGCTGTATTCCAAAATGTACTTTTAATAGAATTTAACGCGACTAATAACATTAGATCGCCATCTATGCCTAATGTCATGTCGTGTCAGAAGTGAAATAGGGATGTCCAATCAATTATAATCGATTGATTGAATTATTAATCGATCGATTGTGTTTTCTTTTCTAAAGTGTATTTTTAAAAACCTAATAAGAATACTTTATGTATGCAGTCATACTCCAATTTAAATAGGTAGTAAGAATAATACTATACAGTAATCAAAACTTTTTATTTCTATACAATCATTCAAACATCTAATTCATTTTTTACGACAATTAATACAAAAATAACATTTCTTTTTCGGCGTAAAATAAACCATTGTCATACATACTTGTAATGTTTATATGACAAAGGTGATGTAACAGACAGTTTGAAATAATATAAGACCACAGTAAATCTTAATCGAAAAAATCGATTATTGGTGTGGTGTCGTACTACATCCCTAGTTTTGCTGTGAACGTCACGTCGCGTCGTCCGTTATTATTAATTTGTCACTTTGGCAAAGTTACAGTTCCTGTGCTGTGCTTTTCCTGTGTTCTTTTCTTGTGTTTGGTGTTTTGGTGGTTAAAAATCACTCAGAGCTATGAAAAATCGTAGGTACTTACATTTAATATTTGTTGTTATGGTTAGATTATAACCTCAAAATCTGATAGTTTTTTTGAAATATATCTTTTTTGCAGCTAGTCCGCTATAAATACAAGATCTTTTAAGAATCTACTAATGATAGAGAATACAATACATAATTATCCGATGCTCTTGGCTCCAGGGCCAACAATGTATAGACGCAGAGCAATGTCCTTTAAAAAGCCTAACGAAAACCGGTCCGGGCACCGTCTGATTTGGCCGGACACGTAACCAAATAGCCTGACTGTGTTCGGTTTTATCCGGACGCCTGACAACCCTAGTCCCGAAACGAGGCGATTACGTTACGATTGCGATTAGTATGCGTTGCATTAGGGAGTTTTATACTACGAATACTTCTCGGCTTGAGTTGATACGGTGACGATACCTTTCCGAGACGTGTGCCCTTGAACATATAACACGTGTAAAATGTAAGAAAGTACACAATAAAGTAATATCCTCGTCACATTCCCAATTCGTTGACATTCCCTCGGTTATTGTTTGATATGTGCGCGAGATGTCCTCGTGCCTGTCAAATCCGCCCCTAAGGCTACCCACTGACCCTGTCTCATTGTGTCACTCGGAGGAGCTGAGGAACTTGTTACAATTCCTAAGAACTGTGTTTATTACTCACGTGTCACTAATTAATTAGGAATCGGGTGCTCAGTATTATACAAGTGATTTTTAAATAACTGGTAACCTTTCACAAGATAAGAGTAGGTACTCATGATTATAAACAACTTTCACTATAGAACCAACTACGAAATAAAAAAAAAAAAACATTTGTGTTTCATAATTTTCATTGATTAATTATTGCATTTTTGTATGAAAATGTGTTTCTTTTTCGATATTTCAGAGTTGGTTTCATAGCGAAAATTAGTCACAATAAAAAGGAGTACGAGTACTTTCAATGTTAACAGTGAATTAATAATCACTGTGTATAAATCGGATGGTCTTCTTGTGTGATTACTAAGATTAGGATCGGTTCTTTGTTCAGCAAATACTCTGTGATGGAAATAAGAACAGAACTAACTAACTCTATTATGTATCGAATACTTTACTTCAATATGCACATTCTACGTAAAATGTAGTAGTGTTTTATAGGTATGTCTACTTTTGCTTAGTCCTTCGGGGCATACGACGGGAGACATCATTTTATATTTTGAAAAGTTTGTAAAGAAATTGTTTAAGCTGTCTTTACTCATCCTGCCGGGTATTCCACAAGAGAGTACAGCCGAACCCGCGACCTTAACACCTCATATCCTGCCTACCCCCATTTGACACAAATATCCAATTAGCACGCTCCTTTGACATGTAACACTATCAATCCATCTCGGACCTCTCACCTCTCACTCACCCGTATGGTGTTGTGTATATATCTGTTTCAGTCACGCGTGCTAATGCGCAATCAATAATAATTATCTTCATGTTTGCAAGCAAGTGGATTGCATTGTGACGTTAGGGTGTGGACACAACAGGGACACGGGGGAATTATTTTCGGGTGTTCCTAAAAAATATTTATCTTACTCGTACCTATTTATACTCTTTTGGAACGTTAAGTAGAAGACTATTAGTCAATAGTAAATGGAATTAAAAGGGCTGCATTTTTCTCTGTAGTTAGAACGTATCCTATAAAACCACGTAAAATAAATTGAAGCCAATAAATGGATAGTTTCTATGTTGGTAGCTGTTCTTGCTGCGGTAATTAAGATATTTCAGGTAATTTCGGCTGTAGTCAAATCCAAAATATTATCTGAGATATTATAAACTTAAGTTAATTCCTCATCGGCTCTTAACTAGGTTACTCTATCAAATATGTTTTCACCGCTACCGCGGCACGAGTAGTAAACTACCCGGACAACCATTTAGATTATTCAAGCTCATTATACACACATCCCAACTAAAGGTGTACTGTGTATACAGTTGGAGTCAAATGTCACATGTTACCCGGATTAATTTGCTCGGCAATTACATGGCGCGCCATTGTGCGGCGCGTGTCCGCGTGTCTCTGTGTCTGTGTGCAGACATCACTGTAAATCATACGGCCGCGTTAATCATCTATGGCGTGAGTCGTGATCTGCGGTGGCAGGGGGTGGCGCGGATAGCAGATGCACAAAAATGATGACAAAGCATGTTTTTCCAAAGCTTTTTGATCGGCTCTTCGTAAAGGAGACACGTCAGAGCTCGTTCATACTGTTAAGTATAACAGTAATCATTCGCTCTTCCTAAGGCATTGGTACAGTCTGCCCCAAACAGTAGTAGTATACCTACATAAAATAATTAATTCATTTGTTCTACAATCTTTTTTGTATAATATTTTGTCAATGTGAAGCCACAAATTTGTTTTATACCTGTTATTGGATACTTAATTGTAGCTATACATTACAACATACCTTTCCGTACTTGAAACACAAATTGCGACATTCAAAATGTGTTCTTGTCTATAGTATAATTATACATCTTTTTGTGGCGGATTAGACTATTGCTAGAGGCAACTTTAACTCGGGTTTTGATGTCATAGCCGGAGTTATGGCTTTCTACTGTTTTTCCAAGCAAGAGACTATGCTGTGGAAGTGTTGACTTGTTTTGACTTGAAGGGTGTGGGTTCTACAGGGTGAAGCTAGTAACACGAGACATTAATTGTAACTTTATCAGGCGTGTTAAGGCTGCGGTGTCCACATCGTTTTGATAAAAGTGCGGTCATAGAACTTTGTACATTAATCATCCATATTATAGTCAGTCATTTGTCCACGTTGACAGACACTTAGGAGAATTATTGCGGCATCGAAATCGACATCTCCATATGTGAACTACGCGACACGCTGACGCAAAATCCTGCATCGCGCAAGCAGAGTTTACCGCGCGCCTGGCATAATACAACATCCCGACATCAATAGTAGCCCACCTGACACATCCCGTGTCTGGTCGGAGGATCTCCTTTTTCTGTGGAGGATTAGTGAACTTTACACCCTGTTCCTCATTGTATAGAAAATATGTCATTAATAACAACTAGTAAACTGCTTCTATAATTGGCGCTTACAGTCAAACGCACTGCTTGACCGACTAATGCGAGCCGATCAAACTAATCAGTGGCGGTGCAATGAGCACAATGTGATCGCTGCAAAGTGGGCAAACTGGTCAATGTGGCCGTCATACATACTCTAACGCTCGCAGCTCATTTTGAACTCGCCGTTAAGCTTAGCGTGCATCGGGCCGCACCGCAACGCATTTAAATACAAAAAAGCGCGGTGCGGATCGCCCGCGTACGTTGCGCGTAGGTAGGAAGATTTTTGCAACGCACTGGGGCTCGTCCAAATGTACGTCAGGCTTATTATCATTTAGTAATTTATAAAGACTTTTGAAAACGAATTGTGTCGTGTCGTATAAATACTTATTCGTTAATTTCATAGTCTGGCGTTGCACGATGCAGCTAGATAAATGCAGTGGCTCTCACATAAAACGTTCTATATTTATAAACGAGTAAATTAAATTACTTGATAAATTTTTATTTAATTTTCAAACTAAGTAAATACGAGTGCGTAATTAAACCTCGCGACAAGCTTATCTATCATATAAATTGTGTGATGACGTTACAACTTGATAGTTAAAGTTTTAAAAGAAAAGTGTTTCTATTCTTTTTAGCGCATTTAAATGAAAGCTAGTATTTAAAAAAGTTTATGTGTGAAAAAGTTTAAAATCAATTCATATATTTATTTGTAAGCTTAGTCTCCTTTCTCGGTATTAATTATGAGTATAACACGTGGGAAAGTGAAACAACCTATATTATTACAAAAATCATCGATATTTACAAATACCCTTAGAAAAAATCAGCCAAGTTTCATTCTTACCACCTACCACCACATGCAATACAATAAGGGGTGCTAACGATCACTCACAAGTGCATCTAAGTGGTGTTGTTTTTACGATTATTTTACGAGACAAGTTCACGCCCCGCTCAACTAGGTACTTAGTGTAGTACTACGAGGTACTCAGTTATATATTGTGTACTTAACTCGTTATGGTTTGTGGTCGAATGCAAAAGTACGTATTTCTATGTTATTTTGAGATATCAAACTTTAAAAAAATTATAATAAGTAATTATGTACTTAGTGGTTGTTAGAGGGACCATTATTTTATTAATGTTTGTTTTTGAGATACCTATAGACCAAAAGTGTCAAAAATCCACTTCATATTCACAATCTATTCATTCTAAGTTAATAAGAAAAGAAGAACGAAAGAATGTTTATTTGCGGCAAACGTGACGCAGTAAAAAAAAAAGTAGTCGGAAAATATGCGTCACATCCGCGCAAAACGGCCACTGCTCAGTATAACGCTTCAACCCCATGATACAGAAGAGCACCAGCGCTGACTTTCAGCATTTTCAGTTTTTTTTTATATGAACTTAAATAGAAACGCGGTAATCCTCCTCAATTATCCACGTAGGTACAAATATCGATATCGACAACGTCCCCTCACCAGCAGCTCCCCCGGGCTGAGATCGATTAGCTCGTAATTAACTGTTTGTTAACCGATACACTCGCACACACTAGCACAACTCGTGCTAAGTCCCAAGGCAACTGTCAGAATTAGGGAGCACCTCTGATTATTGTTACAATATCCGGCTCAGTGGAGATAGTTCAAGGGTTCAATTTGCGTTTGTAGGATCTTATAGTTAGTGGGTACCTGTTTATATGAGCTAACTAGTCTAGAAAGGGAATTCATCAATTATCCTTCATATTATTGCAATCTTTAATTCTAAGAACAAAAAAGTGATACTCTACGGTCACATAAAAAGTCAACGTATGAGAGTATTCTTTCCACCAATTAATAAATTCTCTTTTCTTAATTCCAGGTAAAAATTTGGTTCCAAAACAGAAGAACGAAATGGAAGAAGAAAGATAACGTGTCGAACGCCGAAGTAGCGGAGATGAAGCAACAGAACAAGCCAGAAGACAAGAAGGAAACTCCTCAAGAAGACCCGTTAGCCCTAGATATGTCCCGGAAAACATGCAACAAACTACTAAGTGAAAAGTTGAGAAACACAAAAGTGAGCCAAGTTCTACCGAAACCGAGAAAAGTAGAAAAAGGTGTAATTTTAGAAACTATATGTGATTCGAATGATATCGAGAGTCGTATATCGATAACTAAAATAACGAATAAGTTATCGAGTACAGACCTATCGGGGGATGGCAAGGTGTCTGTAAAGAGTTTTAACCCTGAGGAAGTTAAAGAGATGAAGTTTGATAGTCTGAGTAGTGTTGAGATGTAATGTTAACGTTAAGGGCTGCACTTGAGATCAGTGACTGCTTTCTTAGAAACCATTTGGGTAATGAAACTTAATTACGAATTATACACACGCACGGTCTAGTCAATCAATAGCAACTGACAAAGATGATTCGACAGATTGTCAAACTAATGTTACTGCTACAAATGCTGTCATGGGCTGACTGAAATAGATCCTGACTACAGCCAAACACATGACATGCAGAAGTTAGTTTAAAAGTCACTTTTGTCAGCTAGTTTTCGTGGACACTGAGTGTTAAATTCGTGAAAATCAAAATTATCAGGGTCATACAGAGAAAATGGATTTGATAGTAGAGTTGGTGCTGCCGGGTACGAGAGAGAGAGATGACCAAATCAAATGATGATGTTATCGTGTTAATCAAAATCTTTGTGGTGACTGATCTATAAGTCTGAGGGCTCCATCTCATTGTTTCAAACATAAAAGATTGTTTTATATAATTATTGAATAATTTGATATTATTGAACACCGTAGAAGATAATTATTACAAAATTCATTGCTCTATTATTTGAAACTGTTGCGAAAATAATTCTGAGAGTGTTATGAACTTGTAGGTGCTCTACCGTGCACTCAAAACTTGTTTGGACGAAACATAAAGTACAATAATGTTTAGGAGCCCTTTTTGTAAATATTTTTGAGTTTGTGTGGGCTATTAAAGTTTTTGTACAAGCTTACTTTGTGTATGTAGTTTAGATACGAATAACATTTACGTTTCGGTTTGATGTTCGCTAATAACTTAGGAAACTTATAATAATGCCATTTTTTGGACAAATCTCAGAACTATATGTATACGAGTGTTGCCAGATTAGAATAAAAAATAAACACTGTTATTTCAAATAATATAGTGTTTTTAACTTTGTCAGAGCGGGAGCAGTCATTGGATGATTTCCCAGCCTTAAAAAAAAAAAAAAAGTACAAAATATTTTGTGTTCGTATTTTAATTTGGCAGCACTAATTAGTTGTTTTTTAAGCTTTTTTGCAGTTTTTTATACATTGATTGTAATAAACTACGTTATGTGTTTATTGATTTTGTGCAATAATCGTATAGTATTAGATTATAAGTACCTACTTACTTTTGGAAAATTACAAAATAAATAGAGCCGATGTTTCAAATATTTCTATCCGATTTTATATTGATATTGTATTGATATTTATTTTATAAGTATGCCATGCTAATTTTATAAAACAATATCACATATCATTCAGTTGATAAAATAGTACAGAAAACCAATAATAATTGCGTGTTTCTAAGGTTTTCATAACCATACAGACAACTACATAAAATTTTAGAAAACAACACCACATTTTTTATTTGTAAGCTTCAATGAAACAAGTGCGTCATTGTTCGCTGTTGCACTCAACCAATAACAGCAGTTGAAATGATTTTGTAAGCTTGACTTTGACATATCTGCTCTATACAGGGTGTAACCGAAAGGGAATATACATAGAAAACCATATGCTACAGACTACCAAACTGAACAACTTTTATTATGCGACCAACATCAAAATCGCAAAAAAAAACAGCTGTTCTATACATTTTTGGTCACGTGACTCGTCGAAATGTAGGGAACTGCTGATTTATTTTCACGATTTAGCATATCCTTTTGTATGTATACCCTTTCGGTTACACTCTGTATAATAATCTGGGAATTGAACCCAGTCCTTTTCGCTGCCTTTAGCAACCTGCGGGGTAGTAACACACTTATATTGGCAATGCCTTTTATTTAGACGGTTCAATAACATTTATTGTATACGTTGTTATTGAGCAGGCGAATTTGTAAAACATATATCAGTGGATATCAAAATGAAAGTCATTGCGATCGATTGCTTACTACCTCTCTGGTTAGTATTAGCACCAAAATTACAAACCCAGTTTACTACAGGCCAATTAACACAATGTAGGCACCTAACAGTTAGCTGACATATTGTTAAACCCATATTAACTGCTGGCTGACTGAAAAAAAAAACAGTCGGTTGAAACAATGTCAGTTAAGGCTGACGCACATTTGATCGGTTTGCACCGAAACGCAAAAATCTTCCTTAAACCTTTTCGTTTATTGTATGAATGATCGCACATAACAGGCGAGCCGCAATGCGCCGTTTCCGTATTGAAATGCGATGCGTTGCGGCTGGATGCGGGGTAATGTGCGCTTACCTTTACAATATGTCAGCTAATTTTGACTTTTCAAAAGCTGAGTGTTATTCTGTCAGCACCACAGTACAATAAATAAGTTAGCATTGATTATTTACTCAACCGGAAAAGTATATCTATATATTTGTATACAAAACTTTTATGTTATGCTTCGTAATGACTTCCCTTCTTTCGCTCAAATACCGTTTTATTAATGTAATTATAATAGAGTATGTAAGGGTATGTTGTGATAACACCGTACTTATTAATTAAAATCCCGTTTAACTTGGCAATATTTTTTAAAGCTGACAACACTGTCCTCTGTGCCATTTTATAATATACCGATGGGACGGTCGGGGCAGAATAAAATTGCGAAGAATTTGATGTGTACGGTCTTATCCCAGCGCCGAATATACTGTACAATACTATATCACCAGTCAGCGTTCATTTTAGTTCAAAATTTCACCACCATCCGTGGCGCCGGTTTAACAAAGCTTCTGAGATGACTGAGTTTTCTGGTTCTATTCCTACACAGGCAAATCCAAAAACACATATTTTTCATTAAATCCTGTCTGTCTTAACGCTAATTACCTGTCTATGAATATTGTTATATTATAGTAAAATGCCTTCAGTACATCCTACCTAGTTCAGTATTGCCAGAAAAATATCTCAAGAAATATTTTTGAAGCTTAATAACTTAGTGTCCATTGTACATAAGAGAAAAAAAGTCAAAAACACAAAATTGTAAATTGATATCATTAGAATAATAAAAGATTTAGTATCTAGTGTCCGAGAGCGCTGCACTTACTCTATAATCTATATGATGTAGTCTAGTGTACGTATAGCCAGGATGAGAAATAAATAGTTTTCCATAAATTAAGCTTGTTTTACTACCTCTTTTGTTGCGATGCCTGCGTCGTTGGTCTAATGGACGAAACTGCTATTGCTGAACATACGTTCCGAAGTTTGATTCCTGGGTCGCAAGTGCGTCACGCAACTACCCCGCAGGTTTGTCAAAAGGCAGGTACTGGGTTCGATTCCCAGATCATCCAAAATAAAGAGAAGATATGCTATAGTTCAGCTTACATTATCAAAATCGTGTTAACTAAATAAAGACATGTTAACTGCTACTCTTAGCTGACTGCAACAGCAACTGTTCATCAACTAACTTGACATGAGTTTCATTTTTAATTTGATGGTCGTCGTCGTCTTTGTTGTTCAAAAGTAGACAATATTTATTTTTGTCATTTTAAGCTTTTATTCAAGTGCAACCTAATAGAAAGCTATCATTGCATCCATAATGTCAATTTTTGTTCGAAAAACTGGGTGGCGCCCTCTGTCAGCAAGACCACGAGTTCCGCTTCACCAGGAAAAAGTAACTTAGTTAAGATTGCGTATCACTCGACAACTGCTTTCCCCACTAACAAACTTTAATGTACCTACAGACGCCAGCACATCAAGCTATCCCTAACTGTCAAATTTTCTCAATTAAAAATGAACCTTATATCTTTGCAATAAAGTTGAAATAGTATCAAAGAAATTTGACAGATTGTGGTAACTTGATGTGCTGGCATCTGTACTAACACGAAATCATTTTTCAAAATACATTCGTTTTGTATTTAGTTGCGCCATCTGTTTTATATTGCTGGAATTGCTCAGCCATTGACCTACGTTTCTAGTTAAAGCGCCATCTATGCTATACTGTTAAAACTATGAACGGTACCTATTGTAAATCCTCGAATTAATAAAAAAAAGTAAACAAGTCCATAATTTGTATGTAACATTACAATAATGCGTACATCATCTTGTTATAATTTTAAGTTTAAAGTAAAGGTGTGATTGCGATTTTTATTATGATTTCAGTAGTTCTTCTCAAGTCACCTAGGTGTCGCTACGTGTGATTTCAGAAGTGAAATATCATGCTAAGTATATCCCAAGGAGGGAAGAAAGTTTAACACTATTACTTTTTATCCTGTTCTCTCTCGCTTAATCTATTGTATAATTTATATAAGTACCGAACCTATTTTGATAGTGCAATGTTTTTGTTAATAAAATTGACTTCTTTGGATTTTGTAAAATCTCAAAAACATTCATAATTATCGGGTGACCGGTTTACAATAAACATAATTATAAAGAAAGCTCTATGGTTGCAAATAAATGATGATTAAATTATTAATGACATTATGTGTATCCATTAACTGTGCGACATTGGCCTTGACATCAAACCCAACAGGGGTCTGTCAAGCCGTCAGTTCGGATTGATCAATTTTACTGTTGATTACTAATTAATGTTAAAAACAGTTGGTCTCTCTTAATGATGACAGCAAGGTCAGTTTTGAAATTGTATTGAGTCATGTCTCGGCCTTTTACTTTGCTAATGATCATTGTCTATGTAAGTACTTGTTACTTAAGTCATTATTAGTATTATATTTAGTACTACAGTGGTAAACCTTCCTGAAAAATATATCTAATATAACATCGCACCTGTAAGTAGTTAGGTATTCCCCGAAGGTTTTGAAACCCAAAAACACTTTGCCCTTTCTGGGGACAATATATTTAGGTATGTAGAAATAGCAAGTAGAAGGCTTAGTTCTAATCACAATTTTTTTATTATAATCTGTGGAAAATATTGTAGTATAAATATAAGTAGGTACCACAAAAATGAGGAAAAACAAACAGATTATAAAAATTAATCAATAAAATATTTGTTTTCTCAATAAAGTTATTTACCTACTATTGTTTGTTTGCCTTAATGAAACAACATAAAACTAAAAAAGAGCGTTACTAAATCCATTTTTTTTATGCCTACCTGTTTGACCGACACATAGCTTTATATGAAAATCAAAGTACCGCGTACCGTCCCGACAGTCACTGAAGAAAATGTGTATCTTTTATTTCTATAATCTTTATTAATACTTTATATTTAATTAAGTTAAAGCCCAGAAATCATGCTTTGCACATGACGCCATTGAACCTTAGCTAACGATCTTAGTGTAACGCATAAATATAACAGTGGTTATAGTAAATAAGTGTTTTAGTAGTTGTCAAGAAAGAGAGGGCTGTCGTCATACAGTGATTGAAGAAGGCAGCGTAGGTTTCCTCCAGCCATCAAACTCTAGTGAGATAATTGCTGCATCACCTGCGTTGTAAGTATCTACATATTACCTTTTTTTTGTTTTTGAGGGTGGGCAATCATCCAACGACTTTTCCCGCTCTGGGTGGAGCGGAAGGGAGTGTCAGACTTTTACTGACTAAAACCCATCCATGTTCCTTTCTTAGCCCTTTTTATGTTCCGGGCATACGGTAACCCTTTCGGACAATCCCGCTTAATTATTATTACCTAATTTTATTTTATCCTTCAATGAAAAATAATCTGAACGAAAAATTGTTTTCTTTTCAATATGTAGGTAGTACAAAATTATAAAGTTGGTAAAACGGTTAGGTTTGTTGAAATGGGAGTGATATTATGAAGATTCGAATGACGTACTTACATGACGTGCGCGTGCGTGCGACGCACGCTATTTCGAAAAAAATTAAGAGTGGTACGCCAGTTCGAAAACACGTTAAGTCGAAAACCGCTATATCGAATGAAGTTGTTGCGAACACGCTGATTCGAATTGTTTTTTTGAATGGTATGCTAGTACGATAAACTTGGCATTTAAATCCACTGTTAGACAATTAATTTGGTCCAACTTCACCGACCACCGAGCAAACCTTTTTCTTGTATCAATCTCCATGCTCCTGTACCAGTCCAATCCAGGTTCTACTCGCGGTGGTAGCAATGTCATGCGACACTTCGTCTTCCAGACCTTGGACGCCATTAGGTCACTGACATACTCTAAGTTTAATCTCTGCACTTTGCCAGGTCCATTTCACTTCAGAGGAGCAGCATGTTGGCCCACATGGCCATCCCATCAAACATAGCGATAGGCAAAATAATCCGACTGGCCATTTAGCAAGGATTACGTTTGTTATTAGCTATTTAATGAGAAAGGGACGACGATAAACCTTATTCAGGGTGGCGTTTATGTATGAGAAGGACGCAAGATAAGTGACGTGTCAATTTGTCGGAAAACAAACACCTTGAGGGGTTTTCTCATGAGAGGAGCTTTTATTATTCTAACAAAGATTTTAAAATAGGAAGTTGCTCAAAGTAAAGTTGTGAGTACCGTGTTTTACAAATGTGTGAGATAAGTGGGGACACGTGTTAACACTGACGACTGTTTGCCTTTTAACGCCTCCTTGATTGGAAACTAATTTTCTAAACGGATGTCTTGAGTTGTTTTTCCTTTTTTTCAAAAGTCCATTTGGAATGAGGCGAGCCAAATGGGCCTTTAGTTGACTCTTGAACGTTTACATGTTCATGTGGGTATGTTCTCAAATATGGAAATGATAAAAATATAACAGCCGTTCGCTTCGATTAAAGGTAAAGCGTCGCTTGCCGCGGTCGGTTCGTGAGTGGGTGACCATCCATTACATACCGAGACTCTTCAGTGCCTTGGAAAACACGTTATGCAGTTGGTTCGTCAGAAGCACAAAAATCTGACAAGTCTGTAAGACTGATATCATGTTACCTAGTTACTGGGTTATGGAGGTCAGATAGGCTGTCGCTTCATGTGAAATATTGATATTCAGCTGCATCCAGTTGGACTACAAGACTGCCATAACGTAGTTGAGAAAGGTAGGCTAGGCAGACTGACTGATTTATTTACTTGATAATCAAGTCTGTGGGGCTAAAGAAAACTGAGTTTAGCTGATTTTCTATTGTTACTAATCAACATCACTGAAATCAAAGGATACATTGCCTAAACTGATTCACCACAACCTGACGATATTCTTAAAGATAACCCAAAACCATATAAAACCAACTTGCCACCTGTCAAGTGTGTTTACATGAGCATCCTCCCTTATCCGGCGGAGACCGATCACCAGCGATTACGGCGGGCGCAAGATTAGCCCCCAATTTTAAATTGTTGATTACTTTCCGTCACCGCGCCCCCGCGCCCCCGCGGCCCCCGCCAGAGCCCCAATGACAGGCTGTTAAATTTTTGAAAAATCTATCTTTTACTGTACGGTTTGCATAAGATAGGGAATTTTTTTTGTGTGATTTTCAAGCTAAGTATATGGAATGAATATTATGTTTTCAGTTTTTCATGGTATTTAATTGGACATTATGTTCATACTTACCATCACAGCGGATGTTCAAACAGAAATATGCGATAAAAGTTAGATAGGTAGGTACCTACTTGGTAGTTTGCCGTCGATTCGGTGATTACAGCTTCATATGCAAAATTTTTAACGTGGTGATTGAACTTTTATGTTATTAGCTGAAAATTGTTCCAACCTATTATATTGCTTTTATGACAACTGAATAGGGCGTTCTATTATTTAATTATTTATGACGTGTTTCGTACAGTCTGTGTTGCTGACGCTACACTCCGCTCATTCGTTCAGTTTATGCGATAATATGAAGGTTCCGTTTCTCGCTGAAAACACTTTTATTAGTTTTTCGAATTTAAATTCCTTCAACTATTTGTTTCTTGTCAACGGAATCCTCATGATTTGAGGAAAGTCATTTCTTAACAACAATTTTGGGGAAGGAAATTTGCTATACTTAGATATGTTTATATTCTTACAGAAGTCTTAAAGGGAACTGAGTTTTCTTGTATAAATGTCATACTGCGTTTAATTTATGTTTGAATGCAGCAGCCAATCGTTAAACGTCAATCTGCCTAGACTTTTCCCAACTAAGTTGGGGTCGGCTTCCAGTCTAACTGGATGCAGCTGAATACCAGTATTTTACACGGAGGCACGGAGGAGACTCGGTATGTAAAGATGGTCACCCATCCACGGACCAACCTCGGCAAGCGTAGCTTAACCTGATGGATCAACACTTCGTCTTCTACCTAGTACCTCAAAATCAGTTGTATATGTTAGAAGAATGAGGCAGGACATATTTTACGTATTTGCACGGTGCGAAATAGTGCCAAATCTATGTATATTGCAATACAAAAACAAAAGACCCAACATTTACTTGTTTGGTCTAAACGGAGATCTAAAAGGACACAACACATTAGGAGCCCATTTAACATCTTGACCATTCAGTTACCCATATCTAATTGAGCAAGATCACACCCCTTACGACTAGTCGTTAGTCGCTGCGATTAGTCGGGCAGTCGCCGGTCTGTGCATGGCGGTAAATCTTAACCGTCGTAACGTTAAGTGGGAAAACAAAGGGTAATAGCCCTGTGGAATAAATGGGGGACCACTTGGACTTGTGCCTACACGTAGGTATATGTGTACGTACGAGTATTTCGTGTAGATATTTTTAGATTTACACCTCTTTAGACCGTTTGTGGATGAGCGTAAAGCCGACTGACTGGACTCTTAGCAGCTCATCAGCTGTTATCTCAATATCTCAATTTTAACTTAATGGTAAAACATTATTAAAACTAGTAATTAGGTGAAGACATAATGAAGATATACTTTTACTTGTAGTAAAAAGTGCAAATGAAACTAGACCCAATAACGGTTAAACGGTTGTTATTCCAACATATTAGTCGTTGGACTAGTAACTGCTATCAATAAATTATTTCGCTAATCGTCACTTCATTGACTCGGCAATTAATTCTGTAACAAATTCAATATTTTGCTCCACAATAAATTACTCTCGCTGCAATAAACAGGCACATTCAGGCACCTCTACCCAACATATGCCTGTATCTCGCACCTTTAAAGCGTGCCATTCATACTGCGCTTAGCTTGTTTGCTTGAAGTCGCGTCTTTTGTTGACGAAGTTATTATTTAGTTGGGTAACAATGAATAATGAGTTTAGTGAATAAAATGGACTTCCTGACCGGATGCTTGTAACTTTTTTTAGAATAATATTTTCGAGAATCTGTGTTTGACTTTTAGCGCAATGTTATTGATCTTTTAAAGTCTTTCTGATTGCAAGCGTGTAATGTAACACAATATTATAAAAAAAAATTGTTGTAGCAGGATTCCAATCTACTAGTACGTATGTCCTAACCTATAGTCACTAAAGCAATATAGGTAGGTATGTAATTTCTTACTACTATTAATACGTTACGTAAATCTCATGAAAGCAAATGTCGTTAAAAGTCAATCGCATAATGAATGGGTTTCCATACTTGAGCTATGAAGTCATGCGTGCCATTACGCGCATTCATTGGCCGACAATTTGTCTGAGCCATAACAATCAGGTCGGGAATCGAACCGGGTGGAGCAGATGTTTATATTGACAAATTGTAACAAAAAATAAGTATTTAGCGTTTATTAAAGCTTGACTTTTGTCAAGTAGTGTCCTTTGGAAGACACGTTGGAAAGTTAGTTCTGATTTTGTTGATAGATGGCGCTACCAACTTAGTTTGGCGGTTACTCGTATATAAAATAAAAAAAAAGAGTTTATCCTATGATTCCTATGTCGCCATCAAAATCAACTTTGTCAAAAATATAATCAAGGGTAATTGTGATAGAAATTACTGCCTGTTTTTTGTTTGACGACAAGCACCTAGTCCTTTTACTAAAAAAAAATTGTTAATTCGTATCTATCAATTTCACTACAACTGCCTCTCATGAATTAATATTAATAGGAATGGAGCTCATTGTAACTTTAACACTCACCTAAAATGCGTAAACTAACAGAATCAATACACGATTCCCTTCACTATACTTCGCAAAATATACACAATTATTATTGCTCGCAGCCATTTTACCTTAATCCCATAGAAATGACACGTCCACCTAATCCGATTACCCGTAATAGATCGGCACCACTTTTCACACCGATTGTCCGTAAATATTCAATATTCTACTACAAATATTCTTAACATTAACAGTTGTTGATACCCTTATTGCTTTGCAATAAAGTTTATTTTAGCTAAGCAAGGTGTATGGGTAATGTTGGCGAGTGTAATGTCACCCACACAATTGTTATGGATACTATAATATTATTTTGACGATTTTCCAAAACTGACGTTGGGATTGACAGTTGTGTGTGATCGCATAATGTGCGTAGTTTTTCTGTATACAAATTTGTTTTTCGAACATATTTGTGAATCATGTGCGCTAATGTAAGTATTAATTGGGTTTGTAAAGCATTCCGGGGCACAAAGGAGTTTATTTGATTTGAGTTTTCGGGACATATGTCACACTTTGGTGTGGGTTGAGTAATTGATACTTGCTATACCCACTAACACAGTATTCGTCACCAAATCAGCAAAATTAAATTAAAAAATGATCCGCTATGTCTGTGTGGTAGTCTGTTCTTTGAGTTACTTAGTTTCTAGTATGAAATCAAGTAATAAGGAATGCAGCTGTTAATTAAAAATACAGAAAAACCACAATGTAACATTAACGTAACATAAATATCATTATCTGTGACACTTTAGGGTAAGCTCAATAGTAGTCTTTGTCACAAAAAGATAAAACTAAGCATATCTTGATATTTGTACCTACTCATTAGTAGAGAAACTTATTATGTATTAAATTGACTATGCATCCAACTGACAACTTTCGTAAATTCGTCGTGATATAGCCATTTCATACAACTGTCAATGAGTCGGTAGTCAATTTGATTAACAATTATTTTTGCCGACTTTACAGTTTCAAACCACCAAAATTGATGTCAGGTTCCAACACCGCACCCAGGTATCAGTAAACGGATGAGCAAGCCTCCATGCCACTACTCCACAATTCAAAATTAAATATAGCACACGCAAATATAAACGGTTGAGTTCAGTGAATTCAAAAGATTATAAAGGTGAATTAAAATAAAACAAACTGCTCATTGTGGGCTCAGACTTACGGCAGTATGATCTGCTTATCAACGTAAATTATGTCCAGATTATGGCAATAAAAACTTATTAAATGTATATATTTGTTTACTGGCAATGTTGCAGCGGTGCAGTCCTCTTAGGTAGGGTTTATATGCAGGTGGAATATGTTGGCTGTTGTGTCGTTACCTGTGCCTCGTCTTGTAAGATGATATAATATATAAGGTGACTGGTAATTAGTGACCGATATTTAAACACGTGATTGTAAAGATGCCAGCTCATCAAGTTACCACAATCTGTCAAATTTCTTTGATAGTATTTCAACTTTATTGCAAAGACATAAGGTTAATTTTTAATTGAAAAAATTTGACAGTTAGGGATAGCTTGATGTGCTGGCGTCTGTACTCATGATTACAATCAACTTTCCCAAAGAAACTTTCTTTGTATACTCAATAGCTGCTAACAGCTGATCGGCGCGAAGGTCATTGAACTTTAAGCGCGCCAGTTGTATTGTTATTGTGATAAAAATAAAACTATTGAGTATACAAAAAAAGTTTATTTGGGAAAGTTGATTGTAATCATGAGTACAATAAAATATCGGTCACTAATTACCAGTCATCTTATATATTTTTTTATATATCTCAATATCATCCCGGAAAATTAGAGGTGTAAATTGGGTTAAAAAAATATATTTTCACCTCAAAATTAAAAATTATATCATTTGTGCATCTAACTTTATTATATTATTATCTTCTGGAACTAGCGAATTCAAAAGCGATGTTCTTTAAATATGTTACAATGAGTTTAAGGAATAATAATATCACATCGTCACAATATAAATATGAACAGTATGGAAACTAGGCCTATTTGTTGAAATAATTACCTACGCTCCACTGCAGCATTAGGGTTGTCTTGTCACTCTTAATGTTTTGAAACTGAACTGTATTTATTAAAATATTTGTGTTCTCAAACAATCAAGTTGGAATTAGTTATTTCAACTCGATTGTTTTTTCGATTGTTTATTAATACTCGTAACATTTAAATAGGTAATCTCATGGCTTCGGTTAATACCAATATAAGAAGATTGTTTATAACACGGAACAGTTTAAAATCAATACACAACAACTTGTGAGCTTTATCAATATGGCGTAACCTTTTACAAGTGGCGTGAGCCGCGAAAATACGAAAACGTTTTGTGCAATCCTTGTCGGAAGGGCGCGCGGAGGACGCCCGTCGTAAGCGGCGCGCGGCATGGCGCATTATATGTGGCGCCGATGCCTGATTAACACGGCGCGGCCGCGCACCGTACTATGCGTTTCAACTAAGGATAGGATGACCTTGGCACCATATTGTGACAACAATTAAGTTTAACAAAAAAATACTTAATGCAAATTACTTATCTTGTTCACGTAATTTTCATATTATGATTATTGTTTATGTAATATAGGGCGAAGGTCATCCTATTCTTAGTTAAAACGCAATCGCATAGTAGGTAGGTACCACGTGTTAACCCGAAAATGCGTGTGCATCAACCATTCGTCTTGACGCGGCACTCACGACTGACAGCACCGCGACAACCGCTTAGGGGTCTCGTCGATTCGCGTGTTTGTGTGAGTGTGCCGTTTCGAACGTTAGTTCGTAGTTTCCGTACTGTTCATATTTATATTGTGACATCGTGCTACAAAAAGGGAGAAATATATCATCTATAACGTGGTGAACCATGATAATAAGGCTTGCATCATTGCTACAATGGATACCTTGGATAAAAACATTTGGATTTATTTATCTGATGTCAATCAAAAGAACCAAAATAGTAAGAAATCTGCCGCTTTCTGTTTCCCTTTTCTTTTGAGCGTTCCGTACGAAAATGGCAGCAAAGAACGCATATCACTATAAGCGTTCTTTGCTGCCATTCAGCTCAGTCTGTCTGTCCGTCTGTAACAGCTGGATATCTCAAAAACTCCTAATGCTATTAACTGAAATGAAAATGATGGAAACTAACCTAACCTAACCGATGAAAAATGGGAAAAAGTTGCATTTAGAAAAATCTGAATTAATTCTCTGTCATAAAAGTTTATGTAAAGAATACAGAAAAAATAAAATGATATCTCTAAACAGCACACTTTTTCAGAAATCATCAACGATGGCACGGAACAATCAGTGCGCGAGTCCGATTCGCTCCTAACCAGTTTGTTTTGCTAAGGTTTAGCTCTACATTAGATTTGATAGCTTGACATAACTCGTCCGCATGTAAACGCACTTTATATAAAACCTGGACGCTTTAATACCTGCGCAGGAGCCGTACTTTATATCAGCTTAGTTTTATACATACCACATACCGACACACTTGAACTAAATTAAAATACAATGCCTCTGTTTAGCTGGTCATAGAACTCGCCGCATGCGACGAATAAGCAAATGATTTACTCAGATACCTATTTATTGTTGTAATGATCTCTTTGGACAAGGTTCGTTTGTCAAACCAACGCACATGTTCCAGGGAAAGGAGTCCTAATGACAGGAATAATGATGTTCTTGAAATCACAATGTTTAGAAAAGTTAAAGGACTTTTTCCGTAGCTTTAAAATTTTGTACAACAATGTTCTACGAATTTGAAATTTGGAGCTTGTGGCTAAGTACTAACAGCCGTACAGGTCGATCCGTCAGGTTAAGCTACGCTTGCCGGGGTTGGTCGTGGATGGGTGATGGCGTGGGGAGACTCCTCCGTGTCTCGGAAAGCCGTTGGTCCCGGCTGTCATTTGAGCATCTTTGACAGTCGTTACGGGTCGTCAGAAGCCCGAAAATCTGACAGCCAGTCTTACCATTGGTAACGTATTGCCCAGTTACTGGGTTGTGGAGGTCAGATAGGCAGTCGCTCCATGTAAAATACTGGTATTCAGCTGCATCCGGTTAGACTGGAAGCCGACCCCAATATAGTTGGGAAAAGGCTAGGCAGATCATGAATGTTCTACGAAGTTTCGTAGCCATGAAATGTAAGTATTCTTGGCTTAATAGGATTGTTGGTTTGTGCATAGTTACTGCCTTGTAAATTACTGGTTACTGTCAGCCTAAATCAAACGGCTGTCGCATTTTAAGTGAATTAATAAAAAAAAATTAACGCCCTCCTGTATACGAACTTGACATAGAAATGACTCTTACCAATTGTAATGAACCTATCAAAACGATTATGACGCGATATCATTCATGTAAAAGTATTCAACCATTGTAATGCACTGCGCTTGCGGTCACACAGCACACTTACATAACTGCGCTAGCAAGTACGCAAGTATATAATACACATGTCAATAATGAGGTACCATTTCCGTATTCCCCACGTCATATATTGCTAAATCGGAACAAAAACCCTGACTTAACTAATAATATAGTTATAAAAGAACAAATTATCACCTTGGTGATACATGTTTTAATTTCCATAACATGACGATACGTACAGAAAACATTACTTATTAAACAGAAGTTGGATTTGATTTGCTGCGAGTAAAGAATAGTTTGCTTTGTGCGACATTCGCGGAGGACGGTCTGAGGAACACGCTTAGGTGTACTTGCATGCGGATTATGTTATAAATATTGAAAGAAAATGGAAATACCTTTGTTTGTTTTGGTAAGTTTTTCTTAAAATTTTCTACATTCATACCTAATTATCGACTGTTTAATACACCAATTACAAATTCTGCCGTGTGTTGCTTCGATTTGTTTTATCAGTTTTTAGAAAAATATTTGCGTATGTTTCAAATATTTGCGATGTATCTTCTTAATTAAGTCAGTGTTTTGTATTTATTATTATTTTAGTTGCCCACAGTTGGAGCAGACCTTGATTTGTCATTGTTTTATTTTAGTTACTTCTAAAGTTTTTTATTACTTGGGGTGCGGATAATACTAAATAGGTATTTTTGTCAGTCGTCATCAATATCTTTAAATTAGTCATAATTTAAGTATTTATTTACTTTTTCCACCTACATTAGTTTTGCAACGAAAATTAAATGTTTTTAAACTATGAATGACACTGAATGATAATTATATTATTATATTAAATATTATGTCGCGTAGTCTATTTGTCGCAGGGATCAAATCATTGTTTTAAATCATTTTGTAGGTATTACACATTTTGTCATAAGTAGTTCTTGGTCTTTAGGTACGTTTCAGTGTGACATTGACTCTGTAGTCCTGTTGTGAAGTTTCGCTGCATCATTCAATTAATAATCCTACTAACTACTAACTTGAGTCTGATGACTCGGTTTTTGATGTGTATGATAATCGTAGTGTTCAGCAACTTTTTAAAGGATTTCTTATCTTGAGACGTATTTGGAGCGTAGTTTTTCAATTATTGATTCCTCAACGCAGCCTACTGTTCACTACATCGCAGTTTACTGCTGGTCATAGGCCTCTACCAGGCTGCGCGACAATGATTGATTACTATTGATCAAATATGTAGCTAATACGAAAATGTTTACACTCTACACTCTATCCGTGATAAATTTAAAACTTTACTAAACAGCAAATTAATTTAATTTCACACTCACCGCATCAAGTCACGTCAAATCATCTCATTTGTTATCAACACAACATTATTATATGTTCATGTTATTGCGTACAGGTTTTAATTTCTTTCGCATTACATTTACAGGCTTTACAAATTGGATTTAACGCTGCGCTGAACTATCGCGGTTACAATGGTAACTTACTGACTCCGTCTACACGTTTCGTTAACTTCGGACAAACACGAAGACATCCGGACTATGACAGCTACCAGACGCTGCCCTCAAGAGGTTTGCCCGCAGCTAGTGATAGTGAACAATCCGATGATGAATATTCTAGTTTTGAAGACTACAGTTTTAGATTAGACCGACCACTACAAAGTAGTCCAAATCAGAGGCGAAATGAATATCTGAGATACAACACTGAACCAGAAAACGATGTTAGCCTCGAATTAGCCCCAGTCGGTAACGTAAACGTAAATAACTATGCTGATAGTCTTCAATCACTTTCGTCCTCATCACGTCGCACAGACCCGAACTTTAGACGACCATACTTAAGAAATGGACCAACAAATGTTAAACAGAGTCCAACTCGCAAATATTATAGCAATGGAAACTATTTAGCTGATGTGTCACCAATTGATAAATTTGATGCTGAAGAAGAAACTGTCAATAGTCTGTCGAGTTCTCTGAACAGGAGACGAAGTTATCGCAATGAATATAATAATCAACTGCGCTTGCGCGAGCCGTCGCCTGTAAAGGATATTCCCGATGCCTATATAGATACAATTCTTCTTGTAACTGATGATGATAAACCAGATGAAATACCCATTGGAAGACCTAAATTAGAAAGCCCTGAATCAACTGGTTATAGTAAAAACAATCTTGACAACAGAAGAAATGGTGATGGATATATCGTTCCCAATAATCTGTCACCCTTCCGCCGACTCGAATCAAGATTAAGAAGCCGTAAATTGACAAATGATATTCCGTTGACCCGAAAATTGAACAGCAATAGTGATGACAGTGGTCTAGAATCGTCATTGAATGATGAATTGTTTCCCGATGGCGATAAAACTGGACAATTAACACTTCTGCGCTTAGCGAGCTTGGAGAACTTGGACCGCGACTCTCTTTTGCTACAAAGCGATGATCGGAATAATCATAACAATAGAAAAAGTAATCGTAGAAACTTTCGGAGACTATTGCTGTCACCTGGTAACCAACTAACTTTGGATGAAGGTGTCGCTTCAGAATTGTCTGATTTACTTTCAGAGACTTTAAATGAATTAAACCTCGTTCCAGTAACTCTAAGAAGGACTGGACCGTCAAATAACAAGAACAATAGAAGAGAAAATAATAGGCTGAGTGCTGAAGAGAATAATCTTAGCAATCTTCCCATTTTACGTTTAGGAAGTGTAGATATAGATATTCCAAATCCTGAAGACCCACAACGAAGATACCACGAACTTGCCAATACCAGAAGAAATCTAAGAAAACACTGGAATAACAGAGAAGCCCTTAGAAAGTTGTTTGATGATAATCCTGTTAAGAATCTAGTACCCTATCATGAAGTCAATAGTAACAATGTTCCTAACAATAGAAGAAATGGGAAACTAAATAATTATAGGAGAGATGATATGTCCGATGAATTGGACACGTTGTACAATTCCAGACAAGAAGATAACGACGACACTCTGGATCCTGATGACAATTTTTCAGGCGACTTATCAGTATTACGTTCGTCAGACGAGGACCATTTGAGCGTTGAACCACCGCTTCTCAGACGTTCTGATGAAAGTCCATCCAAGTCAAAGGATACTGATGATACTCTACATCTAGAATATCCATGGAACGACCCACTGAGTTCTAATCATGAAAGAAACAAATCACAGTTAAGGAGCCAAAACTTAAAAAGTAACACTAAAGATACTTCTGATGCACTGCATCTTGAATTTCCTTGGAACGACCAACTGAGCTCTGATAATGACAAAAGTAGTATGCCATCAGCTCTGTCTGGACTCAGATCAAAAACACATTTAAGAAACAATAAAAATAAAGATAATGCCAACGATACTACTGATATTCTGCATCTTGAATTCCCATGGAATGATGAACTGAGTCCGGATAATGATAAGAGTAAACATGTATCAGCACTTCGTGATCTGAAATTAAATTTGAGGAACTCGCAGTTGAGGAGCCATAAACAAACAGATGATGCTAAAGACAGTACTGATATTTTGCATCTTGAATTTCCATGGAATGATGAACTGAGCCCGGATAATGATAAGAGTAAAAATGTATCAGCACCTCGTGATCTGAAATTAAATTTGAGGAATTCGCAGTTGAGGAGCCATAAACAAACAGATAATGCTAAAGACACTACTGATATTTTGCATCTTGAATTTCCATGGAATGATGAACTGAGTCCGGATAATGATAGGAGTAAAAAAGTATCAGCACTTCGTGATCTGAAATTAAATTTCAGGAACTCGCAGTTGAGGAGCCATAAACAAAAAGATGATGCTAAAGACACTACTGATATTTTGCATCTTGAATTTCCATGGAACGACCAACTGAGCCCTAGCGGGGATAAACCTAGCAATTTGTCATCGCGCCGTGAACTCAAATCACCGTTAGGGAGCCCTGAACAAACAGATACAGACACTGCTGATACACTGCATCTTGAATTCCCTTGGAACGACCAACTGAGCTCTAATGGCGATAAAAACAAATCACTGCTAAGGAGCCATGATAAAAAAGATAACACTAAAGACACTACTGATACGCTACATCTTGAGTTTCCGTGGAACGATGCACTAAGTCCTGACGAAAATAAAACCGGTAAACCCAAATCACAAACACTTTTAAGGCGCCAATCAAATGGTCGCCAAGATAAAGAGCCAAAGGACGGGCTTAAACTAGAGTTCCCCTGGAATGACATACCAAGTCGTGACAAACCATCTAGTAAAAAGACAGCTGCCCGTACACCAGACCCGTTCTACGTTCATCCGTTCTTGAGAAACAGAAACATAAAAAAACATCCTAATTATTTCAGGCGATCATACGGCGAGTTCACTGAAGGAATTAGGTTAGAACATCTTAAAAACAGTGCATCTGAATCTCATCTAAGGATAAACAGAAAATCCAATGACAACCAAAGCCTGGGAGTGCTTCCTCTCGCTAGAGAAGAAAACAATACAGTTTTAAGAGATGCCAATGAAGATCCTAGTGCCGTGATAACATTTCCATCAGATAGAAAACCTGAAAGACTTAGAACGCAAAAGAGGGGCACTCCACCACTTCTGACCACCGAAAGACCAAACGATACTGAGTCCACATTGAACCTTATTGGAGACAAAAATGACAGGATAACATATAATGACACTATTATATTTCCGAATAATTGATGTTGACGTTCCATCGTATTATCTAGGTCAAATTTAAATATGGAACTTAAAATGAGGTGATGACAATATAAACTTAACGTAAGACGGTCAGCTCGATGCTGGTGTAAGAAATGGCAGGAATCCTTGAACAGAGGCACAGTTAGACATTTGTGATTGTTTAATCTGCTTATATTATATTCGGAGGAAAGTGGACCATTCATAGAAATAGGAGGCTGCGTATTATTGTAACAGTAAAAATGTATGTAATATTTTTATAAGTAAGTAGTTTTAATTAATATTGTTACATAAAAAATAAAGCAAAAGTGCGTAAATGTTTAGTTATTAAATTAAATCTTTTAGTCAACAAACACGATGATTTTTCATTAACATCCATAGCCCGACGCAACCCACCACTCAACAAATCACTTCTCATTTTGTGCCGGGAGTGGCATAGTCATGATTATCAGTAAATCAGTCGTTTGATTACTTTGTTAAATTTCTTTCAGCAACTGGTGATATCTTGTGTATAGCTTCTAGGAAGATAGATGGAGCAGCCAAAGCTCTTTCACATGTCCAATAATTATTTTAAGTAAGTACCACCATCAGAAATCCTCCAACAAAGAAAGGTGATTACAGTCAATCCTCCCGAACTTTACAATGAATTTCACATAAACTAAAATCTCTCATTAATTAAAGATAATAACTGCCACCCATCATTTCCCCGACCTTATCATACACAACTTAACCTCACAAAGGGTATATAGTGGTCATTAATTCGGAGCATAAGTAGCGGTCGCTAGTGATCAGGTAGCGCGTTCGACGCCGTGCGGGGGAAAAAGAAAAAGGGCTAAGTTGAGTCTGATAAATGACCGTCTATTGTCGGCTACTGGTATTGACGGCGAGCTCGGTAGGCTGCTACGGTAGCTGGTTCCGTAGGTTGGTTCATTAACAAGGTTCTTGTACGTAGAATCTCTAGATTCTGTTAAGCCTTATTTAACTGTTGAGTGCAGTCAATGGAAAGATAAACATATTGTATGTCTGTGCTGTGTGTGCGATTAGCACCGACAGCTGGATACGGTGGTCTCACCATCTTTTGAAGGTCGAAGCTTCCATCCAGCAGTAAGATCTAAATAAACCATTAGGAATATTTCAAAAACCCTAAACCCTCCTCACTTACCAACAACCCCAGCCCAAGCCAATAAATATAATATAATAAAATATCTCTAATCGTTCGTAAACTCACGGGCCCCTAAGCGTATGACAAATAAAAGAGTTCCGTAGCTTTTGTCCGGCGGTGTATTAAACGTCGGCGAGTTTATTGACACTCTCGTACAAAGACTCTGCTTCAGACCAGAGCCCCGGGGGACTCACTGTTGACCACGAGATTTCATATTATATGGCCAATTAACTAACGAACTTTCCAAGGTATTTAAATAAGAGGAAATCGTGTATCTAAATGTGTGGCATTATTCTTATGGCGACGGGTTGCGGAAGATGTCAAGAAGATCAAAGTGTTAGTTTTGTTTTCTTTATAGTTGGTACCTACTTACAGAAGTGCCAAACAAACCAATGAAATGATTGAAAATTAATCAAATAGTCAGTCAATCAGTTTCAAAGAGTACACAGTTTACAGTTTCATAAACTACACAATGAATTGGTTTTTATGTATAACCTTGCAGTACGTGCGGAAAGTAGAGTATCAGGGATAAAGGTGTCTTCATCTTGGGCAAGTTTAAATCCCCTCTGCAGTCTTAAAGAGCTACCTCGCTGCGCTCGGAAACCCTAGAATCCTTCGTTGCGTTCGGTATTCAAAATAGCGCCCATGACCTAGGACACAAATTACGTGAATAATCTGAAACAATCTAAGATGTGCCTGAGTGTTAAACATCATTTCGTTACGTTTCTCAGCAAAAAAAAGGCTCGTAACATTAGCATGGATGCTGTCGCGACATCCGTGTTGTCTCAGGACATCAGACGTCAACAAGCTGTCAGTGCACGTGAGATGTGTCGCTGTCACGTGAGATGTGTCGTGACCCTTAGTTTCCGTGATGGACCTGCCTAATTGCGTTAAGTTTTCTTAATTACTGTCGTACTAATGTGATAACAAATCAAATCAAATTATTTACTGCAATCCATAATGTACCTACCTATACAGGTAGTAAAATATAATAAGATAATCAACTATGGACCCTGTCGGGCACAGCAAGATTAAAAATAGGTAGGAGAGAGGATGAGCGCTTTTATAAATTTTCCATAACACTGAAACAATTAAATTAGATAAGTATTTTTTTATTGTAATTATTATGATATTTGATATCATACGTTAATTTTATTATATTTATTTATAATTTGTAATATTATTATTGGAACTAGTCAATCAATTCAAATGTATCAACTTTTATTATTATGATTATTGTATATGGGAATTTTTTGCCGGAAAATATTATTATTATATTCCAGTTTATTTTATTTAATGGGTGCATTTTTTTTATTTAATTAAAGCGTTTAATTCTGTAATATTAAAGTAAAGTAGTAACGTGAGGTACCTTATTATATTTCACCGTTTGTGTCCGTCGAGATAGGTACTAGTTTTTCTGTTAGCTTGTATAATGTTTTGTTGCTGGTCATGATGAGGTCTGAGGAGTAGTTCCTTCAGTACTAAGGGTATGAGCTACAGAATGCGATAGCAACTGTTCATAAAACCAAAGCAACGACTCGAATCAACGAAACATAATAAGTAGGTCAACTTCCTTAAAAAACATGTCTTTGTAACTTGGATGTGGTCACTTATTATTGTACAAAATGTACCAGGTCCAAGATAAAAATAACTCAATATCCTGGCAATTATTCCGATAAAGATTCAATCTGTATGTTTAATACCATTAAAGGGGAACTAAATATTAATAGGGTGTATGTTTGCCTAAATTAATCTCATCCGTTGAATCGAATTCATCTGTGCAAAAATATTTGTTCATCCAAGTCGCATGTTGCAATCATAACGCACTTTCATACATTTATCCAAAATCTGAGTCTCGACAAAAAAGCGGAACAATAATTTTACGCGACATTTAAGTAGTAAGAATGGACTCTTAAAGCTATTGACTGTTATAACGGGGGGTGGGCAGGGTGGAAAAAACGTGACTCTTTGATAGCACCTTTGTGACGTATTTCCGCTCCGGTTGCTTTGTGGAAGTGTCGTTGTTGTCACCGGTACTTGTGACGGGGACACTGCGAAACTGGACCTTTTACAAACTTTCTAACTAAAAGTGTCAGTGAATAAATTTGCCCTTATTGGCTAAAGTACCACACTTCAAAAGCATTTTTAATATTAGGTAAGTAGGTATTCTCAATTTGGAATTGCGCTGTCATGAGCTAAGCAGATAAAACGAAACTTTATTTGTTAAACTTCTCTAAACAATAACGACCAACAAAAAGAGACACAAAGAGAGAAAGTTATGGGAAAATTACATTCCTATTACTTTCTCTTTCAATAAATCCTTTAAAAAAATCGTGATAATTTTAATTAAAATTAACCTCTTTCAAAAAGTCTGACCTATTTCAAGCAGCTGCAACACATAGGAAATGTGTGTTTGCAACAATCGGCAACTCCTATTGTGTAGTTGTTATTCGTCACTTCGACAGTTACTGATACTTCTTAGGAATTATTGGCTTTGACCGGATTAATCTATTTGATGTCGCACGTAATGTGACAGCTAATTGTTGGGGCAGATCGGACACAAGCGATTTATCTATTGTAGATGTAATAGAATTTGTAAAGTGATTTATTTAATTAAAAATAACTGTTATGGGCGTTGAGACGGAATTTAATTGAGTGCACAAGTTTAATGACACAATGTAGATATTTATATGAATACCAGCAACGGTTAAAATAACTGAGACTTTGTTACAGAATAACACCCAAAAAAAAGAATCAATTTGAATTGCCAATTTCATCAATGAATATGAACGCGATCAGCACTTAAAAACCGCATCCAAGACCTGTCAATGTCAAGTTCGCCCGAAATACAACTTTTTTGTCTTGTCTGTGGATGCCACAATGAAATTAAGGCCTACAGCCAGACCTTAAAAGTCTTACAAACTAGGCTAAACATCGACCAAGATTTATAAAGGCTACATTGTAAAAGTGATATCCTACGAAGCGAGATATGTGCCTTCGTGGCGTACCATGCAACCTCTGCAGTCAATTTCTAATATTAGTGTCATACTCGTACATTTATGCCATCAACAAATTAAACACTAGTTAAATACACTCGAGAGCAATGAATCCGGGTCACTTAAAGAATGTTAAAAATCTCGGAAACTAAAAATGATAGGTTAATGCAATAAATTGTATTTAATAGACAATGTAATACTCCTTAAATGAAAGTAAAAAAAATATGAGTCACCATACATTTTATTAACACAAAATTACATAAAGAAAAAAACTGCTGATCTCTCCTTAAAACAAAAATAGGAAACATGAAATTTTTGAACTTTATTACGATTTTCTTGAATTTTAATACTTCGTATTGCCTCCTCGTGCTTCCATTACTGCGTTTACGCGGTTTGGCATGCTGTACACCAAGTTCCTTATACGATTTTGGGGAATATTCTCCCATTCCTCTGTGAGAGCAATTTTGAGCTCACGAAGCGTGATTGGGGGAGGGTTTCGTTGTTTTACGCATCTGCCTAGCTCGTCCCAAGCATGCTCGATCGGGTTGATATCCGGGCTGCGCGCTGGCCACTCCATACGAGTAATGTTCATCTCTTGAAGGTAGTCATTCAAATCCTACCTGTATGAGGTCGGGCATTGTCATGCATAAATATAGCATCCTCACCTAAATTGACCATAAATGGACCAACGTGATCATTGAGGATTTCTTCCACATATCTTACGCTAGTTAAAGAGCCGTTTTCTATGATCACCAGCTCTGTGCGACTTTCAGAAGAAATTCCGGCCCACACAAGTACAGACCCACCACCGTAGGCTACTTTTTCTTCGATGCATGCTTGCTTGAATCTTTCCCCTGGTCTTCGATACACTCTGTGTCTTCCATCGTGCTTGTAGAGCATAAATTTTGATTCGTCGGAGAACATAACTTTTGACCAATCTTCAATACTCCAATTTACGTGGCCCTGGGCATATCTTAGTCTTGAAATACGATGCCCACGCTCCAGTTTAGGGCCGTTTGCAGGTCTAAGGGGTTTTAAGTTAGATTCAGCAAGCCGACGTCTTACTGTCCATGCACTTGGGTTACTTCCTCCGAGGCGTCGAAACTGATTTGTGAGTTCAGTTCCTGTGAGAAAGCGATTTCGAAGCATGGTGTTCACCAAGTATCGGTCTTCTCGTGCTGTGGTACACCTGGTTCTGCCCGTTCCTGGTCTGCGTAGGTTAGAACCAGTTTCTTCGTAACGTCGGAGAACTCTTTGTACTGTTGACAGCGACACACCGACAGTCCTGGCTGTATCGCGCTGACTCCGGCCGGTTTCCAGCATTGTAAGTATTCTGGTGCATTCTTCAGGCGTAAGCGACATAATTTCAGCTTGAATAATGAATATAGAGCACTATCAACATGGTTTATGTACCCACATAAATGACAGATTACAAACAAAAGCAAAACCAAATGCTGTAATTTCGTAGTTCCATCTTCGAAAGTGGCCCTTTTTCAAATTTGATTTTTTTATGATATAACTTTACAAAAACTAAGAAGTTTTAATACCTTCATTTAAGGAGTATTACATTGTCTATTAAATACAATTTATTGCATTAACCTAGCATTTTTAGTTTCCGAGATTTTTAGGATTCTTTAAGTGACCCGGATTCATTGCTCTCGAGTGTATGTTGCTGGCATAAATGTATGACAGTAATATTAGAAATTATACAGAGTCTTGGTTAGCTGACGAATGTGTTAACTTGGAAAATGTTAAATCTAGATTATTATTTTTATAAATATAACGAGTTTAATTATAAATAATTATGACCCGGCAAGATAAGAACACGGAGTCCTCATGGTATGATAGAATAACATAACATCAAGTGCAGGCATCATATCACTCGTCAAGATCATTAGTAAGCTTCTATAATAACATTTATTCAAGTTCCTGACCATTTATTTTCTCCATAATTACTTAACTAACTTGACACAGTATCGTCAACGTCAAGTATCATTAGCTTTAAGATAATCGTCAAAAAAAAACGCGTTCTAAATTTGAACAAAAACCGTCTTGGCAGACAGTGTGGCACCGCTCAACAATGCGCAGGAGTTTACGTCGAGCGTACGTATCGGTTACGCGCTAGGAAAATAATAACGAAGTATTGCTGTTGAAAAATTAAAATTCATTCCAAATTGCACCTTATTAGGAGGGTAGGAAGGAGCACGGAGTTGTTGAGTTGTGTGTCTTTTCTTACGTTGTTACGTCATCAATCGGAAATTGATCCTTTGAACGAATTTTAACTTTGTTTGTGTAGTAGTAAGGTAGAGCTTCGTAATAGTGTTTATAATGTATCGCCACGTAAGTGTCAGGGTATCCATTTAACTGTCAGACCGTAGGAATGTCATTCACGATAATGGATCGTTGTAGGAAGGAAGTTGCAGGTAAACGTGCAGAAAAAACAACATGAATGGATGCGCGCGCGCAGGCTTGTATAGGGGGTGGATTTTGTGGGATCCAGCAGTTTCTATGGGCCCATTCAAAGTTTTTATTGCTATTGCAGTTAATAAGTTTATGTTATTAGGATGGGGAAAAAATAAATTACCTTGAGCGGTGTGAAGCGGGTTTTATAAGCACGGTTTTAATAATAGGGTTTATATATTGGTGTGTGTAAACGTTCGCGGCTGGAGATTTGGACTGAATTCAGGTGAACTCATGTACCCAATTAGAAGATCACTTTATAGCTTCCTCAGTACCTAATATAGACTAATTGATAAAACTTTATAGATTGTACCTACTACACCATAGTCCAAGAGTCCAAGTCCAAGAGTTTAGTCTCACGTTTGATATCATTGGCCCTATTGCTCAATTTGAATATCAATTTGTCAACCCTATTAAAAGACAAAAGACTGTATCAGAATGCTAAACATAAAACCACTAATACCTACATACTACTTAGATTAACCAGACCATGCGTCACTTGCTGGAGTGTCCAAGTGCCCGTTCACCTGCATTTTAGATGAGTTAAATAATGTCACTGTTGCCGCGATCAATGTGGCAATGGCAACTTATTGGGCTCGTTCAATATAATAACATCCATAAAGAGTACCATCTGCTCGAAAAGAAGGAGACTTAGATTTTGTTTTGATTTTAGGAATTTCTGTACTTTCATGGACCGGTATTCGTAGCATCCATCCTAGATAGGTTGCAATGTGAATTTGAACGGACTGTCTTACGATCTTCAAAACACTGGTTTTTTAAACTAGGTATGAATAAAGCCGAAGGGTGACTGGTGGAGGAGCACGGCTTCGAGAACGAGAAGTGGACAGGAGCACCGTGACGCGTACCATTTTCATACCGACATGGTACCTATGGCACCTCTGATTTTACGAATTCATGTGCGTATTGTATAATTATAAATTATTATAACACTTGCTTACAAATCGTTGAAGGAAAACATCGTGAGGAAACCAGCATGTCTGAGAGATATTTCTCAACAGCATGTGAAGCTAGGTCAGAGGCCCATGGGCAGCATAAAAAATGTGACACCAGGTTAGTCACTAACCACACGAAAAGAATAAGACCGATATGCAATTTATACAATATTATTGTTAAGACGAAGGTCAATCTAGATGTAATTTCTTTTTCCTCTCCTCTTCCCATCAATCCCTGCAGCCTGTATCACCAAGTCCCAAATCACAAAGTGCCAGTATGTTCTCACGTTACAATAAACATGGTGTCATGTAGCAGCGAGTGCAAGCGAGACGGCGATAGTCTTTGTATCGCCAAGATCTTTGCCACCGCTAATGACGCCTGAATCATTTATAATTAATATTAGTGGCTAGTGTTGCGACATTATCGAGTAGAGTGGTCGATATCGAGAACAGAGAGATTCAGATTTAAGTTTTATCATTCATACGAGATGATACGGATCAACTAAGATTCTCATAGATCTATTTTCGTCCTTAAGACAATATGTTACTACTTCTTTATTCGATTAAAGTACTTTGTGTTGTTTCAGTTTCGGTAGGTATACCAATAATTTGTTACAGATAAATAAGTGTAACTCCCGTATGCAGACTTAGATAATTTGTAATAAATATAAAACCCGTTCCACTATGCCATTTAAATTAGGTATGTATTGTTTGAAACTGCCCAACACAATGAAATATGAATTTACAGCCATCCAAATAAGTCAACAAATCGAATCAATCGACAAACTCCAGCACATCCCTAAACTCAACCCGTCAGCGCTATTTTGATACAAAACCTATAGGTAATCCTGTTGGCTACCGTTTTATACCACACCTTTTTATTGCCAGGGATTAAAATACCCCCAATCTCACAACCGATAACCAACCATATCACCTGCATGATAAGGTTACTTTCAGTTGCACGTAAAGTGGCACAACAAACGAATAGAGTTATTAATGTTAGATGTATTGGATCTTTGATGTCGGTTGAATTATGATGAGTTCTGTGTTGTGTGACCGGATGTCGGGCCGGACTTAATGAGCAGATACGGTTGGAATTAACTGACTTTATAGATTATTGTTGATGACTGTGGACGGTGGAGGTGGTGCTTGCCGGGGTAGGCAGGACTCTAGGTAGGTATCCCTTTTTGTCTTCACGTTTTGGAAGATGATCGTCCCGTACATACAGACCAACTATAACATTTTGTCTTAAACAGCACCTATATTTTTCGTAGTTCAAATATTTTAACTTACGTGATACTGACGTGTTTCTACTCAAAGGTATACAGATCAGAAATTTTAAACGATTTCTCGTTCAGTCTGAAATGCACACTTATCGTAAAACCCATGAAATAAAACAATGACTTTCAAACTACTATGTATTTACCTACTTTATTGAACGCACATCAAATTATTTTTCTATACCCGTTTTATTCTTCGTCTTCTACGATTCCAATTCGTCCTAGAAAATGTAAGCGATAGAAACTCTCTAATATCCAAACAATGAAATAAAAAAAATAAGTGAGAAAGAAAGAACACTCGGTGTTGATCTCGATCATGGCGTAACTTCACCAAATCAATTGATCTCGATCATGGCGTAACTTCACCAAATCAATTGATCTCGATCATGGCGTAACTTCACCAAATCAATTGATCTCGATCATGGCGTAACTTCACCAAATCAATTGATCTCGATCATGGCGTAACTTCACCAAATCAATTGATCTCGATCATGGCGTAACTTCACCAAATCAATTGATCTCGATCATGGCGTAACTTCACCAAATCAATTGATCTCGATCATGGCGTAACTTCACCAAATCAATTGATCTCGATCATGGCGTAACTTCACCAAATCAATTGATCTCGATCATGGCGTAACTTCACCAAATCAATTGCTTCCACTAAATTGGTTCGCGCTGTACAGTTTATCAACAACATTACAAGTTACATAAGAACTAAGTACATAATACACGTAATAATTTACAAATTTTATAGTAATTCGTTCCCGTCAATTAGCGGCAGTTTTTTTACACCTCTCTGCTAAATCACCGTGACAGGAACACGGATTCAATCGACATTGCAAGCAAATTAATTGTGTTTATAGTGCGAACGTTGGAGGGGGACGGTTGTGTGTTTGTTGCAGGTACAATAATATAGGTAGGTTTGGTTAAAGTTAAAAAGATTAACACGTTCATCTTTCAGTAGGTATTTCTTCTTTTTCAAGATTTCTGCTTGTTGTGTATATAATCACTTATCTAAATAGCTAGCTATTTACCAAACATACCAGTGATATCTACATTTCTTTCGATACCACAAAGGAACATCGGAACTAAAATAACCGTTTTAATTGATATCGGTATTTTATACCTGTTACTGTACATAACATATTATCGTTTGAATCAGTACTATTATTCCCATCACATATGAATGCGAAAGCATAAAAGAATAACATAGAAATACTTCCAAGTAAGTACGTAGACAAACCCACAGGTCGAGAATAGGTTTTTTAAAACGAGGAAGTAAAAAAACTAACGATGTTTTTAATAGGAAATTGCATCTGAATATTTATATTGAACCGATGAAGACTTGATTGCTTCAAAAAGGTAAAAGATATTATAATATAAACAATAACACACTAGGATCGTTCTTTGGTTTCGCTTCCTTGACGAGTTGACAAACTTTGTTTTCAAAGTAAATATTCCTTCAGGATATGTGGCGGCACAAAAAAGGTATCCCAACTCATTAAGTGACACTTGTCTTTGTTTGTGTAAAAGTAATGGTTTTTATGTAGGTTTAGCAATATAAGATTTGATTGTAATTCGTGTTTTTTTTTTGTTATGTCTATTTCATAATAGGTTTGTAACGTTGTTATTGATCGAACACTAAACGAACATTAAAAAGATATTAGACGCATTTTGCACTAAGTATGTAATTTAGTTTTTGTGTTATTTTTAAGTACTTACCTAGTGCTATACTTTATAGTGAGAAATAAGTAATTTTTAGACGAATAAAAAGGTTTTAATCTGTGTAGAGGGTTGATACCGTGGCTTATATTATTAGCCCTCTCAACTATCTAATACGGCATAAATAAGGCATTCCTCGAACAAATCCTTATCTTTATTGAAATCAAATAAGAATGTTTACCCAAATTAAAAGTTTGTTTAATACCCTCAAATAGATTAGACAATAAACATTTTAATACATCTCGATCAAGAGGACAAGTATAAAAAAAATCTATAAAGCCGAGTGCAGACCGGACGGGCAATAAATAAATAACACATATAAATAAATAAATATAGGAATAAATCCGTCGTTATTTATGCCATTGTGAGCCGATGGGGGTTTAATGACGCCGGCCGACGGATTGTTAGTGATATTTGTAATAAAGCTGAGCTCGTGTGCACCGAGCTTTAGATGTTAAGACGTGAGGTCATTTACACGTGACGGTGATGTATCTCGTCTCTTTGACGAGGATTTAGTTTTGTTTGGGAACCTTAAGTTGATCTGAAAATTAAAGAAAGATCATTTTCTTGGATTGACTGGACTAGACTTATTTAAATCCTGCTTTCAGCGCAACAGGTTATTTTCGGAACAAATTTCAACACAATTTGAAATTCACCTTGTAGTACTAGCTGCGCCCCGCGGATTTTCTCGCATGAGTCGGTGTGAATGATCCCGTAGAAATATCGAGATAAAAAGCATCCGATGTCTGAACTGAGTTCATGCCATGTGCCAAATACCACATTCGTTCAGTAGTCTTCGTGTGATAGCGTAACAAACAAACAAATAAATAAATGAGAAATCAAACATGTCACTTTAGCGTTTATAATATCAGCTAGGATTTCGTGATCCAGCTACTAGAGGGCATGCCAAATCTATACCCTTTGCAAAATAATCCTAAATATTGCATTTTCATAAAATCCTTCAAACATGATCTGATACAAAAGTCTAAAATTATTGCGTTAAATAGCAGTTGAATTAAGTACCTAGGTAGCATCAATAAATGCAATTATAGTTTGCAAATAGCCACATGGTACCGTTATGAAGTTTTCTACTACAGTCAACAAGTTTCATCCTCACACTAGATCAGCCTCACTTGCCACCTCTCCCGGCAAGCCCCGCTCACCCCCACACACACATCCTCATCTCCATGGTAAGCATAAACCTCAGCATTACGAGGTACTCATTTACATGTAATAAAAAGTAGCTTGAAGTGAGCAGTTGATTAATGGCTGCCCGAACAGAACGTCGTTAAGGGAATTATTTATTGCATTTTAAAATGTTTTAATGTCCCGTCAGGCTTTATCGGAGGTACCAGATCATGGCTTTTGATCGATGTGGTACAGTGCGGGACGCGGGATGCGGGACAGGCAGTTGATACTGCTTTTAGATTACTTAAGTATAAGATTCGTAAGAAACTGAATTTCAGGACTCTGAGGAGCCTCACGCTCTGTAAGTGTGCTGTTTAGGGTTACTTCTGATTTGATCTGATCGTTGATTCTGGTATCCTTTTTCTGCTACTTGATGCAGTGATGAAATGAAATAATATAATTCAAAACTACGTGGTGCCGACACTTTCCAGCTGAATTTCTGAGCCAAAACAAACTCAGAGGTCATGGTCTGTTTTAAATTCCAAACACAACATAACATAAAGACCTTACTGAGTAACAAAGCAGGGCAATAGACAATCCCTGAATGAACTAAACTTACGGTTAAATAATTGAAAATACTTACTACAAAAGTAAGCATTTGATAAGAATGACCCAGCTTGTATGCTCAAAATTAATTAAGAAACGACCAGCTCGTTAAACTTTTCAAACCTTAAAACTTCTAGACAATAGAAAATATTTTACCTATTGTCCAGTCCTGAATATGTCATAAATTAACAGACCTTATAAATGATTTGGTTGTCCCTGTCACAGTGCACTGCAGTGTACAACGTTATAGGTGTCGATACACTGGCGACAATAACTCGCTATCCATGCACGGATATCTTGAATCTTAGCTGGACTGACACGAGATCCGGCCAGAAATGATAGGCAAGTTTGATGGTGTGTGGTGATGGACACCTGAGTGGAATAGCTTAGAACATAACGTCACTATAATTCATCATGGCTCATGAAAAACTCTCATTGAATAAAAGTACGCCAGCTATGCTTTCAACTGCAGTCCTCATAAAGAACCCGTGTTTATGACAAAACGATGCTGTAGGTACACTTGACCATCTTTTCTAAAAACCACTAAAGTAGAAAAACTTATTCTAAGCAGCAAATCTAGAATGTTTTTTTTTTTTAATTTCACTTTTCCAACCCAGCGGGATTTTCCGAAAGGGATACAGCTACCCCGGCACATAAAGGGCTAAGGAAGGAACATGGATGGGTTTTAGTCAGTAAGAGTCTGACACTCCCTTCCGCTCCACCCAGAGCGGGAGCAGTCATATAATGATTTCCAATCCTCAAAAAAAACCCATCACTATTTCAGGCTATGTAGCTGTGTCACATGATTGTTGTTCAACTTTTCCTCTGGAGAACATATCCCTTGTCAAGGTGGTGAGTTCTCTTGCGATAAGAATAAAATGAGAAAGGAAATCTCTCGATTAGTTACATTTTCACGGCAAAACAATCCAACGGTGGGTGCGGTCCCTAGCCAGTCACACTAGGTGACGCATACATTCATACAGTCATCAGAATATCAAAACAACAGCAATAAAAGACAATAATTCGGGATTGTTTTAATTAAAATAATGACGTCATATAGCAGTATAATGACCATACAGGCGCTCGTTAGGACTCCATAGAGCGGCGGTCGCCTGCAAATTATTAATTACAGTACGCGATTGTATTACCGTTGTTAAATCCCGACGCCTCAGGATTATTCAGTGGCTGTATAACTTGTGGTGGTGGAGGCTCCCAGGTTCGCTCGCTGACGTCAGTGATATTTTAAAATTAGGTTTGTTGAAATATCTTGGAAACTTTTCAGACGTCAAAAACAGTACCTACATTGAAATTGTATCTAGTGCTCCATTAATCAAGTTTAATTTTGTAAAATTGGACTAAACTCTATCTAATAGCTGAGCCTGACTAGGGTATAATTTAAGACATCGAAACAAATTAATAAGTACACAGTACTACGTAGACCTGCACTGTGTGTGACATTGTGCAGTGTAAGAACACCTACACCGGCCAATGGAAAACAGAAACACCATCATTATTTCTACATCTGGTCCTACGATGCGCCAACACGGTATTAAAAAGTATAATAATAATAATAAGTTTATTAGCAAAAACAGTAATATGATAACTAATTTGTACTACCAATATTAAAATTATTGTCAGTTTTCCTGGCTCCTAAACTAGGTACGCAGACCTGTATCTTAGGAGTCGAAAATTTTACGGCATCAAATGTAATACAACCGTGACTTTTCTGTTTGTTTACAGTCATTTTTTTTTTTTTTTTTAACAAATCAGTTGTAGTGAATGATTGTGTTTATGTATCTAGGGATGTGTAAATGAGTGTAGTGTGGTGTGTGTGTGTAGTGAGGAGTGTATGTGAAATCAAAGTGTTTATATTCTTTCAAGGTAGAATTGATACAGTTATGATTCTATAGCCAATATATAAAAAGACAAAGTATCGTAGTTGTAACAATATTTGCAAACAGACAGACAGGCTTTCCGAACCTTCATCACAAAATACTTCCATTTACAGCCCACATCCAGTAGAGTTATTAATTTTAATAAAATCGCCAATCGCAGCGGCGACCGGTTGTTACCGATTGTTGCTATTGCTGTTGATGGATTGAACACCACCTCGCTATAATGATATCCTGGTAATTGGGAGGAATTTTTATTGAATTTCTTTGCTGATCTTTGAAGGGAGAAAGATAGAAAATAGTTTTATTATGTACAAACTAAAAAGCACACAATAAAACATACAGCAGATTAGAAATAAAACAAATTAAAAGTGAAATACCTACTTAGGTATGCGACATAAGATCATTATCATCTCAGGCACAGTTATATTTCTATTAAGAATTCTAATACTTCATTCATATACTTAGTAAGAATAGTTTACTTCAGGAAGGTACCTACTAGCTTTTATAGAATCCTGACACGAGTGATATCATTCTTGTGTAACAAAGCAAGGTATCATGTATCATTTTTTTGAAGCAAGCTAATTCTACACGTAACTGAATAATACTAAGGAACTTACTTTATCTTTAAATCAGATAGAGTGTTGTTGAATAAAATCTATAGATTTTATATTTATCCAATCCAGCAAAAACAGTATTGAGTTTTAAATATTTCTCATCGCGCTAGCCACTCTTGATACAGACAGATCCCTTAGCATGCACTAGTCTCATTCCGAAGCTAATTAAACAAAATTCCTCTCAGTCCGTCCGTCTCCAAGTGAATGAACTGCCGGCCATCGGTTTATTGTGGCCATAAACCGTTTAGTGTCAAACACTTTAGAGCCCCTAGTGTCGATTGATGACCAGAATTATCGCCCTTAAGATTCCTTACAACGAAGAGTTAAAAAAATCAATTTGGCGAATTTTGATGGCGAATAAAATTTTAAAGTGACGGCTTATATTGACCCCCGTGAGGTTTGGAGTGTTAATCAAGTTTGACATTTGTTGGTTACGGACTGCATTTGTTTTTGATAAACAGTTTCGTTGATTATAAAATCTGGGATACTTAATAAGACTTTTAATAAGATTGTGTGATCGTTGAATAATTAAGAATCACGGAATCTTTAACAGAGACTATGAAATAAGTGGACATAACATAACATGGCAAAGTATAGCCAGAGATGTACTCATAATAGGTACACCCAAATTACGCCAATTAAATTTAAGGTCCTTATGAAAGAAGAGCTACTGAGAAATTCGCAATGGATAAACCCAATAAAACTTTGCCAGATGTGTGAATCGAACCCAAGACCTTCGTGTTCAACGGTAACGCTTGCGTCTACTAGATCAAAACATTCATATTAAATAAAATGCAAATTTAACGGACTTCCACTATCAGCAACACCAACAAAGGGCAAGAAAAAACCATAGAAATTTCGTCTTTTTGTTTGAGTTTCATCTTTCTACTTTATGTGCATTTCCATTTTGAAATATGACATTTTATGTACATCATGCAGAAATCTTTATTCTGGTGTCATAATCCCGTGCCAATTGACACGTCAATTATTCTTTATAGTAGAGTCAAATCAAAGGTTTCAATTACACAGAAGTCATGTACGGGTGGCAATTACGGATCATAGTCTGAGATTACTCTTAATTTACCTGAGATGAGACTACGTTTAGCATGAGGTGCAGACGTAATTAATATAAATTTTAAGTTTATTATTTGGTCATTAATAGCAGTCGTTATACGAGTAATTAAAATGTTCTATTGGTTATTACGACAATAACTAACCTATTTATATTACTTGGTGACTTGGTGACCCAATATTTTGGAATTTACAGCCTCGTAGAAACATAAAAGGGGGTTGGACAATCCAATTGCAAAAAAGTATTTAAATAATGTAAGAACTACAATACAACACAGATGGCGACTCACTTATGACTCTACCTTGGAGTGTGTATGAAAAGCTTTTTACAAATAATGGCACACTGAATTAATATCGTGACACGCAAGTACTATAATACTTCTGCAATTGTGTTCCCTGCACGTTACAGGAACTGATGGACGCTACTACGAGTATGGGGGACAAACTCGTAGCCAAATTTTGGGTCCACTCTATTTAAATTGCCATCGACATGCTAAAGGAGAATACAATTCTAGTTGGTACGATGACCGCATCAGGTGCTCACATGAGGTCGTAATGTTGAGGTCGTTAAAATAAAGAAATTAAATTAGTAAGAAAAAAAACCTTGAAGCATTATTGTCATGTTCTAGGCCACCTCTTTAGTTATCTTGGGTCTTTCTGCATTGACATTGCAGCAAGCTGCCCAAAATTACAAAGCCTCAGTTGGGTTGTCTTGTCGATAAGATGAATTTCATCACTGTGTGTAGGAATGTCGGATTCAATCTCAACCAACTGCAGGTCATAAAGTCCAGCATCATTACTTTAATCAAGTAATTATACAATTACACAAGTCGGTCATTCGATACGTTTGTCTCAGCTTGATTTGCGTTTACGACGGCCGCGGGCGACGTGCGCCACTCAGACTGGCTTTATTTGATGTCTTATTTATGTGACCATGTCTTATTTATGTGATGCCACATTATTTACTATTAAAAGTTTATGTGTGTGTCGGTTCATGATTAATATTCATTGATTTTGATTTGCTTTTCAAGGTGGGTTTATTTTCTTCTTTTGTGTAAGTACCAGCTAGCGCAATGAACATAACTTGTGCAGAATTGCGTTGCTAGCCAATTAGCCTGCAGTGCTAAATATTTTTAAATTCACTGGCAAGATCTCAGCCTATAAATTTACCAAATTAATACAAACTTAATTAATACAAATTATGTTAAGCAATTATGAAACATCATCAGTCGTCTGCTCAATAAGAGACTCCCAATGATAGTAACAATGAACATTCCAAAGGATAATAATTATTCCTAACTCAGCTAAAGTATGACATGTCGTAAAGCTTTAGTCACTTTCTAGACTCCTGAATCATTAACTCTAAATAACGCAGACCTTCTCCATAGAGGCCACCACTTCATTCTATAACACCGAGAGGTAGGCTTTTGGATATCGCTCACCTCCTTTCCTGCCACTCTTGCACAAGCAATAAACCTATCAGGATTTAAACCAAACCAATGCTAGCTAGCTGTCCAGGACTACATTTTGGTCGGACAGAGTCAAATCGACAAACAGAGTACATGTTCGTGCCAAACGTATGTTTATATACACATCTGTGCTTACCTCTTCTATAGAATCGTAAATGAGCACACCACGGACCTCCCAATATCTTCTCTACCGCAGCGTAAAAAACCGCAACAGAACTAAAGTCTTATTTGACGATTATTGTCATTCAATAAATCGGTCAGTTCCTAATGCCGGCCGATGGTCTTGGCGGCCGGTAATTGGTGCATGGGACATACGCGCGTAAATCACGACAGACATGCTTTAAATACGTACGTCTATCACTCACCGACCTGGAATGATGTGAGTTATTTCACAATTGGACGGGTTATTCTGGAGATGACAGTGTTGCTGAACAAAAATTTGCTAAGAATTTGTACGCCGGAAACGGCAGAATATTTTGGACGTAATACGCACATAACAGCTTTGTACAATATTCTGACAAATAATTAAAAAAAAAAAAAAAAAAAAAAAAAAAAGAAATGACATTACTAGTTTTTTTTAACATCCGATAACAACGTTTGCTTCGGAGTATGCGTTAGCTTTCTCATAATTTAGCTGTTTTAACGAAATAATCATATATTATATATTTAATAATCGATGTTCATGGTTTCATTGAAACCTGAAACTCCATGTTCAAATTATTGAAAGAGTTCCTAACTTGCTAGATAGACAATAACGGGTTTTTTAAATCAGCAGATATTGTTTTCATAGTAATAACTTAGTTATTTGTTATTAGTAATAAGTTATCAGTAGTTTCAGCGTGCAGTAGAGACTCTTTAGTCAGATAGTCAACATGAAGCTTTATGCTCAAACCACACCAGTCAGACTATCGACGAAATAAAGTATATAATGCTACTAACGTAGTCCTTATGTGACATAGTTTGTAAGTTAGTCTTAGATTTAATAAGCCCTGGCTGGAGGCAAGCCCGGTTAAGCATTAGACAAACATATGAGCTACTCGTATGGTTAAACTGCGAGATGCCATAATTGAAAAAAAAAAACTATAATGTGACAGTTCATATAGATGATAGACGCGTCTGATCCAGAGTCATCCAGAATACGGGCGCGGCCCCGTGTGGCCAGCGGGTTTGCCACACTAAACACACTTTTATGTGCACGTAGGCTCTTTATGACTGACGTGTGTTCTACGACTGTTACGACTATATCGACTGTGACACGCTCTTTGTTTCGAAGTTAACCCATATTGACTTGTTTTATTTGAGGCTTGTAGGTGGAAGGTTTTTTGTTTCGGTAATTAAAACGGCGGAGATCAAATGAAATGTGTATTTTATTGTGCGGCGCTGCTCCATATACAGGGTGAAATTGAATTCATGGGCAATATTTTAAGGTAGCATTGTACGCATCATTATGAACAACTTTTACTATGGGAACACACCTGAAATCGCAGCCTAGTGGTGTGACCGTTGGACTGCCAAGTCATAGATCTCGAGTTTGAACCCAAAACACCTCTGAATTTACAAATTCATGTGCGTATTGTATAATTATGACTTGCTTAGAAATCGGTGAAGGAAAACATCGTGACGAAACAAGTACGTCTGAGAGATATTTCTCAACGGATGTCAAGCTAAGTCAGAGGCCCATGGGCAGCATCAAAACTCTGACACCAGATTATTCACTAACCACACGAAAAGAAGAAGAAGACCTGAAATCGCGAAAAAATATCGGTTGTTTTCCCTACATTTTGACGAGTTATACGAGCATAATGTTATGGAACAGTTGATTTTGTTTCGCGATTTCAGATTTGTTCCCATGGGAAAAGTTGTTCATAATAATGAGTACAATGACGCCTTAAACTACTGCCCGTGAATTTAATTTCAGCCTGTAGATGAAGTGCCATAACTGTAGTTGTCTCTATAGTCCCAATGTACAGCAAAGGTATCTTCTTATACGGCTATTCGTGGATATGCCGTTTTCAGATCAAAAGTCCGAATTACTCACGATGCATGTAATGATTTGCTCCTGATGTAATAATTAGCTCACGATGTAATGATTTGCTCCACCTTACCTAAGTCAGTGGAGCCTAAAATCCTGCTTTTATTTAAATAAGTAAGTAAGCTATCGTTTAGAAAACGCTGTGATATGTAGATGCACACAATAGGTTTTTATTTGTTATTAGTAATAAGTTTTTTTGTGCCACGAATCTATATTCGTGGCACAAAAAAACTTTTTTACAAAAAATAAAACCGACTTCCAAAAAAAACACTACAAAGTGAAAAATAATTTTGATTTCGGAAGTCGGTGGCAAAAAATGAAAATACAAAACCGAAGACACCGACTTTAAATTTTAATACCACAACCTGGTATGTAAATTACAGTGACAGGAACTTATTAGAACATCATCCACATATATTAAGTAGGATTTTTTTTAGATTTTTGTTGATTTTTCAAAAACCGCTTATCCGATTTCGATAAAATTTTTATGGGACCATTTGGAAAGTATACCCTTTCCAACAAAAAAAGAATTTTTCAAATCGGTTAGCAAGCAACGGAGTTATGCGCGAACAAACATAAAAAAAAAATACAAACATCCGAATTGAGAACCTCCTCTTTTTTGAAGTCGGTTAAAAACCTACGAACATCGCATGTCGGTAATAGTACCGACAAGCGATGTCCGATGCTATTATATTTCATTCTCTCCAAATTCGTTAGTAACATGTAATATTGACATAATCATCGGTATTGATATATTGTAGTTTGACATTAATCTTCTTTTGTTTCGTAATTAATAACCGCTGTAGGTGTGAACCTGAGTATTAAATTCTATAAAAGTATTGTTGACTTGTAACATGAAGGTTCTTTATTGTTTTAGATTTGACAATAAATATTGTTTTTAAATAAGGTTTGGCTATAACTTTGTTTGTTTTCGATGGAGTTGATTTATGATTATATATGTCTATTTAAAGTCAATGATGTAGAAACTTAGTTATTTATTTGGCGATACCCACAATCAGTCAAGTGGTGTCAACATCGCCCATCCATAGGCTTCTACGGAGAGCTATTTAGCATGTACAAGACATGTAACTGAGAAAAAGATGTACAGGACACCCTGTAGCTGGGCCAAAGCCCAGCCTGTAGCAATTGTCTGCAAGCGGCTTTATTTACTTACTTATACATCTTATTCCTCTGTTAGCCTAAATGCTGGATATTCCAGCTGAAACACTATCCTTTTCAAATCAGAGAAACGTCGCTATTGGATAATGACCTTCGACGTTTAATCAGCATATTCTCTACTTACTCTCCTGTTGTAGTAATGGTGAGAAGACTTTAATCAAGAGACTTGTGAGGACGCAGCATCTTATTGACAGAGTGTGTAAATAAGTTGGCCTTACTCAGTACCGTACGTACTTTCGCAGATTCGGTCATCTAGTGAGGTGATTCTATGGCTAAGTAATAATTGCCGCATGGATAGATCCATCAGGTTAAGCTACGCTTGCCGGGGTTGGTCCGTGGATGGGTGACCATCTTTACATATCGAGACTCCTCCGTGACTCGAAAAGCACGTCAAGCCGTTGCTCCCGGCTGTCATTCGTGGATCTATGATAGCCGTTACGGGTCGTCAGAAGCCCGAAAATCTGACATCAAGGGGTATCGTATTACCCAGTTAATGGGTTGGGGCTCCATGTAAAATACTGGTATTCAGCTGCATCCGGTTAGACTGGAAGCCGACCCCAACATAGTTGGGAAAAGGATAGGCACATGATGATGATGTCTGAGACAGGGCAAAAGAATGTATAGGACACCCTGTAGCTGGGCGAAAGGATGTACAGGACATCCTATAGCTGGGCAAAAGATGTACAGGACACCCTGTAGCTGGGCAAGAGGCCAGGCTTTAGCAATTATCTGCAAGTGGCTTCATTTACTTACACGTCTTATTCCTCTGTTGGCCTAAAGTATTTTAGCTGAAACGCTATCCTTTTCAAATTAGAGAAACGGCGCAATTGGATAATGAATTTCGACGTTTAATCAGCATATTTTCTAGTGAATCTGCTGTTGTTGTAATGGTGAGAAGACTTGAATCAAGAGACTTGTGAGGACGCAGCATCTTATTGACAGAGCGTGTAATAAGTTCAGCTTACTCAGTACCGGGGCGGTACGGCGTACTTTCGCAGATTCGGTCATCTGGATAGGTATTCTTGGTGATTAATGTGACTTATCACTCATAATTCACAGGTTTGTGCTACAGTAATATATCTGCAACGTATATAATACCAGACAGCTCAGTGGAATCGATCCCACCTCAGTATTGAACTATCGACTGTTCATTTCTTCCTTTACATACAACTCGCGTACATTCCCCAGTCGCTACATAACCAAGAGTCCCTCCCTCACGGACTCCATGCAGAAAGAAGTGCTATCACCAAAATCAGTAGCAACATTATCTACAACCCCACCGTCAAATCACACGCCGAATTGCGTAACATACTCACCCCCGCTTTAAAATGTAGTCATAAATAAAAGGTAGAAGCGGCACCTTATCGCGCGGCGCTCGCCACAACAGATGAAAGAATCCCCCCTTTCACCCCCTCCGATCTCTCGCTCTAACAGCCAGTAAACGATGTTTTACATTTATAACTACAAGCCGCTTCGCAAGTAGTACAACTCCAACTCCAGCATTCAAAAGCCAACTCTATTTACTTCAGATAAAGTTTGATTTTCTCTAAGTGCTTGTTTACCGTCTTGAATCGTAGCCATGGCAACGGGCGGCGTCGCGATTTTTGCCCGCTTGCGCCTCCTTCGATTACCTAAAGGTTTTTCCAATGTAAGGCTGGTACATACGTATCGGTTCGATAAACGGGACGCCGCCGATGCGTACAATGTTTTATTGACAGATTTGAAACGGTTCAAAATTGAGGATTGCGCGAAATTCCTTTGTTTGGTGGGAGATACGGATTTTGTTGAGAGGATTGTGTCGGAAATGGATTTGGTTGAGAATGTTGTTCATTGAGGTAATATTACTGTCTCTACGTTGAGCGAAAGCTGATTATTTGTATGAAGATGAAAAATGTGGTCGAATTTACTTGTATTATCTTTGCCTTGGTAAGAGTTTTTGATGGCTCTACCTTTCCTACCAATTATGTAACTGGTTGTACTGCAACAATACACCTTTGCAGGCCATGAAACTGTGCAAGTAGGTAACATTGAAAATTTTCTCCAGCTATAGCACTATATCCCATTCTCTATTGGCTGCCTCTCGCCAGCATTACGCCTACTATATATTCATGTAATGTGTTCATCTAAGCTGCAAGGTTCTTGGATTTCAGCCGTAACACATATATTTTCATGAATGTTTTTCAGTTTGGTTCATAATTCCTCAGGCTATTTACCTTGTTCTCAAACATAACAATGGATGTGTATAGAGTCTGAAGAAAACACACTTTACAACTTTCCTTAGAGGGGACTTTATGTTATGCCTAACTGATTCTTTGAGACTTGGATAAATGCATTATTTGGGTCCTAAATAGATCAGTTTGTCTTTCTTTACAATTGAATCGCCTTTATCTAGTTACACTACGATCTCGATTAGCTGAATTATAAAATTACTCCTTTTTCATTGCTCTAGTTCAACGCAAATTGCAATATTATCATGAAACTTTGTACTTTACCGGTTCTTCAGTACAAGCAGTGTTTAAAGATCGTTTGATCTAAGTTCAAGACAGTGGTAACGGATAAAAATAAAATCAAAATCAAGTAATATTTTAACTAACTGTTTATTCAACCACAGTACGTAGAATGTCCACGCTCTTTAGATCTAAACACGATTACTTAAAACGCAGTTCTGTAATGAGCCAGGTCATTGACCTCTGGCGCTCATTGTTCCAAGCTTTTACAGACATTTACAGTTATTCATATTTTGTGCATTTATAAGCGAATTAATCTCGTTATTTTTGAAGCTCATTTTCTATGTAAACTTATAGTTTTAGTGTTATAGATGTAAGTGAGTTAAATGTGCAGTACTTGCGAGGTTACACACTCATTAATATATGTTACAGTTTTGTGAGAGTTTTAACAGTGAAAAAATTCGTGGCAAAACAGTATGTAGGTACGGTAAAAGAATGACAGTCTTGAATTCGTGGGCATTATTTTAAGGGGTCATTGTACTCATCATTATGAACAACTTTCACTGTGGGAACAAACCTGAAATCGCGAAAAAAAATTTGCTATTCCCTACATTTTGACAAGTTATGCGAGCATAATCTATGGAACAGCAATTTTTTTTTCGAACTCAATTTCGTCCTGTATAATTCAGAGTTTAAAATAAAATAGTTACATTTTCAAATAGTTACATCTTAACAGTTACAAGTAATGCACATTTAGCTAGTATATAGTAATACTGTCGCGTGGTCTTCTCTACTCGTAGTTTAGTTACAATAGTTAAATTCGTTTAAATATCTATTTACATCTTTTATAGTTAAAATGTACAATATACATATTGCGATGCCTCGACGACATTATAGTGTTACAAATTAATATTAATATTTACAGTTATTAAGGAAGAGATCTGTACAAGTTCTTGTCGCACCCTAGCGGTGCTGCGGTGTGACTCTTATCATTTCAAATGTGAAAATTAATTTTGTTATGATTACAAAATACTGTTCATAAAGGATAAGTATAAATTGATGTGAAGAGCGGACTGACAAAACTTTCCTTACAGAACTTTGAATACTACGCGTTAAGATCTAATTTGTAATGCCAAACACATTTACAATAAAAAATATTGGGGAAAAACTAATGAAGTATCAGTAAAAATACTTTCAAATTCAGTTTGAGTTTCCCGACGGATGTCAAAAAAATCTAGCCTTCAAGATGTTCAAATAGTGTCGAGTGACGGTATGAAATCTCTGATAAATAATGACTTGTTCACACCATTAACGTAAATTACCTATCATTATTTTTGCAGTATGCTAATGTATGTTAAATATCGAAATAATACAGTTTGAATAAGGTGGATGCACTCCGACCAAGTATTTATTATATAAATGTTTATAGCAGAATAATTACAAGAATGGCAACAAAAAATAAAGCTAATAGTTAATCATTACAACAACAATGAACAGGCTGTTACGAAAGAGGAGAGCGGGGGTATTATGACACTATGATTAGTTTATATAATAACTCTGGCGATGGGTATATTATGACAATATAAGAAAAACATAGTAACTTCAACATAACATCTACTGTTATACTCGAATATAACTACAAATAGGAAATTGGCACCGGTATCAAGATTCATACAAGTTACACGTTTATGCTCACAAAATACATGTAAAATCTAAAGTTATAAATAAATTACTTAAAATTTATCACATGACTACTTATACAGTAAATATTTACAGTTATTTAAAGCTAATTACTTTAATATAATCGTTTTTACATAGCGCTTACTCGTAGTGTCCGTCAGACACTCGTCTTAAAGTTTTAACAAACAATGTGACTGTAAAAAGATATCAATTGATTGATAATTATAATAATAGTTCGTAAAAGTTTCTAATTGCTACACTCGAATCGACAGAACCATCCTTTAGCAACACAATTCGTCCACTAACACGTTAAAAGTGATAATACGCGAAATTAATCGGTTGCTCCTCGTCGACACTGACGCCGTCACTGTTCACATTGTCACTGTCACCGGACCTGGTCATGTCCTCGAACCGGCGCACTTGCCAGTTGGAGAGGTCGCAGGGAGCTTCCTCCTCCTTATAGCCAGAGAACTCCTGGTAATAGGAGTCGTTCTGGGTGAATGTGGCACTGGGAATGTTCATGTCGCGGGCGGGGACCTCGCCCGGGGTGTGTGATCACTGTCGGTGAGGCAGCTGGTGGTGCATGTGGTGGATGTCCAGCCGCGGCCTCTTGGCCTCCTCCTCGTCGCTGCACTCGTTGTCGTGCGGCTCCTGGTCGTCGCACTCCTCCCCGAGCTCCTCTTGCTTACGTTTCGCGGTCGCCATCTCAGCCGCGTGCTTTTTCCGCCATTTTGTTCTTCTGTTCTGGAACCAGACCTGCGGGAGAAATAGACAGTTAGTATCTGAACGTTTATTACAAAATTATTGGGTTACAAAAAAGACAGTGTATCCAAAGACCTATATTGTACAAGTAGGTGTAGGGTAGACTGTCTTTTTTTTAAAGTGAACAATGTATATAAAGTAATTGGAGTAGATAGATGTTTGTAGACATAGAGAAATATCAGTGTAGAAGTAGTTTCATGGGAGCAAAGTTTTGCTAAATAAACGTCAAAGTTGATAAAGCAAAAATAAATTGGGAAAAACAAAACTTTCATTGCAAGAGCATTAAACTTAGCGCAATTTTAAAACCCCGTTATTCAGTGGACTGAAAGCCAAACACAGACGGTCTTGCTTTAAATCTGTACTAAATTCTCATGTTTGTTCGCCAGCCAAGCCAAATATAAAGAGAACAGCAAACAATTTTCATCTCCATGAGGACCTAATCTGCGCGGTCGACATCATAATGCCTCATTAAATACCGCCTTTAAAGTCGCATCACGAACTACCCGCTATCCCGCTCGCACGCAACTGAAATCTTTACAGACGACAAAGACGGTGATAGTAGCCGTGTTCTACGGTAATTAAGGGTCGTTTTGCAAATTACACGGTACTTAACCAGCCATATAACGATCATTAATCACTGGCCTGGGGAGTTGGCTGTCTCTTTTGCTCCTGTTGAGGTTGATATGTTCCGTCCTTGTCGCTCGGGTCGACATGAGTTTAATTAGGTCATAAATACGTTTTCATGATTAGCCCGTAGAACGGTCGTCGATTGTACTGAAGGTAGGCACTTGGACCAGATGTCGATGTCATTATAAGGGTATCATGGCTGCACGGAATTAGGTCTCCTCGTTATGTTAACAACAGCACTTAATTGGATGAAATCTTTGAGGAATTTGGCACATGATGATATATGGTGCTGGGAGCTCGGATAACGCTTTTGTTTAAAAATGACGCGTTAACAATTATAAAAAAAACAATAGCTCAATGGGTGAAAATAAGATTTCTAAAGCTAAGTCGTTGCTGAACAAGGTTCGACATTGGTAGGAAAACTGCCATAAGCAGAGACCGGGATCTTAGGGGAGCAGCCAGTACAGATTAGATAGGTAGGAGTTGCTTCATGCTGAAGCATAATTCAGTCACATTCAGTCAACCTCGAGTCGCCGGCCAGCGCTATGTCAACCTCGAGTCTCCGGCCAGCGCTATGTCAACCTCGAGTCGCCGGCCAGCCAGCGCTGTGGTGATGATTTAAGGCACGCAGCACTACACACACAGCAAAGCATTATTACAACAACGTGTTCTTTGTCTGAATGTGATGCATGTTTCCCCCCATCTTATATTTTCTTTCTTTGTTCTTTTCTTGCTACTGCTTTTCTGCCTACCCCATGGGAAGAAAGCATTTATGTACGTATTTATTACAAATTTATCGGCCATGTTTTAGCTCTCTTTGTCGATGGTCAAGAGAATCATGACACTTAGGCCTCGTTACTGAGTGTACATACAGTGCGGGCGTAAGAAGAAGTCGTGCTTAACGACACAATGTTGTAAGTAAACCAGTTGCAGTCATTAAAACGTAGACATGTTAAAATTATAGGCCATAACGAGAGTGGCGGTGGTACATTGCTATTTTATGTCAAAACACACAGGGGTGCTGATGATTGGTCACGATCCAGTGAGAGGAATAAAGGAAGGATGTTATCCAAATGGTTAAATTCTCACTACACCTAACATCACTTCTATTCATCATGATTTTCATCATTCTCTTGCCCTTATCCCAATTTATTTGGGGTCGGCGCAACATATATTTTTCCTCCATACTTCTCTATTAGTCGTCAATCAATTATCCGCCTAGTCTTTTCCCAACAATGTTGGGGTCGGCTTTCAGTCTAACCGGATGCAGCTGAATACCAGTATTTTACATGGAGTGACTGCCTATTTCACCTCCACAACCCAGTAACTGGGCAATACGATACCCCTTGGTAAGACTGGCTATCGGATATTCGGGCTTCTGACAACCCGTAACGACTATCAAAGATGCACAAATGACAGCCGGCACCAACGGCTTAACGTGCTTTCCGAAGCACGGAGAAGTCTCGACCCCAGCAAGCGTGGCTTAACCTGATGGATCGACCTGTGCGGCTGTTAGTATTATACTTCTACTATGTCCCTTAAATATCCAAATCCTTAATAAACATCTCGCAACTACATCAAAACTTCTTACTAAAAACTGCGACGATCCAACACAACTATTGACACTATAAATAAGTCCCGCTCCACATTTACGACAGCGCGACGTTACATAAAGTTATAAAAATAAATCGGTCGGCTCGATACACAGTCGCAATAAAAAATATGCGACGGCAAAACAACACAATAGTAATATATACGTATTATCATTGGACCATTTGGTTTTATATTCGCGGAGTTGATGGCATCCTTAGTTTATGACGCGACTTGCTTCGTCTTGACGCATGGTAGCAGTCTGATAGAAGTTACGTTAAATGGAGATAGATCTAATGTTGTGTTCTGTTGAGTAGATTAGACATTTGTGACTGCTGAAGAAGGCTTTGTGACTGAGATGAATTGAGATGAGACAATGTTTTATTGAGATTTCACTGAGTTTTCTGTCTGTCGTTAAGAAACACAATATTAAACCATTTGAATGTGCACATTTCAGTTAAATGACTGACATTTAATACCATTTCTAATTATATTTTGCTAATTTTTTACTGACAAAGAAATGAACTGAATAAACTAGTTGTGCAAAAAAAACACGTATTTCGTATAATAAAATAATGAAAAACTACACTTGAATCCAAGATAGTGAGCTCATTTACATACGTAGGTACTCAACACGAAGCATTGTTTTCAAAACAATCTTATATTATATACTTACTGAAAATACATTACACGAGAGTGTTCTGAACTTCAGAATGTGTCATCTACGTAAGTGTATATTTAGTGCCAACGGCAGCCTACGACGAGTAAACACCTCAGTCCAAACATACGCTCATCAAAGCTTTTTACGACCAATCCGACCATTCCCGACTATTCCCGACGATTCCCGACCCCTTCACACAATACCCTTACTTGTAATATTATTTTCCATTTTTCGTTCATACTTTTATACCCGTCTTACCCTCCGTACCATTCAATTACTTAAGTGTTCGAAGACGGCCCGCTGAGAATACGCTTGTCTCTTTCCAACGTTTGAATGAAGTGATTCTGTCTCGTTCGCTCAGGGTAGGGTCGGGTAATTATGTGAATAACTATTATTTTTCACAAGAGAGCTCGGTAATGGCTTGATAGGGATAATGGTGTTTCAGTAGCCATGTCGAATAAACAGCGGCCATGTTGTTATACAGGTAATTAATTTGAATGAATTGATGTTTTTGTACGCGTTGTTATAACGTTTGTTGCTTCATAAGTTGATGCACTCGGTTCATGTGTAGATTAACGTAGTGGACGGAGCTTTCATTAATGTAACGAAAGTACTTTCACTTTGTATATGTTTTTGTAAATATTACAAAGATTTTGTTGTTTTTCATTCATCATCATGTCATTTCATTGCACTTCTTTAAAACTATTATTTTGCAAAGATTTCTAAGTAGGCTTTTTAAAGCTGTTCGATGCACTATTGAGTAAAAATAAGTTTTGATAGTCTGTCATCAGATAAATAATGTTATTTAGTAGGCTCTTATTTTAAAATCTTTTGTACTAGGTAATGTATAAGCCAAAATATTAAAATGCATATTCCAAGTGTTACGTTGGCAGGCAGGTCACGTTTCGCAACTTCTCTCACCAGATGAGATGTTTGATTTATACGAACGTATTGACAGCTTTAAGATTGTTAGGTAAAGCTATGGTGTTGGCAGCGGTTCGGGTAATACTATTTGATGATGTTAGAAATGTATATCAAACTGCGTATGTGTTATTATTGGTCCTTAAGAGGCGGGACTGATGACGTGTAGGCACATTAAACAAACAAGTTTTTATTGAATCGACTATTGCTTGTGAATTATTTTTAATTTCCAGCAGACAGTCTACTAGTGGGTACATAGATATAAGAAAGTAGATTTCCATGAGTTTCCTGCATTTTAAAAAGCATTCATTTTCCTGCCCATTCTTCTCCAAAGGAACCTGCTACTTTGAAATGGGGACCCAGCTTCATCTTTCTACGCCTGTAAAATATTAAATTCAAATAAAGGTTTTACTGTGCCCTGACAGGGACTACAACGGCTGTTGGTTCTACGTCTTTTATCAACATCTGTTTTACCTTATGGAATGCAAATAAATAAATATGATAAATATTCATATTAGTTAGAATCAATTGCAGATGATTCGCCAAAAACGTTGACGAGAAAACAATGTCACTACAACACATAACTCTTCGCCACTAAGAATATTCACGCATTCCCGTAACACAGATGTAATCAAGCGCCACCACATTGCGACTAAGCCCCGACATCATTAGCCGTGGCGTCATTTGTCACGCGCGACTTATCGCACCCCTTGCTCCAGTTAATAGTCGCGGCGATTTGTCGCGTCTCCTAATGTGTGCTAAGCCTTAATCACCGTGATTTTTTCGCATCTCAACTTGTAAGCGCAATGCGAAGAGTTGAAGTAAAGACTGCTGGAGTAGTGTTATAATTGATTTAATCATACTATAGTTTATTGTCAGTTATTGTTTTTTATTGGTTTGACGTATTTCCATTTTTATAGGTGTTTTTATTTTTATGTAACTACGTAGGTTATTTATTTATTTATTTAGTTCACCAATAATTGTTTCAACCATCATCTTGAGCTTAGAATACACTTTCGACAGTGCAACACTAACTTAAAGTTTTTGTACATATATATTTGTATAGTTAAATAGATAGTCATTTAATTTTTACTACCTAGTTTAATTAATTTATGAAATTAAATGATATCTTTTTACGTAGAAAAGCACCAATAAAAATGAAAAAGAAGACGTTTGGTGAGTAACTTTACGGGCCAGTACCTAAGTGCTCAAGCCTCCTACCCTCACCTAGGTACCTCAAGAAGGTTGCTGGGACAGACTGGATGCGGAAGGCGGACAGGCTGTTGTGGCGCAGCCTGGGAGAAGCCTATGTCCAGCAGTGGGCTGCGATAGACTGAGTTGATTGATAGCTCTTCAAAAGCTGGATGTTGATATTTCATTGCAATTGACCCTATGGAAGGTTCGTCAGGGGTTTCTACAAAAGCATTTAAGATCCATTAAAGTTTTAACGCTTTATTTTGAGAATACCTGCTATTCACACCTACATATTTTAAATTTAAGTTTCATTATTATTTTAGAACAGCTGTAAACTCATAATTATACCTAATTTTCACAAAATACTTTCTCACCCTGTAGTCCGTACCCTGACAGTCTAGCAGCTATTGATGACAACGGAAGTGTCAAATATTTTCGTCAAACTTTCGTCAATTCTGTTGAAAGAATTTAAAAGGATATTCCTAAACAAATTGCTATTATAAGAGTGTTACACCACTACCCACTGGTCTTCCTCTACTCTTTAATCTGCGTGGGACCGATAAACCGAGAGGCGATATTCCGTGAATTCTCCTTATAATATATTTTTTGTATAACATGTAGCAATCAATAAGAGATCGGGGCCAATCCGGCGCCGCTAATAGCGAAATAATAATTATTAATAAGGTTTACGCTTCACTTGCAGTCATTAAGTTGTGGTCATTTTGTGGTGTGGTGTGAAGTGTAGGAGGTGGCGAACCAGTTTCATTACTTTATATTGCCTGGTTTGAAATTATTTGATGAAAATAACTATAAATTGTGAAATAACTATGTTTGTTTTACTTTCTATTATATATTGATTTCAAAGGGTCGGTTAAAAAAAAATACAGCTATTATCAATATCCCTGTATCATGCAAATAAATGATTTGATTTGTTTACATCCCAGCTACCTAGTTTTTACTATGTAACATACGTATGTGCATTGGAACTTTTGTATTTACAATGGCATTTAACTTATTGCTTTTAGCTATAAGACCGCCCCTTGAGTCACCCCTTGTAAAATTTTCGAAATGTATGTTCGTTTGTATTTTTATGGTGTACATACTAAGAAAGAATACTCTATTCTATATTAAATCTCAAAGCTTTTCTCACATTTTGTTTGATAACATAAGGATTGCTGCCGAAGTTACACAAAATCTCAATATTTCCATGTTGTTCCCGCTGCCGCTTGCACCTTGCAAACTTAACGGTAATGACAAGTTAACGTTCAATCATTGCTACACATCTATACTGTACACCTATCTATACCCACCTATGCGCTTGCGCAAGTCATAGCACAATGTTCATAGAATGTCAAATCTATCTTATAAGCTACTGTGCGAACAAGAACGTTGCGATTGACAAGTGATTTGGTATAATTAAATATGCAAATTAGTAATAAATGTACCTAATTATAATAAGTAATAGGTAGTCGAATAATTCTTGCTAAGTTGAATCATTCGTTTTCTTTGAAGCTATAACGAATCATTTAGATTATGTATAATATCAGGAAGAATCCTGTAAGTAGGTATTTGAATTGGCACATAACTTTCACAAAACGCCATATAGTCCCAAGCTAAGCAACCTAATGCTTGTGTTATGGTAACGAGATGGCTGTTTTTTTTTGTAAATACATACATATTATAGATAGAAAAACACTCAGACAGGACAAAGAATGATTAAGATCTGGGTAACGTCATCCGATTTCTGGGTTTTACCTATTCGTAGGTAAGCACACGCTAAGATGCTCCTACTCATACATAAAGTTAAAGAGAATAGCTTAGCATTGAGATTGCTACACTTGGGCAACGCCAATGTCCAGTACTGGTTATCTTTCGACTGAAATAATGATAGTAATAATAGCACCCGCACAGCACAAAGAAACGATGAAAATAAATGTATAGAAAAGTACAGTTGTTGACTATAACCATTTACGATAATAAATGCTCGTTGAACCATCAACAGTTACTTTAATAAAGCAGCGGTCGGATGTTAATTGTGGCAGTAATCACTTCACTAACACATTCATAGCTGCGTTAGAGCAACCTGAGATAAACGATCATTGCTTAAAAGTATTGGCATGTAGGTATGTGCAATCAAATGTATGTAGACACTGTAAAAAGTTAGTGAGAGATCAATGTATGATGTGTTCTCCCAAGATGTAAGCACATTTAGTTCAACTAAGCGTATCAATCACCGATTTTTTATCTGTGGTTACTGTTGTTACTTTTGCTTTAGACATTGGCAGAATGGTCGTCATTGGGTGGGTAGGTGTTGAGAAAAAGAGTAGAATATTCAATGTTTGTTATCAAGTTTAGAATATTTTAAAGGTTTAGGGCCTGTTTCTCCGTGGCAGGATAAGGTATTTTGGATATGTAGACATCCATCATATAATCAGCCAGAAAGGTACCGTTTAGTTGTTTACGTTAGATTGAGTTGAGTTGTTGAAGACTGTTTATGAATACTTAGTAATATTATATGCGTAAGTAGTTCTCTTGCGTTTGACGCCAAAGCCACTGAACCTATTGTTATGAGAAATAGATTGGCAGCCGAGGACCTGGAGAAGGACCTGGATTTTTGTATCAAATACAAAATACTCGCTGAAGTCGCAGGCAACAGCTTGTATTACTTACAATTTTGTAAAAAAGATTATATTTTCTATATTATGTAAGTGCCTCGTGCATATGATCAAGACCGTACTAAGTAACATACATCACGCTATCGCCAAAAGGACAGCCCATAAAAAGCCAATCGCCCCGCCCATACATTGCAATTCCTATCTACACACGAATATAACATAGAGCTGCAAAAACCACCGCGGCACGCCAATTTATTTTTTATCTTTATTTGCGCGAGATCGGACAGTCGTTTTGAAGAATTTGTGGCTTCGGGTAAATTGGAATTGTGTATTTGATCGATGGCTCGCCACTAATGGACGAGGGCAGGCAAACGCATCCGATGCATCCTATTGATATGCAAACATTGTTTTTTGAATTGTTATTGGCTCGGTTTTGTGTTTTTATTTTTATTCTGTGTTGGGGAACTTTTTTGCTATTATTTACTGATGAATTTGACTTTTTAAGTCATTCTTTAAAAATTTATTACAAATTCAAACACTATAAAGGATAACTCTACCAAAACGAAGAAACTCATTTCGTAGATAAAGCAGAATACGATTAAAAATAAGGGGTTGAATCTAATAAACAAAAAAAAATTGGAGCACAAACTTCATTATCCAAGTATCTATCCGCATGACGGCTATAAATCATAAAAGGATTAGAGAAAGGCACGGCCGCTACAAATTTGGCGTTATTAAAAAAACTCATTTGCAAATTTTGAAAGACAAAGAGATATTAAAGCGATAAACTGAATTATCTTCAATTTGGCCGTCCCCGGTGGGCAATGGGAAAAAATACACCCCTTTTTTGTGCAAACTTGAAGTGAAAATAAAAATTTTAATGTGGCACGTTTAGCGAGGGCTCGGCCGTAAAGTCGTGGGGTGTCATCCGCTCTATACAGATAATGGTCTCCGGGATATTGCGTTTTGGTAAGGAACACGAAATGACTTAAGACACGCTTAAGTGATCGTTCAGTTCACGATGTTGTTGTTGTAATAAGGTACTGTTGCTGTGTTGTTCTTGTTTCCTTTGCTTCTATTGCGAGGAAATATCTACTATGTCAATAATCTGGCTGTATTGATATGGTATTAGCTCTAGCTTTTTTGCATATAGACTTTCGTGGCCACCTGTGCTAACCGTTGTCGTTCTTGAGTAGGTACAATCATTTCAGTCAAGATGTTTAAATGACCAGTCATCGGTAAAACTATTTTTTTTTGTAAAATAAGCATTCATAGGTAAGTATACCTTGAATCACATAGTTAATAGATATTATCCCCAAACGGCACACGAAAAAACCTACCAGCTCAAAACACAAAGCGCCAGAACTTTGCAAATTAAGAAAATGTAATTAGTGCGAGCCCCGCCGACATAATTAAGGCGAATCTTGTTGTAATTTTGACATTTAATTTTTTCCCTCAAGTCACCTCACCCCTATTAATTAATTTAGAAAAAGTGCCTTTAAAATTTAATATCTGCTCTTTTGGTGACAGTTTCTTTTTTTTTCTTTTTTTCGTAAGTTAATGAAACGGCAGAGATTTTTTTGATAGGAGACGAAGGCAACTAATGAATTCAGCCTACCTTTGTTATTAATTTCTGCGTTCCTTTTGTGATTACTTTTTTTTCTATAATTGAGAAAGTTTGCTATCAGATTTTTAGGAAGTTTAGCGTTGGAGTGTAATTTAATTTTTGTAAATTATGTATATTTTTGTGTTTTTCGCCTGTCCCTCGGGTATCCAGACCCTTAACAAATTTTTCTAACCACAAAAATAATTTGGATTCTTAGTAGGAAACAAAAACGATTATTCTAAGAATTTAATGAATCCAGAGCTTAAATCAATAATATCTAGATATTATCATGTATAGTCGATATGGGTAAGTAGTTACTTTACCATGAAAAGGGTCGTGGAAGAGCCATCGACTCTTTTTATCTTTTACACATTCTACAACACATACGTCATGGTGTCCCTGTATTTCCTTATCTATCAACAGATCTTAAAATTTTAAACTAAGGGTGTGTACACACGCGGCCGCAGTAATCCCGCTTATCGCGCGTGTAAGCCTCTCATCAGCCGCTGTTAGCCACGTCTACAAACTGTTCCACACAAGCGTTGGGGGAATAAATTGAGCATAACCGAATATAATTCAAAAGAAATAAAGTGATTTTGTGTTGCAGTATTTCATTGAAATCTTTTCGGAATAAAATTTAGATATTTTTTTTAATGGGTATGACTGTGAATAGTATTTTTAAAGCGTGATATTAGCAACTTTTTAGATAATTTGGGGTACTTTTATTCTAACAAAATTTTTTTCCTTAAAATGCATAGGTAGTGTGTTCGTTTACGTGAATTTCCACCCGCTATTGTTTACAAGTAAAAGTTTTGACTAAAATGGATTTACTCAGGTTTTTCTATAGCCAATCATTGAAGCAGCTACAAAACATTAAACAACAACGAAAATACATGAAAACATTGAGATAACTCATCATCGGCCCCCCGTCCATGACGCGGCGATACAATCGGCCGGAGCTTAGATGTCATTTAAATTTAAATGAAGGTATTACAGTGTTGTTATGAGCCGTCGCCGGATTGCTAATGCGCATTCGTTCTCTTATCGGCGGCGGGCGATTGTGGGTGAATTTTAAATTGTGTGTAACCAGCCTTATAATGGTTTAAGTGCTTTGTTAGGTACGAATGTTTTAATGGGAGGTTTTGTTGTTTAAACGATTGGTTAAAGGCTTAGAGAGGGGGTGGGGGGTGGGAGTGATTAATACGGTTAAGTTGTATGTAGGTAGTTGTGTATATTCAAAGGAATAATTTTACCAGATATAGTGAAGCCATTAGAACATATACTTATAAGAACTCGGGAAATAAGGAAAATCTTAAAATGATAAAATATCTTAAAATTGAGGATATCTTTGAGAATGAAATTTTTAAATAAGAGAGGTAAGTAGGAACTTTAACGTTGTCGTAGAAATAAAAACATTTTTAGATCTTATGGATAGTTCCTCAACAACAAAAAGTGATGTTTCCGAAAAACTATACAAATTTTCTCAATCAATTAATTTTCCAACTAACATAACTCACAGCTATCGAAACCAATTCCCTCCCCGTCCTCATAACCGACCACCGCAATAACATAATAAAACAGATAGCCAACATAAATAGCATTCGCGAAAACATTGGAACCCTATCTTAACTAGCGAACAAACACTTCAATCACTTATTTGGCATCCAATAACGTCCTCGGATCTCACAAAAACATCCTCGTGTGATCCCTCAGTCCTCCTCACGCGAGGCTTACGAGCCCTCGGTCCCCGAGCGAGGATCCCCGATAAAATGGGATCAAGCCGGTACAAATTGAAAATCTTACACATATGTATGTAAAGTGTCGCGTGTTGTGTTTGTTGAGGAAGTGTTCTGGCGGTTTGTGAATCCGTTGCGTGGCTTCAGGGCTTGGTTTACTTTAGTAAACATGATTTAGTTGTAGTATTTGATATCATATCTTGTTATGATTTGTACCTAGGAAGAATAAAACAAACTTAAAATAAATCATATTTTGTTAAAAAGACACCAGCCGATGTTTTCTGTAAAAATTTCACCTTGAAGCTTAGGTAAAGTGAGGTTAAAATGACCGTCAAATTTGTCATTTCCCAGCAACGTGGAATTACAACACACTTCAAGCTCATTTCACGTAATTTATAACGGTGAGATTTTAACATTATAGATTGGCTGGTGCAGGAAATGAAATGCTAATCCTGAATGAGGTACTAATTATTTAATGGACATGCAGGTCGTCCCAGCTTCATTCCCGCAGGCAACTCAACACTGGTTTTATTTTGGCTTGTGTTCCTAGAAATATGTACTCGATCTAAAAGCCACGTAGCAAAAAACAAAACACACATAAAACTCGGTTTTATTATTTATCAAACATTTAATCCGTGCAATAAATCTGTTCGGATACCAATATGGCGGAGTTTTTGGCGCGAAAAAAAATCATCCGCGGAAAGCAATGAGAGGGAGATTAGAGTCGGATAAGTCCTGGTTATTAATGGACCCGCGATACACACGACAAAATGGATAATAAATGGATGTGGCCCCGAGTTTTTTTTGCCTAACAAATTTGTTAACCGTGACAGTTGCCCGATAGCGCATGAGCGTTCGGATATATTGCTAAAATACCAAAACAATTCTGATTTGTTGTTTAGCTTGTCGAGTTGTATTTACCGCAAAAAAATAATAAGTTCCTAGAGTTACTCGATCAAATAAGAGTGAATCGGCCAATCTACGACTTGGTACTTAAAAAGCAGATTTCATAAACAAAGTTTCAGGTTACGCTTAAAAAAACAAGTAAATAATGTTAGTTACTTAAATATACGTACACGTCGATGTTCACATTTTATATATACCTATATTTTTTTTAACTATTTGTATATTTTTAGTACAGTCTTAACTCATTTAATAAGTTATTATAGCAGTTAGATTTTTTTTTAATCGATGTTGATTTGCATCAAATGGTGTGCGGATGTAAAGTACCAATGCCCTAGTAAGTACATACAATTTGGGACAGTATTTGAAAGTAAAAACAACTTTAATATAATAATAATAATAATATCCTTGGACATTTCACACAACGCCATATCGTCCCAAGCTAAGCAACCTAATGCTTGTGTTATGGTAACGAGATGGCTGATAAACTACTTATATACACTTTTTTTTTGTAAATACATACATATTATAGATAGAAAAACACCGAGACTCGTTACAAATATTTGCAGGTCGTACAAATATTTTTTTCCGTGCGGGAATCGAACCCGCGACATAGTGCGCAGCAGTCAATCGCTCAACCACTGCGCCAACCGTGTCGATATACCTACAACTAAACAAAAGCTCAGACATATAGGAAAGCCGTTATGAACAAATCCATAGCTTTTTGTATAATAATAATTCTTATTATGCTTCAGAATGGAGTTTATAAATAAGAGGCAATACTTTTCGAGAGGAATTGCGAAAAAGTAAGTATCTATGTTATCCTAGAAATAATTTCATTGTATCCGCATGACTCCTGATACAAAAATAACCGACTAAGACTGGTAAAATCACAACCTTAATAAAAACATCCTCATAATATAAAAATGTCATATTCCACACGACAGAACCAGTTAGACCACGCGCCGCAGCACATCCAAACAGCAGTAGATCAACTGCGACAGAGCCCGCTGTCGCGTCCAGTCAGCGATCTGTTTACGAGGGATTCACGCGCCGGGTCCGACTTGCTTACCGACGGCGACGTATCTGTTGTACTTTATTACATGTTATGATCGGAATTGGAGGGCTGCTGGGCCGAATTATTTATTATTAAATATTGATTTTTATGTGGCTATAACGTAAATTGTTTATTTTGCACAAATCATGATGTAATTTCTTTTTATCAATTGTTGCAATATATTTACCAATAAAGAGCCAATAATGGGTCACAATTACTATTCTCAAAAATAAGTGTGTTTCTTATATCCATTCATGAAAGTGTTTTATACTTAGCTCACTCTGATTCATATAATTATTAACCTACTATTATGTAGATAATGTTCAAGTCATACACGTAAGTAATATCCGCTATCCATGTTCCAGTATAACTAAAAAATAATTATATTTTAAGAAAGTAAATAGATAATGCGAGCTCTGTACTTATTTACAATGCAAATAGGGTGCGTAAATGAATTAAATATTTTCAAAGGGTCAAACAAATGCAAGAGTCAACACATTCAACGTTAAGAGCCTTTGAACAAGCTTTAAACGTTGAGAAACGAAATAAAGTAGAAGAGCACTTCTGTCAATAGATACGACTATCGCATAAACCTAAGCAACTGTACGAGTATCATTAAAAGTTAGCTTTAAAAACCCCCTCTAAGCTAGACTGCACCTAATATCTAAATTCAACTGAAACGCGCATATTAGCATATAAACAGCGTTGTTAAGAAAGCGAGTGACCGCGGTAAGCGAAGCGAGCGCATTAACCGAAGCTATTCGAGCGATGCGAGCCATCTCAGTGATTCCAGCTACATTGTATAGCGCTCAACTCCAAGTTTTCCAATAACATCACTAACACACGTATTACACTTCGGGCCACGGGAAGTATACCGCTTTATTTATTTTTACTTACTTTACTAGTTAGGAAAGTTGGTGATTTGATAAAATCTAGTTTGTTAGGTCTCTTGTGTATTATTCTTTAGTTTACTTGCGTCTGATGTAATCAGTACGGAATGTTAAGTGGAATGGAAGTTTATTTTGTAGTTCAATATAACTTATCCAACGGTTTTTTGTGTATTATCAAGTGTAATTTTGTTGGCGCAGTAGTTAAATTTTAGTTACTTACTAACATTTTTATCCTTAACGTTCTTACTGGCGTGACACAACGCAGAGTGCTTATTTTAAGCTACATTGTTGCAAACTGCAAACAAAACAAAAATATTTTATCACGCTATCTTGGCCAGCAGTGTAGGTACCGCACACGTGTGCTGTTTACAAGTTACAGACTCGGGACTTTTAGTGAAGCGTAGTGTCGATATACACCGACCGATGTTACGTTGTAACGTAACATAAATAACTGGACCTACATTGTAATGTTCGTAACTATCATTCTACGCGTTTTTCGTAGACTGCTACGCCGTAGCGATGCTACGCAAAATGCGGCTAAAAGTAAGTAAGAACCATTCTTTCGTAATTATTGAGTATTTTTAATAACGGTAGAGTTTTTTTTAATGACATCTTATTATTTATTTCGAACATCTCGGATAGTGAATAGGTACTTAGAATAAAATATTGGCGAACTAGATCAATACTGTCGCTTTAAGCCATTTTTTAAGATTAATACTCTGATTCTCAAAAGTCATAGTCCTTATAACTGGTTCACTTTTATTTTGTTATCTTTTAGCTAGACAATAATTCTCTCCGACACTTCAGTACTAACTTTAATGAATAGATCATACTTTTTAACTATAACTACGTAAATAAAGTAAACATCACTTTCTGAAGATTATCTTCAAGAGTTTTCCTCATCATAACATAATACCCTCCTTTTAAATTCCTTCCACAATCATAGAACAGGAACGTAATCAGTGCAAAGTATTCATTATAGTGCGAGCTCAGCCCAAGTATCGATATGTATTCATGAATCGATTGGATCGAGTGGCATCGAGTCGGGACGGCGTAATATCGATATGATGCCTCATCGGATTTTCATGTTCTTGCTATGTTGATGTAGGTACATCATATTTGGGATATTTTTCCTGGATTTGGTTTGGATAGAATTTGTAAAAGATTGTTTTGTTTGGTAGGCATTATTTGGACATAGTAGATTGAGATTATAATTTTATATAATTATAAATGGAAGATACTCTTTATTCTAAAGTCATGTGGTCTACTACGAAATTACGTTAATTTGCCGTCTTAGTGCTAATTTCACCAATGACTTTCACCTTCGCGTTCAAGATATGCCAGTGTCAATATCGTTCCTTAAACGTGGTTCATGTATTGATCGCCAGTAGTCTCATTGGTGATATTCGCCCTTAACCCATAAAAAGATAATACTTGAATTGAATAAACGGGCAATTAAAGTAGGTAGTTAATTTCACAATCAATTAATTACTTTTACTTTGCACTAAATAAGCGAATCAAAATCAAATGGCTTGAGCGAGTGTTACGATTAACGTTAAAACTTTGAACGATATAAGTTAGAAGTTAAATTCTTATGTGATTAATCACGCCAGCATTCACAATGACGAGACGAATGTGTCTGTATATCTTCTATCTCTCTGATATTATTTTGTCTGCGGCCTACTGAGTCTGTGTATTACTTTCTTCTCGTTTATGGAAATGAATGGAAGTAATCAATTACAATATTCCCTATCATTTCGTATAGTCTGATATAGTATTGTCACGATTTAAAGAGGTCTCCAGACTGATTCATATAACCTAATCTATTCCATCAAAATCATTTAGCACAGAAGAAGAGCTGTAATCACTAATCACCCCACGCACATTGATAAAGAACTTGGTGATTGAAGATTCAGGATACAGGATCATAATCTCATCTTATCTTCAACAATCTCAACTAGTTCATACAACATACTGAAACAAGAAATAGCACTAAGTTAAACTGGCCGATACAGCGCCGATAATATAACGATAATAAAACGATATGTATGCGGGAGCCGTCTCCTTTTATTATTATTTCCACATATTGAGTTTGCGTTGTCTATAAGGGCGGTACACATGTTTGGACGAATCGATAGCTAATGTGTTTAAGATTGGCACCGTGTGTGCGAGCCTTTGTTGGGAATATAGTGGTGGATGTCAGATCAGGAGTGTTATAATATGCTTACATGTAGTACTTACTAAATTCTGGATTGGAATCAGAACAGGCCAGGTTACATGATAAGGGCTGTTGGTACCAGGAAGTAGATACAACTACAATGCCTCTTAAATGTTTAATCATAAATTGGTTTATAAAGAATAATGGAATTAACAACATAATATTGCATATACCTATATTCATCGATGTTATATGTTTATGTCAGAATCACTCATTCATGTAGCCCTGCAGTGTGTACAGCAGGTAGTCAAGACCTTAAAGTCTGTTACCCGGTGCCTATTACATAAATGAGAAAAAGCTATGCAGATCAGTGTCCAACAAACTTATTTTTTTCCCGCAATCCACAAATAGTACGATGTCATAATGATACCAAATCTATGGGAAGTGTATTATATAAGTGAAGCTATATAAGAGCCGTAACATTTGTAGTCGGTAGCACATCGTGACGCGACCCGCGGCTACTGTTACCATCCTAACGTCCGCGCCGGACAGGGTCACCGTAGAGACGAGAGTAATGTGACAAAAATTATGATCCATAATATTTATAACCAGAGGACACTTTTCCTTTTAAAGTTCTATTGAACCTCTACATTTTTGATCGTTTGTCGTCTTCTGTCACTTATAGAGATAACGACATGACGGATTGACAGATAATTTATTTCTATTACTTTAGTAAGAAATAGTTATATCTTAATACATACATATCAATAATATCTCAAAAAGTTATAATTTTTATCTTTCAGTAAAGGAATGTCTTGACACCATATCCCAATTTTTATGAAAATAAAAGGAGGTACTACTTGCCTAACATATTATTTTATAAAATGGAAAGCAAATGGAAGTCGAAACGGGATCTTTTCCTTATCAACTAAGAAGTACGTACAATATGCGATCATAAAGCCGTCTCCACAGTTTCCCTGCGCCACAAGGCAGTGCGCGTCGCGTCTCCTATGAATAATGTGCTATCGATTGTGTCGACTGCGCGCGCCCACACCAGTACACCAGCTCTTGTCTCCACCATTCTTACAACTGCATACTTATTGCTATAGTTCTATAATACATAAACGATATCTTGCAACGATATTAACGACGATAAGATAATGCTCGTCAATGTTTTTAACTAATTGGGTATAGTCAGGTGTTGCTTTTTTCTTGTCTTCCAAAGACATCATATCCCTCATTAAAGTCTATTCTACGACTTAGTGGATTGTTGGAAAGGGACCAGTAACGCAACGCAAGTACCTATCTGTGGCTTAGACAGACGCTATAGCTATACCATCACCTTAACTAAATTCTACTTATTATTGTGTCATAGGGCAAAGATCTTTACGATTAACATCCATACTTCCATTTCTCGAAGCCATTGTTACCAGACACTATAATATCGTCTCCATAGTTCTCTGTACCAGATAACGCATGTAGCACGTCTAGCATGAGTAGTGTGCTATCGATTGTGTGACCGCGGCTGACTTACAGCTTAGTCGTCTGCAATACTTTTATAGGAATTGCAATATTTGATATTCGTCAGTTGTTGTTTTCAAATTGAAATAATTATCAAACTATGCGGAAGTGAGTTTAAAAAAAGTTTATATATGGTATATTCGTTGTTTACAGAAATAGGATAGCTAGGTTTATATTCGGTTCCAGACTAGATAGCTTTTGAAGAGACAGAACTGATTTTACAGATCCAGCAAAATTGTTGCAGCAGCTTCACTCCTCAGATACAACAATTAAGAATCCAAATGAGACCTGACAGATTAAGAAAATGTTTCTTTAAGACCAAGCACTCTGTTCGGTTCCCATACCTTCAGCTTTGCATCTGATCTGTCGCGATTAGATCGACCGAGTGATCTGAACGATTACGTGTCAAGCGTGTAACGCGTGCTATAGTGAAGCGTATAAGCGTGTCGACTCACACGCTGTCGTAAATACGACTCATTATTAATGAGAACTAATTATTATTAAGCACGGCTTCCAACTCTATTACAGATATTAATGTTTAGAAAAGGAAACGATGATTGAAGAGGTCATGTTTATAAGGCATAGTGCAGGCCTTTGGTACGTAGCGGATACAGTGGCTGTGGGTGGTTGGTCATATTGTTTTTGCCTTTGACTATCTATAATTTCTACAAGTTTACTGAAACAAAATTAAATTTGTATTTTATTGAGTCTGGTTCCATTCGATGACCAGTAAATTGAACTCGAAAAATTCCTTAAAAATCAAAGCCGCATTAAGTAGAATGATCCTTACTTAAGCCCAAAGAAAGCCTCTAAGGCATGTTGTACAAGTATTAAGGCACTACCTTATCTCAATCACGCGCGTTTAGCTTCCAGAGCCGACTTAAATTCTCATTACTGTGTCTAATGTCATTAATGAAATCGTCGACCGCTACCGAACGCCATTCCGCCTTGTCGCCCGCCATCATTACCATTCTGACACGACAATCGACCATGGCTGCCGATGGTCTACACCGAGCTTAAGTTCAGAAACGATACATTTAAATTGGAACCTTAAATTTATGAGAATAGAGTTAGGATTTGAATGTGTGAGGTATAGAAGTTTATAAGATGCTTGAAACATTTTAAAACTCGGTCCAGCGATTAATTTTAATCTGTCTCTGCTAGATTTTAAGGTTTAATTTAGATCACCGATGTCGCTAGATAATTATCGGCGTTATTTCGATGAGGCAGTCGGCTGCTTTCATTTGTCAGGGCTGTCGAACGGACGGACGGACGGACAGATTGTCCGTGTTTAGCCAGTGATATATTAAACCGATGCTCAGATAAGGCGGCTACCATTATTAGCAGAGAGTTAATTTCGTTCGTTTAGACATCTTGTTCGAGATTAGTTTTAATTGATTTCTGTTTGTTGCGTTTTTTTGTGATAATCAGGTCGCGGCGGGCAGATAAGATCTGTTCCTAAGTGGAATGTGATATTATAACTTAAATAGTTTGGTTGATTATATTTTCTATTTAATATATTTATACAGCGACACTCGCACTACGTGCAACTGCAAACGAATACGTCTTTTTTCTTGTTTCTAATTTGTTTACTACCGACTCATGTTGTTAAAATGAAATTCAACTTCTCCACAGTCAACTGGTAGACATAGGCCTGTTCAGAGCGACTGATGAATGTCCCATTCTTCATTCAGTACGCCCCTGCTACGTTTAACATAGAACGTGCAGCTATAAAAATCAGCCTCCTCACTTTGACTCCAATCAAAACTCCGCAAGAACATTAAGACACCCTTTGACTCACAATTCACGGACAATTATACAAATGTCATAATTAAATTAAGTGTGACACTGTAAAAACATCCAAATGAACCCAGTGGCGCAGAGTGGATGCGCGCAGAAGGTCCTTCTAATGAGGGAAGACTCACGCACACAGACACGCTTCAAGTACGGTGAGTGCAAGCGCACTCAACACTGGCATTCGTTTGAGATGGAGTTCTCCGTACATGCGTCTAAAGTATCTGGTTGAAATGTAAGCAAATCAATCACGAAAAGAAATTGTGGAAGCCACTTTTTAGAGCCACTTACAAATTGAATGCTTTGATTTGGTTATTTGAATACTTCAATCCGAAATGATAATTTTGAACCCTAAAGATGTCTTTCATATTGTAACAACAGACGTTAATTTTGATTTTCCTTCAAAGAAATTTTAACAATGTAATTTAAACAATAATTATTGGAAAAAGTTTTAAGATATGTCTAGATAGATTGTTATTATTTATTTGATTACTATCTTGTTATTATTTAATTGATTATATATATCTATTAGTGGTATATTATTATTAATTATTATTATTTTTCAATTATTTTGTTCTTACTAATAGTATCTATGACATTTTTATTATTGACATTTCTCATAAATTTCTGTGACTAAAATTAATTGACATTTATATTAATCTAAACTGGTTATTTATTGTATTATATTTGACATTTATTATTGTACTCATTGTCAAAATTTAAATTTTAAATAATTGTAAGTTGTATTTTTGTTTTTTTTATTTAATTTTTCTATCTCCGAGCCGATGAATTATCAATATTATGTACGCCGTTATTGTCACGTGCATCAGACCGAAAAATTGTAAATGTTTTAATAATTGAATGTTGAATGTATATTATGTGGCAGTACTTTTTTAATAAATAAATAAAAAGTTGAATACTGAACAGGAAATTTTACCATCAGATATTTTTATGGAATAGACAACATGTGTGCGTGCGCCAGTTTTCAGTCGTTGTACGGAGCTCACCTTCTGACCTATCTATCTAGTGGCGGTGTGGGCGAGTTTTAAGGGGAGTGGCGGGGAAGGGGGGGCTCGGATTAATAGCGTGCCGCGGTTCCAGTTATTGCAACATTAATTATAATATTAATTATTAGCTAACTCGTGTACCCTTAAGGGACGCCGCAGTGTAGCGACAGCAGAAACTTTGATCATTAATCTGTATTTGTTTAAATACTAATTGGGTTATATGTAGGATGGACACATGTTTTGGAGGAAAGTAGAAAATAATCTAATTTCCTTTTCTATGACCTTTAATTAACGACTGGTAAAGACAATAAAGTGAAGTGCCTACCAAGCTATGCCTACAATGAGTGTTTTTCAAAGCATCGTTGGCTAATTAATAAATAAATACTGGAACCATGAATGATTGACTCGTCACTGGAACTAATCTTTTTTAGATATTAATGGTTATGGACGTTAACATGCAACTTTAGCAACTACTCTACACCTCCTAATATAAAGCCAAGACAATCGCTCGTTTTAAAACAGTCCACAAAAATGATCCAATAAATTGGTTCTCCTCTAAGATAAGCCTACATTTATTTAGAATATTCATTTGAGCTGAGAAATTGAACATCGCTCTCGAGCTCAGACTTAAGCAACCAATAACAAATAAATTACATTACGAAATCAATGAAAATTTAATTATATTCTACCAATAAAAGCCTACAAAATCTGGTCCGATCACAGTAATTGCTCTGCGGACGGTACTTTAAACTGGCACATAAGCTCGAAGACGCGCGCGACATCTGTCGACGTAATTGAAGGATTAGGCAGATAATTGAAACTGTGCGACCGAGACAGACTCACCACTCCACATACGAGCGAGAGAGACAGATGAAGCCACTCAACACCGTCTCAAAACGGAACGGTTAACAACGTGTCTTCTTGTATATTGTATTATCTTACGTTTTATGCCCTATTAATCTTGCTCGACTTTGGATCAGGGGCGCGCCGTTCTATTCTGTGCTCTATATAGTTGTGTTAGAGTTGATTTTGGTTAGTTTTGTGTGTTATATAGGGTGTTCGGAGCAATAAATAATTGTTTGTTCGCGTAAAACTGTAGTGCCGTTTGTACGTAGCCGGGGATCGTTTTATTTGGCGACGTTTAAGGTAATCTGGGATAACGAGGCGCCCGCGACTCGACAGAGCGGCTCGTAAACACGTGTCAAAACTGACTGATTGTCTGTTTGTACGCTCTAAGTGTTTGAGCAGAGCATCGCGAGCTGAACAACTGAACACCATTTATATCGTTACGGTAAGCGTGATTAAGCACCATATTATGAGAAAAATGGCTGTCGTTTTAAGGGAATGCAAATTGAAAGGATTACTATTGAAGTTCTGAAAATGATTTTCAATGAAATGAAAATCATATTATCACATGCTCCGAAATCGGTGAACGAAAATATCGTGAGGAAACCAGCATGTGAAGCTAAGTCAGAGGCCCATGGGCAGCATAAAATCTCTGACACTAGGTTAGTCACTAACCACACGAAAAATAATGAAATGAAGATCGAATAATAGTTTTATTCGTTTGAAAACGACCGATATATAATAATAGAACACAGCATGCCAAAGCACAATGCGGTCGCAGCGCAGAGGTCCCTTTGGCTTTTTGGGGCACAAAGGGCAGGATAGCAGGTGGAGCCTAGTTCAAGATCCAGCTTCACATCGACACCCTGCTACCGTTCCATCCAGGTAGCCCCACTTTACGAGCTTCTTGCTACATCTTTCCTCTTGGATTCGGAGACGGTTCAGAGAGTTCCATTTGGGCCACGGAAGATGATACGTATTGTGTAGATGGAGAGATAATATTCTGCCCCAGTTGGCAACGTGTGTCGGCGAGGTACCCACCCTGGTAGGGACACTGTCTATTCTAACAAGCAGTGCCGACTTGTTAGTCGTTGCAGTGATATTTTTGTGCCAAATATTACTAACCACTAGGTATTTAATAAATTTACTCATACATAACTCACCTTTTCTTAATTTTTATTACCCACTAAAAACAGCTTTAACCTACTCAATTGCCCTTTACAAAACCGAACATCAACTTCACACCTCTCGTTATTCCATCAATACGATTAATCCAATCGATTCCTAAACTAATCGAATGCAAAGTCGATTACTTGAATGAGCAGTGACATCGAATATGTTCCTATAAGTCGGGTAAGCCGGAAGCCTCGCTTCTCTCTGACAAATGTTAATTAAAAATTATAATAATCGACGCTTACGTCGATTTCATTGAAGGAAATTAATTGGATATTTTTATCGGCATGTTTTTAGTAATTAAGTTTACCTTTAATAGGTAGTGAGCAAACATTGATACGTTGTGAGTAGGTGAGATATGTGGGCAGATCCTAGGTTGAATAGCCACGTATTAGTTTTATGTGCATCATTGCTTTTCATATGATTAACACGACTGATATAATGCGAATAAATTACGTTTAAAGTTATGGAGTATGTAGATGGAGGCTACAGAAAAGCTTTCTCAGAAGTACCTAGGTAATTGGATTTAGATCATAGATTTTAAATGTATTATATATTAAAACTATATTAAGATTTATGTTTATAGTTGTTTCATACATTTACGCCCTCGTAAAGTAAAAATCGAGCACTCTGTTCTAGTTTGAGGATCCTCCGGTTCTTACAGTACCCTAACTAAATAGACAGTAGGAAAGCAGACAGATTGTTATGTAGCCTTTGGTTCCGTAACTCATGCAGGTATCTGAAACTAATTTGTTTGATCCCTAATTATATTTAGACCTTCGGGTCTTGTTGAGAAACCAAAATTTAGTATTGAAAAATGAATTATATTACATAGTGCAAAAAAAGCTTTTTGGCAAATATTTTACCACTAGGACATCAAACGGAATGTCTATTTTAATAAAAAATAAACAAAACCAAGAAGACCGGGCTAAATGGGTAAGCGGGATTGTCCGAAAGGGTTACCGCTACCCCGGAACATAAAGGGCTACGGAAGGAACATGGATGGGTTTTAGTCAGTAAGAGTCCGACACTCCCTTCCGCGCCACCCAGAGCGGGAGCAGTCATTGGATGATTTCCCAGCCTTAAAAAAAAAAAAAAAAAGACCGGGCTAAATAAACTAAACGCGAGAGTGACGACTACGTGTCAAGTCAACAATCTTACACTTATCTTACGCACACGAAAACAATAATCGCACGTTGTTCAGTTGTTCCCAAATCCGGCAATAATAAGGCATGCAGTGATTGATACTCGGGATCCCGTCGACACGCCATTTGCATTTTTATGGGCACCGCCCTACGCCGCCCTAGCGCCCTGCCTGCCCGCCCAAGGGGAGGCTTGAGTTGTCTCTATGGGTATGTGATAATGATTCTCTGTGTTATGTAGTAGTTTACAGAATATTGTAGTTTGGAAGGATTTTGTTATGTTGTAACTGTTGATCCTGTACAATGTGAATTGTAATGTTGTTATAATGTTAGTTCACGGGCGTTTAGTGCTGAGACTCTCAGAAGATGGTCGTCAAGGCATTACCATAGTCAACGTGATCTGCGATTTAACTCGCAAAGGACTAGCATTGACTTAAACCATCTAAGACAATTATTTTGAATCTTATGTACCTAGTTACACAAGCTAGTCCAATTACCAGTCACAAGATATTGATCGGTGTGATCTGATAACAGCACAATCTCAGTCTTTACAGTTATATTTTGTTTGTTAGCTTTGTATAAAATAACGATTAATTCATTATTTACTAAACGCCTGTTAATTTCACGAATACCCAACCCTTTTAACCAAAAATCATTTCATAATCTCAACATAAACCACACATGTTATTTCTGCAATCGATTACAAAATAAATAGAACCCAGCTAATAATACAATTAAAATCAAATAAAGCTACAATATTTGGCCAGTCACACCGCAACTGATCACATCCATTCATCATGCGACTTATTTGTCGCAGGCGCGCGCGCATTGTCATGTTAATGTTGCGGACAGCAGTTGTTGCTGCCCTAATCGCTTGAGGCCGCACAACTGCGACTTTGCGACACGCCTACGACTAGTGGGGACAGCAGGATTGAAGTCGTACGGTTGCCCTCAATATTTTGGACTTGTTTGAAAATATGAAGCAATGTTTTCAGTTAAAAAAATATATTTGAAAACCGCTGAAATGCAATCCGGATTTGTACATCCAGAAAATTTAATTGTTCAGCAAATTGGCAACTTACATCTATTATACGTGTAACAGCCATTTCATTAACCCGGCTAAGAATGATGATGATTTGGATGTATGCGAATCTTAAGTTGGTAGTCAATGCGATTGACAAGTAACTACCCTAACTTAACAATGAGTTTCCATTAAATTGTCTGTTTTTTAAATATAAAAAGAACCTATTTTCTATCAAATATTTCATTAATCTACAAACTTGCGCAATATTTTTGATTTGAGTTTTATTTTAGTTATCCATAATAATATTAAAAATGCAGATGTAACTCTGGCTGTTAGTAACCTTTTCACGCCTAAACCACTGAATCGATGATTATTTTAGGCGAGCATCAAATACAAAATAGTTTGGAACGCAATCGTGGGAAATAGCTATCTATAATGTAGTACGAATTGTATTTTATTCCACAAAACATAACGACTTGTACACAAAACAATATTCAAAGAGCAGCGGGTAATTTTTCCTCGTCGGACATTCCGTCAAAGCCCCTAATCATTGGGGCTCAACGCTCAGCTGTGCACAGCCTGCCATAATTGATTCCACCGCACTCCGCGAGCAGTGGAACCACTGCTTTTTGTCCATCTTGTCGTGTGTTGCTACGCTGGGAGAATTTGCTACTCTATGGCTATGTAAATCTAAACTATTATCGATAAGTTTCATAATGTTAAACACAACACACTACAGCTAGTATCTGCCTAGCCCTTTCCCAACTTTTACATAGAGCGACTGCCTATCTGACCTGCACAACCCAGTAACTACGATACCCCTTGGTAAAACTGGCTGTCAGATTTTCGGGCGTCAGACGACCCGTAACGACTGTCAAAGATGCACAAGATGCACACTACAGCTAGCAGTAATGGAAAATTCCTCCTCCCAAATAAGAATCCTCAAAAAGAATTAAATTTTGCAACTCTTCGCAAGATCTGAGAAATATAGTAAAAAACAGCTTACTTTTAATTTCTTGATTTTGTTTTTAACATTTTCACCTCCCCAAACCCGCTAATTTCTCTCGCTAATCACGTCAGGACAGGTGCGTGATCCTCATCAGTCTAGCCTTCATCGTACCCTTGCCGTGGACGTGAAGGTATTAGTACCTGCTGCAGTCTGGTCACAGGTATTAACGCTGATGACACGCTTTGTCATGCGTGGTTGGATCATATGGTTCTTTCATCGCTTTTTTCTAAAACGATATAAAAGGGTTTGCTGATACCTATGTGTTGCTTTGTTTTCCATATTTAATGTGTTTATATAATTCGTCTTATATATTGTAATGTAATGCTTTTGGCTAAGTACTAAGAGCCGCACAGATCGATCTATCAGGTTAAGCTACGCTTGCCGGGGTTGGCCGCGGATAGGTGACCACCTTTACATAACGAGACTCCTCCGTGCCTCAGAAAGCACGCAACGGCTGTTGGCCCCGGCTGTCATTTGTGCATCTTTGACAGTCGTTACGGGTCGTCAGAAGCCGGAAAATCTGACAGCCAGTCTTATCAAAGGGTAACGTATTACCCAGTTACTGGGTTGTGGAGGTCAGATAGGCAGTCGCTCCATGTAAAATAGTGGTATTCAACTGCATCCGGTTAGATTGATTGACCTGACAGTTAGGTTAGGCAGATGATGATTTATTGAAATGTAACTAATGTAATGTGTATATATGTTATTATTGAAATGTAACCTAAATTTTATACATCATCATCATCATTCATCTAGGTATATTTATTTATTTGTTATAAGCGAATCAACAATAAGTATACTGATAGAAAATAATAATAAAAAGTCCATAGTTTTCACATATAGGACGTTATTGGAAAAGAATCCCGCATGTTCCCATCATATCATAATTGAATCATAAATCCTCAAACTATTACTATATCGTACCTACTAAACACAAACAACAAACACTGGAACAACAGCCTCTATTACACTTTAGCACATCCTCACAGTAAGTACACATAAAAACCCTTGCAGCCATCAAAATAATTTATAGACAATAAATAAGGCGTTGGTCGCGACTACGGAACCCTAAAAACTCGTCGTTAGCGTGCCAATCAATTAGGGGTCCGTACCACACGTGGCCCCGTGGAACGGCCTCATTGACAAGTACATAACTCTACTATGTATGTATTGTGAGTGGGATTTATTGAATTATATCAGACACACTGTGGTTTTCGCTTACTTATTTTTATGATGAGGAATTTGAAAATCTATTGATTCAGTTTTAACTTTTTGCAACCAAATCAGTCTTTATAAGTAAGTATAATATCGTCATATTAAATAGAGCATTAGTGAAGTGCCTAACTACTTTGATAATTATGCTACAAAACAAAAATAAAATCTTGGGACATCTTGATTCATTCTTGAGACAATTACTGTTACGTAATGCTTACCTATTTAAATATTCTATGTCTGCAAATTCTTCAAACACTCGCCAACAACAACTAAATAGAATTGCAATCAGCGCTACTACACTAAAAATATCCCACTCGCGGATTATATTCGAAAACGCAGATGTCACACCGAATCGATTCACTGGCACTCGCATTCGACTAATGAGCGGCGATTATCGTTCGCTCTCGCCTGTCATCGAATCAATCGATTGATCACTTCACTAACCTTCTGCCACGCAAACAATATTGAACTTTACCCTCATAAACACAAAGTACAGTTTCCATTTGCGTTGTATTGTGTATACAGGCTGAATGGATCATGGATGTCTGACGGATAGATTAAGCCGGGAATTTAGGCAGATATACGTCATCGGTGTCGCGTTTAAACAAATCGATTGGAAACAAAACATAGCTGACAGTTGTTTTGACAAATAACAGTCGGATTGGGATGGCAGTTGTTTTTCGATTGGTACAATATTTGTATTGGTTACTAGTTGGCTATGGTCCGAAGTGATTGGGATATGATTCATTGGAGATCATTCAGGGATTTTGTCATGGTTTCTAAATTGATTACACAAAACTTTTCTTTGAAGGTGCGGCAAAAGACAAAACTTATCCCAAACATTTTTTTGACATTATATCGCAAAATGGCTTTTAAGATCTATGCTAGAGTTGAAAGTAAAGATAACATAATTTGTATCAAAGCACATTATCAAATCAAGACAGTAGCCAAAATGGCCCACTGTGTAACAACCATTGAGCCATTACACACACTCATTCAGCTGTAATCTGTACATGAAACACTAGTTGGCAACATATTCATACTGTAATGTACGAACATTGAATATGGTAATTTAATTATGACGTGTGTAATGGTACCGCTAGCTCACGATTGTAATCGAGGGACCTGTTCGTGGTACCATAGACAGAATAATAACTGATGATGGTGACTATGACGCGGTACAGGGCACTGGCCTGGTCAAATTACTATAGGCGATAAATTTAGATAAAATCTGGAGAAACAAGCTAACTTTTGCTGTGGATAATGTACCTATTTCCCGTCAGTGGCTGTATGTGTGTGTGTATTATGCTACTTTCTAAACACGCAATACGTCTTGAGCTGATGAAATAAATCAAATGTAACTGATACCTTTCTTTTGGCAAACGCTTTTACCGGGGTAAATTGTACGCGCGGATTTCGCGTGCGGTAATCGGTTGCGCTGAGACATTAGCCCCCACATGACGGCTCGAATGAAGACGTAGAAGTGGTTAGCAGGGACCTGAAAATGGTTACTCATTGGTCGTGGAAAAGATTAATAAAATATTTGGACAAACATTCATTTTTTTTTTGTGATTATAAAAAAATGTGCGATTTTACGATATATGATAGTTGTTTAGACAAAGACCCCTCTTCTCAAGACGTTCGATGATCCTGGTGGAAACATGGTCACAGCCTATTCCAACATAGGTACACAACGATAGCTCATAGTATGCTAATGATATCGTAAACTGAACCGTCAGCTTCATAACTATACGTTGCTGTTGATTGAGTTGTTGCATCACCTTCGTCACTGCGGGTGACGGTGTGACAGTCATGGCAGGTGACGGAGCACCTACAATAACAATTTGATTGCCAGATTATGATCAAGGAAGTCGTATTACGAAAGAATATAAATACGTTTGAAACTACACTGTTCATAGAGAATCATTTCATTTCTTCATTATTTTTTATTTTTACATTATTTTGTAGAGAAAAAAAAGCGGTCAAAAGCGAGTGGGACTCGCGCACCGAGGGTTCCGTCCCATCGCTGATGATTTCTGAAAGAGTGTGCTATTTAGAATTATCGTTCTATTTTTCCTGTCTTCTTTACATAAACTTCTATTACACTGAATAATTTCAGATTTTTCTCTATGCAAACTTCGAAGATAAGGGAGAGAACAGATTTTTTTTTTCATTTTGCATCAAAAGTCGAAATCTATGCGGCCTACAAAAAAAAAACAATAAGTGCTTGAGAATTTGCCAACAGCGCTCTTTCATACGATACACCACATGCCCTAGTAGTCTTATTTCGAATTTTTAAGTACTCCTCAATACCTGTTGCAAAAAAAGAATGTTCTTATTTTAAAAATAGTTGGGCAAACGTTTTCTAAAAATATTCCAAATTTCAAGTTCATTAATAGTTCTTGAGATATCCAGCTGTGACAAACAGGCAGACAGACTGAGTCTCACCATAAGGGTTTCTTTTTACAATTTTGGTACGGGACCATAAAGAAGAAATGGAGAATATTTGTTTTAAATATTTTTCCAACTACAGCAACTAGTTTTGTCGAGTTTTATCTGTCGGAATGACCAACTCCTTTGACAATTTAAAAGTTAATTGAAATGATGATAAAACTTAGATTCGATTGGCCAGTCAAATGTGAATTTTAAGGGGATGTTAATAGGTAGCTATTACCATTCCCCTAAAGTTCACATTTAGCTAAATATCGCACAAATCTACTTACCCCAAAACCTAAAGCGTAAATAATACTAAAAACTGAACGCACATTAATCGCTCCATCAACTTAATGACTTCTATGCAAATGTGTATCGCAACCATTTAGTGGAACCATCGCTCAACAATGAGCCGCGTCAGCCATTTTGATTCATACTCAATCACTTCACAATTTGCTAAAAAACATTTTTAATAGAACAATATTAAGGGTCGAACATTTAAAATTCACTAAAGGGTCGTTATATCAAAACACATTAAAATTAAATTATAGTGTCATCTATCAAAATAATTTAATATGCTGCCCTGTTCCCCTTGAGCTCATCTGCATGATTGTGAACTGCATTTAATTTTATCTTATCTGTGACGTCATTAGGCGCTGATCTAAACTGGATTGCTTTTATTATGTGTAAGTGCGCTTTGTGATTGTTCAACGTTAGGAGCTAACTAAGTGGCAAACGGTTTTGTTGGCGACTGAACTGGATATTGCATATCTATCAACTGACACTATATCAACCTGACAAACGCACTTAAATGTTCAAAGTGCGTTTGTCAGGTTGATATAGTATAAGCACAGATTAAAAAGGGAATTATAATTTGGAAACCCCCAAATTAGTGATAAAGTTTATTTAGTCATAATAACACATTTTATTCTGATGTAAGGTGAAAACACACCATTAAAATAATTTATTCCAATCATAATCAATTTTTACAACAAAATTGTTACAAACTGCATCATAATAATATAAAATTCGCGAAACAGGGCCATATAACCCGAATCAGCGTTGAAATAAAAAAAAACAAGATAACACGCAATAAAATGATCTAAATGCATCTATCGCGGTGGGAACCATCCATCGCTGGCTCGCAACTAATTCGACACTGTTTTACAGCCACAATAAAAGGAATGATAGCGACACACAGTGATTTGCATGTAGAACGTGACACGAGTTATTGCCTAAAGGGCGACTTGTTACGACGGCTGTATATCATAGTTGTAAAATAACGAACACCTCGTCCGAGGTGCGGATTATAAGATTATCTTTTATTATTTTTATTATTGCTGCTGTATAGTTTCAGAGGGAATAAAAAGGAGGTTGGATGCGTTCGAGGATTTTTTCGTTTTGAGTTATGGGAAGAGGGATCAATCAGTTTTAATGTGGATCGTATAAATGTTTGGTTCTATGAAATGCTCGAGTGAATCACTCATAGATGGGTGGCTATAGTGAGTCAGGGTACTGAAATAATGATAGTGAGTATTGAATTATAAGGGAATAGATAGAATTATGATTCAGCATGACGTATTCTAGGTATGCTGGATTAAAGTAAGAGCTTTTGGCTGTCGTCTTTTCATTTGGAAACTAGTCATCTAGTGTTTTGAATTAGATGTAGGTCTATTTCATGCTCTATAGTATATAAATGTCAAATTACAAGACACTTAGTTGAGACATGCAAAATCAGAACGATTGAATGAATTAACTTGTGTCACATTATTTTCATCTAAAATAAGCATTACAATAACAAAATCAAACGAAAAGCCAATCCATTAACTCAATAAACGAAACAATTAAACGACATTAAAACTATGAAAGTATGAAATATGGTTATTGAATAAACAGCAGGTCAAGAATTAATTGCATTACGTATTCCCGTTGCATCGCCTGCATCGCACATGTGTAAACACAGTTCCCTCTCTGTTAATCTTCCCCATGGATTAATTTTATCGAATGCCAAATGAGCTATGACACCCATGCAGGGGAATTGAAAGACCCTACCAACTTAACTTTACACTTGATCACACTCTTAACACAAAGCAATAGAGTTGAAAGTAGCATTTGGGCTTCAAACATAAAGTGGTAGATTATCCCTTCGCACATTGGCTTTTGAGTCCAATTTGTGAATGTGTATTGTGTGATACGTATTTAGTATTGTAAAGGATTGTTGGTCTTTGTGTATTGATACCATGGATAGGTCGCTTATGGAGCTTAAAAGCTTTGGTATTGGGGTGGTTTTGGCTAATCTTTTCTTTTGTGTGTGACGAGAATTGGCACTTTTACCTTTCTGGAGATGATTTTGCAAAATGTACTTATTTTAGTAACACTCAACTAATTTTAGGAACTACATGAAACATATACCATCACGCCTTGTGTACCCCTAGGCTTAAGTAGAGGTGTACCAGTGACAGTTAGAAAATAAAGCTTATCAAATATACTCCTCTGCCCATTTCTTTGCGGATACACGGCGTGAGGTTATGTTATATTAACGAATTTAATTTGATCTCCAAATACGACATAATTCGTTTTAAAACTCAAGACAATCCTAATTTAATTTTATTGATAAATCTAAATTTAAAATATTTGCGTGACACGGCAGATGTACATATACCCAATTTTCATACAGCCAAACTCGTCCGAAAATATCGAAGATTCATGATTATTGCGCACGACACAACTGTAAGTACGGCAACAGTTTCCGAACGATGAGTCGCGTCCATTAATCTCATTGTGTGCGCTTCATTTCACAGCTTCACTTACTGTTGCACGCAACTTTATTTAGGCCGGCTGCACACGTAGATGCTCTTTTGTAGCTTGTTTTATTGACTAGTATTTCTGTTTCAATAGAGTAATAGTGCTTGGTTGCACTAGTAAAGTAACTTGAAGATTTTTTATTATATTGAGCGCGACTGTTGGCTTTTGATGATATAAATAAACAAACAATATATGTACTTCACATTGGTAAAGTGATAGCGACATACAGGCAGCAAGTAGGCAATAAAACATTGAACTATGGACGCCTTTACTCAGCATTTGGATATTAACAACCTAATTATTGGTGCTAACAACTGAGTACAATCACCGCCGTCTCCGTTCTTCAGCAGTAATACTTGAACTATGAAAACTGCCTCTACTACTACAAATAAGGCGCTTTTTTTCTGGTTGTTACCATACCACGTGCGGTTAACTGTACAAAAAACATAAAAGCATCACGTCTTCAAAACTTTAAAAATCAAACATCTCAACTCTCTATCGCGCCCTGTGCAGCCGTCCTAACGGTCCCCTAATAGCGCATATCACTTAGTATAATATGATTGTTCCCCTCGCATTACGGAGGAGAAGGGAAGATGTGCTCACTGCAGTGGGCACCTCATCAGAGTTGACGGCGATTATTGAAACTGTAGCGCGGTGTGATATCGATCTTAGAAATAGTTGAACTTACTTAGAACTGTCTTGGTGAGTCATAGTTTTGTGTAGTGGAAAGTTTGTAGTCAAATCAGTAGGACTGTAATGGATTTTATAGATACAGTTAATTTTAGATAGAGTCGGCTATCTTCACTGCTGCACTTTGTATTAAGTTTGATAAAGTCAGTCATATCCATTTTAATAATAAGATTGATATACACTAGAAATTCTGAACAAAAAAATTATAAATAAGTCACCAAAATGTAAATCAACAAACACTGAACATCGCAATTCAATAAAGTTTCACTTGAAATCGCAACCGTGACCGCTTGCGGCAGGGTGAGCGCCGCAGTTGTCGTGCGTCCCCTCGCGACCGCCGCGCCCCCTACTCACGTCACACCCCAATTTGTTCCATATAACTGTGCCTTTTTACGCCTATTTTATGTGTTTAGTTTAATTGAAAGATCCTTTCGCATGATGTGTTTAGTTCACTATGTAGACGCTTAATTTAAGATGGTAATTTGTATGTCGTAAAGTTTAGTGATCATCCGGTAGCTTTACTGTTGCGTTTTACGACATATACGGAGATATTTTTTATAACATGGTGTAATGTAGCTACACTAGACATTGGAAAGTAATCTATATCTATCTATACATATAATAAAACAGTAAAAAAACTGTGTCTGTACATTGAATATATTAAAAATATAATAATTGAGGGGGGTTTAGAAACAGTAATAGAGCACGAATCCAAAAAAAAAATTTTGTCTGTTTGTCTGTTTGTTTGTACACGCTAATCTTCGGAACTACTGGACGGATTGGAATGATTTTTTTTTTGTTGTATAGGTATTAAGTCTGGGCAACATATAGGCTCTAATTTATCTTGGAAACTTGAACACCTGATGCAGAACCGCAACAGACCAGCTAAACTATAAGAGATACAAAAATGATACCGTAGCAAAAATTGTTCCACGTGATTAGCATTTTCTGCTGAGTGAATAAATTTGAAGATCTGGAACACCTGTTGTGGAACTCCAAGAGCCTAGCTACACTATAACATATATAGGAATGACGTCTTTGACGTCTTTGTTGTTCAATATGATGGGCATTTCCTGTTGACTTATAAAAATCGAAGATCAGCAACATCTGATGTGGAAATCAAAGCTATCACTAATTTTACTGTGTAATTATAAAATAACATAAACTGGGAGTACCTGCACGCGGTGAAGGCGGTTACAGTTTAGGACTGATTTTCGATGACGATGGTATATCATTGAAAATTTGACTCTACTGGCCAAAACTCCTATTTATTTTCTTATTTTATCGTATGAATATGCCTTCGGGCTTATGTTGTTTGAGTGTTTAATTTCCTCTTCCATTTATCTTCGTGACACGGTAGCCTACCCGGTAACGCAGGGGCGCAGTCATTTTAATTTAGATTTTTATTAATCAAGTATCTTCACAATAAAACTATGACCATGCCTAGAAAGAGGTCAAATCTTTGCCAATGTTCCAAGAGAGCTAAAAGATTGAGGATCATAAGATCCCAAGAATCTACCGAAGAGCGTCAGGAGAGACTTGATGCTGTTCGAGAACATTAGGCTGCAACTCGCTCCGTGGAAACCTCTTCGGGTCGCGAAGCACGCCTGCGTTCTCAGCGTATTCATTAGGTCTCTAGAGACCAGTGAAGAATATGATGCGCGACTGACCGCTGATCGTGAACGTTATGTATTGTCTCGCGAGTCGGAGACGTTCATGGATAGAAAATTGTGCTTGAGTTCCAACCGTATCTACGCATTGACTTCTAGGTATCTAGAGACAAGTGGGGAATATAATAATGCGGTTACCAAAATGAAAACGATGACAAATGGACTGTATGTTTTGGTGGTTGTTGGAATGAAATAAAACTAAAGCTCAGTGTGATAAAAGATTTAAATGGGAAAAATGATAAAAAAATAACATAAATGGCGACCCCGTTGTCGCTGGCATAAGCAACAGGGTCCGCGTACGAAGTCGCGGGCAGAAGCTAGTATTTAAATAAATATTAATAATTTCAAGCTCATAAAACACGGTACAGCTAATAAAATTCCCATAAAAACAGCCATTAGAAAAAAACTAGCAACAACTACGCTATCATCAAATCCGTGGCAGTGATTGGTAAAACTGTGAATCACGATATTAAATAGCATCGTGTGTAACAATAAAACAAAGTCTTTCGTCCACATGTCGCGTAGTTTAATCCTCAGTAATAGAGCTGCGTTTGATGGCGCCGCCCGGCTAAGTAATTGACTTTTCAATCTGTGTAATCGGATTATACCAGAGTGCCGCGTGTTGGTGCTTGTACCCTACTCGTCAGTACTAGTGGTAATTGTGTTAAGTTCGATATTAATTTATTTTGTTCCACTATTGGCTTCACATTGCTGCTTTTATAGTCACGACCAATTATATTAATATTCAGCCAAACATTTTTGTCACGCGGGGGTAGACTTGAGTCTGTGGGTTTTTAGTATAGATAACTATTCTATCATTAGTCTTTAAATAAAATAAATAAGACTAGAAGAGAGAGGATAATAATAAACGTAAAATGATTGTATCTACCGTGTAACTAACCTAATCTTTCTGGAAATTTCTATTTCATAGGTTTTGCGACTGATATATAATTAAAATAAACGACAAAGGAGTTTATAACGCCACGTGATACGATCAAACTGCTTGCAGCAGACTTCTAAAATCCAAACAAAAACTCATTATGATGCAACCTATGAATAGCGTTCAACTGCTTGCGACAAAACAAGGTTTAAATAACGTCTCGGAAAGTAAAATATAATGCAAAAATTACCCAACTAACCTTAACTTGCGACTCAGTCATGCCCAGCGCGTACGCCAGCTTCGCCCGTTCGGGTCCCGCCAAGTACTTGGTCTGTTCGAAGGTCTTCTCCAGCGCGAAGATCTGCTGTCCAGAGAAGGTGGGCCTGGTGTGCTTCTTCTTGCCATCCTTGTCCATGCCCCCCTGCGAGCAAGCGCTCAGCGCGCCGTTGCTCACTGCAACAAAATCTGGGGTGAGAAAGAAATAGGGTAAGATTTGAACTTTGTTTAAATATTTATGAGTGTCAAGGCAAAAACTGAACGGTAAACAATGGCTATTTAAAGGTTCACCAATCCTATTCTGCTTGCAGATTCATTGTATTATGAAACAATTGTTTTCGCTCAATTCATGTAGGTACTTAATTACTTGCAAAGCTCGCATTCAATTCATAATCGTAAATGTTTCCTAAATCAAAACGCTATAACTAATTCTCAAAACAACGTAGTAATTAGTAGTTAGCATTAATGACTTAATTAACAATATACATTAGCTGGTCGGTACTAGGCGCCCATAGAGCCGTGAGTACTGCATCAATGTACCCGATGACGTCATTAACAAACGCTATCGATGATCACGATGTTACGCCATATTGCTGTTGTGGGTAGTTGAGCTTATTACCTACACAATTAAATGAAGGCTCTATGTATTTGGAAGCCTGAATATATTAATGTTATGAAACAGGAATTTAAAACTAATGCATTCTCTTTTTAAATAATATATCTTTGTAATTAAAGAATGATTTTAGATATGAGTTTTATGCCTAAATTACTATTGATTGCTGGGTGATTTTTAATTTGCATTATTTAGACCATACACGCTAACACCAGTAAACGCAATGTGACACACTCCCAGAAAGTCGAACCCACGAAAGATCACTTGGGTAGACAGAATGCAGTATCTCGTCATGTTAAGAACCCAATGTCCATATCACTTAACGTGCGGTAAATATTAAAGTTAGTTCTATGCTTGACTTGGCGAGGGCACTACGATGCCCCAGATCATCATTCTAAAACAGAATCCAAAAAAATAAAAAAGAGCAACCTTAACAAAAATCAATCTACCTACTCATTCGAAGGGCCGCCGCCGGTCCCTTGACATCGTGTCGACGTTTTTATCATTATTTTCATTTCATTTTTCCACTCGTCCCCCCCCTCCTCCCCCCTCCTCCCCCGCTGGTCCCCGAGGGGCGGTGACGCGACAGGCGTCGCTTCATCAAAACAATTTTATTCGCGATGATACCGCTGCGCAACGGCAGATTGATGAAGAAGTCCCATTCTATACGAATGTTTGCTACGATGCTACGCGCCTACGCGGTTACGAATATGTAGCCAGGTGCTCATCAATCATCAAAACATCATCATCTCAGCTGGGTGAAGTTGGCTGGTGGATTGGTTAAGTTGATGGTCCGTGTCGATAAATGAAACTGTTCCTGGCTCAAAACGCAACAACTGTCAATCCACATGAAATGGTGTTGTGTGTCCCGCTCCAGGGCACGCGCCGCCTATTGCGGGGAAACTTACATTTAATACAACTCTTGCGTTCGGAGTATTTAGTGTTCCGTAATGTGTTTTTTGTTTAAGTTTCCGTTGCTTTTTTTCAAAATAAAACAAACGGGACTCACAAGGTGTCTGGTGAAGTGGATTTGAAAGCTATTTACACGTACTTTAGAAAATTTAATTCCCCTTTTGCGTATGTTGCCTTTTATTGAATGGTCCTTCTGACCCTCATCTGCACAGCAACACTGCGGTGCGGCGGCGGGAGGTTATGCTTTATGTGCCTTTTATATTGATGTACTGTTATGTACAGTCTAGTTTTTGAACGCTATTGGGAATGGAATAAAATAAGTCTGGCGAGAGATTGAATTTATTGGCCGATGGAAAAATTGAAGTTGTTTCGATGTTTGTTGTATTTTATTGAAAACATTAAAACATGTATATTGTTTGTTGTGCATAACATAGGAAACGCTACTCTTACACCTTTAAACTTAGTCATATTAAAAAAAGGATTTCGTTTTTATAATGTTGTTGTAAGAGTCTGACACTCCCTTCCGCTCCACCCAGAGCGGGAGCAGTCATTGGATGATTTCCCAGCCTTAAAAAAAAAAAAAAAGTCATGAAAGTTATTACCTAACACGGAAAATCAATATAAGATCGTCATCATGATGGCTGAAATGTAACTTTCAACCCTCTTATGTATGAATGTTAAATGTTAAACATACATACACACATTACCTGAAATATATAGGCAGCCGTGTATATAATTGTGGTGGAGCTTTACCGAAAAATATTGTATTAATCATCAACAAAGCGCGGTACCTCCACATTCACTCAGCGCATTATTTATATCTATCCGCAAGACATATTGTAATATCATATGAATATTAATTTTATTTCTTCAGAGGTATATTTTCGTTTGCTCTACAAACATGAGTTATTATCATTTCGTATGTGCATGTGTTGAATTATTTACAATATTATTTCTTATTTGTTCCTAAAAGTAACCTCTTTACTCGAATAAACATCGCTTTGATTTTGGTAATGTAGAATTTTAGGCAATTCCAGAAACTACCGAAATAATAAATAATACAATGAATTCCTAACAATACATTTAGGTTTGTTCAAGAAACCAGACATTACTTTGGTGACTGCAAGGCTATGTTAAACCCTTTGAAGTACAGGAGGTATGTTTGAATTAAATGAAGAAAATAAATAAGCCACTTTGTATCTTGCTAAGTATCTTCGAATTTTATATTGCAATTAGAACCCAAACGATATAAGCGGAACCTACTGTGGAAGCATATTATTTTGTTAATGTTAGACCCTCCTCTGAAGCAGTCAATGAAGAAACGATGTATTTTTAAATGAATCAAGAAACAGAGTGATATTTATCCATAAATGGTATACAAGGAAGTCGCTTATCATGCCTGAAGACAGCAACTGAGACGGAGGTATATTTAAGTTTCAAAACTTCTGTAGAACCAACAACAATAACATACTCCTGTGGTTCTACTGGTAGGATAAAAAAGTAGGACCACGAGAAAACACCCGAATTAAGATGTGGTTTTCATTATCAGTTATTGATGAAAAACTATTCCGCAACTTACATTTAATTTAAAAAAAATATTATATAAAGCATGCGAAGCACGGGCGGCCGTCAACTAGCCCGCCTCCTAAAGCATAGACAAAAGGACTTGCTACACTTTTGTGTGTAAACTCAGTTTCCCACAACAAACAGCTTATAGCAGGCCGGAAGAGACCCATGTATCCTACCAAAAAGAAACGCTCGTAAAGCGATGTGTCCAAACATTAGTACTACAATAATACACGAACAGTCCACTTTCACCCAACGAGAACAATGGACAGCCGACAAATAACACATTACATACCCAATAGCTGACAAAAACCTCATCAAAACAAACGAAAACCAACCTTACATTCCCATTCATAAAGTTCAAAATAAATTCTCGCTCGTATTCAGCTTAACATATTCGAATATAAACTTTATAACAAGTGGTTAAGGTATAAATTCGGGTGTAAGTTGGTCAGCAGTAGAGCCTTCATTTAATTTCGTGTTTGGTGTACAATGGCTGTATTTGTAGTTAATTGATTCACTTATGTTAACGTTACAGCATTTTGTTGAGGCCGGGTTTCGGATGGGTGGGGATAATGACGACAAAATAGTTTTGGTACATAGAATGATACATAATGAAAACAGATTTAACTGCCTTATAAATTGTGTATTTTAAATATGGTACACCATATTTGGTACAGATTACAGGATTTTAGTTTTAGAGGTTGGTGTATCGGTACTGAATATTTTTCTGCTAATCATTTCCGAAACTGAAGTTATTTCATACCTGATAGTGCCAATTTTTTTATTCGGTTGTTTTTCACAATAAATAGTTAGATATTGTATTTACGGACTATATTTTATTATACCTACGCAAAAATATAAACTTTACAATCAACTTTATATTTTTCTAATATTTGTTTAGCATACATGCTTTTTTTGTTTTAAACTTGGTGCATAATATTACCCCAGCAGACCAGCTACCAACTACTAACTACTAACTATTCTATAACTAAACGCCATACCTTCATAAAACATCGCACATTTTCATTCTACCATGAAACTCGTGAACAAACTGCAGCGAAGTTCCCGCCAATATCAGTGACGTCACTTTTTGTCCGCCATGTTGTGCGGCATGCATTATGCACCGCTTTGTTAATATTGTGCTCGCTGACCGGAGTTTCTGAATAACTTGCACACAATTTCAAATAGATATGTTTTTGATTCTGAAATGTTTGGGCGACATGTGCCGGCGGATATTGGACTTCGATATCTGTAGTGTCGCTGGTTGACGGAAAATGGCCGCGTGGAAGTTGGTTTCTTTTCTCACACATAAATTTTGAAATGATACTTCTTTTAGTGAAGGCCTTTCCTCAGCAGTGGGACAATGTAGGCTAAATAAAAAAAATAAAGATCTTTGGTAAAACTACGCCTAAATTTACACCTAATTAATTCATTGTCTTTTGGGACGCTTTCAGTTTAATTTAAGTAAGCATTAGTACACACAATGACAGTTATTTTTACTTACAGGCTTTCGCTTACAAAAACCCATATTTTTACAATTCGTTTCATCGATTACCTTCTCCTGTTAAGTTAAAATAAGCTGGAAAATAGTCACAGCCGCAAGCTTGTCTAGACTCCACTGCCTTCCTAAATATTTCACTAGGTCACTAAACATTCAAAATCATTTTGGGTACTCGAAAGTAAAATCCAAAATCACCTACACACCTTATTCAAACCACCTCAAACTGATGAACATCGCACCCTCCACACTCCACCTTACATTTACATATTATTATAAACAAGAAGAGTGAACAGAACCATCTTCCTTCACGAGTTGTGAAGCGATGTGAAACAATTATATGAAATACACAATTACGTTCAAATCCGTGCCTGTGGGGGGTAGGCAGGGTGGGGTGACCGCAACCCCTTCGCGCTCGGCCCACCCACTAGGGCTGTGCCGCGAAGGTTTTCAGGGGTGAATATGTCTGAAGTGACGTATGCTGTGATAGTGTAATATTCTGTACATTATAAAAGGTTCTTTTAGTATGATAAGATGGTTGCACAAATCTTTAAAAAGCCATGAAAAATAAAGTATAAATATGGTTAAAAGCAAATCTATGTCTTCCCAGTTCCAATCAATTATTATATGATGGTCTGTGAAGTATGTACTGATAACAAATGAAGCTGTGTGGGACACAACGAATCGAATAAATATAATCAAATTTTATTTTGATCTCACTTGAGAACAACATTGACTTATTTTTTCTGTCAAACTGTTATTTACAATTACCATGAAATTACTTAGCTATATACAGTTGTTAAACAACTTTGATATATTCATTTGTTTTTCCTATACATGAATATGTTTTATGCGAAAATAGTATTGTTTTTTACAGTTGGAATCTTTGTGTGCGATAGAATTATCGCACACAAAGATTCCAACTGTAAAAAACATTTTCCACCAACCTCGGTATTGATATGGGAATTAAACAAACCAAAAAAGTCCTACCAACCTACATAAAAAGCCCATGTTGGTATCCCGTCAGCCCTGTGAAGGGCATCTCAATCGGAGGGCTAACGAGGAGCAATTGCCCAGGGGAGCCCTAGGGCGCCCCTGTTAACGTGCCCGGATCAAGCCTTCTTTAGGGCAGACCTTTTGTGGCGCCCCATGAAAATGAATTGGTTATATAATGTGTGTATATGTTTGTCAGATCTTTTGTATGTTCTTGTTAGGTACTGCTGAACCCGGCGTGGAAGATACGAGGTTATTTGTAGTTGACTGAAAAAGGATGTATTCATTTCCCTTTACATAGTATTATCTATCTTTTACTTCGACAAAGAAATGATGTACCTACATTATTATACTCAGAATGTATGTTACTTTAATTTACGGTATGAATTTTTTGAAAATCAAACATATTCTTAAAAAGAAAATTCCAAATTAAAACATTTACCTGCCTTCGCAGAACAATAAAACAGTAAAATCAGCTTTTATCTGAAAACAATACTCAACATCTAATAAACGCAACACACCGTTAACACACAAAATTAATTCAAACAACAGACAAACACACAAAATCTGTGCTCTATCATCTACAAATAACTCCCCTCCCCACCCCCACGTTTACCGCACGCTGTATCTACGCGGGGGTGATACAGCGTGCTCTCAAAACGTTTTAATTGTACGGGGACTTTGGAGGGTAGTTTATACTTAATGTTTGTCACAGAGTTCTTCAGTTTGTCCCTGTTTATAACCAAACCGCAGGCTTTGATTGCGCGCAGGATACAGAGAGCTGTTACAGGAAGGAGGCTTTATAACTCTTTGGAGACTAGCGGTGTGACTGAACAACTGTATGCGAAGCAAACTTGAAATGGGTGGCTGCTTATTTTTGTTGAAAAGGTTTCGTAATATAAACTGGAGCTCCTGGCTTACATTTGTACAGTTTATAATTTTGAATGTGTTACAAAAAGATGGTGAATAAATAATAACAATTAATATTATAATCAATTATTTTCTGTTTAAAAACAAAGTCAAATCATTCATAAAATAGTCACCTGAAAGGCACTTCTGAATAACTTGACTCTGGTAGCCCCTGCCAAATAGTAGTTTCATACGCCAGAACTCCAACGTTTCTTTTTTATTTTATTCCGCTCTCTATCTACTGAGTGAATAATGATCAAGTTGAAACATACAACTACGTTTAGTGAACATTTATCAGCACGTGAATTCCACGTCCAAATTCATGTCTTTCAATAACCGTTACGAATGGTCTCAGAACATATAGACATAACAACAACGCTTTGTATCAGGAAAGAAAATCCTCTTTAGATAATATTTGGGAGGAAATAGCACAATATATTTTACTAAAACGAATATGTACATTCCCATTGGCCAAAACAAATCCCAAAAACCGTTCAAACCATGTTCAGACATAAAAGTCAAAACACTTCCATTTCGCCTACAATGACAATAAAGGCAAGTCGACGTCATCACTTCCTTATTCGTAAGGCTCGCTATTCATGGCACGCGCGATCGTAAGGAGGGCCATCAACGTGGCGACAGACGATACGCGTGTCGTACAAGCGATGGCTTGTAATAAAGCGATGTGTCGCGATACGACGCCACGCCGTGTGGCGCCGACACGCAACACACCTGTGCGCTGATAACGTTACGTTTGATGCACAATCGCGACTGATAAAGATTTGGTCGTTTTTGGTGATATGAATTTGTTGTGATAAGGGTTTTTAATTGTGTAGAGAGGACTATTTGCTAAATATTAACTATCTTTAAGATTGTAATAGATAAAGCATTTCACAACGAATTTAACTCTATTACAGATACTTAACTACTCCTTCGGGAATTATACACACTTTATTTTCTTTGTAGATACTATAATAATTATTAGATTTGTATTGTTTCTTAATGAAGCATCAACACACAATTCGTTAATAATGACTGTAAACATATTTAATTTTAATTTATAAAGATGCATTTTAACAGCGAATATAAACGACGCAAAAAATAAAATTTCAAAAAGATTTATTCTTAAGAAAATAAACTTTCAACAAAATAAAGTCCCCGAAAACTATTCTGATAAGTGTATGCAGAGAGCGTGTAGCCGCCCTTATCGCTACGCCGTAGCGTGACATTTGTTCGTAGCGCTACGAGATACGTAGCGGCGCATCAAAGCTTCGTAGCACATTATTAAAATGCTACGCGTTTTATTTCGCTTTTTATATTTTTCGGTATCGTGTAGGTATGTGTTGATTGTATTATCTTGTACAAGTTTATTTGGTGTACGGTATTGGTTGGAAATATGTGCGTTTTTAAGAAATTTGGATCGTTTACTAAGATGGAATGAAATATGAATGTAGTCATGGATTGTAATAAAGTGACTTATAGAATAAAACAATTTAATTTATGTATACTAATATTATAAAGATGAAATATTTTTTTATATAAAATGATAGGTTACCATTTCGTGTCAGTTTTGAGCACTAAGTTAAAATTGTATTATAATTATGTCTGATGCAATTTGTTTTAATGTTCAGTATTAAATAAAAACAAATCATTAAATCCTTTTAAATCCCTACAAAACTGCTAGAATCCTTTAAAAGATCCCTGTTTACATCGATCGTTATCTCCTCATAAGCGCAGTTTTTGTGTCCGCCATCCGCCGTCCTCTCTGATATCACTTTGATAACTGTCCGCTTTTTGTCCGGCCGGACGCCGGACAGTGGATGCCGGACAACTTGCGGGCTGCGACCATCTCATATAACGATATGGGTGTATTAAGAGACGTTTTATCTTCGTGTACATATGGCCTTATATAATGTCTTAGTGTATTGCTCGGCTGAGGAATTGTTTAAGTGTTCATAGACAAAGTTATGAACAACGGTACTTGGGTGATGAGAGTAGTATTTTTACCGTTTCTTCAACATTTATAAAACTTCTTTCAACTTATGTAAAGGAACTTAGGTACTAGACTGCGATAGGCTCAGCAGTTAAACTAGGCTACTTTTCGTAGTTAATACTCGTATTCATGATGCTAATTGGCTGTAGGCTTGCTCTATTACTAACATCAGTTGACAATCTATGAATTTCACAACATAACCACTTATAAATCTTATTTTTACTCAAGATTGTCCAGTAGACACACTATCGTCCAGTAGACACACTATCGTCCAGTAGACACACTATCGTCCAGTAGACACACTATCGTCAAGTAGACACACTATCGTTCAGTAGACACACTATCGTCCAGTAGACACACTATCGTCCAGTAGACACACTATCGTCCAGTAGACACACTATCGTCCAGTAGACACACTATCGTCCAGTAGACACACTATCGTCTAGTAGACACACTATCGTCCAGTAGACACACTATCGTCCAGTAGACACACTATCGTCCAGTAGACACACTATCGCTCTCAATCTCCCTACCCTTTTTTCAACTATGTTGAGGCTTCTAATGTAGCCGAAGGCAGCTGACACCCAGAACCCAGTTACTGGGTAACACAATAACCCTTAGAAAGACTCGGTTATTCTTTTGGGGTTCTGACTACCCATAACGAATGCCAGCCGGGACCAACGGCTTAACGCACTTTCCGAGCCACACAGAACTAAGGGATGGACTCCCTTACATATCGAGAGCTGTGCATCTACGAACCGACAGCGGCAAGCGTAGCTTAACCTTAGATTGGTCCGCGTGGCTGTTATCATACAGCCACGAGCCTCTCGACACACTATGGCCCTGTGAAAATAATTATAGTGCACTGTGGCGCACATTCGCAACTAAAGTTAAATCAACTCGACTCTTCAACCTGTACGTCAATGGACTGATAGATGAGCTCAGCGGGGCCGGTGTCGGCTGTTCAGTGGATGGTGTATGTATGAACAACATTAGTTATGCCGACGACATGGTGCTGCTGAGCCCATCTGTCACAGCCCTTAACTACCTCATAGGGATCTGTGAGAGGTACGCGGGGTCACATGGCCTCAGGTATAACTGTAAGAAGAGTGAACTACTTATTTTCAAGGCGGGGTAGTAAGAGTCCGAAAACCGTTCCACCGGTCAGGCTTGGAGGAATGCCGTTAAGTAGGGTCACCAAATTTAAGTACCTGGGGCACTGGGTCACCGAGGACCTCTCAGATGATTTAGATATTGAGCGGGAACGTAGGGCGTTGGCAGTGAGATGCAATATGCTGGCGCGCAGGTTTGCACGGTGCACAAAAGATGTTAAAATTGCGCTTTTTAAAGCTTACTGCCAGACATTTTATACCTGCAGCCTGTGGGTCCGCTATACGCGTAGATCTTTCAATGCCCTGCGGGTCTTGTACAATAATGGTTTTAGGATGCTGTTGGGGTTACCTCGCTTTTGCAGTGCATCAGGTATGTTTGCTGAGGCTAGCACTGACTGCTTTAGGGCTATAGTAAGGAAAAGAGTGGCCTCCCTGATGCGCCGCGTGCGGGGCAGCACCAACAGCCTTCTGAATACCATATTGGAAAGGGTTGATTGTCCAGTTGTGAGGCACTGGAATACCGTTCACGGATCTGGAGGGGTCCTTTTTAATGTAAAATAGTGTAATAATATATGTGTGTGTTTTTTTTTTGTGTAATAATGTATAATTAATAATGTGGACATTCAATAATAATATACTAACATAGTTATAAGTATGATTTACTAACAATGTATGGAATATTTTTGATTCTGAATTAAAATTAATAATAATAATAATAAATCGGCATGTTATCGAAATGTACCTGTAATGTTACTGAACACAACAGTCCAGCCTATAGTAGATAAAACTGTTATTTTCTATTGTTCATTGGATATCAACCGCCAAACCTCATAAAATAATTTTCCCACAGTAAAACTATGGGCGTCCATTATATCCTGAAGAAAACAACATAATACATCGACACTGCGCCGTAATAACCGTCACCTCATCGCGAACAACAAAGATGGAGGCCGGGGGGGGGGCTCCCCCGCGCCGGGAGAGGTGCAGGGCTGTGCGTATGCTAGTGGTAAGAGCACTTCGAAATGATGTGGTGTTTTATACGTACATTTTAGGAGGTATTAAAAATCTCCTTAGCTACTCATCCCTACTTAATTTGCAATTATGATTTATGTAAGTTCAAATTTATGTGGTCAAAAAATGGCTTTTGTACTAGAAAAAGAAAAACTGCCTGTCTGTCTTCTTTCTGGTACTGCAATTTAATTATTCCGACCCTGTTTATGATGACATGGCTTTTGATAAGAGGAATAGTCATTTGAAAAACGGTTCTCATTCGCAAATAGGTAAAATATTTTTTTATTTGTAAAATCTTCAAGTTTAAATACCAACTTAACTTAATAATTCTCAATAATAAACTCTAGACAACCCTATATGAACGGGGTGTACGCGAAAATGTGCGGTGAGCGGGCGGCGGGCGGTATTATGTTATTTCTTAATTTAATTTCATTAGGCCGGCGCGGTGCGGAGGGGTGGTGGGGGGGTGGGGTGTCGGCAGAGATTGTGCCTTTACGTCCGACGTGTAATTGTGCCGGCCGGGCCTTTCATGACCGCCATGAAAAGGCTATGAAAACAATGATCTATTTCAGGAGAAATTATTGAGCTATGATTTTTTACACAATCCAAATGGTCGTAGGGATCCATTCTAACACAGTAGTGAGTTATATAAGTTGTTCACTCGCGCTAGTGACACAATTGAACAGCTTGCGCAGAATTGTAGTCGGAAAGGAAATCTAGAGAGATTTTTCTTCTTCTCGCTTTACAATAAGCTATTTTTAACATTAGAAAATAGTTAATGTTCATGCTATGGTGCAAATGAGCACGTTTCTAGAAGTTAAAGAAATATGAATGAGAGATTATAGAACTTTGAAATTGAAACAGTAAATACTTAAAAGTAAAAACACGATTTTCGTCTCCTTCGTCTAGTGGTCGCAAGCGCTACTGTTGAGCATGAGGTCCTGAGTTCGATTCCCGGGTCGGGCAAAGTGATATTGTGTTTTTTCATCTGGAATTTATGATTAGCATCTCTGCCCAATCTTTCGAGGATTACAGGCGTGATGTTATGTTATGTTTAGGAACACCGTTGTTTTAAGTCACAGATTCCTTGTCTTCGAAGCCTATACATTTAATATTTATCAGTGACTATCAACAGTTATTATTGGATGTAATATCAATAAGAGGCTCACCGAGGACTGCACACAACACAGTTGGGGACCACGGTTACGATTATTTCTGTTCTTTATGACGTACAAACTGTTGTTGTCGTTCGACAAACTTGAAATAGATGGGACTCTATAGGTTGGTTTTGTAAGTCAGATATATCTATTACTAGATGATCACACGTTTTGCAGCTAAGTATGCTGAAAAAAATAATACAATTGTACCCTTTTATATTATTTCGGTGTTTTTTTTAGTATCTATTCTACCGCTGTATTTTAGGACCTCTGGTTATTAAACGTTTTATGAGGTTTGAAAATAAAGCCTTGATTAGCAGCAAGATGTTCTTAATGACTATTCATTGTTAGCCGTTTACGTAACTAACATGGTTTGATTTGATTCTATTACATATAAATAAATACTTATTGCGAACAGCCTTCCGGCGCGTAGTTACATATTTGACATTTGTGTCACCAAAATACTAAAATAGAAACAAGATTATTGCACAAATCTGTAGATATTGTTGGCTATCCTTCAAACCGTGTAAATATATGAGCCAGCAGCAAGGTGGAGCGCAAATATCTGCTGTCATAATTTAGAGTTCCTCGTTCAGGTGTTATCTTTTTGCTGGACGAACTTCCCTCATGAAAATATGGCCGCAGTAGCACATAAAACCGTTGCAACAAAACCTAATAAAACGATCCAATTTGCGGTCTTCTGGCGACCAACGACCGACGCCCGCCGACTGGCGACCAATTACCATACTTCACCGACCAACTACTAACAAAAACATACTTTTTGCCAAAAAACACTTCATTTAACCGTCCCACTATCGAATAACTGGACACAATTGAATGTTGCATCACAAACGTGAATTTTAATTCCGGGCGACATATGCTGGTCCCCGGCCCTGGGCCCCAGGGCCCCTCGGGGGTGGGCCGAGGTGGGTGTGGGGACGCACTGTAATTAAAAAAATGTGTGGCACTTCATTCGTGCGCGCCAGTGCGACCGCAGCCTAACGCGCCTCGCCCTAACTAATTAATAATTTCCCCGATGTTTTTGGGATTTTAATAATAATCTCTTAATGTTTTGTGTAGTGCTTTTTGTTTCTGTTTATGTAGGTAATTGGGCAAGTTAATTTAAATTTTGTATTCGGACAAACATGCCGTTAATTTTATGTAGTTTTGACTTTAAATAAACCGGATATTATGATGCAACCTAAAATAAGCCATGCACATCAAAATATATTGGAAATACTGTCTAACTCACCACATAGCGTGCATTTTGCTTTACCAAAGTGAGGGCTTTAGGTTATTTTGTGCTTGTTTCTAAATATTCTCCCAAAAACGCCTGCCGTGCCACCACTTCCTTTAGCTACGTATTTTACATTTAATTTGTTATTTGCAACTACCTATTGAGTAACATATATTGTGTATGGCTAAAATACCACTCGAAAACATACTCGAATTGATATGTCTGTCGTGAAACTGACTGACCAATTCCTATTAAATATGCAATAAGTTGTGTAGGTATTATATAATATACCACGTCGTATAATTAGCAATTCTATTATACAACAAAATAAAAAGTCAAACAACAAACCCTAGAGAATTATTGGTTGCCAAAATTCAATCAAACTGCTGTCGCATACGGTAGCTGTAGGTAAGTACAGTCGCTCACAAAATATTCGCGTCAGGTTTAATAACATCATATTCTGACACGTCTAATATTGTCATAGATAAACATATTGACGTACAATTTAATTATATTGTCCGTTTATGATTGCACTATGCGTTGTCAATATTATAACCCTCTAATGATACGAGGCTACATTGACAAAGTAATTGCGTTGTGTCAAACGTCAAATACTTGAGTTTACACATTATTACCTGATCACTTATCAACCGATAGCAGTATTATGTTATCGTGTGTCATTTAATAAGCTCTCGCCGTGACTATCTATAACTCGATGTGTTTAGCTTTTTATTAAAATCTGTCGCTATCCGTGACGCAGCGACATCAAATGTTATTATATTTTGTATGTTTTTAATAAAACTGATACGATGAGATATAGGGAATTTTGTGAGTTTATCAATAATAATATAATTGATTGGAGTTATAGCGAATAACATATTAGTTTATGTCGAAAATGTAATCAGCGAATGTGGCAAGTTCTGACGATAAGTTTTGGGATTGACTGTACTTTTCCTATAACTATGCTTACTATCTACATACGTATATCGATATTAAAATACAAGTTTTCTATATTGACAATACCAACAGGCAGATTATTTAATAATTTAAACTGCGAATCCATAAAAAAATCATACTATGATCTGACTAGCAAAAAGTTAGCCTAAGTTATAATAATTTTTATTATAACTTAGGCTAACTTTTTGCTAAGTTCCGTATACTATTTCTCATCAAGTATGACTATCTCGATCATTGTAACAACTACTCATTATACAATTGCAACGCATACCGACATGCGGTTATCTGGAGTATCGAGATTAGCGCGTCATATTACATCGTTTTCGACTCGAAACGATATCGATTGGCGACATCGTCGCTCGAATTAACCGAGTACAAGTTATAAATTAATTTAAGAGGCTGTTCTCGTGTACGAACAGCCTCTGCGCTCGTTAAGGTGGCGTGATGAGAATTGGGATAATTTTGTGATGTTTTTGCGACATTTTATGGTTTCAATTTGGTTGTGTTATTAGTATTTAACACTCTGTGACTTCACAGAGTGTTGTATTTATGGTATACTTCTGCCTCTACTCAAAATGATGCACATATTATTAGTAAAAACAAACCTTCAGTACTAAACTAATAAACAATTCGATCTAAGCACTACTTTTGTCGGCGGGTACATTTTCTGATCTGAACACACCGACCCCACGCCCACGCCCACGCGTCCTGACTTCTTCCTTACGTCACGAAGTAGTCACAATAATATATTGTAATAGTCACAACTTCATCAATGAGCACCGACCACGCCCAGTGAACCATAACTCATAGGATCCTCTGTTATTTGAAACTGATCTCATTCACTGACATATTAAATATTGGATTCGTTTGACAAATTGACACTCTTCGCAAATTAATATTCATAACTTATACATAAAAGCCTGTGAATTAGGGATTTTATTAAATAATCCAATTTAAGTCGACAGTTGAAAGCATAGCTTGCCGACGACGACAATTGAGCCTTTTATTATGAGAATAGGCACCTAGTGCTTTAATTCAAATCTAAATGTATTTATTTGTGGTACATGATATTATAAAATATGTTGTATTACTATGTGCGAGGCGTACTTACGTATAGCAGAGGTAGTAAGTATAGCCTCTAAATAGAAATAAAATATTGCTAAGTAACTGTCTTATATCTGATGATGAATAGGCGAGAAGCGAAAAACTAGCCTCTTTTCAACGAGTCGGTGCACATTTATTAATCAAAATTGGTCCTAGATTATTGTTACATGACACGAGTTCTGCTTTAATAATATGAGATTTCCTTACTTTAAAGTGACTCTGCAAAATATTCTTCAATTCTAATTTATAAGTATGAAGGTGATGTAAGCACTTTCATAGGTATATGACTCCTACAGAAAACTTTATTACTCGTCGCCTTTTACCTTCCGAAGAAACAATCAACGCAAAAAGTTCATAATCAAAATAAAAATATGATATCCATTACCGGATTAAAAGAGACATCATCAAATTTTTGAGTGAATAGCAGTCAATGTATCACGATTATAAAATGCCTACATCTGTAAGTCATCAATTGATCGCCTATGGTTGAATTTATTAATTCCGAGAACAAATGACTTGTCTGAATATTTATTAGTTTTCGATCGATAAATGTCTTACGCAGAAGATAGAATTTTATTTTGGAATCTGAATGTTGTGCCAACGACAAATAGTTTTATTATTGTATATTAATATTAGGTATGTTCATTAATGGGTTCGTCTCTTTGCGTCATTTCCTCTACCTGTGTTTATAAGAAACTAGTTAATCGATGGTGATGAAAAACCTCAGCAAAATTTGTTTTCCTAAAGATACATAAATATATCGTCTCTTTTTCCAGATTTTGGTTTCGGGTGACCATTGCTACCTAAAGGGTAAGTCACTAATCTCTTTCAACACAACATTTTATTGGTCATTTAAATTCTTGTTTCTAGTCAAACCAGATGACGCAACTAAAAGTAGTTTTAGATAAAAGTTAAATAGTAAAAAAGTAAAATAAGAGTCTTCCTGCATATCTCATACAATAATTTAAACAGTTGTTATACGAGTAGTTACAAAACTAAACCGTACGGTTAATTTGACGTTTAAATACTGATTGTACCTTTAGATATTCCGCGTTAATTAAAAACCCTGTACCTATATGTTAAAGCGACTACCGTAGACAAAAATAATGTTTCCTATACCTACAGTTAATGAACTCTATTGACGCACTAAAGAAAAATCGAACACCTAGGACAAAACAAGAGAAGTAGCCTAAAAAATACTGATATTTTTTCCGAAATAAGAATTATAATACTTTCTTCTCTCATTAAAAAGTAAGTGACGAATGTTTTTGGCCAAAAATCAAACCCATTCTTCCACAGTATTCAATAACATAACCAAGTAAATCTAATCCACAAACTACAGCCCCGCGGACGTGCACCAAGCCGTAATGCCGACCAAACAGCCACACACGGCCCTAGGGCTATAACCGGCCACTAAGGGCCGACGGAACACGGCCGACGGCCACCGGAACAAGGAAGGAGGCTGTGTCGTGACGTAGTTCCGGTTTGTGGCTGAGGTTGATACACGCTGAGATTTTAGTGGGTTATATTGTGGGCTAGTCACGAGGAGTTATTAATTTTGTTGCCGTTGCATTTGTTTAACATAGTATGAGAATTTTAACGAGTAATTAATACATACCAGTTTTATTATATGTTAAAGAAACTATTCCACAAACACCTTCCTTGTGTCGAATACAATCAAATATAATTGTTAAACATAAGTAAGCTCATAAAAATAAGCATGCGCAGATAGAAAAATAGGTATATATATATATATATAGGATAAATAAATAGGTATGAATACTTTGATTTCTCTACAAAATTAAATATTATTAGTTAATCTGTTTACGAAGTCAAAAGTGAATCGTCAATTAACCTTTTCAGAATCCTAATCATGTTTGGTATTTTTAATTTATTCATTGTTATTAGGTGATAAATAATTAGTAGGTAGGCATAAAAACAAAATTAAATAGTCGTTTAATTTCAAAGATCATCCATCGTAACGCGTTGATGTCTTTTATACGACTACTGGCGATTTGTATTATTTGCATAAATAAAACACTATAATGAACCATCCAATTAATAAATACTAAGTTCAGATAAAAGGATGTCAATATATCTTATCTAATTATAATGCTTATGAATATTGAACGCGCTGCTTTTAGAACTATTCATTTGCTATGAGATCCATGTCAAAGAGATTTATTTCGTTATCCACCTGTAGATCATTCATTTATTTAATTAACTGAACACATAGCTATCATGAGCTCTTTGAAGCTCCTTACTTATATATCATATTCTTAACGGACATATCATTCAGCCTACCTACTACATGTCAGGTTCCATCATAACTTAAAGAGAAACAACACACCGAAGAAAGGAAAAAGAAACAAGTTAGTTTTATAAATAGTGCATCATTGGACGGCCTTATCCTAATCAGCAGTTCAATTCTGAAGATGGGGAGTACCTGATTATGAACAAGAGTAGTAGTGGCGAATCCACAACATATATAAACCTGAAGAACTAATTTATAAGAAATTATAAACGTCATATCTACTCACTTGACTGTAACCGCTCCCTCCACGCCATCGGGTTGGACACCAGGCCCTGGAACCCTGGCCAGTACAGTGGCTTGTGCTGGAGGTAGTGGGCCATGCCGGCCGCCGCAGCCGCCAGCGACAGCCTCGGCGCTAGCAGACCAGCGCCCACGCTGGCGCCTACCGTCGGACGGGACAGGATGTGGTCGATGCCGTGAGGATTAGGCGCCGGAGGAGGTGCTTCAGCCAGAGAACTCAACGCTGCCAGAGGAGCTCCGAAACCATTCTCCAAACCACGAGACAAGGGCGGCGAACCACGCAGCTCAGACATCTTAGACAGTTCACTGCATATACTAGAACACCACAGAGTCCGATGGACGTCACTCGGTCATTGCACCGTCAGAGCAGCCGACCGCCCGCGAGCGCGACCCGACACCAAATGAAAAGCTCTCACCGACGCTTTTGCTCGCAAACAGAAAAAAACTTGAATAGAGAACGCCGCCCAGTCAATCTAAACCTTATATCGCGGACGCCGCCCCTAAACCAAGCTGTCGCCCCGAACCTACGTGCGTCCCGCTCTACTCGGCATACGTTAGAGGGGGACAGAACACGTGTGGTGTTAACACGAGAGCGTAGATTTAACGAATCGCTATTTAATGGCGCTTCTTGTCTCTTTATAATTAAGTCGGGTGCAGTTTTTGCGGGCCGCCCCCCTCCGCCCTGCGCCCCGCGCCCGCTAAAAACTATTGTGCCACGAATAATAAGCTGGAATGGCAGAGTTTACGCGTTCGGATAATAGCGGAAGGATCTCCGGTAATTTATGTGACAAATATAATATTAATTGACACGGCACTCGATTTGTTAAGAAATAAAACACCCATAGAATTAGATACATCTGCTGAGGGTGCCACTGCCGCACAGTGCCGCTTGCCGTAGTTTGCAGATATTGAACTTGATTAATTGCTTGTCGTCTCAGTTATTATACACTCGAGATAGCTATTTGAATGGAGTTGAGAAATTGGTGTTGTATTTTTTTTTCTGGGACATTATAACTATAATGAGTTATAAAATAAGTATATTTACGTGACAGAAGTTCAAAACATCTATAATTATATTAAAACAAGTTCAAATATATTTTCATGCTTGTTTGTAGAACAGAATAACAATGATCTGCAGAATAAACACTTAAGCAGTACCCTCTAAGTTTCTGCCTATGGCTGAAAATATTTCCCACACCTATCTTAACAGCCTTAGTCATGATTACTAGTTGAAATTTTAATTCGGTATGAATGTAAATAATAGGTACCTACTTCTTTCTTTCTATAATTTATTTATTTATAATAACGGTCATTGCGACATTATCAACGAGTCTTTACAAATTCAAAATAATTTCAACAACAAATAGAAAAATTAACAAAAAAATATCCCTAAAAAATAAAATTATCTACAATTTCATTTTAAAATACCTAACCGATCATATCACCAACAATAAAATAACACACACACACAATCAAAATCTCATCACAAAGCCACACTTTGACGTTTATAATTCGTTTTTTAAATCCCCCAATAATGGCGGCCCCCAATAAATGATGGCGGAACAATAAAAGGTTTTTAACCTATTAATAAACGGAATCGCTTGCACATCCTGTCTGGTATAGGTAAATGAATTGGGTTTAGTTTAACCGAGCAACGCAGGCGCAGGATATATTTTGTTTATATGTTGGTATTTTATTAGATAAAAAAAATAAGGTAGTGACTTTATTTTTTGTCAATGGAGATATTTACTTCTATTTTTAATCAGCTTATATATTTTTAAGAGTAAATTTTTGTTGACATTTTCTCATTGCACGGATGTATCAAAAGTGTTTAAAGTAGGTACTTATGTTATTTGCTGCAAGTTTAAATTGTTGTTTCGTTAAAAAAAAACCATATAAACACTACTACAAAAATGATTCGCATCGCAATTAAGTGAGGCAATTCGACATTATGATTTAATGTCGAATTTTGTTGCAGAATTTTACTGAAATAGCAACACATCGATGAAACTTATTTTTTACTTTTACTGTAGCTAGTTGAACGGCCAGCAGTACCTATTTATGCTATCGCCATTAATCGCTATAACGACAACATGCCCCATCGTATTCTTAATCCTCATATAAAATAACAACACATCAAGCTGACCATCACAACATGAGATAAATATCTTCAACTGCCATACAATGCTGCTCGGAGCGGGTCCCGCGCCCGACACAATGGCCGCGGATGGACCGCGGGGAACCGGCCGTGGTATTGTACACACCGGATGTACTATAACACAGGAATTGAGGACAGGCGCCACTGACAGCGGGTGAGAAGCTCTTCTACGTAGGAATTATAGGCACGGCTGAAACATTGCTAAGTAGGTACCTATTTCAGAGAAGTTTTCCTTAACGAAACGTCGCCAAGTGCGATCGAAATGGTGAATTTATTATCCATTTCTATTGCCACAAAGACAAAATATGGTGACCTGGGCGTCTACTATTTGTGTATGTCATAACTGGTCAAGTGATAGATAACGAAATCAATATTGTAGCTTTAATCCCAAGACTGAATAGATGGATGAATTTAATGTATCATGATAATTTGTCACTAGATAAACGACTAGGAACGCTAGTAAGTATAGTATCAGGTCATTTCTGATTAAAATTGGAAAGCCTATCCTAAGATTTTATTTTGCATTCGCTTAATTCATACATGTATTTCCAAACAAACTGTTGTTATTAGGTTACTAGGTTAGGCCAATCCTCTTACCAATCTTCTCTAACCATCTCACCAGCTCCGCTCATCGCTCCGCTACCCGCTATCACTGCGACTACGCCCTCCCCTCGCGTCCCGGTTTCCTTCTCACCGCGTCAATTAGCCGACACCTTTGCTTTGTCGGCCTTTTATCATCTGCCTATTACACACCTCATACACCAACACGACAGACAAAAGTACACCCTATCTTGTAAGTGGTAAAGTTGAGTGTAGGGTGTGTATTGTTGAGGTAAAGGTATTTATTGATTTGAAATATAAATTGGTCTGATATTTATTATACGAAATATTTACAACACCGTTACTAATGTTCAATTTAGATTAAGGTTAATTTTTATGTCATCAATCGGTCGATATGTTTCTGTAATTAGATTTTATGTTAATGAGTAGGAAGTTGGTAGTATAAACGTTTTTACAATAACGTGTTATTTCCGTACAACTTTTGGTATGAATGAAGTTTTATTTTTGACTGTTAAAAATATGGAGACGTTAATGAAACATGTTTTAAACATATATACAGTGTGTTAGGTAAAACGAGGGACATAGGTATTTACAGTTGTATAGTAATCATGAAAATCAACCACTTTGTCCATGGGACCAAACTCTGTAATATGAAAAAAAAATCAGCTGTTCCATACATTTTGACGAACTATGCGAATATAAATGTACTGAACAGCTGTTTTTTTTTTCATGATTTCATGTATAAATCCATAGTCAAAGTTGTTCATTTTCATGAGTATAGTAGGTACCCCCTGAATGTATGTCCCTCGTTTAACCTAACACACTATATACAGTGAACTCGATTTAGTATTGACAGCATGCGTTGACTTAGTGACTAAAAAATATGTAGTCACTAAGTCAACGCATGCAGCAACGTTGGCGATTGGTAAGGCGAAGGCCTAAGGTACTCAATTAATAAAAACTTAATAATGCTCTACCCGTAAAATGTTAAGACAGTGCCCTGCGTGTGCTTCAGGATCTGATCTATCTTAATAATTATAGTAGGTACCCCATGTACCACTTACCTACCTAGGTACTGATGAAATAAAAGGTTAATTTCCAAAAGTTGAAATTAATACAAAAAAGGTACATACCTACATAATGAACTGCATGTAAATTAAAAAACTCGTTAATAATCTGTGGTGATACATTTTCTACCAAAAAACTAGTTGCATTCGATCTACTGGTCGCCATTCTTATTAAATTACTTATCCTCATGCCTTATATATCTCTTTTAATAGTCGAAGATTGATGTCCTAACTGTCGTCGTTAATTTATATTTACAACTCTATCAAATGTTTAACATTGTGGTGCAGAAACTAGTTTCTCTCGAATGTAGAAAAGTGGGTACGGTTATAAAATATTACTCTAATTAATTAATAATAATAGAGTTTTGTAATATTTTATTTAAAAAATATCAATGAATACAGAGGTTATTTGCACCGTGAGAGGTGTGTACGTAAAAAAAATGACGGCACTTTAATTTATCAACAAAAAAAAATCAGGTCAGTCATTATTTTTTCATACAAAAAACGATAAAAATTCAAATTCAGTTCACAAAAGGCATGTGGAAGAAAAGCCAAATAAAACTGCCGCTCTCTATAAAACAAAAGCATTTAATAAAAGTTTATCTCATAAGAAGCTCTTAACGTACCAAGCACAAACACACTTACATACAATTTGGCAACATTTAAACGCGAACTGCGGACTCCACCATATTTGCCAACTTTAAAATGATAATAAAAAAATTATACTTCAGTATGAAGAATCGACTACGGTAATCTACGAATTGGAAGGAGACAACCAGTTGTGCGAGCGAGAGGAGGGAGAAATCCTGCCCCGTCATTGGTTGGTTGTCTTCGTGAGCCCCGCCCCGTGTTGTGGAGTACCCCACGTGTTTTTGTTGCGCTCAGTCAGACGATGTTGGCCGCGATCGAGGCCGGACGTGACGATGCTCCGCAAAACTTTCAGGAGTTTACGTCCATATAAAGTATTTTATGCACAGGTGTAGTTTATCGTGTATGTAAGAGAAATGTTTTGTTATGTTATTTAGAACAACGACGTACTTTAGTATGCTGCAGTTTAACTATTTTGTATTTTTTATCTTTTTTCGATATAGGAACAATACTTATTATGAAATAACCAACTTCTTGACAGACTTATAAGCTAATTAATTAAACCTATTAACTAATAAAGTGATGACTTTTGAACTTAGTACAATTCTAAATTATTTCTGTGGAATTTGGCTATTATTAAGATACCACTTCAGTACTCTTACGTATAAGAATAACCTAAGTGAGAAAGGCTAAAAAAGAGCCCACAAAATCAAAATTAGTCAAAATCAAAACACAGACAAAGGCTGAAACCATATTTTAAAATGATATTTCTAGTTATTTGCAAGTAGTATTTAGCACACGGGCTCACACTCAGACGCAGCCACCCTTATGACCGCTGTCCCCCAAGAAATCCGACCCATTTCACCCTTGTTTTGAAGTAAACATTTAATACAATACTTTCTGCACGGTTTTTGAACCTGTTTCGCAAAAGCCACACTTTTTTTGTTGGGGAAGGAAATAAATACATATAAACACTTACCTATAGTACTTTAGCATAAATATGATGGTTTAAGTTGCGCTAAACAAAATGTAATGCCACTGTCCAATGAATATGCAGATTGTACAATATTCACACACTTTTAAGATAAAACTAAACAGAATAACTTGGCATCAGTCTAACTCTTACCTCCTGAGTAAAGAAGTGGGCTAAGTGATAGACAAAGACTGGTCTTAGTCTTATAGAGACATACACGGGACGTAGACAAAAATGGTGACTTATGTATCTATGAATAAATAACTTCTGTCTACAGCTCATAAAATGTGCTGCAGAACCTTGTTAATTACTCACTTTCAGCGATTTGTCCCGGCACTTCAGGGGGATGCGATGATATTAAGTATTCATCAGGTTAAAACGCAGCATCCAGTGCACTTGTTTTCATTTGAAGAAAATAAATCAGCTGGGCATTACCAAGCAATGAAAGTCTTCTCAAGTGCTTCTTTAATTAGGAGCCCCTCACTCATGATTGTAACCAAAAAACGCAGGCCTTGGTACTTTAGAGAGATATCTTTCCAAAACTGTACCCACTTGCAACCATTTCATGCACCCAATAACTACTTTAAACATTAATTCCAACCAAGTAACCCCCAGATACCATACTCCATTTAATATTTAATCTCACAAAACGAGGTAGAATCAATCGCAGCAACACTAAACAAACTCAAATTAAATCAGCCGAACCCCCCGGGTTCTGTATAATACCATTACTTAGGGTTCCGCGACCCTCTCGTGTTAACAGTTAGAGGATGTATCTATTGTCGTTCAATGTAATTATAACGCACCATTTACTCACAGTTTTGTAAACAGATTAATGAAATGGATAATTCAATTATGTTTCAATGATATTCCATTATTTTCAAGTCGTTTTCGCTGTATGAAGCTGGAATTAAATTTTGAATAGATTAATATTGCTTTTAGTTTGATATGTGAGGGCTGACCCCTGCACATCATGCTTAAAAGGCGTTTCGAAAACTAGACAACATTGAAACCATCACTAGCTTAGTTGTACCAAAGTTGTCAGTCACCACCCAAATTCGCATAGCAAACCGACATTCGATTGTATTTTTAATCTGTTTAAAATGGTACCTACTTATTTTAATAAAAAACAAATTTAAAAAAAAAACAGTAAAAGCACTTATAATGTTCACAAAATCCAATTTTCAAGTATAAAATGAACTTAACAGAATAAGTGTAAGTATTGTGAGTGCCCGTACCTACTACTGAACCCCTGAACCTGATAGGGAAAATTAAATGTTTATTTGTAATTTATGTTTAATGTTAATCTGGTCTCTATTTTTAATTATTTTCATCGAGACTCAAATAATGCAGTGGAGTCATAAAATAGGGTTAGTCCCTATTGATAACTTCCTTGGTCATTGGACCTTATCAATAGGAACCCCGAACCCTGCCCTGCCTAGCTTAGACTGAATACCTTTTTCTACTCCTATTTTTGTCAGTTCTTCTGTTTAAAGTGAAACTGTCATCTATTATCAGCTTCACTCTTCGTACTCACCACACAACGTCAAACACAACAACCCTCAAACTGTACTGCCTCGCTCACCATCACACCGCTGCTATAGCACACCATACCGTCTCACGCCGCAAGGAATTAGTCGTTGTTAATGAATCGTAATCCGGCACACAATAAACATTGCGCAGGTGCTGCCATCTATTGGAAAACTTGCCCAGTTAACGAACGGTGCGAGGCGGGAGAGGGATGTGCTGGGGAAACGTTCATATATTTTGTCGATAACAAGAAATTAAGTCATCATCATTATACTTTTTATGCCCTACCCATATACCCTACTTCTAAAATAAACAATTTCATTTCATACTTTATAATATGAAGAAATTACGTCTGCTGTTAAATCTGTTTATTAGCAGTATTTTGTTATTTAAAAGGTACACGAACAGGATCGTTAAACATAATAAAGAAGACGCTTATATTGATTAAGGGTTGATCTAAATAACTGTCTGGCATTTGAAACTATTGGTGACTTTCAAAGTACAAAAACGATAAACATAGCTTTAGCGTAGCCGTAGGCGTAGTAGCTGGAGTAGCGCTAGTGATGACGTAGCGCTTTCAAAAGGCAGGCGTAGCACGGCGTAGCGTTTTTGTAGCGAAGTGTTATCGTAGCCTTAGCGTAGATAGTAGTTCAGTGTTAGCGGTATTTGAAGCCAAAACGGTTAAACGTCAAACTATCGATAGTTGTTCCATCTCTAGCCACAGTGCAATCGCTAAACATTTATTTGATGGCGTATCGAGTGATTGCACGCCTCCGTATCGCCGCCACCTGAATTAAAAACAATAAATTGTCGACAACACCCCCCCTGTACCCCCGCGCACCCTCGCAGACCTCGAGCAAATGAAACTTAAGACTCAGAAGTTTTCTACTAAAAAAGTTTTCAAAAAAAATGTTTATATTTATCGATTTCTAAATTATTATCGTCTAATTTCGTTTTGACTATAAATTAGGGTGTTTTTAAATAATGGGTATATTTTTCCTGTAAGGGTGCCAATAAGGTTGTTTTTATTTCAAGTTTTATTATATTTTAATTCGTTTCTTGTAGGTCTAACTTATTGTTAAGAATAAATGATTGTGGGGAACTTGCTACCACAGACTGTTGTTGAAAGTGTTGTTCTCCCATTTTATAAGGAGCCAATGTCCTACGGTAGACAGAAGCTACGATGATGTGTGATGCAGCTATTTGTAACGAACTAGTCGCACATCCATTAGTAATAAATACTTCATTGTATTATTATTATTCCACATTCATTGAAGTGACAATGTTGTGTCGGATCGTGCAAGGTTGACGGTTGGTCGGCTGTTTTTAACATTTAAGTTATTTACCATTGACTAGACAGTGGGTGTCTGAAGCCGACGGTTCAGAGATAGTTAGTCTCACATGTATTCTAAAAAAGTCCTCAAATCTTTAGTAGGTACTATTATTTTCCCTCCACATAAACCACTCACAATTCACGTCCACATTTTTGGCACCTATTATCCTTTCCTTGAACCACACATCTATTCCGCATGCTCCACAATTTTAGATCCGACTTTATATCAATCAGCCAATTACGTCCTAACTTATGGTAATGCCGGGCACACACTTAGCGTGGAATCCGTCCAACGTATAATAAACCGCGCGGGTGACCGCAGGCGCCTGCTAGACGCGCGGCTAAAACGCGCGCCTCGTAAATCGCAATTTGTCGCAAGTTGAGATCGACGCGTTCGCTTTTATGTAGACTTGTGAAAGTGATAGAACTTCTCCTTTTTAAAAACTGAGGACTGAGATAAAATGTGCTGTATTCGGAAATTATGTACTTCGATTTTATTCTTGGTCTTCCAAACAGCATTATTTTGTATAATCATTTGTATTTCCTTCCTCTGAAACTTGAAGTATTTTGGTTACTTATATCATTTACTAGTGGCATTAGAAAGATACATTTGTTAGAAGGCCCCAATGATGATGACTGTAACTTGTAATAACACTTTCAATAACATATTATTATTGAAACACATTGAACTCTTACACACCAAATTATCAGCTCCAGATATTTGCAATTGAGCACCTCTATACGCTCCTAGGTCTTCACAATTGGCTTTTAACCCAGCGTACTTCCGTTGTCTCCGAACGTTACAATATTCGCTAATTTGACACCCCTACCCCCACCCCCACCCTACACTACCACATACCACCACCATATAGAACACTAATATAACACCATAAGTGGATTTTTGGCACGAGAACACTCCACATACGGTAATGTAGTTTCAATGGGATTTTTATTTATACTTCCCATTTAGATGGTTGTCCTACTGAAGAAGTGCCTCGTGAGTAACTCTATCACTGTTCATACTATGAAAGCTAAACTGGAAAACGGTCACTAACATAACCCTGTTTCTGAATGCCTGTTGAAATAATTAATCTAATGTCAATTCTCATCTATAATGATTTGACTAGAGGTTGTAAATAAAGCCTGGCATGAGTTTAGCAGTGGGTGTGTTGGATTGTGTTTGCTTATCAATTAATAATCAGTATCAAAACAACATTAATCAGGGTTGTTACCAAAAATGAAATCAATGAAGTTTTTCGTTCATTCAGTCTAATTTTTCCATGTTGTACTCATTAATTTCACAATGAATACATTGTTAGTACCAAGCAATTTAACTGTAAAAACGGTGGTTAATAATCTATAAGGGAATCTAAACGACTGTTGACACATCACCAATCTACTATCTTTTTCACAAAACCATTTCTTTCCAAGACAGTCCTCTCTTTACACTAAATAACCATAAAATTCAGTTAATAGATTGAACAAACATCACCATGCTCTAAGGGGTTACTAATTAAATTTATTTGCGATCCCTCCCCCCGCGCTTCGCTCCGGGTGCTTTGTCACTTAATGGCAGATTTAGTGCCGCGGTCGAGTGCCACTTGACACTTGACTCTAATGTACGGACACTAGTAGAAAAGATATGGGGAAGCATGTCGTACGAGAAATCGTTTTATTTGTATAGTTTCCTACGGTGAAGAAGAGAGAAATAACTTCCGATGAGTGTAGTACAAGCAACCTCAAATAGTTGTATACATTGACTTAAATTCAATCGATATTCCACAATTTATTTTTAAAAATATTGATTGATTGATGTTATTGATTGAGCCCTACACTGCAGTGTAGGGCTCAATCTGGACTCAATCATAATTTTTCCGTTTGTCTGGGCATTGGCATTATTGTGTTCTTCTTTGTACTTATTGTTCTTCGGGTCGATGAGCTCCTGAAAACCTGAGTTAAGCTATACGATTACTGACAAATTTGCACTGACTAGACACGTGAACTTAATCATGCATTGTTTTTTTCTATTGACGTAGAATCATGGGCAAGACGCAGGGTCTCAGACCACAAGTTAAAAAAAAAACAAATTTGTCTATTTAGTAAAGAAGTAGAATAGATTCTACCTCTACATATCCAAAAGTCTTAGAGATCAGAACTTGCTTGAACGAGTTTTTTACGTATTGTTTGAAAATTGAATTAAATAAATAAAATAAAAAAAAAAGAAATTGAAACAGCCTCTCTTGTCAATGTGTATGTGTGTGTGAAAATTTTACACATTGGGTACTTAATTATACCTTCGCATTGGTGAGGAATATGGCTCGCAATATGCAGACAATTTAATTAATTCGTCGATGAATCTTCTTTTTGTGTCGCGAATCTACACTGGCGAGAGTCGCCTATGTGGAGGCAAGCAACAACATCGTGTTGTTGTTAATATTAACAGCCTGTGATGTCCCACTGCAGGGCAAAAACCTCCCACTACTCTCTTTCCACTTCTCTCTGTTTAAAGCTGCTAAGAACCAGTTCTTGTTGAAGGAGTCCACCTCATCCCGCCACCTCCGTCTGGGTTTGTGCGATGTAGCTTACTATTGTGATGTAAGTTTGGCCCATTAAAATCTATAGATACATATAATAAAACAGTAAAAAAACTGTGTCTGTACATTGAATATATTAAAAAAAAAATAATTGAGGGGGGGTTTAGAAACAGTAATAGAGCACGAATCCAAAAAAAAAAAATTGTCTGTTTGTCTGTTTGTCTGTACTTCTGTTTGTTTGTACACGCTAATCTTCGGAACTACTGGACGGATTGGAATGATTTTTTTTTTGTTGTATAGGTATTAAGTCTGGGCAACATATAGGCTATAATTTATCTTGGAAACTTGAACACCTGATCCAGAACCACAACTGACCAGCTAAACTATAAGAGATACAAAAATGATACCTTAGCAAAAATTGTTCCACGTGATTAGCATTTTCTGCTGAGAGAATAAATTTGAAGATCTGGAACACCTGATGTGGAACTCCAAGAGCCCAGCTACACTGTAACATATATGTATAGGAATTATGTCTTAGCAAAAGTTGTTCGGTCTGATGGGCATTTCCTGTTGACTTATAAAAATCGAAGATCTGGAACACCTGTTGTGGAACTCCAAGAGCCTAGCTACACCATAACACATATAAGAATGACGTCTTAGCAAAAGTTGTTCAGCCTGATGAGCACTCTCTGTTGACGTATAAAAATTGAAGATCTGGAACACCTGTTGTGGAACTCCAAGAGCCTAGCTACACCATAACACATATAGGAATAACGTCTTAGCACAAGTTGTTCAATCTGATGAGCACTCTCTGTTGACTTATAAAAATCGAAGATCTGGAACACCTGTTGTGGAACTCCAAGAGCCTAGCTACAACATAACACATATAGGAATGACGTCTTTGACGTCTTTGTTGTTCAATATGATATGATTTCCTGTTGACTTAAAAAAATCGAAGATCAGAAACATCTGGTGTGGAAATCAAAGCTATCACCAATTTTACTGTGTAATTATAAAATAACATAAACTGGGAGTACCTGCACGCGGTGAAGGCGTATCAGTTTAGGACTGATTTTCGATGACGATGGTATATCATTGAAAATTTGACTCTACTGGCCAAAACTCCTATTTATTTTTTTATTTTATCGTATGAATATCGGACTTATGTTGTTTGAGCGTTTAATTTCCTTTTCCATTTATCTTCGTGACACGGTAGCCTACCCGGTAACGCAGGGGAGCAGTCATTTTAATTTAGATTTTTATTGATCAGGTATCTTCACAATAAAACTATGACCATACCTAGAAAGAGGTCAAATCTTTCCCAATGTTCCAAGAGAGCTATAAGATTGAAGATCATAAGATCCCAAGAATATACCGAAGAGCGTCAGGAGAGACTTGATGCTGTTCGAGAACATTAGGCTGCAAATCGCTCCGTGGAAACCTCTTCGGGTCGCGAAGCACGCCTGCGTTCTCAGCGTATTCATTAGGTCTCTAGAGACCAGTGAAAAATATGATGCGCGACTGACCGCTGATCGTGAACGTCATGTATTGTCTCGCGAGTCAGAGACGTTCACGGAAAGAGAATTACGCTTGAGTTCCAAGCGTATCTACGCATCGACTTCTAGGTCTCTAGAGACAAGTGGGGCACGTGATGTGCGACTGACCGCTGATCGTGAACGTTATGTATTGTCTCGCGAGTCGGAAACGTTCACGGATAGAGAATTGTGCTTGAGTTCCAACCGTATCTACGCATTGACTTCTTGGTCTCGTAGAGACAAGTGGGGAATATAATAATGCGGTTACCAAAATGAAAACGATGACAAATGGACTGTATGTTTTGGTGGTTGTTGGAATGAAATAAAACTAAAGCTCAGTGTGATAAAAGATTTAAATGGGAAAAATGATAAAAAATAACATAAATGGCGACCCCGTTGTCACTGGCATAAGCAACAGGGTCCGCGTACAAAGTCGCGGGCAGAAGCTAGTAATATAATAATATCCTTGGACATTATGGGTTGTTTGACATGTGGCAGATGTATCCAGCTCAACTGCATTTCAGCATGGCAGCATGCCAAGTGTCATCAGTTACTTTTGTGATGGAACGGATGGGTATATTCCTAACCCGGTCTGTTAGTTTGATACCGAGAATACTCCGCTCCATTGGCATTTTCCTTAGGCAAACCTCGACTCCTGCCGATTAAAAAGAGCCATAATTATGTGAGGATGAGCTGTATGCACACGTCTCTTAAGAGGCAAAATAAGATCACCCTTCATTCGATCTTTCATAGCCCATAGGCTTTTGGGTACGTCTCGGAACTTCTTTGTCTTGTCTGGTCACTGGTCTGGTGGTCTTGAAAAGTCTCTTTCCAGAGGAAAGAGACTTTTCTAGTATGCTGCTGTAATCAAATTAACAGTCTATGAAACAAAAGCTGCGATAGTGTCTCAAAATTACTATGATAGTGTCATAATAATTACTATGTATTGTTGCGAATGACATACCAAGAGAAAAAGAAAATATGTTGATGCACATCTTATTTTAGAAGGGAATTGAATCCCTATACAATATATATGCACTCTACTCTAGTACCTACACGCCAATACATATAATTAAATAAAACTTATAACACGATCATTTATTATAACAGTATTAGACCCGTGAGTCGATGAAGCTAATTTAAAAACAATTCTTATACAATGGGCACAATTTATAGTATTGTTCGAAACCGACTGATATTTCTTACTAATTGACGACACTAATTACTGCCGACACAAGACTGTTTAAGACCTCAATCAATCACAGACCATTTAAAACCTCCTCAAACTTCAATCAAGTTGTAACAATTAAACTATTCTCAACCGACAGTGTCGTATAACGGGCATATCATGACCACTTGTGTAGTGAGCTGAGTTGTGGAGCGAACACTGATTGTAAATCGTAAGAGAGAGGAGTCAACGTAATATCTGGAGTTGACCGCGGTCGCTGAGGTTTGCTAGTGATAGTGAGGGGACTGACTGGGCATCCTGTAACACCAGTTTCTGAAAGGCTTTTTTTTTTGCTGGGTAATCATCCAATGACTTCTCCCGCTCTCGGTGGAGCGGAAAGGAGTGTCAGACTCTGACTAAAACCCATCCATGTTCCTTCCGTAGCCCTTTATGTTCCGGGGTAGCGGTAACCCTTTCGGACAATCCCGCTTACCCGGCAGGCTCTGGACCTGAGGGGCCTCTTCAAGTTTCTGAAAGGCTAACATCAATAACGAATCACAAACTGTAAAATGCATGTTAACAGTTGTCAATCATGCCAAGTTGTTGTCGGCTTCCAGTCTTACCGGATGCACCTGAATAGCAGTAAATATTCTACATGGAGCGTCTGCCTATCTGACCCATTTGCTTGGTAAGACGACAGTCCTTGGTAAAACTGGCTGTCAGACTTTTGGGCTTCTGACGACTGTAACGGCTGTCAAAGATCTTTTCCTAGTGAAATTTAGAAACATTTCTTCACGTAACGACTACCTAGCCCCTCAAAATTAGTGTTTTAACTGTTATATTTGTGATATTGTAGCAACTGTGTCAGCAGAAGAAACTTACTGGCATGTTCTGTAGAACTAACTAGCTTTAGGAAGTAGTGAACATGAGTTTCAGGTAATAAAGCAACATAACATAGAAAAAAAATTCATTAGCAGAACTAAAACTATAATAGGTACAAGAGCATCAATATCGGTTTCTGAATGTCAAACTGTTGACCCGTGAAAGTCATCTCATGTAAGCTTTTGCTCATTTTAAAACAGATTGGAACCTCCCAAAAGCCACCAACAAACACGCATCCATCCCTACTCCGAGTGGTCTTGGCAGTAGTGTAGGTTTATGCGTAGATTAGCGCAAAACAGGCAGTTAGCGACAGTCGGCGGTCATTAGCGGCCGAACTTTCACACTTAGCGCCAGTTCATGCGGCGCTGGACACCGAGAGGGATCGCTTGTTAATGCGGTGCTGGGGCTCATCGCGTACACTGTTAATGTCTCGCTGAACATGGCGAATAGAGCGAGGCATTACAAGTTGGTGGGCAGCATTGATGGACGTCATTATTTTTCAATCAAAACAGAGTCTAAAACGATGCATTATATCTTTCAAGAAAATTCTAGTAGACATCGCCATCCTAATCAAAGGCCACGAAAATTATGTAATTATCATGACTCACATGACGTTATCATAATATGAGTTGAGTAAGTTAGCCTTTAAACATATCGCATCATTGAAACCATCGTAGTATTGAAATGACCGTCGCTTAACATTTATCCTCGAAAACATTGAGTCCGATTTCACAAGTTAGGATAAAAACTACACAAATACTCCAATCAAGAACGTCAATTAAGAAAATTAATAAAATCGAAAAACACCTAATCCTTTTCCATTAGTACGAAAACACGGTAAAAAAGTGCGTTCAGTAAGTGCGCACTAAATCTAACTGGTCAACCGATAACTCATACTCGAAAAAACAGCTCATCTACAAAATGGAATTGGAATAAGTTCCAATTCTTCGATTCCAATTCCAGAATGAATCTATTCTGATATTTATTGGATATTCGGATTAATCTTTAATCTGCCCTCTTGTGATCCGGTTTAAAACGCGCTTATGAGTTTATTTACCTAAGGAAATGCAACTCTATGATCTTCGGGCCAAGGTTGTTTTTGAATCGGTGTCGGTTGAGTGGAGGTAGTAAAAGTGGGCAATATTTATGAGCTTTGGAAGGAAATTCTTTGTGAATGTTTGCATTTATGAAAATATGCTCGGATGGAGGGCGCGGTATACGGGACGCTCGGAATTGTGACATTAAATTGTGCAAAGTAATATTCCTTTATTGTATTAAGTAATATGAATATTATTATCATTTAGTGTGGCGTTGTTAGAAAGGGTTAGGGATTTCATTCTCAATGTTGTACAATTAGCTGGCTAGGCTTAATTGGGTACTGTGTAATGACTTAGTCTGGTAAACAGGGTAAAATAAAAAAAATAGCGACATAATTAATTTTGTCCTACAATAGTTAGGAAGGCTTTAAAATTTTACCTATAAAAAAAACTATCATTCGAACGAATTCTTAAAAAATTACGTGACTAATTTACATTTTACTTGCTGTAAAAACAAACTAACAAAAGATATACGTAGTTCAAATCATCCACGATTTGTGCACCATAACCAAGATTTGGGTAAAGTACGTTACTGTAACCACAAAACAGCAGCCTGTACAACTATTGTGCCGCTCGCGCCATCGACAGCGCCGCCTGACAACGGACGCGCACTCCGGCAGCGCCGCCTAATTGTGATCACGCTGTTTTGTAAACAGTTGTGGGATTTAAAACTGTAGTTGCTTTAAAGATATTAATGTACCACGTGAACACATCGATGGAGGCCGGCTTGCCAACCACGTGCAGCAACAATAATTAGTATTTTTATTCATTATGTAACACCAAGACAAGCGCTGGCCTTACTTTGATCAGTAGCAGGATGTTGACGAGATGAGTGATAGAACTCAATTTAATTTACTTCTTGTAATTAAGTAAAAAAAAAATATGTATTTTCCCGAGAGAATTTGATAATGTTTTTGCTTACTCACAAGCGAAAATCTCTCAAATTACCAGCAATCATCATCGCTATCCGTGAGCAGTGGTGGGCTGGTGGCCCATTGATATCTAATAGGCCCCGACTTACGAATGGTAGGTCGTAGGTTCAAACCCAAGCAAGCGCTTTACTCTGTGTAAATAATTTCATCACCCCTGCTCTCAAAACGGTGAAGGAAAACAAAATTGGTATGCCATAGAACCAAAAATTCGAAGACATGTGACATCTACCGACCAGAACTGAGTTCATGTGATGGGTTACAGCCTTCTAGAAGAAAGCAGGTCCCAGCAGTTCAAACATTATAGGCCGAGTATGCTATTATCGCTGTCTCTATCACAACTGCTAATAACGAAGAGGACCAAGCATCTGGACAATCAGCAGCCTTAAAACCCCTGCATTCAAATGTTGCAGCTAATTACCGTATGACATGACGTCGTACGAAGGTGTTCGCAAATTTTTTCCTCCTCTAATTAAGGGGGAGTCCGCACCGAGTGCGCTTGGCGTCGCGTAAATCATCCCGACTTATTAAAAGAATTCTCTACGAATCGAACCTCTTTAAGATTCCAACCTCCTTCTCTCAAACACAAAGAAATTTCCACTTTAAGTTTTGACGAATAAAGCTGATGTTCCAACGCCAGTGTCGCTAGGCAATCATCGCGTATGTTCCTGTATAAGATTTGCCATCGGAAAAGTAATGCTTTTTAATATAAAAGCTAAGGTCGCGACTGCGAATGATTTTCTGTGTATTAAATATTGAATGGCGGAATTTATGACTTATTTTTAGGGCGGTTGGTATAATTTGAAAATTATTTTTTTGTTGCAAGCGTAATAAATTTTTATGCCGATAGGCGTTGGAATGAATGTGAATTAATGAATATTGAGAGATGAAATTGAAATTGTGCTGAACTTAATATTATAAGATTAAAACAGTTTCCTCGGCAATAACCTTTTATGAGTATTTTTAAGTCAAACTTAAGTAAGTAAGTTTATTTTTTCATGCACGTTTGTTATAATATTGTATAAACATAAAGAAGGTATAAACTACAAAAACAATAAAACTAAATCAAATAAAAATTATACCACATCTGTGTGATTTCAAAATCAAAACTAACAAAATAAGGACATCCCTGATTCCATTGACGTTCTAACAAAATAGCGATAGTAAACAGCCGTAGGTTTGTCGCTTGGCAAATGATAACATGGTGTGGTCGGCGCGTGGAGCCACCCGCGCACCGTGGCTCGGTGGCTCGGCGGCCACTCGCGCTCAAATCAAAACATACAGGTAGGAATATATCAAACATCCCCATAGTGTAGGATGACCTTGTTAAGGGTGGTTAGGTTGGGCCAAAACGTTGGCGTTGATGAAGTGGCCTCGTATGATGGTCAGCAGTGGGCTATCGTACGGATTTTATATCATTCAAAAGCAAAATATAGGTAAAAAAAATGTTTGGTATGAAAGTTTATGAATAAGTTATTACATAGTACAGTATAGTATTGATTGATTGATTGACAAGCAACGATATGACACGACGTAACTGATAATTTTAAATCTATAAGCGTGCTCTCTTCGGTATACTGTACCTAGGAATAGTGCAATCATATCGATTAACTTAACGTATTGAAGCGACCTTAATATTATGCTTTTTATTGGAAATCTGTTTTGCTATTCGGGAAGATTCGTAACTGAGTGGTTGGTCAGTGGGTCGTCTTTTGATTCCATAATTCTTAATATCCATAACAATAGGTAACCTGTCTCTGAAATATGTTTAAGTTGGTCACCCTACCTTCCACATTCAAACGGCCTCGTTCTAAATAAAAACATTGCTCCCAAATCGGTTCTATTTCCCCAGCATCTGTATCTGAATCCACAGTATCTTTACCATCACAAATATCAAACACAACCTTGTGATAAAGGCGTTAGAGTTTAATTTTAAAGTTTTCGGCAGAAAAATAAAGATTGCCATGTTATAGGTATGAGATTGCAAGGAGTCGTGTGTGTGGCAACATTAAGGCGAATAAAATTTAAATATGGCAACACTCGCGCGCGCTATAAAAGAAACAAAATAACATAAAGAGGTATAAAAATATATTTATATAGAAATGGTTTAGGTGTTCGGCTCACCTGGCGCAATGCTCGCAGGTTTTAATATCAAACTATATTGTTAGATGCGAGTAGCACATGTAGGTACTTGTAGTACGTCAAAGGTTCTATGAGGTAACTTTAACCAGTTTTAATGGACATAGCAGTGAGAGAGCAATATGTACTGAGAAATAATGTGACAATGAAGTGTTGAGTGACGGTGGAATTACAAGCACATGAGACGTTAATCCGCTTTGTCTCCGGGATGGCCACGCGTCCGAAATGTCTCTTCCTGTGGTGATGGTGGCCAACTAGCCAGTTACCGTCAGGTGGGTCGCTGTCGCGGGCCGTTGTTACCCGATGCAAAATAACATCCATTTCATGAATGCGAAAAATCTGAGGAAACAGGTAGATAAACCCAATCAGTCAATCCCACACTTAAAAAAGTAAATCTTTAAGAAAATACAACATTTTATTGGATTTTGAAGTAAAATCAATTACCACATGATTTCATTTTAAGAATGCAAAATGTCAGTAGGTATGGCTGCAGCCGCTGCTCATGTCTGATGCATCTCATGGAAAGAGGGAATACTTGTGTGCTATGTTGTGTGCAACTGAGCAACAATCTTAAACAATGTATATTGTGTCTCTTATGATCTGTGTAAAGGCAAAGTGAGTGAAAAGTTCCCCATACCACGTGATGGGGAACTTTATATTCAGATTTAGTAACGTTGATGTTTTCAATGAAAAGAATGAAAGATTTGTATTGGTAAATTGAAATGATCGTCAATTGTTTGTTGTATAAATCTACCTGTCAGTATCTGTTATTTTAACGTTGAGCTAATCAGATATCTAACCTACCAATAGTACAACACAATCAGAAATAGTTGGTCTAAATAAAGGTTCGTCTGGTTTTTGAGTAGAGTCAACTTGATGCTTTTGTAACTAATATTCTTGAGACTAGATACTTATCACATACTTACCTTTTAGGTTAAGAGGTAGGTAAATATTTGCCCAAATATGCAAATACTGGATAAAGTACCCACTTATTACATGCTTAAATGTTTTATTTTGGTAAACTGATAACAAAAAAACCTGTTGTAGGTAATTCTATTTTACTCAGTAATGAAGGTTTGTCTCCTTTTGTCTTAAGGCTACAATTATCAAGTTTATAGCTCAAGCAGTAATTGAACCAACCATAATAAATGTTTGTCCAACATTGGCCACACAGAGGCGAAGTAAGAAGTAAATATTTTTGCGCGTTACAGTAACATTCGGCGTTGGTCGTATTATTCAAATGTGCACCAATAACACCATTTACGGCCGAACATAAAACTACAATCGAACCGTACGAATAAATATCAGACCTCTGTAACTTATAACCTCAGGAACCATGATGTACTGCCTCGGGACTGGAAGAGGCACTGGGGACACAGGAACGAGTGGCAATTAACGGAATCTAAATTAATTAAGAGCATACAATAAGATTAAAACTATACCTTAATGTTTAGATGACAGTAGTAGGTACATAGAATGCTTTCCTTGTATTAAAAAATATTATGTTAACTTATAGGTCTTTGTACTTATTAGTTACATTTTCAGTAGATTTCACAGGAGCACATTGACGCTTAATATGTAGAGGCTACCACTAATGACAAGAATTATTGAGTTCAGTCATAACGTCAGTTCTTGTTTTTTCGGACTTTTGTTATGACAGGTAATACCAACTGTAAAAGGTACTACTTATGAATTTTATTAAAAAAAGTCCTAATTAAAACTAGAAAATGCCAGTGCGTTGTAGTAAGTAATGGGTATGTGCCAACTTATACAACGTTAATAAAGATAATTATAACAATTGCAGCAGGTACCTTTCTCGAGCCTGGTGTGAGTGTTAGACATAGGATGCTTCATCGAAACGTGTGATAATACAACAAGATTCTCGAGCTACACATATTAGCCCTCCAGGACCTAAAATGGACCACAGACGCGATTTCGCCAGTGTGCGACCCTGTGCGGCATTTTGTGGCATTGTACTGCACAGTGTCCGTCACAAATGTTTCCTTCGGTATGCTCACTGAAGTAAACATAATACTTTGCTGCACTGCCTGTACGCTTACGCTTAAAAATTACGGGGGTACAGCTTTGCTGCAACTCAGTACGTGCACTGTTGGAGTTCTTCACAAAATGTTTAAGGAACGAATGTGCTGAACACAATTTTGGTGGAATCGCACCTTCACACTGGCCCAACCATCCATCCATCCATTCCATCTCAGTCCTTCCCATCTCATCCGTAGACAGAGAATGCCGCTGCAATAGAACTCGTGAGCCACATCCAGGCGATGACGTGTCGGTGGTAAAAGTTATAATAATACAAGCTATAACGCGGGTTATGGTTTAGGTCGTAACTGGCGAAACAACCGGACCGAGGTTAATTCCACACCTGTACTTATTTGCCGAGCCTGGTCGTCTACCTGCCACGTACTCACATGTCTCTGTATGTACATGTTTGTTTATATGCTGGACTATACAATAGCTGCGATACAAGACAGCATTACAATTTTCTAGTTTTCGTAAAGTAGGTACCTATTCTTACATTTTCCGAAACTATTCCAAAAATAAGAAGAGATTCATCCGAAATTCATTTTGGATGATTAAAATTTGGGCTTCATACATTTTTGGGCCTTTCTCGAAAATGCCATTCAACGAAAAAAAATGGTATGTGTGTTTAGTAACAGTCATTTGGAGTAACTGTTAATATGGCACAGAAGTTTTAGGATTACCCTAAGTCAAGTTATACAAGTTCAGATATCAATAAATGTATGAAAATGGCAAATCTCATACATTTATTGATTTCTGAACTTGCAAGTATGATTTCTGCGCGTATACTATTCTTAGTACCTACTGGAATACTTTGCGGTAATTAACTGAATTACTACGAGATTATGGCCTCGTAGATAATGTTTGTACGTTTGGTTTTCCATACTTAACTAAGACAATTATGTCTTGCTGAACCATCGTATTTTCCAAATTACATAATTTTTTGTTTTATCTTCACAGTGTCTTCAAAATAAGTAGTGTAATTAGTTAGTGTGTGTGTGCTCAAGTTCAGCATGTTATTAATTATATTAATTTTTCATATAAATTTCTCTTAATATAAACTTTGATGAAAACTTGTGTCAATCAAAAATCTTGATGAATTAATTGCAGTTCGTCAGTCGATTTTAGCCATCACACTTTTCGGTACTTCTCGTTGAGTATGTACCTACAGAACTACCCACGTTAGAAAACTCTATATACCTACCATACTAAGTGTTCCATAAGAGCCAGGAGAACGTACTTTCAAACTAATACGTAAGTATTCAGCTCTTAAGTAAGTGTAGTAACAAAATAGACAAACAATGAGTGTGGGCAATAAATTAACTGTTACTTAATGCCAGTTAATGCCCGCCGAACTTAGAAGTACGGAACTTGGAAGTATTGCAACTACTGTAAGCAAGACTGCTGAGGGAGGGATACTGCTTCACTGACTTATCAAAAGTAGTTATGTACTAATTAATAATCAAATCACATCTGAAAAGCGTAACCAATTGTTTTATTTTCGTAATTTAGGTAAATACTGCTTATGTATTTGACAAATCATAAATGCTTGTTCATGGTTTGATTGTTATGAGTTTTAGACGAGTTGTACCTACACCTCGGTCCAGCAAGTGTGGGGTTCCGGTCAATTGCAGAGCGCAAACGCTAGGCTCTAGCTTACTTACACTCGATTTTTGGAGCAAAAATATATGAGATCATTGTGTCAATATTAAACGTAAGTCGAGTGATCTGATTGGCTGTTGATAATTCAGTTAGTCAATCACATGCATTTACGAGCGACGGACAACTTGATAGCTAGTTTTCGGGTTGATTTTCATTCCAGATATTGGCGTTGGTTGACCTGAACGATATTGGCGTTGGTTGACCTGAACGATATTGGCGTTGGTTGACCTGAACGATATTGGCGTTGGTTGACCTGAACGATATTAGCGTTGGTTGACCTGAACGATATTGGCGTTGGTTGACCTGAACGATATTGGCGTTGGTTGACCTGAACGTTATTGGCGTTGGTTGACCTGAACGATATTGGCGTTGGTTGACCTGAACGATATTGGCGTTGGTTGACCTGAACGATATTGGCGTTGGTTGACCTGAACGATATTGGCGTTGGTTGACCTGAACGTTGGTTGACCTGAACGAATTTTTCTCAGTTTTTGCAGCAATTCACAGAAAAAAATATTTCCTTTCAATATAACATGTTCAAGTAACACCCTTAAGTAAAACTTGTCCAACTGTGTGTGTACTGAAGACTAACATAATTGATATTGTACTGTCACCGAGGTAAGACGAGAGGGAGGCACAGCTACGTAAGCTCAGTAACTGTAGGCTCCAGGACGAGGTGCTTTTGTGAAGGACTTTCATATTATGGAACTACTTAGTTTAAGTTGAGGAAGCTTCTGTAAGTACTTACAAGTCAAAGTTATTTGTAAGTAGCTGAAGGGTGTGTGTTCTGTTTAGTTAGTGGGTAACTGTATTTAATTATATTCCTTTATGTAGGTAGTTAGTACTCTTGATATGACGCATTAAAGCACATAGTGGCACAATGGTAGGTGTGTGTGTCTTTCTGTCAACTTATAATGTTGCACATGTTATAAACATAGCATTATAAGCAGTATCGAGATACCGGATGGAGCAGAGGAAATAGCAGCAACCAAATATTTAAAAGTTTTCGCTTCAATGTGAGAGAGTTGTTTAGACGTTTACTAATGAAAGGGGTGAGGTGGTTGCTACCCTATCACAATCTGTCATTCCCATGCCACAGTAACTTACAACAACCGAAAACATAATCAAATATGCTACAAATGTAATCCCCATTTATCTTACATCGCCCCCAATAGATACCTATTATCCTAATCAAATACCCTTTAATACCGCCGCCATGGCAAACATTACATACTGTTTACAAACACGTTACCCTTTCAGGCGCCACCGCCGTCGCCGCCGCCGCCCGCGCGCCACGCGCCGCCGCGTGGTGGCGTCCCTCGCACGCGTGCGCCACGCGCTGCACGCACGCAACGCTTGGCGTGAACCAAGTAATACTTGTAATTATGTTACAGGATTACACGCATGATTGATGTTGGCGTGTTAACGAATTTATTAGTTGTTATCGAATAAGTCTGTTGATACGGGAATTAGAGAACATTAACCTGCTAGTGGTTCCGGGAATAGTAGCTAGCAGCACAGCAAGTCGATAGAGCCACGTGCGTACTAACACTTATAACTAAGTATATGTTTGAGCTTTTGAATCGTCACACAAATAACAAAAAACTCTTTTCCTCATCCTAATAGTTAATCTAAGTCAAGGAAGATGATACGGAGGTGCACTGAACTTCCCTGCAACTGCACGTCACTGTCATTTACAGCACCTACAAGTTCCCGACGCGACGGCACCCCATCCACCAGGTGTACCTACCGACGGCACCCCATCCACCAGGTGTACCTACCGATGGTGATCAGGAATTGTTGATAGTTCACTGACAGCGTTTCACTAAAAGCTTCCTATTGAAGCTGATCATTTTTATTATTATTTTAATAATATCAAACCAACATCCTAACAAAAAGCAACAAAATCACAACAACACATCAAAGTCATCCCAAAGACGAAATGTTTTCTTTTACCACAAAAACATTATCAAAGGAATCAAAGTATTTAGATTGAAACATCAAGTCCCCGGGCGATGACAACGCCGCTGGCGATGGCGGTCGCATCCGGGTCTGTTCAGAAATATGCGATCGTCGGATCCGTTCGGAAACGGACACAGGACGACGATGGCGACACTTCAAGAACTTCGTACTTTTACAGTTTTACAAATCCAAACGAATATTTGCGCTGACCGTTAGTTTTATGTATTCTTAATAAGGAAGAGAAGTTTTTTGTCAGGAACAAGTAAAAAAGAATGTTTCATGTCTAACAGAAACTTTCGTTAATACAAAATATGCTTTTAGTTTAGTTTTGTGTTTCATTCTTGCGGCACCGCCGCCGGTTCTGATATGTACGTAATTTAGGCACAAGGGCAATTTACAACACTTACAAAACTTTTCTTCATATTATGCTTACTTCCTTTTCCTTTTGTAACCTAAAGGCCTTGTGTAAAGTTAAGTTAACAATTTTCGCAGTCAGTTTTGTATACTCATCAATGCAAAGTTCTCCTTTAAATAACCGATTCCTATCCTATCCATTAAAATATTGCGAAAAACTGGGTCCGAATACAATTTCCCATAAAAAAACACGGGCCATGTCCATACAATCGTTCGTCGTATCGTTCTATTGATATTCAATTCGGAATCGCGCGGAGAAAGATCGCCCCGGGACAGCGGCCAATTGAATTTGAAAACAGCACATCGAACGCGCCGTCCCCCCTCCGCCCCCCTGCCAGCCACCCTCCTACAGAAATGCCCCCACGTGTATGCACCATGGAACAGGAAAGTTTGAGGATAAAGTGTCGGACTATAAAAATACATCATTGACAAGAATGTCTAATCTTTTTATTTTTTGTTCCTAAGATACTGTCTCATACTGTCTTCATCTGTTCTACATAACCAAGCAATTTTATAAAACAATTAGCGGTTATGTAACTGTTACTGTAAAACCAGCCGATTTGACAATCCATCTGCTTCATGTGTACCTTGTAGAAGAGTAATATCCGGAATCATGACAATTCGTTTTTCAATTTTGAAACATGAATTGAAACAGTTGTTGAAAGGTAAACTATCCCCGGTCCTTTTCAATCATGGTCACCATTGCAGCCGTGTGCCCAGCGCGGCCATTTCCCTGCCCATAGACAACAGTTTTATTGTTTTAATATTTATTTATCAGACGGCGTTTTTGTGTTATGCCCGCGTAGCGTCGTAGCTGCGTAGAGGCGTAGTCGCGTAGCTGAGTACCGGCGTATCGCTCTATGACGTAGCAAATGGCAATGCGAGGAAGACAAGCGATGGGAATTTGAGGATATGACCACTGACCACTGATTTGTAGCAGGTAGTGCTTTGTAAATACAAGATTGATTGAATGTATTGGTAACATGCACCATTTTCGTATTTCTCTAAAATAAGCAAATTAATAAAAAATCAACGTATCTGTACTTATTTTATAAATGAAACAATATATTATCCAAGCCTAAATAAAACTACTAAGAAACTAAAATATGGCGTCGATAAATTCTTCTGCATTGCTGTCGACTGGTGACTCACAAGACTGGCGGCATTGCCACGTTGTATGACAATGATTAGCCAAGGTAAAAGTCAACTCTTGGGTCACGGGAAGTATCAACCCGCCGTTTGAAGACATCATTGAACCAACCATGAGCACTCGGACCCCACGGCCCGAAGGTTCCACCTTCAAATGGCTCGGAAATTTTATATACTTTCATCGTTTGAGGCGCCAGCGCAAGACGCTTAGCCAGAAAGATTGAATGGCGCAAGAATATCGACACACGTTGCGTCCCATACAAGAGACTTGTCCACCTTCTATGGTAATAAAGATATGTCGTCCAGTCTTTCTCATCGTCTTGGGTTATAGTACAGAGCTTGTCGGTTGATGTCATTAATGTTCGCATGCCGCGCTAACCTACTGCGCACTTCGGCTGTAAGGCTGCCAGGCTGTAGTGTCCGAGGCTGTTGACTACTGCGTCACACGTGACACCAATGAGGAGAACAACAAGGAGCTCCTAATCACAGGGCAGCGAGGCAGCGAGAGTGTCGTCGAACAAAGTGCCTATGTTCAACAAAGTGCCTATGTTCAACAAAGTGCCTATGTTCAACGACGGTATATAATGTTAGTGTATGAAGCCACAAGCCACAAACGCCACTCCCACTTTCTTTCAAGTAAATCATCAAAGCTGCTCATCCCACCGTCTATGGGAAGATGAATTATTAAGTAGAGCTGAATTCGGCTTCACATGGAACATCAAAATAAATCTGCTTGGACTAAGATTTTCCTGATTTTAAATTTTTCAGTTTCGTGGACCGAAGCCGCGAGGGTATGAAAGTGCGAGGGTATGAAAAGATAAACTTATACTAGAATTGTGTGATCCTTGGGAAAATCCGTTTATGATAAATACTGTAACGGGTTAAGCTGGGAGCCCACCCCAATATAGTTGGGATAGGGACTAGGCAGATTGATTGATTGTCATGTTTCGTTTATGAGAGTTTATTTTTTATATAAATTCACAGGCATTACAAGATAGTCTTTAAGTAGACTGTATCTGGCTTTATAAAAATAATTCATTCTATTATATTTTTATATTACATCTATCTACAAGTGGAAAGAAAACATAAAATATCAAAAACAATCTAATCCAAGAAATGGTTCCCTAACGTTGTCGTCACATCCTCACTATACTAACGGAGTCAGGTGAACAAAGGTCCGGCTTGATACGTCAGCGCGATTTAGAATAGCCACCCTCGTTTTATCGTAAACTCCACCACCTTACATACTACACACCACCACTGGAAAACCAACCCTAATGCACATGTATTTAGAGTTTAACAAATGGCAAGGTTAACTTTGACATGTATATGACGCTTTCATCAATTTGGTTGAATCAATTTTGAGCTTTGTGCGGTTCTGTTAAGAGTGATAACAGGTGTAAATAAAAGGTTCTGGTAGTGATGTCCCCGCGTCCGGTAGTTCGGATTCAATTCAATATGACAGGCGTTTGATCGCGTCGTTTGGCAGATATTACTCAAACAATGTTCAAGTGCTTTTAATACAAATGCTATTGGTTATTTGACGCTATGTATATTTTTCTGGAAGACTTTTCTTGCAGGTTTCTTTAATATTTTTCGCTTTTAATAATTCGACGTGCATTAAACATAGGTAATTGTGACATTCGTCTGCATGAAACTAAAGGCACAATGAAGGCCTGTTCGTTAACTTAGGAACCACAATATCCGATTAGTTATTTGCACCCTGGGAAATCTGGCTGGACCTCCCCGGTGAAGTTTTATTGATTTTTCCATTAGTACCTAATAGTGGTCCCTATACAAAAGTGACCGTTAATGATAAATACACTCAACCTCTTTAACATAGATAATTAAATGTAACTGGCCAAAATAAAAATAAAAAAAACTGTATCAATGCAGGAATCAAAGACTAGTTCCCATGTTTTTATTTACACAACTTTGCCCCTCCGGCTCAGGTTTACCTATACGTCGACAATCCCTTCAAGCTTCCCCGCCCATTTCTTACTGGCTATCTGGTCAGGATTTGGAGCTGGCCTGATGATACAGGCTATCCGAAAACTACATAATTATGTACGTGATTGTCCGACCGAATTTTGTTTTCAGTTTTCGGCAATTTTCATTTTGCCCGAAAAAATGGAATGAAATTGTTTATTCTGTAAATAGGGTACCGAAATCACTTTAACACGTTTTATTAAAAAACTATTTAAATAGGTAGGTACTAAGATGTCGACGCTTCATAACTGACTATTCTGAAAAGAAGGATTGAAATCGTGGCAGAAAAAATTACACTCAAAGAAAAACATATCGAAATCAAACTTTACCATTTAACTTTTTTCCATAGGCTTTGTAGTTTTGAGGAAATCGAGATAAGCCGTTTTTACCCCTAAAAACGCACCCCCATCCGCTTCCTGACCTCTGATTCCCCTTAAATTAAACCGGCACACAAAAAAAAATTGTTTGTACACCGGGTGCCACCTATCTACGGGCATGTTTTTCGACCCGCTGAACACGAATTTCCCTTGCCTTCAATTTCGAGTAAATTGCAAAAAAAACCCCAAAAAATAGCGAAACGATTATACAATTTCAATTTTACAATTTTTTTGCATTTTCAGATTTTAATCATGACGTATTTAGATAATAAAAAATTCAAGAAATTTATTTAATTGTTTTTTAAAGATTTTTACCCAATATACAGCAGCAATTCTGCTATTTTATCGGTTTATTGCAATTGTATAAATCGATAGTAGATATGGGCCAAATTTATTGCAGAATCAGATAAAGCAGATTAAATTACATGAAAATCTTCGTCTATCCGGGTCTAAAAAATTTTTGTACCAAGATAATCCCAATTTTTCACGATTTTATCAATTATTAAGGATATTTAAAAAAAAAATCGAATTAAAAAAGTTTATGAGTAAAGTAACTACGATCGAAATTAGTATTTAACAGATCAAAATACATGAAAATTTTGCTTGCCTTAATAACTGATCAAAATTTTTTTTCTTGCCAGAACATCGAATGTTCGCTATTTTTTGGGGTTTTTTTGCAATTTACTAGAAATTGAAGGCTGGACGCCCTAAACTGACTTGAACTTCGTATTCAGTGGGTCGAAAAACATGCCCGTAGATAGATGGCGCCCGGTGTACAGACAATAATTTTTTTTGTGTGCCGGTTTTATAATTCCTTTAATTTTTGTTATTACTGCTGCTACTATATTATTTTTTGGTTTCAAAAATTATCGACCCTGGTCTAAGGCTGGTTGGCGGTGAATGCGATGATTGTTTCTTTAGATTTATTAAAGCAAAGTTGACTTGTACGTGTACGACTTATACTCGCTCGCATTACAACACCAACCACTGCATTTACTACAAAAAGCGCCATCTCTGCTTCAACAGCAGCACTAGTTAAAAGTAGTTACTACTTTGTATATATAGAGAGCAGCACTTCGTATTATAATTCAAAACTAACATGAATAAATACTTGTAGTACAATATTTTTTAATCAAAAACTGTATATTATATTTTTTTATTCAATTTTGAAAGTATTTGTGTAACCACCTGTTGCATTATTTCTATCGCAGTTCGTTGACCGATAAATAAAAAAACACGAATAAAGTGACAGCTGTTGTCATTTGTTTGGCTTGGCGTTTGTCTGTCATTGAATCCGGCGGCGAACTAGCGACCGGTCGTAAACAACGTGGTTATTAGTTTTTATTTGAATAATTAACGCTTAAAACATATCCAATATGAAAGGCGACAAGAACGTTGACATCCAGGCACTGAAAGACATCGCCAACAAGCTGAGGATCGACAGTATCGTAGCTACTAACGCTTCCAAATCGGGGTGAGTGGTTAACCTTATTACATTCGCCGCTGCATCGAAGGTCCAATGAAGGTTATTTTGCCGATTTCTTACTTATTAGAATCTTATAGCGTAAATTCCTACAATTTTTCTTCAATCTGAACATCAAATTAAATTAAATCAACAAGATCGGTAGACAGTTTGGCATACTTTTTTCGTAATATATTTTTTTGTTGGAATAATGAAGTATTCGGTGTAAGTATCGTTCCGCCAGCCGGCATCACAGGCCGCTAGGGTCATAGGTCACTTAGTTACATAACTATTCATTCGCACTTTCGTTACGTTTGTCAGCGGGTGGTCGCATAATTTTCCATTGTAGGTTAGGACGCGACCACGTGATCGGTGAAGCCGTTGCTATCACGCCATGCCTCCAAGGTCATCGCCCTAAAACCAAGTTACTATCAGAAATCTATTGTTTTATTGTATTGGATTAAGTGCATGTGAAGTAATGCTAATAAGAATTTTCCATAACTTGTTCACCTAATTATTTTATCAACTACCAACACCTTTTTTTTCTAATATTTTTTCATAAATGGTGTTGATTATGCTTTCCAATATTTATTGAAATGATGGCCTGTCTGGTAGTTAAATATTGTAATATAATTTTGTATGAGTACCTACTATGTTTACAAAATCGTAGTATAATTTAATTCTACCTATACATACTTGTAGTTACTAGCCAATAATGAGGATGCCGAGTGCATTCAATCAAGTTGAATGCAATCATTACAGTACATACTTGCAATAATACACTTAATGACTACTTATCAGATAAGATTTTACAATTTATTTAGCATTTCAATGAACATACAAGATAATACCACTAAGATAATAAATATTAAATAATTGTTGGTTGTCATGCCTACTTTTAATGTGTAGCATCAGATTATATTTGTGTGATTGTTCATGATTCTTGAATAGTTTCTTGCCACATAATAATATTATTTGCCAAATCATGACTTGTCATGAATATGATTATGATCAGAATCTTATTCAGTATATGAATAATATAATGAGTCTGCTGAAACTAATCTATACATATAATAAAATTGTAGAAAAGTGGTGTCTGTACAATGGAAATATTATTATGTAAAAAAAAGTAGCAGGGGTTGTTATTTTATCGATGCCGAACCCGAAATTGTAATTAATTTTTTTTTTGTCAGTTTGTCTGTTTGTCTGTGTGTTTGTGCACGCTAATATCAGAAACGGCTTATTTGATTTAGATGCGGTTTTCATTAATATATTGTAGTAAGCTTCACTTAACATTTAGGGTTTATTTCATGTCAATCGGTTCATAAATAAAAAAGTTATGTCAATTTAAAGAATTACGGCGAACATTTGTTAAGGTATGCTGCCCGAAAAGTCACTATTCCTCGCGGACGAAGTCCCAGGCACAGCTAGTAGTGAATAATAATAAATCTAGAAAGTACTTCCCGACCAATTAGTTGTGGAATCAATTTAAATAATTTTATTATTTATCTTTCAGCTCTCTATCTATACTTAATTTAATAAATGCAAAAGTAACTGTTTGTCTGTCACCTTTTTTTGCCTTCTAACCACCACACCAAAAACCACCATGAGACTGTATTGGAAAATATTTGTGAATGTGTTATTATTTGGTATTATCTGGTATAGAACTCCTGCTGGTTAGGTCTGCTGAACATTTTCCTGCTTGTTTCCGTTTAATCATTAAGTTAATATTAACTCAGTTATCTATTTATCATTTAATAACATATTTATGTAATACAGAAGGTCAATTGATAGCAGATGCCAACTTTCAAGGTGCTCCAGAATGTCAAGTTAAGGTTACTGACAGTAATCTATTTATTTAGTATCTAGTATAAATATTTTTTTGTAAAAATGGGAAGTAACACAGATAACAAAAAGATATTGTGTTACCCAGTAACAAGATTGTGGAGGTCAGATACCTAGGCAGTTTCTCTATGTAAAAAACTGGTATTTATCTGCATCCAATATACTTAGTTAGGAATGGCTAGGCTAAGAAGATGGTTGCTTGTGCCACCACATAGGTGTTGTCTAATGTTGTGTGATAACGAGCATAAATCCCGTCGTGCTCTCTTAAAGTTAATGGTCAATGAAGTCACAGGGCATTAGTTTAACACCATTTTAGTTACACTACATTCTAGCCCACTACAGCACCGAAACTCAAAGCTACACAAAATCTGCATGACATGGATGAGTGTATAGTTTCAGTGCCACATCAATCTGTTTGTCGTACTCACGCCGATGACTTGTCGGCCGTGGGCAGTAGCATTCATACACTTGTTTACTTTATGTATTATATACCTACATAAGGAGTTACTATGTACTTCATTACTTAGCAAGGTTTTAAGTGCTGACAAAATCATTCGCGGTGTGTACTATAACTACTTATTTATTAGAGTACTAGCGACCCGCTCCTGCTTCGCACGTTTTTTAGAACTTGACAAAACATCAACGGAGGATTCCACCCGTCATAAAAAATAACTTATGTTTTAAAACTGAATTCATTCCAAAACAAAAATTAAAATAGTTGACAATAAGTTTTATTTACGAATAAGATCACATATAAACAGACACGCAATAAGTCTCAGTTTATTACATTGTGCCTCAACTACTGCCTATTACCTAATGTGGATATAATAATGAATGGCAGAGTACTAGTCTAAAACACCAAATCACAATTTCGTTCCATAATCATAAGCATCGATGGTTCAGTGGTAGAATGCTCGCCTGCCACGCGGGCGGCCCGGGTTCGATTCCCGGTCGATGCAATACTTTTTGTAATTCAATATTTCTTTTTATTAAAGGTTTAACATATTTGAGTGTATAAATACAGTATTTCAATGAATCCAAGTAGATATTCTTATATTCCGTAATCTTATCATTGTTATTGCGAAAGTTGTGATATGAAACAGAACTCATATTAAGTAGGTGCTGCTACTTACTACTGTAGTTACAATTAAAAACTAGTTTTTGTGGCTTTTTAAAAAGTTTCGGTCTACATCACATGGTCATGGTTACAAGGTTTTACACAAAAACAGATATTACTTATGCTATTCGGGAATATTAAAAAGGTCATTGTTGTAACAAATTAAGGTAAATAACCGATAGACAACGCCAAGGCTAACTCATATTCGAATTCGTTTTGTAATAGGATGGTCAAACTTTACTTTCAGTGGCTTGTACTTATATCTTGCTCTCACACGCTACAGCTCCATTGCTATTGAAACTACAGAGTGCTCGGCACAGACTAAAAATATATTTATTGCTGCATTATTATTTTGACGTTTCATCTCATTACAAATGTAGTTGCACTTAAATAGACAATAGGTGTCACTATAGTATACAAGTAATATTATTTTGATACAAATTTAACACGCTCCCATATCAAAATAATTGGCACACGGATATTGAAAAAATACAAAAAATTTACATAAATGAAACAAATTTACATGGAAGTTACACCTAACTGTCCAACAAAATTATTATGCTTTTGACAACTCAAACTTTTTGTAAATATATCTGCAGGCATAGAATTGGTATTTAAGTACTCTATTTCAATACAATTATTTTCAACTGCTGTTCTGACAAAATGAAATCTAATATCTATATGTTTGCTTCGTTTATGGAATACAGAATGTTTAGTTAACAATTGTGCACTCTGGTTGTCATTATATAACAATACAGGCAAATCATTTCTACATTTCAACTCAAATAACAAGTTCTTTAAGTATATGGCTTCCTTACTTGCTTCACATATGGCCATATACTCAGCTTCTGTGCTTGACAGAGCTATTGTTGACTGCTTTTTGCATTCAAATGAAACTACACTACCAGACATTTTAAACATGAAACCTGTATAAGATTTGCGGTCAACACAATCTGATGCCCAATCTGCATCGGCATAACCTATCAGATCTAAATCATCTTTTACATATTTCAAACCAAAATGTTTAGTTTTTTGCAAATACTTTAAAATACGCTTTACATGCTTCCAATGAGTTTCACTATGATTGTTATTAAACTGGCTAAGGTAGCAAACAGAAAAAAATATATCAGGACGGGTTAACATTGACAAATAGAGCAAACTTCCTATTAACTGCTGGTAGGGGTATTGTTTAGAACAATTATTATCACCCTTTCCAAGCTTCAAGTTTACTTCCATGGGTGTACTGACTGGATTACAATTTTTCATATTAAACTTATTCAACAAATGATCAACAAATTGTTCCTGGTCTACAAAAATCTCATTATTTTCCCTTCTAACCCTCATACCTAAACATTGTCTAATCTTTCCCAAGTCTTTCAACTTAAATTTACTTTTTAAATGATTTTTAAGAAATTCAGTTTCCTTTTGACTGTCAGAAAAAACAAAAAAATCATCTACAAACAAAGCCACATATATTCTAGCATTATTATTAAGTTTCATGAATAAACAGGGTTCATATTCTGATTTTTTATAATCTAAATCATGTAGACAATCTTCTACACGTTTATACCATGCCCTAGCAGACTGTTTTAGCCCATAGATAGCACGTTTCAACTTTAACACTTTGTTTTCTTTATTACTACATTCAAAGTTCTGAGGTAAGCTCATGTACACATTTTCATTTAAATATCCATTTAAAAATGCTGTGGTTACATCTAAGTGAGTAATATCTAAGTTATATTTGACACTTAATGCAAACAACAATCTTAATGTTGAATGACGGACAACTGGGGAGAATGTTTCTGTATAGTCTATTCCTGCCTTTTGGGAGAATCCTTTGGCGACTAGTCGAGCACGATATCTCACATTATTATCACAGTCCACTTTTTTCTTAAACACCCACTTACACTCAACCACTGTAGCTTGCTCTGGCCTGTTCACCACATCCCAAGCTTCATTTTCTTCGAATGATTTTAGTTCCTCCTGCATAGCTTTACACCATTCCTCTGATTCTGGTCCATTTACAGCCTCTTCATATGTTATCAGCTGGTCTGCACATAAATTTAAGTCTGTTTCAACACACATATTACTATGACCATATCTGTCAGGTTTTTTCCTTTCTCTAACAGCTTTATCTGGTTTTTCACACTCAATTAAGTCTTTCAACTCCTTTGCTGGTATACTTTCAAAAAATTCATCTGAACTACTGTGTGAGTTTGATTCTTCTATGTAAGTACTGTCATTATTGTTACTTTTCACTGTACCAGTTGACACTTCAGAGTCCGAGCCATCAGAATCTTTATTCTGACCAAGACTGTCTGATGAGGACACCTTGTTTTCATTTATTGTTGCTTGCACTATTTCTGAATTATCCTGCTCCATGACAGTGACATCCCTGCATGTTATCACTTTTTTGGTACTGGGATTGTACAGCCTGTACCCCTTTATATTATCAGCATACCCAACTAAGTAATGCTTTTCTGCCTTTTTATCCCATTTCAGCCTTTTTTGTTTAGGGATGTGAGCCATAACTGTGCTTCCAAACAACCTTAGATGACTGACATTTGGCTTGCAGCCAGTCCAAAGTTCATAGGGAGTTTTTTGGTTCAACCCAGAAGCAACTGTTCTATTTTTTAAGTACACAGCTGTGTGAACTGCTTCTGCCCAAAACTTCTTCTCAAACTTTGCATCATAAAGTAAGCACCTGGCTCTCTCCACAATAGTGCGGTTAAATCTTTCACACATCCCATTTTGTTCTGGGGTATATGGGTTGGTGCGCTGATGTATTATGCCATGTTGTTTTAAATAGTTCTCCATTTCATTTGAGCAAAATTCTGTGCCATTGTCTGTCCTTAGAACTTTTATACTGCAATTCGTCTGTTTTTCAACCATAATCTTGAATTCTTTAAAACAGGAGTAGACTTCACTTTTATTCTGCAAAAAATAGACAAATGACATTCTACTATAGTCATCCACAAATAGCAAGAAATATCTGGATGAGCCGAGTGATTTGGTTTCCATCGGCCCACACACATCTGCATGAATCAAATCGAGGACATGCGTACTTCTATTACTGCTATGTGGAAATGGCAATCTGGTTTGTTTGGCTTCGCAGCACACTGTGCAATTGAACTTGCTGATCTCAGCTTTCTTGTCAAATTCTAAGCCATCAACAGCACCCTCTCTCATGTCATTCATGTCTTTGCTATTTATATGTCCAAGTCTTCTGTGCCACATTATATTTGAGGTCGTTGTTGCTGAAGCCGCGAACAAACATGCTGACCTGGTGTTTAACTTGTATACCCCATTTACTAACTGTGCTATGCCAATCAGTTCATTCTGCCGATTTCTGATGTAACAACATTCCTGATGAAAACTAACTTTGTTACCATGCTTTATCAGCTGACTGACAGACAATAAGTTGGTGGTGAGTGTGGGAATACATAACACATCTTTGACTACAATATCAAATTCCTTGTTGTTCACAACAGTCGTAATTTGTGTATCTCCAGAGCACAATACAGGCATAGTTGTTCTGTTTGCAACTATAATCTCCTTTGTAGTGAGGTTACATGACGCATTTTTTATGTTGTCTTGGCTGATCATCATGTGACTACTGGCACCAGAGTCAATGTACCATTCATGCTTATCAAAACTGCCATTAAGAAATACTGCACTGAACGCATTTACTTGTTTTTCCTTTGTTTCCGGACATTGGTTTTTATAGTGACCGGTTTGTTTGCATTTATAGCATTTAATCACTTTGACAGGTCGGTTTGACGTTTCAACAGTTTTGACAACTTTATTTCCTTTACGGCGCTGCCAACCTTTAGATGCTAAAAATGCGCTTTCGGACTCACTGCTGCCAACATTATCGCTCATGTCCAACAATTTGGTTTTTATGACGTCAGCTGATATGGCCAACCCAGAATGTTCGATCGCCATGATCATGGGCGAAAATTTGTCCGGCAATCCTGCCAACAACAGCGATCCTATCCATTCTTCATTAATGTCGAAACCCGTTCCTCTTAATTTTTGCGCCGTATCTATGATCTGCGTAACGTATCCCGTCATTGATTCGCTGCTCTCGAGGCGTATGGAAATCAAATTTCGTAACAAGCTAATTCTTCGGGTGAAACCAGAGTCGTCGAATAGCGTCTTGAGTTTTTTCCATATGTCCAAAGCGGTTTTTTCATTCTTGATATGTACGTATAACGACGAATCTATTGTCATCACCAATTTTGCTTTTGCCTTTTGTTCGTCGACGGTGACTGCGTTGCCGCCATCGCCGGCTTCTTGCTTGTTGATGTCGACGCCTTCCAAAATTAAGAAATTCTCGGCCGCGAATGCCCACTCATCGTAATTCTCACGACCACGGAGCTTCGGAACATTAATAATATAACTGCCAGCCATTTTTCACAGTATTTCCACAACAAATTACTATTTTAAAGCGGGTCTGGGCCCATAACCTATTGAAACTACAGAGTGCTCGGCACAGACTAAAAATATATTTATTGCTGCATTATTATTTTGACGTTTCATCTCATTACAAATGTAGTTGCACTTAAATAGACAATAGGTGTCACTATAGTATACAAGTAATATTATTTTGATACAAATTTAACAATTGCCATCGCACTAAGGTTGAACTGGTCTCACTCTAACAACCCTTCTCTATTGGCAGGCACCCCACATCATGCGCGTCCATGGCAGAGATCATGTCCGTGCTGTTCTTCAACACCATGCGCTACAAGATCTCCGCGCCGCGCGACCCCTCGGCCGACCGGTTCATTCTATCCAAGGTAAATACGTCTTCACTTGAACCAGTTACTTCGAAACGTCTACTTCGAAAACCTTAACAGTACTTAATACCTTGTCATATGGCAACATCAAAATGGCATATTACATAAATTGACAAGCAACGTGGTTAATTTGACTAAGTCTATAAGTACTTAATCAGCGTTCACAGTCGCACATGGACTCTGGTGCAGAAGGGTGGCTATTTTTATATAATTATTATTCCTATCTGGGCAACGCTATGCGGTATCTTAATAATTTAATATTGCATGCTAAAAATGCCCCATCATAGTAGAGACATCGCGACGCCGCCATTCAGTCGGGTCATGTTGCGTTAGTGTCGTATTGCAGTCATATGTACTAGGCTTTAGTTCGAAACTGCTTGCATTTTGTTCTTGTCTAGTATACATTCTATTCCCTTGATAAAAGTTTCAATTTCTAACGACTCGTACAGACGTGACGGGAAGTGAAAACTGTTCAAAAACTGTGTACAAGTGGTTACACAGATGCAAACTTTACCCATGTTGGAATGTATAAATATTACAGAACTATAAATATTAAAGTTGCAACAGAAACTGAACCAATGGGTCATCACTAAAGTTACCTTCACCCTGACAGGGTCACGCCGCCCCCATCCTATACGCGGCCTGGGCTGAGGCTGGCCTCTTCCCCCTGGAGGATCTGAAGAATCTTCGCAAACTGGACTCCGACCTAGAGGGCCACCCCACTCCTCGCCTGAACTTCATTGATGTGGGCACTGGCTCAATAGGCCAGGGGCTCGCTGTGGCAGCCGGTATGGCCTACGTCGGGAAATACTTCGACCAGGCACCTTACAGGTGAGGTTTGAGATGTGGTGGATTATCAATAAATACGTCATATTTTCAAGAACTTACAAGGGGAATAAGACTGCAGGATGAGTGTTAAAACTACATTACTCACAAACCCTATTCTGCAATCCTGTTTTTTTTTTACTCGACTGTGGCAACCCTTTTTATTTCTCTAGGTTTAATGATTCTCCCCACATTCCAGGGTGTACTGCCTGGTAGGAGACGGCGAGGCGGCGGAGGGCAGCATCTGGGAGTCGCTGCACTTCGCGAGCCACTACAAGCTAGACAATCTGGTGGTTATCTTCGACGTCAACCGGCTGGGCCAGTCCGAACCCACCTCGCTGCAGCATCAGGTATGTCTAAGAAGAAAACGACATTTTATGTTTGCTCAAACTCATGACAGCAGGTAAAGCAGGCTGCCTACTGAAACAAAATAGAGAACTGCGTATAGGCATGTTTGGCGACACGATGTTTGGATACTTACTTACGCATTATTTATATTTCCCTTTTCTTTTTTGTTTCTTTCTTGATTGTCGTAGTCGTATGAAGCGTTTGATAGTCCACAATTAAAAGCCTGTCCAAGAGAATATGCCATAAGTGGCGAGGGACAAGATAGAATAGGCAAAACTGTTGAATTACTTAGGTAAATTCAGGGGAAGGGAAGTTTTTGTTTTTCGATGTTCATTTTGACAACTACTATTATCTGTTTCTTGTTCTATCTAGATGCAGGAGACAACTGTATGCTGCAGTTTAGTAAAAAATAAATCTTAAGTAGGTACTTTATTTTTTAACACTCGCTGTGTGTTGGTTTGTAGTAAGTTGTGCCAGATTACCTATACCGAGTGTAGCTGCACTACGCGATAACATTGTGTTTAGTTACCTTGCTTGTTATGTGAAACGAGCATTCGATGCACACTATTTACTTAATGACTCTAATTATAATCAATATGCCTAGCCTTACCTAACTATGCTTGGGTCGGTTTCCAGTCTAACCGGATGCAGCTGAATTAGCTGTGTTTTACATGGAGCGACTTCCTATCTGACCTCTAAAATCCAATGACGACACAATGACTCTAATTTTAATATGATTCGATAAATTTAGGTACTATTTATGATTAAATGTTCTTCCGTAACTACGAAACTTCGGAATTACGAAATGCTGTGTCAAATTTTCGAACCAACAGCACTGTAATGTAGTATCTAAGAGACATCCGTCTATTCGACAGTATCGAATCATGTTAGATTAATAATAGGATTATTAGGTACCTATGCCTAGAAAGCAGGCGTACATAAATCGTCACCACGAGGTTCATAAACTATGAAAATTCGTCGATTTCGTATTGACACAGTTCTGATGTAGCAAACATTGTGACGATGTGTCGCAGGTATACTAACGAACTCGAAAGTGAACTCGCTTATTCTAACTTAATGTTGTATCTATTTATGTTTATCTTAGATTCTAACTAACTTAATATAATTATATCAATTTCATAATAACAAGCTTAGAACTTTAAATCTTAACAATGACTAATCTACCTAATAAGTTGCTTCAGTATTAATACATTAATCAACACCGTTTCATATATAATATCAAACATTTGAATGGAATATAAGTACTAACATAATATGTAACGTCAAGCACACGCTGCACTGTGTACGGTGTACTGTGTGTAGTACATTGTGTGCGGCCGTGCTACAGTAACTGTGTGTCGTACTCACGCGCCCGCTGTCGAGCGACGTGGGCAGTAGCACTCGGACAAGCGCTTTAAAACTGGTGGTCACATTTTTCAGAGCATATGCGCTAATTCATGAATAAATGGTCATTTTTTTTTATTTACCTCCGTTTTTACAAACTATAATAATTGACGATTGTGACATGCGGAGATTTGAAAACGTGAGGATTTGAAAGGAAAAAATATCATCTTAATATGATGATAAAGATAAAAGTTATAAAAACGAGGTGTTTGGCACCTCTCTCTCTCTCTCCATGTAAAACACCGATATACAGCTGCATCCGGATATTATCGAAGCCAACACCAACACAGGATTGGAAAGGCGCTTACACAGTCGTACATTCATTTAGAAATTCAGGCTTCTTCTTCTTCGTGTGGTTAGTGACTAACCTGGTGTTAGAGTTTTTATACTGTCCTATGGGCCTCAGACAGGCGTAAGTAAGGAAATGCAATTTCAACTTAATTTGTCTGTATGAAAAAAGCATAATATTTTAAATTTAATACAGCAGTAATAAGTAACACAGCGAGAGTTGTATCATTTCCGGCTAGGCGGTGTTAGATTATGCCGTGTGTACCTGCACCGATCGATTAGATAACATTATGTTTAGTAACCATGCCCGGTAATTTGTGCTGACATTGGATACACATACATTTACGTATTTAGCTCCAATTCGAGTATGAGTCAATCGATACATGATCATTGATATTTGTAGATATGCGGTAACTTAAAGGTGCTAGTCATGACCTTGTACACTGTTGTCATCTAATATTGCGAAAAAATATATGATGATGCTGACGGCTTTAGAAACTGAATGACGAAGCGTATTTTTATGCGTTTCTTAATCATAATAAATAATAGTGGCTTCCTCATGTTAACAAAAAAAAATATCATATTCGATGTCTCAGAACACCGTGACGTAACAACCAATGTGCTTTATGTATTCTACGAATTAATTTTGCAATGTAATTTTGCTGTAAAGGCGAGTACATTTCACGCTAAACGTGGTTTGAATAATTTTATCTACTAACTGCAAACCTTTTAGAGAAGTGCAATTCCGAGCTATTAACTCACAGATACAGCCAAGCTACATTTTATTTTTATACCATACCTACGTATTGATATTTTTTTTTTAAACATTTTTGACGTGTAATATACACACATCAAAAGTGTCTAGGGATCAACATATATTTTTGCAATAACTTTTCTCTTGATTGATATTAATTTAAATTTTCTTTAAGGATTCATCAAATAAAGTGTTTTCGTTTGTCACAGTAACGATAAACCAAGTCACCTTTGCATTAATAAAGAAATTTGCCATTTTCCTAATAAAGGGATTTTTGACATTTGAACCACTAACATTAAAGTTCGAAAAAAAGACTGAAATAACAGTTTTCTTTAAAATTTTATTGGGTAACTTAAACAATTAATAATCCGTGTTTCTACCGCGAACACTAACAACACAAGAACATCGGTTTGGCATACTCAAAATGAGTTCATCCAAATCACGCTGTGGAATGGCCGCCCATGTTCGTTGCAACAACAAAAAAAGGTCTTCTTGCAACTGGATACCCTCCATATTCGGCAGAGCTCTTCTCTGTAGCATATCCCATGCATGCTCAATCGGGTTCAAGTCTGGCGACTGAGCAGGCCAGGGCAGGACATTGATGTTAGCTGCGGCGAGAGTCTGTCTTACAACTCTTGCGGTGTGCGGTCGTGCATTATCATGCATTAACTGAAATAAGGGACCGATTTGCACTTGTAGAGGAACGATGACGTCAGATACAATCGTCTCAGCATAAATTTGAGCGTTGAGGTTGCCTCTGATCCAAATCAACTCAGTTCTTCCGCCGATCCAAATACCCGCCCATACCATGATGGTTCCACCACTATAAGGATGGACTTCCTGGCAGGATTTTAATCGCTGTTGGCGTCCAGGGGTTCTCCAGTGTCGTATACGTCTTGTATCCGGTCTCATACCAAAACGAGACTCATCAGAAAAGCACACGAAACGCCATTGTTCTTCTGCCCAATTTCTGTGTTCAAGAGCCCATTGATATCGAATCCTACGATTGTGCATTGCTATAGGTGGTACCCGTAGCGGTCTTCGGGAATGAAGGTTCACTTCATGCAAGCGGTTTCTGACTGTTTGGTCGCTAATTAAGTTCCCTGAAGAGTGATGAAGCCTCACGGCTAACATCATGGCGGTTATTGTTGGAGCTCTTCGAGTTAAGATTTGAATGTATCGGTCTTGTCTCCGTGTGGTGCAGCGATACCGTCCTTCATGGCGCTCAGCCACGGTACCAGTGCTTCGGTAACGTGTCCAAAGTCGACTGATAACACTCTGACTTGTATTCAGAGCTAAAGCCACAGTACGTTGCCGGGAACCAGCTTCTATCATTCCCACGGCTCTGAGCATTTCTTCCCTGCTTAAATGACGTCGCCGCTCCATAATAACGTTGGTTTTAATCAGTAGTAGGGAAACAGTAGCACTAATAATGTCTTCAATGCGTTGTATGTTTTTATAGGGAAAATATTGACAGCTGATTTTCATCTTTTACTCGAATTTGATTGACAGTTCCTGTTTCAAATTATGAAATGCACCAAAAAGGATCCATATAAATTTATAAAATCATAAATTTATTACAAAGCCACATCTCAATCTCAAGAAATCCGCATAAAAATGCTTGATCCCTAGACACTTTTGATGTGTGTAGTTTTTGGACGAATTCACAGAATACAATTTATCATTGTAATTTGCTGAACTACTCTACAAAAAATATTCAGCACCCCAATCCCTTCTCCAGTTGGAGGTGTACGACGCCCGTATGAAGGCTTTTGGCTTGCACTCACTAGTGGTGGACGGCCACGACGTGTCGGAACTGGTGAAAGCCTTCGACGAGGCCGCCTCCGTCGCCGGCAAGCCCACCGCGATCGTCGCCAAGACCTTCAAGGGCAAAGGCTTCCCCGGGATTGAGGATCTGGAGAACTGGCACGGAAAGGCCCTGGGAGCGGATGGAGACAAGATTATTAAGGTATGTTTGAAATCTCTTTTTTTCTGTCAAAGTCACTCAAACCTCTCTGCATCTGCACTTTTCAAAAAAACTACTGAACCAAGTTTCATTTATTTAACCTACTAAAAGCAGATGGAATTGTATTAAACCCGTACCTATGTTTGTATGTCTGCAATTTTCTCATACCTACTGACCTTTTTATAAAAATTTCCTTTGCACAGACAAAATATTAAATAATGCATATTAAATCGATCTTGATGCATTATTCCCTGTCAGTGCAACATTGACTGTGTGTCGTACTCACGCGCCCGCTGTCGGGCGATGTGGGCAGTAGCACTCATACATGTGTATTTACTTCATTCATAGGTCTCTATGACATCAAGCGCCATTGCTGAGATTATTCTCAGGTCGGCCAATGTGTTTTCAATAATAATTTCGCAGTAACAGCCAGGGGCCTAAATTTATTTCGCCTGTATCGCAATTATTAGTCTTACCACCTATTACATGAAAATTGTGTGTTTCTACTATGTGTACACCTCTGCCTCACTGTTATGGTCATGAAGGGCTCAATCTGGAAGAAAATACGTGAATATCCTATGCAAACAAATACAATTTAATGTAGCAAAAATAACAGAAAGATGACTGACAGACAACATAAAGAAGTAGCTGATCGCCACTTCTTCTATTTGACGAAAATTATGAAAATAAATAGAAGAAAAAGCACGTCTGCGTCGCTTACACCGACCGCGCAGGGCCAACCTGATGCCGCTATATCACATGACAGTGTAGTAATGGCCCGCACATTCTGCAGCACCTACAATCCCAGATCAAGAACAACACCATCACCTTGAAAGCCAAGCCCCCCATCAGCGAGGCTCCCAAGGTGCACATCGGCGACATCACGCTGTCCTCCCCGCCCGCGTACAAGCCAGGCGAGCTGGTCGCCACCCGCCTTGCGTACGGAACTGGCCTGAAGAAGATTGCTGACACCAACATGCGGTGAGTTTTTCTTACGCTCTTATTTACTTATGCAGGCGAACATGCACTTTGGCATAGTTAGCCTAGTGTTTAAAGTTCTGGCGATCGATGTCCACCACGCGCTGGCTGAATAAAAAACCCAGACGTAGTTTATTGTTGCTCCTTTGGTTGCCATATGGTCCTCCAGAATCAGGATAAATTAATTAATTAATATTCTTATACTGACTGCTTCTGGTCTAGCGGTAGCAAGCGCTACTGCTGAACATGTAGTACTGGTGTCGATTCCCAAGTTGGGCAGTGTTATTGGGTTCCCATTAGGAATTTCTGAGTAGCAGCCTGGAGTCTGGGATTTGTGAATAACCCCACCCCATATTACATGGGACTGAAATATAACTGGCGTAATGTGGGTGGTGTGGGTCTTCGAAAAGAAGAAGAAGACAATTTAGTGATGTGAAATAATTGACTACTGAACGCGTTCGCTATCTTAAAGGGTATAAAATTTGTCCTTACTAGACAAGCGAGGCAGGTCAGCAACACTTTATGTTAGATTACTAAGCACTGTCCAATAAGAAAATATGTCACATAAAATGGTATTAACAAGCCTAAAATATATCATTATTACATTATATTAACCATTACTAATGCAACACTAACAAATTACTCCAATATTGCTTGACCTATCAACACCGTTTGATTGCTCTTATCAAACCATTATGAATGGAGTTTAAGTACTAACCATAAACTAACATAAATAACGTCAAGCACACGCTGCACTGTGTACGGTGTACTGTGTGTAGTACATTGTGTGCGGCCGTGCTACAGTAACTGTGTGTCGTACTCACGCGCCCGCTGTCGAGCGACGTGGGCAGTAGCACTCGGACAAGCGCTTTTATGACAACTGATAAAACAAAAAAATATTTGACAAATTTATTTCTTTTTTTAATTATACTTATCTTTAAACAAATAAAAATAATATTAGTATATTTTTTGAGGGTAGGAAAAAGTTACAGAACGCCGTATGGTTAGGACCACTCGCTCCATGTCCAACACTGCATCATTCTGGTTAGACTGGAACCGACTCTGACATAATATGGAAAACACTGGGCAGGGGCTAATGATGTGCTTAGTTACTGTATAGCTTATAAAGCTTTCTAAAGAAATTGATCATATTTACTTAAACTTAACGCAACCTGTTGTGTCATACAGACTGATGTCATAGATTCAAGCCACTGCCACTGCTTTTGCCTATAAGTGATTGTACACTATTGTTTATCTGTTTCTGCTTGTTTTTCATGCCCATTACTTGTGTAAACAATTGTTGGTAGACCAAATAAATAAATTTAGCATTCCCTAAATGCCATTTAATAAACTGCGTTGTGATTTTGCCAGAACTTTTCTAAAACTCAATGTGCTATATAGACGGCCGGTGATTGTACGTTGTTTGCTACATTTTGTAACATATAAGTATTACTAGTAAAAAATTCTTGCCGTTTAAAATCATGTGTTGTTTGTTTCCCAGAGTAATCGCGTTGGACGGCGACACCAAGAACTCCACCTTCAGTGACAAACTGCGCAACGCGTATCCCGACAGGTATGTACTACAACAGGAGACATCGACATACACATTATCAAAATATTCGATCTGCTTTACCTGTACCTGCACCATAAATCTCGTTTCCTATGGCGTAGAACCGAAATAATTAAATAACGGGTGTAAAAATACGCATAACGAAGCCGAGAGACCACGTTCTTCCCGTTACATATTATATATATGCAATATTTGTTTACTTCATCATGCCTAAATATTAAAGTTTTGCCGTTTTTTACGAAAACTAGTTTGAAATGTTAACTAACTCTCGCGATTCCTGTACCACCATATTCACCCGTCAGCGTAATACTTTTGGTGCGTTACATTACGGACTACTGAAGGTAGCCGATGTTCGCTATGAAAAAAAAAGTTGTTTCCCAACAATTATTTTTGTACAAAGTTACTTATATTGACGTACAGAATACTTATATGACGGCTTCGTGATGGATCTTTTTACAACCTATATTGCTACTCAGACTTTACTACAAGAGCGATATTAAAAAGCACTGGCGCCGGTCCGCAGATACATCGAGTGCTTCATCGCAGAACAGAACCTGGTGGGCGTGGCCACGGGAGCCGCGTGTCGCGACCGCGCCGTGGTGTTCGCCTCCACCTTCGCCGCCTTCTTCACCAGGACCTTCGACCAGGTGAGGGCAGCTGAGTAAGCATGGCCGGACCCTGCTATTGGCCCAAGGGGGGCAATCAAGAAATTCCTGTCTCACTTAGGCAAAATTTTGTAATTTACCAACTAATTGTAGTTATGAGAGGTGTTCCATCTATTGCCCTCTGTGAAGTAATGACATAACACCGCTTGTAAAGGAGCTGGCAGCTGTAGTGCGTAACCTCTAAATTAAATTTGTGTATTCAAGGTGCAAATAGATTTAAGTCAAGTTAGTTTTAGATATCGATCACGGAGTCAATAGCCACGGGGGAGTAGCCTTGCATTCAAATATATTACAATACTTAAAAGTCAAGCATTAACATTCACCAGTCTATAACTTGCACTACTGTTTAACTAACCATAAACTAACAAGCACGCGCTGCATTGTGTGACGGTGTACTGTGTGTAGTACATTGTCCGAGGCCGTGCTACAGTAACTGTGTGCCGTACTCACGCGCCCGCCGTCGGGCGACGTGGGCAGTAGCACTCAGACAAGCGCTTTAATGACTATTTCTTACTTTTTATTAACATACTAAAACAATAATAATACACGGTCAAGTAAATTAAACTTCTGCATTTGTGAACTCAGTTCAAGGAACGAAATTCAGACTAACTTTACAAAATATCAGCTTTCGCGGCAGAATGAAGTCATAAAATGTAAGAGCAAGACAATACAATATTCACCGTCACTCACACGTTTCATGACCGCGACTGACTCGTATCTTAGCGTTGAGGACCATAGTAAACACGATACTCATACCATCACGATCGGCAATTTCGTGTCCTGTTTGGCGATTCGCTGCGTTCAGTCAGACGATAGCTTTTTGTCAGTTGGTGTTTCGGGCTTCGTAAAATCACAGGTCGCCAAAGCGAAAAGTATCGTTTATATTATGGCCCTCAAGGCGTAAGCTCCCAGATAGCACGCAAAATTTAAACTTTCTGACTTTTTTGTAATTTTCAGGGCAGTGTCAGGTTGATCTAAGTATGATTCGTCAGTGTAACAAATATGTAATTACAGAATTGTTAATCATCACCATCGCGATACTCTCGCGAATCATATTTGGCTCCTCCCATTTAAAAGACAACTTGATTTTTCACGGGCTCTTAGAATAATGTGTGATGAGTGATGAAACAGTCGTTGAGTAACGTCACCTTGCCCGCACAGATCCGCATGGGTGCCATCAGCCAGTCCAACGTGAACCTGGTGGGCTCCCACTGCGGCGTGTCCATCGGGGAGGACGGCCCCTCGCAGATGGGGCTGGAGGACCTGGCGCTGTTCCGGGCCGTGCCCAGCGCCACCGTGTTCTACCCCTCGTGAGTGCGCTGATATCATCTGTAGTTCTAAAATAGATTACGGCATATCGCTCTGCACTAAACTATTGATGAATTTCAAAAATTTATATCCAAATGCCGAATATTTCCTTTTGGTGAAAAAAAAAAACATTTCTTGACAACCTTATGCTACTTTAAAACAAAGGTGATTTTAGAATGCCTTCTACTGAAAAAGCAATAAAAAAATTTGAAGCTGCGGCGCGAACATTTTGTGTAGGAATTAAAGTTATTTTTTCAAGAACACATTTGTTTGCATATTTGGAAATTTATCGTGAAAGCAGTATACTTAAATTATACCTAAACCTAAACATTCAATTGCTTTTAATTTCCTCAGTGACGCAGTGTCGACGGAGCGCGCAGTGGAGCTGGCCGCCAACACTAAGGGCATCTGCTACATCCGCACCTCTAGACCCAACACCGCCATTCTGTACGCCAACGACGAGGTCTTCAAAGTAAGTGGCTCACTTTATTGAAACAAAGTTCCGTACTCCTGACTCCTGACTCCTGACTCCTGACTCCTGACTCCTGACTCCTGCTTGCAGAAGGAGTTGACTGGTACCAAACATTACGTAAGGACAAAGTGTTACGATTACTTCCCAGAATTCAATCCTTATTAGCGACATTATCGAATAATACAGTGTTTTTTTTACGGGGAATACAGGCTGTATTTCGTTTATTACAACAAAATATTGCAACTAGCAGTAATCTCACAGTTAGCGCGACGACATTACTGTCATCACTGGGTGTTGTCTGTACATCCTCAACTCGCCGGTGATTTTTTTTTAAATTTATTTATAGTTAATTAAAACGGCACAGGTCCAATTACATTAGTTAACATAGAATTATAAAGATTAAAATAAAATAAGCATTGAAATAACATACAATATAAAAAATTAAATTCAAATTCTAAGATATACAATTCGTGGATAAAGTTATTAATAATTATTTGCGTAAATAGTTAAATAAATTAGAAACAGAAACTAACATAAACTATCATGTAACAGTGGACACCCTCGCATATTGTCTCTCACAAATACCAGACAGTCGCGCATTATTTTCTTCCATTCATCAGCAAACACATCACATTCATGTCGGCAGTCAGGAGGGCGTTTAGCATCCTTAGGGTTTGACATACCGGGGATTCAGCTCTAGCAGCCCATCTAGGTAGCGGTAGTGCGAACAGGTTAAGACGGCGGCTTTGACGGTACCCAAGGTATTTGTCGGGCACAAATAGGCAGCAGAAAAGTCCGTGGAGTTCAGGGCAGTCAATACGACCGCTTAGGATTTACAGGCAATCGTGAGCTGATCAATGCCCCTTCTTACCTCCAACGAATTGAAGCCCAACACCCCTAGAAGATAGTTCGTTGGGTACATGAATGGAAAGTAATGGTACAGCCTTTGATAAAAAAATCTCAGGAAGGTTTTCTGAACTTTCTCAAGCATCAGTGATCTTCCAAACATATTACGAAGGCGTCATGTTACATACAACCAAGATTACCAGTTTATTAAAACAGTGTACCGAGTACTAAAACTAGTCGTGTGTGACTCCAGGTGGGCCAGTCGAAGGTAGTCCGCCAGTCGCCCAAGGACCGCGTGTTGCTGGTCGGCGCGGGAGTCACTCTGCACGAGTGTCTGCTCGCCGCGGATAAACTCAAGACTGAAGGTAACGCACAACTTACGGATTTATTAACACAAGAGAATGTGCTCAATTGCAGGTGCCTGCACAAGTAACTGCTAGATTTAGCTCACATCCAGTTGTAATAATTTAGCTATCGTGTGTTATTCTATATAATATCTGAACTTAATTAAAAGAGTAACCATGGAGTTTAGCGCCATCTCTTCTCCATAGGAACAGCCTATTGGAACCGTGCACCTAGCTTGTGCCGTGTTATAACTGTCGATGTAGGTAAAAATATGTAGAACTGAATGCATGTGCGTGGTGCAGGTATCGACGCGCGAGTGCTGGACCCGTTCACCATCAAGCCGCTGGACGAGGCCGCCATACAACAGCACGCCAAGGCCGTCGGCGGCAGTGTTGTGGTCGTTGAAGATCACTACCAGGCTGGTGAGTACCCATCATCGTGTCATTACTTCCCAGAATACGATCCTTATGAGCGATATTATCGAATGGTGTAATAATACAATGTTTTTATTAAAAAAAACAACAGAATCGATTCCTGGCTAGAAATATTGATTTTTCAAGAATCCAATCCATGATGCAGTTTTAGTTTTCATCAAAATCGAGCCCGCCATTTCTTTGTGTACTTTTCGCCATTCTTCATAGCTTCGGATTTCATCCGTGTAAATAGCGGCGGACCCAGAATGTTACCTTGTGGTACACCATTGTTTCTTTTTTGATATATGATATTAAGATTTGTTCTTTTAGTATGAGTGATAAATTTATCAGGATAGAACCCTTTTTTTTGATGGTGGGAAATCATCCAATGATTTCGCCCGCTCTGGGTGGAGCGGAACGAAACGAGTGGCGCGCGGAGGTACTAAGCTGGGGGGCTTAGTACCTCCGCGCGCCACTCGTGCAGGCGCGAGGACTATCGCCTGCAGCCCCCACGGCGGCAGGTAGTACCCGCGCGCCACTCGTGCAGGCGCGAGGACTATCGCCTGCAGCCCCCACGGCGGCAGGTAGTACCCGCGCGCCACTCGTGCAGGCGCGAGGACTATCGCCTGCAGCCCCCACGGCGGCAGGTAGTACCCGCGCGCCACTCGTGCAGGCGCGAGGACTATCGCCTGCAGCCCCCACGGCGGCAGGTAGTACCCGCGCGCCACTCGTGCAGGCGCGAGGACTATCGCCTGCAGCCCCCACGGCGGCAGGTAGTACCCGCGCGCCACTCGTGCAGGCGCGAGGACTATCGCCTGCAGCCCCCACGGCGGCAGGTAGTACCCGCGCGCCACTCGTGCAGGCGCGAGGACTATCGCCTGCAGCCCCCACGGCGGCAGGTAGTACCCGCGCGCCACTCGTGCAGGCGCGAGGACTATCGCCTGCAGCCCCCACGGCGGCAGGTAGTACCCGCGCGCCACTCGTGCAGGCGCGAGGACTATCGCCTGCAGCCCCCACGGCGGCAGGTAGTACCGGCAGGCCGCAAGGAGGCGCGCCGCCTCGCTTGAGATCGTGCGGTACCCCCGGATCAACCTAACGGCTACCACTGAACGCGCCCGCACGGGGCCCCGTAAAGAGCCATGGACCGCACGACCCCCGCGTAAAGCCTCCGGCAGGAGGCGTTTGCCCCCTCAGGTTGGGCAAGAGCCGTTTGAAGGCGGCCCCAGTCCGTGCCAGTTTGGGGGCAAACGTCTGAAATGCCCCGAAGTTCCATCGGTTGTCGAGGACGGGACCCAGGTATTTCATCGTGGTCTAGACGCCGATGAGAACCCCTCCTTTTTTTTTTTGAACCGGAGGGAAAATCGTCCTGGATTTCCCCCGCCCTGGGGAGGGTGGGGGAGTCTGTCAGACTTACTGACTAAAAACCACCCCGGGTGTTCCCTCTCACACCTGCGCCGGGGGTCGTGGGAACTAAAAATACTTCCGCAACCCCCGTGGTGCCGGCCCGCCACTGCGGGCCTCGTCTCGGTCGAGCGGGAGTGAGGTGTACGACACTCCCCTCGTACCGTCTTGGAGGGGCGCGCGTGGAACACTATGCGCCGCCGCCTCGGGTCCAGATGTTGTGGGGGGCGACGGACTAGCGCCGCGTCCGTCGCCCCTGGACCCATTTAGGGGGGCTGGAAGAGGGCATTGTCTGCCCTCCTCCGACGCCCGATGCGCCTGCTGCGGGCCGGGTTGAGGGAGGTGATCTCCCGCTCCCGTTCCGCAGCTTCCTTCTGCGAAATGACTTCCTCGTAGAAGGATACCACCGCGTCCCAGGCCTGCTCACTGCCGACCATAGCGTTAACGACGGCCGGCAGCGACAGGTCACTGCCTACTTCAGAGATGAAGGCACGACGCGGCTCCAGCCATGCGGCACATTCTGCAAGCGTGTGCCGCGCCGTGTCCTCCCGACAGTCGACGCAGTGGTGACACCGAGCGTCTGGCTCCCTGATTATGCGACACAGGAACTTCCCGAAGCAACCATGCCCCGAGAGAACCTGTGTCGCCCGAAAAGTCAGGGAGCCGTGCCTTCTTCCGAGCCACTCGCTGAGCACTGGTCGGATCGCCTCGATGGTGTTGAGGCCGGCGGTAGGGCGTGAGAGCCTGTCCCGCCAGTCCGCCATCAGGACCTCGCGGAGCTGTGACCGACGCAGCTCCAGTTGTTGCTGCATCGGTCGTTCGCCCCGCGCCCGCATATCCTCGCGCCACCTAAACAGTGACGCGAGCACCTTCGCCTCCATGTCCCAAGGCGGGGATCCGGCCAGTGCACATGCCGCCTCGTAGGAGATCGTGCGATATCCCCTAATGACTCTGACGGCCATAGCTCTCTGAGGCTTACACAAGACAGAGATGCTCCCGGCCGTCAGGTCAGCCGCCCAGATCCATCGATCAGGGCCATCGATCGCACGATCCCCACGTAGAGCCGCCTACAGGCGGAGCTCGGGCCCCCCAGATTGGGAAGCAGCGTTGAGAGCGCCCCGGCCGCGCCCAACAACTTGGGCGCAAGCCGCCGGAAGTGGGAGCCAAAGTCCCACCGGCTGTCGAGCACCAATCCTAGGTACTTCATGGTAGGCTCTACAGCGATTCGGACCCCCCCAACCACAATGTGTGATCCCGGCGGTGGTGCCCGTCGCGGACCATGGAACACTATGGCCTCCGACTTGTTGAGGGCCACCTCCAGGCCGAGGCGTCGAATGCGGCTCACCACCTGTGAGACCGCCGCCGTCGCCAGCAACACTGCTTCCCTGTGCGAGCTCCCCCGGGCCGTGACTAACGTGTCGTCAGCGTAACACGTCAGCTGCACGCCCGGCTGGAGTTCGCCCCTCAGCACCCAGTCGTAGCCAATGTTCCACAGGAGCGGTCCGACTACCGATCCCTGCGGAACACCGCACGACATGGGGCGCTGGTTACCGCCATCACGTCCCACGTAGATGACACACCACTCCGACAGATAAGCCCCAACGATGCGACGGAGGTAGAGAGGCACTTGATGAAAGCGCAGTGCCTCTCTGATACAACTCCAGGGCAGGGTGTTGAAGGCGTTGGTAATGTCTAACGACACCGCCATCACCACCCCACCCCGCGACACCGTATCCTCCGCCAGGACTCTCACCCGCGAGATCGCGGGAATGGTGGAGCGCCCGTGCCGAAAACCGAACTGACACTCGTTTAGGTCCGGCCCTTCTCCGCACAAGTGGCCGACGAGGCGGGATGCGATAATTCGCTCAAACATCTTGCCCACCTCGTCGAGCAATACAATGGGCCGGTACGCGGACGGCGAGTCCGCAGGGCGCCCCGCCTTCTTGAGCAGGACTAGACGGCCGGTCTTCCACAATGTTGGAAACCGGCCCTGCTCAAGACACGTGGTGAAGAGTCCATGAGAACCCCTCCTACCGTAAGTTGGGATCCCGATGGTGGCTTATTCCGAGGCCCATGAAAGGACATGGCCTCGGATTTGTGCAATATCACCTCGAGACATCAGATCAGATCATCGCGTCGGTCGCCGCCTGATGCGACCTCCCCTGTGCCAGGACCAGCGTGTCGTCAGCGTAGCAAACTACGCTGACGCCGTCCGGGAGGTCGGCCCGCAGCACACAGTCGTAACCGATGTCCTACAGGAGTGGCCCCAGAACCGATCCCTGTGGGACGCCGCACGACATTTCTCGTCGGTTCCCTTCCCCATCCCGACCGGGGTAGATGATGGCCTTGTCCGTTAGGTACGTCCCGACTATTCGACATGTAGCTCCAAGGTAGGGTGTTAAAAGCATTGGCGATGTCGAGTGACACCGCCACGATGACCCTACCCTGGGACCCCGCGACTCCCGTCGTGAGGGCTCTAACGCGCGTGATGGCGTCCACCGTCGAACGCCCCTTACGAAAGCCAAACTGGCAGTCCGCAAGGTCCGGCCCCGTCCTTCCAAGGTGCCCGACGAGGCGGCCTGCAATGATTTTCTCAAAGAGCTTGCCGACCTCGTCGAGAGCAGCACTATGGGCCGGAAAGGATAGAACCCTGTGGTAAGATGAGTAGAGATAGAATATCCTTAGGTATAATTTAATCGAGGAATCAACCTTGCCCCGCAGGAGGGCTGGGCGAGGCCGTGCTGTCTGCGCTGGCCCTGCAGCGCGACGTGCTGGTGCGGCACGTGTGCGTGCGCGAGCTGCCCCGCTCGGGCGCGCCGGCCGCGCTGCTGGACAAGTACGGCATCTCCGCGCCGCACGTGCGCGCCGCCGCGCTGCAGCTGCTGCAGGCCTAGCGCCGCACAAGTACGGCATCTCCGCGCTGCAGCTGCTGCAGGCCTAGCGCCGCACAAGTACGGCATCTCCGCGCCGCACGTGCGCGCCGCCGCGCTGCAGCTGCTGCAGGCCTAGCGCCGCACAAGTACGGCATCTCCGCGCTGCAGCTGCTGCAGGCCTAGCGCCGCACAAGTACGGCATCTCCGCGCTGCAGCTGCTGCAGGCCTAGCGCCGCACAAGTACGGCATCTCCGCGCTGCAGCTGCTGCAGGCCTAGCGATGGACTGCCGCACGGCTACGCTATACACGACCAACTAAAATTGCGCCATTCGTGGCAATTGTCAGTCCTTTCCCAGTTATTTGACCTCTTTACTTTACGTCACTATCAAAATCACAGTAACCTTTATTCTCATCACAATATGGCCGCTGTTGCGTTGCTCCCGCTGGCGATTTTCCCAGAATCGTAGTGATTTTCGTTACAATAACACTGCTGATAGATTGCTGCTGTCACAGGCAGAATAACTGAAAGGACTGAATATATTGAAATAGCTGAAAATCGCTTGGAATGTTATTGCCAGCGTAAACGTAACGTAGCCTATTTTTAGGTTAGACCGACGACCCTCGCATATTGTAATATGATAAAATTAACAATTCGGTTCCAACTTTGAATAATCGATTATTCGTTCGCCTCATTCCATTTTTATATCGATTTGAAACTCTGATTGATCGTATGCACAAATTTTTAACTGTGAAATATCAGCAATCTGTAATCATAGATGTTTGGCCTACAAATTATCACATTGAACATTCCGGCCGAAATCTATGATTGTAAATGGTCCAATATTTTGAGCAGCAGCTAGACAAAATTATATAGTTCCTAAGGGCAAACATTGTGTAACGTTAAGTGAAGTAACATGTAATAATAAAATTACATTAGGTATGTTATAGATCTTTTTTCTATACTTCATATGAAATATTGAATCTATGTCCTGTGCCTTTGTTTAGTGTGATGTGTCGCACGAGTTGCAAACAGGTTAAATGTTTTAGATAGATGTTTGAAGGTTAGTGTGTAAGAATATATTTTATAGTTATTTTTGTATCAGCAAGTAGAAGGTTCGCTTCGTAGCGGACTATTGTTAATGGTATATGGTGATACTTTTTTGCCTGTGCTGGAGTCTATAGAGTACTGTTTGAAGTTTATATATTCTACGTAAAACATTGTTTACCTACAGAAGTGAGTGCATTTGTTTACTAATGTGTCTAATTGTTTATACTAGCTCAGTTGCACGACTCTTGTATATTTGTAACATAAATATAAACGTTGTCATGCAACCACGTCGAATATATTGCCGTATGGGTTTTCCTATTTTTAAAATCATACAAAATGTTGATTCGGTTAAATGTTTTTAATTGGTATATTACATTCCTGTTTTCATTATTTCACTTTATACTTTAATCACGGAATCAAGTGTTTTTCTTTGCAATAAAGTTTATTGTATACAATTTATTTGTTTCACTTTTTATAAAAAAAATACGAAAACATTTTAAATAAAATTATAGTATTAAATATACAGCAGCAGTTAATAACAACGATGTATAAACTTAACATTAATGACTAGAATGCCTCTGGTTCGCAAATATGTACAGTGTGCCGATCGTCCTACCCTATGTACAGCTAAGTTAGAGGTGTCGCATGACTAGTTTTGTTAGTATTCGTATATTTAACTATGGTTTAACAACATTATTGGCGCTCGAGATATACTTCACAATAGTGGTATTCACAGAACTTGACTAACATGAAATAAATATTTGTTTATAATAGAGTACAGTATACATAAATTGAATTACACATTTTCAGTACTTTGTTCAACAACATAATATGCACGTTGCTATAGATAGTTGGTAGCCAACCTATAGATTCGTACACATTGATGTTTGGTCGACAATACGCAATCAGACATTTTAGTTTACACCGAAGCGAAGGTACGATAGTTAATTAATAATAACCATTCAATATGGACGGAGTGGCGATCAAGAACAAAACCACACAAATTAGTATTAAATAGTTTTAAAATCTCACTAAACACGATTATTAAATGCATTATTGTACCGCTGAGCGGTCATGTTAATTCTCCAGCTCCCGAAATCCAAATTACTTCACATTATATACAATCTTAGGTTTCCTTGGTCACTATGACCTACATTAAGTACAACAGCCTGCTTGCAATATGAACTCCCCGAGTGCGTGTACCGGTCGACCCTGGCCTGAAGAAAGGCACCACAGTGATTTCGAAGTCCTTGTTCTGTCTGGTCAGCCCCACTCTCCCGCGGCCGCGCCATCATTCGCAGGCGAGGGTTGTGGTGTGGTGGCTTCAGTGGTCTGGTTCTCCTCCAGTTCCCCCGGTAGATAATCCTTCCAACTCCTGAACAGGTACCGGGTAAACTTCCTGAGCTGCCTGAACTTGCAGTACGTTGCGCCCTCCGCAGACTGCAGCTGCTGCGTCTGAATCAGAAATCCCTTCTCTTTGAACGTTTGTTCCAGTTTTTCCCTCTGCAGACTTTTCCTGGATTTCCTCTTCTTTTTACTGAGGTCTTCTTTACTCAGAGCTGTTGTCTGTTCTTCCAGTTTTGGCTGCGACGTCGATGTCTCTGGTGCGGTTTTAGCGTTTTTGCCTTGGTTTGAGTCCCGCTGTAAATATTCGTAGCCTTTGTTTCCCTTGTTCCCAGTGCCACTGTAGTACCTGAAGTTGCCTCCTGAGTCCACTGATAGCATCTTCTTCTCTTGTAGCGAAGGTTTGGAGCCTCCCGTGAACTTGAACTTACAAATGCTGACTTCTGTGGTAGGTGTAGTGGAGTTGGTCTTGGTGGGCATCGGCGGTATGAATATCGCCGACCGTTTCCTCTTGACGGGCCCCTGCACGGGGTTGGGGGAAACCCGCTTCATCTTCGTTTGGTCGGGGCTCCGCTTCGCTTCCTCCACTTGCTTAATCACTTTAGGGTCTAACAGTTCTGATATTTGTTTGAGCACTAATTTATTTTTGTTATCGTCTATCGATGAGTTCTCTGACACTTCACTGACACTGGTTGGCGTCGAGGTCGGCGCCCTGTTGTCGCCTTCAACAGGGAAAGGGAGTTGACCAGCTGCCGCTAGCCTTTGGTAGTACAGGAGTTGCGTTTGCAGAGCTAAGGGGTGCATGTAGATGCCTGCGTTGGGCCAGTATACGTAGCCGGGGAACTTGCCGTCACTGTCCGGACTAGACGTGGACTGCACGGGTTCCGACAGCGTGGGCGATACGTTTCGCGGCCGCGACAGGTCTGGCGAACTGCTAGCGGTGGGCGTGAGGTTCGTGTTCCTCTGTATCACAGAAATCGCGTTAGGAGGCTGCTCAGCTTTAGTCCCGTCCTGCTCCAAGCTATCAGCCTCCACTTCAGTCTTAACTTCAGGCAGCGACGAGTAAATGTTACCGAACTTCTTCTGTATTTGTATTTTGAGGTCGTGCAGGTCTCGGATGCACAGGTTGAGAGGCTCGTCGTCGCTGTGCAGCGGGCCCGCGATGGTGAGCGGCGCTTCAGGCATCGGCTCGTCGGGGCTAGGGAACTTAGGCAGCGTCAGAGATTCTAGTCGCTTTTTGTTTTCTTGCGACAACTTCCTTTCTAACAAGCTGGAGATGATTTTGTTCTGTAAGTCAGTTTTGGGGCTGCTCATGGGCGGGTGGTCTCTGAAGGGCGGACACATGTTCAGTTGGTTCATCCTGTCTTGTGAGGCAGGTGGCTGACCGGGCACGACGGTGCCATAGTTCTCGTATATGAGGTGACAGATGTCGGCCTTCTTCGGCTTGCGTCCTCTCCTCGGCTTGGAGTTGTTTAGGGTCATCTCTCCCATGTACGGCAGGTCGTCGTACGTCACTATCTTGCTGGGAGCGATGGCAGGGTTCTTCTTCTTCCTCTCTTCCTTGCTGGATGGCTTAGCTGCCATGTTGAGCATCGAAGACACTTGTGGCACGGTTAATGTTCCCGTCTCATTCTGTATGCCCGCTAGTCTTTGCGCCCAGATCTTAAACGTTTCGTTGGTAAAGTTGTTGATGTCAAAGTTTGATTCTGTTTTGGGTTTCTCAGCAGGTTTCTGTTTCTGTTGCACTTGCTTAGCTGCGTTGGCCTTCTGCAGGCTCTGCTCGTAGTGGTCCAGGTACTCCTGAGGCAGCGCTTGGTGATGGAACTTGAGCTTCCATCGGTTCTTCTGTCTGTTGCGCGCGTGCTTTGGTTTAGGAGACTCCTGCTTCTCAAGACGCTCTTTGCTGGCTGATAGAAGCTGTTGACGCAGCAATTCCTTGTTCTCCGATGTCCTGGAAATAGAAGAAGATGGTCGATCAGTATGTTTGAAGATACTGCGTAAGGTAAATGTACAATCACGAATCTATTTGCAGCATGTATGCCACAACATTCCGTCTTTACACTCATCACTGGAAACAACTCAATCTCGTCTGCAGTTGGCAGGCGCCGGCACGATTACAGCGATGTTGTGCAAGTTTACGTCAGGCATGGAGAAGAAATCACTATGACTCACTGCGGGCTCAGTGCTTTTTGCCACTGAAATCCTTCACTTACAGAATATTCAACATGATAATTTATAACGGTAATGTTATTGCCAATAGAGACACGTATTTATTACTACGGGGATCGAAATTATTGCATGTGCCCCATGTCATAACATCAACTCAACCTCATAGCTAGAGACACGGACCTATTCTGTTGCTCTTTGAGTGAATTCACACCGAAATAATTGTAATAAATTACAAAATACTGCGAATTATTAATTTATGACAAATAAATACACAAAGGCCCTATGTAGGTATTTAAAACAACCCAGCAGTTAATGATGATAGACTTGAGATGGGTAACTAAATGCAGAATTTATAGCGCTTCATCTAGAAGACCTTCGTAGTGTATCTAATGTGCGTGTTACCTCAATCTAGGAATAGTCCGAGTAATGTATGGTGATATTTACCTGTGCTGCGCGGTGGGCGCGGGCGGCGGCGTAGGACACACGTCGCCGCACACCACGCGCCGCATCACTTCTGAAACAACAGACGCATAGCTTTAATATGTTGGACAACTATAGGTGCACGGCATCATTACATCACGCCGACTCACGCCAGGTCGTATTCCCCGAAGCACTAACATAATCACTATCAGCCTATAACGTGTCCACTATAAGGACACAGGCCTCCTCTTATGAAAGGAAGCGTGCCATTACCTACCTGGGGAACCCAGTGCGGGTTACTTTGGCTTGTGTATTTTGCACAAAGCAGTGGCAAATGGTACCTATGCAAGTTGTCAGATTTGGCTAAGTTTCAATATTGCAACAATTTGCAAACGATTTTGTTATATTTAGCTATTATTTATTTTATAGCAAATATGGTTGTCTGAATGCTACTGCCCACATCGCCCGACAGCGGTCGCGTGAGTACGACACACAGTTATTGTTGCACTGAAAAAAAAAAATGTACAATATTAAGTACATTATTTGAAATGTAGCCAGTGCTTGTTCGCGCTAGTATATGTGGGTATGTACATATATTGTATTATCTGTGACCGAGGTAACTATATCTTACCTACAGCCACTTATCGCATGATCAGTTGCTGATTGAGTTTTGTCTTGGGTTCGAAACCCATCGATTGCTTACCTATTACAGCGCTAGACAATAATTTATCCTAAACATACGTAAACCTAACCTAGAAAGCCGCAAAAATTTACCGTTAGTATTATTTAGGTAACGCAATAGATATCTACCGACCGAGTACCTACCTAAATCACCTGATAAGCATCTGGAGGTAGGTAAACAATTAGGTACCTACTATAAACGTTCATTATTTCACAGTAAATAAGATACAATCTACATTATGCAAATATTTCTTCACAGTAGGTACTGCGAAAACCAACATGAAATATCGTTGCATTCGCCAGAAATGAGTACCTAATTCCCATTAATGTGTCGGAATTAGGGCGTCTAAACTATTCTAACCGTGCTTATCACCCTCATGGCCGAAAATACAGCGTGTTTGTGTGTCAGTGGGTACGCCGGGGCACAAAGGCGTGAAACCCGAGGCGTCTCGAGTGCGGCCCGAAATACTCGCGCCGCGAATGGGCTGCGCGCGCTGCCGGCGCAACTGAAACACCGCGTGCGCATGTTTCGCAACAAACTTTCAATTTGTGCCACCTGTGTAATGGTCTGTTTTTAAAATATCAAAGAAATTTGACAGATTGGGGTAGCGTTATGAGCTGGCCTCTGTACTTATAGCATGAAGGGATCATTTTACTTAGGTCGAATTACCCAGTGCCTTCTAGAAACCCCAAGAGACTAGTCTCCTTTACAATGACTGTTGCCTACTACACAACCATCTTCTAATTAAAAAATCCTAAGTAGGAAAGGAACCTACTCCAATAACTTCAGTGTTAATGTTCTGTAAACATCTGAAAAACAAAGTTGCCACGGCCACTGTGATTCACACACGGTGTGCCTAAATCGAAACATGACAACAAACAAATGATGACACTTACAAACATGACATAATTCAGGAACACAACTCCTGCCTGACGCATAGGTACACGCTCACTACACTATACAACTAATAGATAATACCTAACTCGCGCAAAATGAGTATGGTAATTGTATTTGTAGGTAAGTAATGCGATCAAAATTTTATTGGGACGGATATATTTGTCATCAATACCTCCCAACGAGTGCGTTAGAGTGGAATTAGTGAGAAAATTAACATTCTCAGAAGAGGCAGAGAGCGGCCAATTAATGAGTGTTCGGCAGCTTGAGAAGAATATCAAACAGTAAGGTGGACCAGTCTCAGGACATATTATACCCACAGTGACATACAGTGACCACAGTTACATGATTGTTTTATTGTGACAGTGAGACTGCGACTGCGTTGCGTGGGCGTCACTTCTCACAGTAATGTATACTCCGTGACTCCTGACGTGCGGCTTGCACTCAACACTTTCGCTATTCGGACTGTTGCATTGCAGACATGCTCATTAGTACACGCGTAGTTTACAGCTGCGATTTTCAACGATATAATTATTGAGAAGAATTTAGGTAGGTACATACTGGAGTCTTAAAATTGTGTCCTATACATAATTATATCAACGCGTCCGAGATTATATGATCCATTCAGCTGCAACAGCCGATTAGAGGACAAAGTCCTGAAAAGGGGATATTGTGCCAAACATCGGTAGGTACCCTTAAACGGTATTTAAGGGTAACTACCATCCTGCCCCGCTTGGGCGGAGCACCGCCGTGTCCTCGTAGAGGCGATCGGCGGCGGCGACCTCTCGCGCCCGGCTCTGGTGCAAGCCATGGTCCGGGGCGAGAGGGAGTGGGAGGCAGTCACCTCCTTCTGCGAAAAAGTTATGCTCGCGAAGGAGGTGGCGGGATGGGAGAGAAAGGTCCTCCCGTCCCAGCCGCCGCAGGAGGCGCCCCGGGCGTCGGGAGCCACGTGATGACTCCCGGCCACCGTAGGCGCGGGCCTGCGGACGGTGAGTAATGGGTGACTCACCGTCCGATCAGCACCAGACCCGTGCCGGACGGCGCGTATATGTTCCACGCGCGCCTCAAAGAGATGTCAGCATTGAAGGGGCCCCTCAGGGCCAAGCCTGCCGGGTAAGTGGGATTGTCCGAAAGGGTTACCGCTACCCCGGAACATAAAGGGCTACGGAAGGAACATGGATGGGTTTTAGTCAGTAAGAGTCTGACACTCCCTTCCGCTCCACCCAGAGCGGGAGCAGTAATTGGATGATTTCCAAGCCTTAAAAAAAAAAATCTACATAAACGGTACGCAAGTGCCTTATTCTAATACAGCCAAATATCTTGGCATAACCCTCGACGCTAAGTTGCGATGGAAATCTCATGTCAAAAAGAAAAGACAGGAACTCGACATACGCTATAAAAGTATGTATTGGTTACTCGGAAGGAAATCCTGTTTATCAATACATAATAAGATTATACTCTATAAGCATATTCTGATGCCAATTTGGACGTATGGTATCCAACTCTGGGGCTGTACTAAACAGAGCAACCTCAAAAAAATACAACAATTCCAGAATAAAGTACTCAGAGATGCTGTAAAAGCACCTTGGTACATCAGAAATGACGACCTCCACCGTGACCTTAAAATAGAACTCGTCACCACCATCATTCAAGCTGAAGCCCACTAACACAGACTTCACCGACATGTGAATGTTGAGGCAATTCAGCTGTTAGACAACACGGACCTAGTGCGTAGACTAAAGAGAACTAAACCCTTTGAGTTAGTGTAGTGTTTAAAGTTAGTGTATAATAGTGATCATTACTGTGCTATGCATATAACACATGAACAAAGTGTTTTTATCAATACCAGACTCTATGGACTTGTATAAAAGTCCTAAAGGACGCTAGATAAGATAAGATAAGATAAGTCTTTATTTGCTTTAAACATGGTATAAAGGTGTTACAGTCTGGTTTTTGTGTATGATGTCCACATGTTTAGCTAAACACAAATTGTATTAATTGCATGCAAAATAATATCATAAGTACACAATTTAATCATTAAATATAACACAATTTTCAATTACAATTTAAGAACGTATAATATATTAAGTAGGTATATTTAATAATAATTTACATGTCAAGGAGATCTTTAATGTCATAAAAGTTATGTCCATTCAGCCATTTATATAATTTGCTTTTAAATGAATTAATATTATTCAGTAATTTTAGTTCATTTGGTATTTTATTGTATATACGTACAAACATTACAAGGCAGCTTTTAGCATACTTGGCTGACTTAGGATTATCCTTTAATAAAAGTCTGTGTGGATCCCTTGTTGGTCGAGTTATTACTTCATACGCTTTTTTGAACAATCCCTTATTACTGTATACATATTTACAAGTTTCATAAATGTAAAGTGAGGGAAGTGGTAGTAAACCTAGCTTTTTAAAAAATGGTTCGCAGGACTCATCGGGTTTAAGTCCACAAATGGCCCTTATGCATTTTTTTTGTGCAATAAATGCTCTATCTTTATCTGTACTGTTTCCCCAAATAATGAGGCCGTAGCGTAAAATGGACTCTATATATGCGTGGTAGGTAGTTATTGCTGTTTTTCTATTTGTCACGTTCTTAACTTGTCTGAGAGCATAAGCGAATTTGTTTATTCTATTGCACAAGTTGTCTACATGTGCTTTCCAATTTAAATCTTGATCTATGATGATACCTAAGAATTTGGTTTGTGCAACTTCTTCTAGTCTATCAACGTTAAGTTTAAAATTGTATTTAGCATGTTTAGATTGATTAAATTGTATAAAATTAGATTTGTCTAAGTTGATTTTTAATTTATTTGTCCGTAGCCATTCTAAAATGTTGTCAATAGTATTATTAATGTCAATTTCATGGTCAGATATTGATTTATACTTCTTATCAGATGTCACAATAATTGAGATGTCATCTGCAAATAATATACATTTATGATTAGTCACTCGTACTATGTCATTTATGTATAAAATAAATAAAATGGGTCCTAAGACACTCCCTTGAGGAACGCCGCATTTATTTTCTCTGGAGTCAGAAGAAAACGAAGAAAGTAAGTTTTCATGTACTTTCTCTATGACAATGTATTGTTTCCGGTCAAGTAGATAAGACGAAATCCACTGTAATGCTAGTCCTCTTATTCCAATACTTTCTAACTTTTTTAATAAAACGTCATGTGCTACAAAGTCAAAAGCTTGTGACAGATCGAAAAAGAGCCCTGTTGTTAAGTGATTATTATTTAGATTAGTTAGAGTATTGCTCACAAGGGAAAATATTGCCTGTGTTGTCGACTTGTGCTTTTGAAATCCAAACTGTTCTTTTGCTATAATATTATATTTGCTACAAAAGTTGACAAGTCTATTGAGCATGCATTTTTCAAATACTTTTGACAAAATAGGAATAAGAGTAATCGGACGGTAGTTTTTCACGTCATTTTTATTGTTTTTTTTGTGAAGTGGTTTTACAATTGATAATTTTAATGCATCAGGAAAAGTACCTGATGAAAATGAAAGGTTGACTAGATAAGTTAATATTGAGATTAGCTCATTCTTACAGGCTTTAATTATTTTTGTGCTAATTCCATCATAGCCTTCGGAATTAGTATTGTTTAAAGCCATTATCTCTTTTTTAACTTCTTCTTCAGTCATGGAATTAAGAAACATGGAATTAGGAATTGACGCCGTATTAGAGTCATTAAGTACATTATTAGTTCCTGAAGTATTTGTCGAGTCAATAAAATAATTATTAAAAGCGTTCGCTATGTCAGTGGGATCCGTCAGTACCTGCTCATCTAATTGTATTTCGGAAATCTCATTGTTACATTTTGTACTTCCGATTTCGTGATTAATGACAGACCACGCTGCTCTACATTTGTTCTGGCTTTTTTCAATGAAATTAATATTAGAATTAATTTTGGATTTAGTGATGCACTTCTGCAGTATATTCGAATATTTTTTATATTTTGTTTTGAACATTACAGTTTTATTTTTGTAGTAAAGATATCTTAGAGATCGTTTAGTTTTACAACTATTTCTTAAGCCTTTACTTATCCATTTTTGTTTGTATGTGTTAGAGTTATTAATCTTTATTTTAATTCTTGGGAAGCATAAATTATATAATAGACAAAATAAGTCATAAAATTTATTAAAAGCCTTATTTGGGTCAGTTTCTAGGTGTACTTCAGACCATGATAAACTTCCGAGATATGTTGTGAATTTTTTAATATTTTCGTTACAGTAGTCTTTCTTATAAACGTAGTATGATTTCGACTTCGAATTTTGCTCTTTTACTGGAAAGTCTAACATTTGGGCAGTGTCGTGGTCAGATAAATAAAGAGGCAAAACATCTATTGATGTTCTCTTTATATTACTTAGTATGTGGTCTATACAAGCGTCTTTACGTGTGGGAATATTAATATGTATTTGGAGATTATTGGTATTACACAAATCGTTTAAATAGGTAGTCACTTTGCCTGGTTTTAGAGTATTTATATTGAAATCACCAGCAATTACGATTTTCGTTTTTGGCCCATATTTATTGTGTGTTTCGTTCATAAATTGGTCAAGCTTATTCAAAAATACATTGGGGTCAGACTTTGGCGTTCTATATAGACAAACTATAATTAATTTGTGCAACGGGATTTCAATGCCACAGGCTTCAAATGATTTTTGTGTTGAATATTTTTTTATGTAAGTAAGTTCATTGTATATAATACCCTGTTTTGTGAGGATACAGGTCCCCCCTCTCTGTTTGTCTCTACTAAATGCAGTTGCTAAGACATAGTTATTTAGTTTTAAGTATTTTTCATCACCGGCACGTATAAAGGTTTCAGAGAAACATAAAATATCAGGTTCAATATTCGCGTCTCGTAATTCCAGTAGAGTTAGTTCAAATATTTCTTGTTTTGATAAGATACTCGCGATATTTTGATGAAATATTTTAAAACTCTTGGATTTGCTAAAATTTTTCACGAAAAAGCTGTTTCCTTTCTACAACTTTAAAATAGTGCGGTATAGTACCTATTTTTGTCGAAGGGGGATTTTTCACATCAGGTTTATTTTGAGTGTCACATTCTGGCTGTTTTCGTGCAAAGTAATATGGGATTGTTCCCTTGGGATTATTTTTCCTTTTGTTATCAATTTTCGTAGGATTTGGCTGACTACGCAGTATTAATTTCTTTAGTTCTTTGACATTCAAGTATTTTTTTTTCATAATCATCATAGTCAATAGTATAATTAATTAATTTACATGTGATATTTAAATTATGATTAGCGTCAATAAAGCAAGCATTTTTGTATTCATTGCAAATGTTACTTATGGTTTGATTCAAGTCGTTTAAATTTAAGTACATATTCTTTAGTAAACTTAGAATGATTACATTATTGTTGCCAAATACATCGAGAAGTTGGCGAAGTTGTGAGGACAAAATCTTTACATCATAGTCATTTTCACCCACACAAATAATCAGTTTGTCACTTGGCGATAGCTGAATATTTTGGCAGTTCTTAATAAGTTCACTAGTTAGTGCATATGGCTTCGTTAGAGACGTGACGGTATATTTTTCATAGGATGTATCCTGTCTTGAGTGCATTAATGCAGATGATAGTCCAACACATTGTTGAGTGCCAAATATAAGTATCTTGCTTGTGCGCTCAATTTCTAGATCATCCAGTGGAGTATTTTTTACCTTTTGAAATTCCTCTTTACTTGCCAGCATCTTCTGAAGCTTCAGTATTTGATCCTTGAGGTTGCAGATTTCGTTTCCAGCTTGGTTTAACCGATATTCCAGATCTGCGATGTTTTTTTGTAGGCTCAAGATATTTTCACTGAGTTGTATCTTTGTGTTACCATTACTACTTAGAGCCCGATTTCTAGGTGGCGTAAAGAAGGCTTGCATATCCTGGTGCAACAAAGAATATGTATATTCTTTTTGCGGAGGTTGACATAAGAACTTTTTCAGAGTATTGTTATCTTGAAGCAATTTATCGTTTTGTTTACGAAGCTCATTGTTTTCGAGTATGATATTCTCAAGTTCATTCTGCGAACTACTTAGTTGTGTTTGAAGGAGTTCAATCATATCCTTCAGTTCCTGAGCGTAGTTTGGATCAGTTACCGTACAGTCCATACTCCTTGATAATGTTTTGTCGATTATGGCAGCTGAGTCATCATGTATATGATCCATTGTGAGTATGTGTGAGTCATATATATCGGAGGTTGTGCTCTTTGGAGTAGACCAAGGCGTATTCTCCTCAGATACGTTAGGTGTGTCATCTATGTAAGCTTTAGGAGACAAGCGTTTCTTTGTCCTCAGAGTTACATTGGATGCAGGGGAGCTGGGTGTGATTTGTTCTTTTGCTTTCTGGGTGCACGCTTTGCATTCCCATTTGAACTTTTTCCTTTCTTCTAGATTCTTTAAGCGATATACCTTCTCAGGATAACCAGCACAGTCAAATTCAAAGTGGTTTTTGCATAAAGTGCATAGTAACGTACTTCGGTGATCAACTTGTTTTTTGCATCTGTAACAAGTTACTTGCGGAGGATCCTTTCGGCCGCTATTGCTAGTGCTTTTAATTCGCGACCCCATTGTCTTTTCCCTGGGTGGTCCGAGTTCTAAATTAATTTCCCCGAAATGGGGTAATTTTTGTGAGAGGACAACACTAAATGTACTATTTGACAGTTCTTTGACAATGCTTCAGATATGATTTAACTAGAAACGGAACGCTTTCTAGTAAGTCCGCTACTCGGCACCAGATGGCGCTTGTGCTGCTGTTTATGTTAAGAATATAGCTATTACAGTGTCAGGTGCTGGAACGCGCCCACGAGTTTGACAGTTGGTGGTGGGGCGGTGTTATTGTTATTTTAAAAGTTAACGTTCACTTTGGATATTTCGACTCACTTTATTCCGATTTAGCACTTTTAAATTGTTTTAATGTTCTTACTAACCATTCTAATTACAGACATAAGCATTCCACAGTTTAAATAGTCACTTATTGTTTATTAAAGTTCATCTTGCAAAAATAAACACTGAGTCACCACATATTAGGTTTTTTCACTTTATTGGTCTATTTACACTCTGCAAACGATATCATCTGTTAATCAGATGGTTACTGATTGATTTATAATGTTTTATAGCGAATTACTTTCGAGTTAGATAGTTTTTATATTAAATCAGCTTGGGGGAGAACTTGTCTACTTTACGGCAGTGTTGCCAGTCCCACTATCCGACGTTACAAGCTATTCTTAGTTTTAACAAAACCTTTACCGTATAATAATAAGTTAGAGTTAAATTGCTTATTAGTCTTTTAGGCTAGATTGTAATCATTTATTAAGAAATCTTTTCTGAATAATAAGGAAAAAAAAAAAAAGTGAAAAACTACCATCGATCACTAATAAAGATTAGTGATCGATTAACTACCGATTGGCACACCTATATTGAAGAAAACAGAACAAATCAAGATAACCAAGTAGGCATTTGTTGTCTCCTGGCTGCACCACACAGTGAACCCCGCCCCGCTCGGCTGGCAGTGGCAACCTGCCACCGACCATAAGGAAGGAACCCAAACATAAAAATTGGCGCGTGTTTTGCTCAAAAACGCTATAAATACCAAACGTTACGATATCAAATCCTACCTGATATAAATATCCTAATAACAACAGTATGAAATGAGTCATAATCATAACAAAACAAACCTACTGACGAACCCTTCGCGTTTAAGGCTTTGATCGGACGAGCGCTACATTTATGTATAATAATAAGATTATAATAATATATTATTATTGTTTTCAATTTGTTGCTGTATGACTTTCCTTTTCGAGTTGCAAGAGACGCCTCGCAAACTGACAACCTGAAATAGTCATGTTGAACATGTTTCCCTAAACATAAAATGGCACTCCAATTGTGTCGTACTCTCTCATTCATCTCATCAATTTCGATAACGATTACAATATATTATATACTAGCTTCTGCCCGCGGCTTCGCCCGCGTGGATGACGGAAATTGCATGTTATTGTACATTTATAAACCTTCCGCTTGAATCACTCTATCTATTAAAAAAAACTGCATCAAAATCCGTTGTGTAGTTTTAAAGATCTAAGCATACATACAGACATTAGGACAGACGCGGGAAGCCACTTCGCTTTATACTATGTAGTGATTGTACTGCCACTATTTCACGCGTTGATTTTTTTTCTTCTAAATCATAATCCTGTGTACCACTTCCGTAGCGGTCTGTCTCGAAGTCTCGACTCCAACTTGCACTAGGTACGTGCTTACACAGCTTAGGTTATTTCCAATAAATGTTATAGTTAGCTAGGTGAACAGTTTTTACGTAAGTAATGATTAATTTTTATTTGTTTCATAAAAACCCACTGGGCAGAGAAATGAGGAAAACCTTTCATCATAACTTGTAAATTAATCAGAACAAAATTAAAAATATAACTAGTAATTCCCACACTTAGGAGCTTAGGTAGGTGCTACTTCAAAGTAGGTATAAGGATTAACCTTAAATTTAGAGTTTTTGCCCATAAAAGTAGAAGGCGGCCGCGCATCATATACTTACATAAATACCTATAGCCGTGATTGTTATGGAATCCGCACCTAAGGCGTAGGTACCTGCCTACTCAGTAAGGTGGTACTTAACACAATAATTACTCACAAACGGATGGTTTCCTCAAAAATGTGCCATCGCCCGTCTACCAAAATAACAAAAGGGCATGAGGTTCTTAATTTAACTCAACTTCGGTTCTAACTTTAACCTACTGCCTTAGCCGCAGCTTTTAAACCTCAGTTAATTTGTTCAGTTGCTGAAAGCAGTTCCTAGATTTCAAAGTAGGTAATGTATATAACTATGTAAGTACTTAAGGCTTGACATACAAAACGTGTTATACTTATACTGTCTAGGTAGGTATGTAGGTATGCAAATAATAACTCTCCCATCTAAGTTTGAAGCTAATGAGAACGAAACATGCCTACAGCTACTGTTATGGAAATTTCCTAAACCTTGGTTAAGGAAACACACGACTTGTTTCTGAAATCCCAAAGATCTAAAGGAAAATCATGACACACCAAAAATGCCAGCAAAGGGAAATGCCTACCCGCCTGCCGAATAATGATCAGTTGGTACTTTACTAATGTATATTTTAAGAAGTTGTTGTTGATAATTATATTTTAAGACTTTAAATATCATCTGTTTATATAATTAAGTTGAAATACTAAGTAACTCTACAAAGAAAAACCGGCCAAGTGCGAGTCGGACTGTAGGTATATATAAGTAAAAGTTCACCCATCACGAGAATCGAGTCATAGTTATGGTATTTTTATATTTTGAAAAAAAAATCATTTTTTTTTATTATATGATGTAACTAAAAATTTACGGTTTTCGCAATTTTTCCTGTATCTGCACTGTAAGACGTTACTTTGTACCAAATTTCAAGATTCTAAGTTCACGGGAACTACCCTGTAGGTTTTGATTCCCGTGCGAGTTTCGAAAATTTGCGGCATAAACAGCTGTATCTTTTGATTGCTTTGGCTTAGAAGTTTGATTTTTTCACAGCTCCAAGGGACAGTAGACCTGAGTAGTAGATATAAATTTCAGTTTGATACCTCCACGCGTGCCTGAGAAAAATGGTCTTGACAGACGGACGGACGGACAACAAAGTGATCCTATAAGGGTTCCGTTTTTTCCTTTTGAGGTACGGAACCCTAAAAACATACTGTATTCAAGTTCTGGAAAATCATGGTATGTTCTATTTTTCTAACTGACTAGTGCAGATTCCCCCCACTACGTAAACTGCACCTTGCTGGACTGCCTCATCCCTGACTCATGATCACCTACATACGGCCAAGTGTTTACTCGCACGCTGTTACGTCGCTGCCACTCGCTGGCAGCCTGCCAGACGCACGTCACTGCGACGTCTGCGCTGCCAGGCCATGTGGCACATACGCCGTTTTTACACAACTGTGTTAACAGTTCATTGTCCATAATTACGTGATTACAACTTCTTGGCATTGTTGTAAAAGAATAGGTCACTATTAATCACATTTTACTTTAAGAAAAATCTCGTGAATTTACCGGCAGCTGTCGTAAAACTTTATGGTGGTGACAGGGCGCCACCTGGCGACTTGTGAATGAACCCCCGGCGCCAACATAGTCGAGGAGTGCCAAGAGTTAATTGTGATGTTTGGCCTCTTTACGCCATTCATTTCACAGATACACTATAGTGATGTGGTATTTGATTTGTATTTTGTTTTATTTTACAGTTATGATAACTGCATTATTACTAAAACAGCGAGTTAACGGACATTTATGGCAAAGGAGCGAAATTTTCAAGCAATTGCCAAACTTATTTATTTTCCCTTTCAAGCATACTTAGCGGCCACATATCACCTTTTCGAACTCTCATTATCATTAAAAATTATGACAACAATTAGATCTTCTTCTTTTCGTGTGGTTAGTGACTAACCTGGTGTCAGAGTTTTGGTGCTGCCCATGGACCTCTGACATAGCTTCACATGCTGTTGACAAATATCTCTCAGACATGCTGGTTTCCTCGATGTTTTCCTTCGCCGATTTTTAAGCAAGTGATAAATATACAATCAATAATAAGATCAGTCAACGAATAGCCCAAAAGGGGGTGGAGAGTGCGTGGCCTGAGAAACTCCTTCAGAAACTTGTTCAGGGTGCTTAGGAAGTAAACAATTGAACTAACTGACAGTTCTGACGCCTAGGAGGTGAACCAGAGTGGAGGGGCAGGAAGTGCCCACTTTTATGTTTTTCATTATATCTCAAACATGGTGCGTCGCCCTTCAGGTCATCTAGACGTGGGCTTTTAGTATTTTCATTTCGTAAGCACCTTGAACAAGTTTCTGATGGAACTTCCATTACAACTGCTTTAATAACTGGACTAAATACGTAGTCGGAAAATAATAACTTGCAAAAGTAAAAATCCAATTATAATTCCTTGAATGTTCAAATATTTTACCGATACGAAAGGTCCTAAACGAAATACACGGAACGAAACTTGAACTTGGATTCATTGACTCAACGAAACCAGAAACTTGAAAGTAATTCTAAAGATCTGTAAATGTATGCCCTTTGAGCCTGTCGCAGCTGATACATATATATAAGAACCAAGTAATTACATCATCGTTTCAAGAATGCAGTTCAAAATAAACGACAAACATAAATAACAACAAATGTGGAGATTTTTATTATTGTAACTTTCCAAAAACTTGAGCCAAACCGCGGGTTAACAACTATTAATTTGAGATCGGCATAAAGGGAATGCTAATAGCCGCCTTGTAGGGTATAGTGCGCTGTAGGCATGAATCATATCTCCGCGGCGTAGGAGACGAGAACTTATTTATGACCGTTTTGGTAACGAATTGCGGACGGTCGACCGAAACATGCGGCTATGGTGTTATTGTTCACATAACAATATAACTATCCGATATCCGACAGTTTATGGGCAGTTCCATATTGGTTGTCTGGGCAGATTAAGCTTTTAGGCTTTTAGTCAAATGCTGTGAGATTAGGCGCTCTTGTTTGAGATTCCGACTGGACTAGCTAATATACTGTGAGTCTGGCTGTGTAGCTATAACGTTATGATTTACATGAAAAATTTTAGTTTATCGGCTTTAGCCAGGTAAAACATTGGAAGACCCTTTTAGAGCAAATGTAATTGTTTCCCTGGTGCGGCCCCACTTTTAGTTACAAACTTTAGGCAACAGCAACGTCAGCAACAGCCGCAATCGCTACGACCAATTCTGAAATGTTCAGTCTAAAGATTTCATCACCTATCACCTAACATTTGTCACACTAAAAACCCTGAAACCCAAAAAAAGCACGGACATACTCGCAAGTTTGTCGCAAGTCGCAACTATTCAAATAATGGCAGCTCCGCTCACCTCGGGATTGCCGAAAGTGGCCAGTGATAACAGAAGCCACCTCGATCTCTTTGTTTACACAACGGTACACAAACGTACTGTTCGCAGCCGAGACCATTTGACACTCTCCGTATAAGGACTAGCGCTCACCGGGGACTTTCTGCGGTAAGAACAAACGCACACAGCGTGATTGGTTTCGCACACATGACACAGATAAATTGATGAAGCATCCGAAACGGATGTCAATAATGGAAAGGGAAATTCGGTGGAACTGAGTGCTAAGTATGAGTGTATAAGTAGTAGTAAGTATAGTAGGTAGAATTGAATTTGATTAAATCGGTGACCAATGATGTAGGTACTCAAACATTTGAGAAGGATGTTGGTCTTTGTATGTTGTCCTTAATTAGTGCTGTTGCATTTGTTGTATTAGGGTTACTGTTTGTTCTGTTCATTGACTGCGAGTGCAGCACTTCACTGCAATTCTCGCTGTCGCTCTAAACCAATAGCTGTAGGTACTTCTGTATCACAATCACAATATACAGTCAGAGAATGTCATGATTAGCAGATTGAGACCAACACAGACCGTGTGTGATTTGAATAAACGTAAGTAGGTAGTCAATTTTACATACATTTTATTTACCCTGACTATAAAATATCAGGTTGCAATTTTATTCATAGGGATTTAGTTATATATTTTAGCCAAAATATAACAAGCATTATGAATCAATCCGACGACATTATAAGTACTGCCCGATACCTTTTCACTACAGATAACCTTTGACCTGAGGTTTACTTTTTCAGGGAAACATGATTAAGCAGCATGCGTGACCAATAGTGACTCATTAATATTCAAAGTGAAACAAGTAAATGATTCATACGAAAAATTGAGGCCTAGAATAATTTAGTAAGTTATTATTTAGATTAACGTGTATTTACCGGCAGTAGTGACTGACAAGGCTAGTTTACAGAATCAATAGGTACAGCGTATCGCGCGTGATAACTGATAACCGGCGGCAGATAACTCCAGCACACGCAACTAGTTGGCACACGCACCGCCTACTTAGATATGGCACTAGGTTACTTTAACTGAAGCACTTCGCGCCAGATAACAAATGTTTGTGCGCCGTTATCAACACTGTTTGTTTAATTTAATATTCTTAACTAACTGCTCTATTTCCAGTGTTGGGATTTTAAAATTATAAATATAAGTATTTATGTGAAGGTTTATGTAATTAGGTATTAAGTAATAGTTTTCTTCAAGCGGTTAATAATAATTAGTATGCAGAATAAATAATGAGGCGGCACATCAATATTCTAAACTGAATGTCGGTAAAACTGAAAATGGTGTTGTATTTACCTCCGCCCTCGGGCAACATCTGTGACATCCAAATCCTTTTAATTGTAGCACTTATAACACGAAACTTGTCATTGATAAACTGTTAGCGCGCGCGCATATTGTATCACAGTGGGCTCACAATGCAGTCGGTGCGCGACAGTGGTGCGGTGGCGTGCGCGGCGAGTGCGGCCGGTGCGTGCGGGTTGCGGAGGTCGCGAGTCGCGCGCCGACTCCCGAGTCGCGAGTCGCGCCACTGCGCCCGCGCCGCTCTAATCTAAATACAGACAACGCGGCCCCAACCAAAATCGCTCGTATTACTTTCGGTTTCCATACGGCCTAAATTTAGAGGCCGCTCGCTACAGAAATAAAAACGTTTTTTACGTGTTTTTAGACGGGAACAGAGAGCGTTTTTGCAGTGGCTGGTGGTGTGCCAGCGACGCGGCGCGCGCGCCTCGCGAAACCCGAGATTCGTGCCATATTTGGCAGCCGCTCGCGCGATCACAAACGCTTTTGGGTATTTAGTTTCGGCGCGGCCGGGCTGGCACCGGCCCCGACCGCACGATGCGCGCGCTGCTAATTTCAGCCGCTTCCGTTGCGTTATAATCGCTCACTGATCGGGGATGCATTACCTGGCGGCTACTAGCGTGCCATATATGGTATTCTCTTACAGGAATGTTGCACCCGGCCAGACCGACCACATTCACAAATATGAATCATCTCCGTCCAGCAATACGATCTGTTTAGATGCTCTGGATTCTAGAGACTACGTCGCGCCGTCCTTCTATAAAGTTGGACCGAATTTTAATACAAAATGAGGTAATTAGCACATGACTGTTATTTTCAGCTCTTCAACCTTATGTGCAATCAATCTTGAAAACATGTCTGGTCTAACGCACGCCGCACACGATGGACGCATTACTCAGTTTTTTCGCAATTCGAGTGTAAGAGTGATGTGGTTTGTTTATCAATACAACCGAATTATCATTTTACTACTGAATAACCAAACTATTCAGTCTCTGGCACAATGATATACTGTTCTAAATAATAATAATAATAATATCCTTGGACATTTCACACAACGCCATATCGTCCCAAGCTAAGCAACCTAATGCTTGTGTTATGGTAACGAGATGGCTGATAAACTACTTGTATACATTTTTTTTTTTTTTTTGTAAATACATACATATTATAGATAGAAAAACACCCAGACCCGTAACAAATACTTGTAGGTCGTACACATATTTGTTCCGTGCGGGAATCGAACCCGCGACATAGTGCGCAGCAGTCAATCGCTTAACCACTGCGCCAACCGTGTCGTCGAAATTGTTATCATTAGGTACCTGTATCAGGTTCACTCCGTCTCACTCAAATCTACGGCAACAGAGGAGGAGATACACAAGGTATTCGTAACGAACAATGTTTGTGGAACGCAATTAATTATCAACAAGAAGGAAAGTCAGGAGAAGAGGGGAGGGGAGGTCTGTTTCAAGAAATCGCGAATAAGGAAACAGTTACAAAACTATTGTTAATTAATTAAGTCGACTCTACACAATAACAAGTCGCCGTATTTAACTTTTTTTCATGATTACGTGCCATGTGCGAGTGCGTCAGCGCAATTTTAACGAAAATATATTTGTCACGGCAAAGTATTTGTCGTTGTCACTTATAACTTGCGTCCAATAGTAACACGACTTTCTAGTTTTATTATACATATCTTTGGATCATAAATCGTGGAACGATTTCAATTAAGCGATTAATTTGAATAAAATTATTAACGGTGTGCGCGCAGTCCGGTTATGGCCTGACCATATATTTATCAAACTCTGTACAGTCAAGAAATGAACATGTTATGCACCTTAGCTTATTTTTACTTGCACTTAATTATTATTCCGACTCCATATTGTAAAAAAAAAGGATAAGGATGCTTGGAAACATGCTGGTCCTGCTCCACAGGACAATCTAGTGTCTAGACAAAATCAAACTGGTTGCTAAGTAAATTAGGTAATAATTTATTATTTATTATTTGTAAAATACTATTTTAACATGTTGAAATAACTTCTCACACGTCGATTGATTTATTATTATTAACTTTTAGAATGTTTATAAATATGTGAGGACCATGTACTTATGACATACTTAAGTTTACATGCCATTACTATATGTGTTTTTCTTTTCACCTTTTGTGGTGTAGTGTTTTCATTTTGGGTGCATCATCGTCATCACATATAATGTTATAATTCATGTATACAAAACATTGTAAAACATTTTAAAAGAGTAACGGTGGAGTTTCTTGCCCATTCTGCTCCACACGAAACTACCTTTTGGAAGGGGCGACAAGAATCAATTCTATTTCTTGTTCATTTTGGCGTTCAAAAGTTCCTTACTTGTGCCTATTTGAAATAAATGATTTGACTTTGACTTTGACTTCAACATCTCGAAAGGAAATGAGTGTTCGAAAAAGTTGCCATGCGCCCGCTGTGTGACAAACTTGCTTCACATTTTCGTTACTTAATTTGCATACCAATTAGTGTTTGAGAAATAAGCAGGTAATTTTGCTTATTTTATTTGTATCAGATAAATATAGGTACGTTCGAAAAACAGAATTAATTTAAGAGGAAGAAGATCTATCCAAGTAGCTTGAATTGTGAATGCCGTGATTGGCACCATTTCAAGCGCTTCGCTATTCGTTGATCAATCCGCAGATTCCGCCAAAATTCACCATAAATATTATTTTAATCGTGAGAAAAATCTTTCACAGGGTTTTCCTGCACGCGTGGCCTGATGTGTTAGTGATTAATGGAGGTATTAGAACTTTATTTTGACTGGAATTCAAAATATATACAGTTAAATTGATCACGGAAAAGATTACCGAATCGCATGTTTCGTGTGTTGTATATGAAATCCCATTTTTGTCCGGTGCTGAAAATATAACAGATTGATCACCATAATTTTCAGAGATAATTAATTTATATGATTGTGAAACTTATTGATTACTATTGGACCATAGCTATACGTAAGTGAATAATTTGCGCACCAAATGATGTAATGTACATATTACCTACCTGTTATGCCGCCGCTAATCATCCACTTAACAAAATCCGAAACCTCTACCTACCTAAACTTAAAGTCGTTTAGTGATCTTGGTAAGAAAACATTGACATCTGCCTAGTACTAGCTGACCCGTGAGCGTGATAGACGTGCTGTTCAAATTTCAATAGTCCATACAAAAATTCCATAGCGAAAAAAGACGGTCAGTCTTCCAATTGTTTGACTTGACTATTACCTACAAACGATTTAAAACGAAAAATAGTCATATCGATCGAGCCGTTCGCTGGTGTTGCATTCACCGACGAACAGGATTATTTTTATTTTTATTACATAAAGTTTATTACCAAGTGCAAAGGTGGTGGTCCATTATTAATTTAAAGAGCGTCTAAATTCTGTGTCATAGGTACTGACGTGCTTGTAGAGCGATCAAGAAGATGTAAGGATACAGAATTTAGATGCTCTCTTCGGAATAGTCCAAAACTGACGGTAAACTTGCCCCATGAAGACACAAACTGTAGCTGAGTGGAAGTGAGTAGGTAATTCTTCTTCTTCTTCGTGTGGTTAGTGACTAACCTGGTGTCAGAGTTTTAATGCTGCCCATGGGCCTCTGACTTAGCATCACAGTCATGCTGTTGAGAAATATCTCTCGGGCATGCCGGTTTCCTCACGGAATGATCCTGGTCGCCGCTGATCACAGTCGGTCGCCCACACCTCACAAACTGACCCAATTCCACCAGTAGGAGGTACGCTCGTATTTAGGTGTCAATTATTTTAATTAAACACATACATATTAATGAGATGTCATGAATAATAATTGTAGCCTTTTATGAGGAAAATAATCGTCGTCGCATATCGTAGGATGTCGCGAAGTTGGCGGTTTTATCTATCTCTCACGGGAATTGAATAATTACAAAACGAACAAATATCTGCAATGTTTGCAATGAGTCGTGGAAAGTGCTGTAATACTGAGCTGATTGAGCGACTGACTCATAAATTCTATATATTATAAACATTTTGATTACACGCGTAAGTAATCATTACAGCCATGCTGATAGCCATAAAAAAACTATAAACTTACTCTAGATGAAAACAAATCGTATTCTTTGCGAAAATGTTATCGTTGAGATAAATCTAAGACATCGTTATTGCGCTATAAAAATGTAAATAGATACGTAATAAGCGAGTGTAGGCCTTTCACTGCGCCAGCGCAACTCGCGAGGCGTGTCACAGAGCCGCTCAGCCCACACCCGCGCTATGATTTCACTGCAAGCCCACGGCACTGCACAAATAGCTTTTGTAATATCATAATGTCTAATCAAATAGACACCCGGTGAGATGTAATCGCTGCCAGCTCATTCGGTACCACGAACGTTTACATTCGTGTTAATATTTGCCGCGACAATAAGAAATGGTATATTGAGCGAAAAATTACTTCTGAGCATTCATTACAGTAACATATCGTTATAATGCCGCAATATATTTAGTCACAAGCTAGTTATTTTCGCATCTCGCGTACTTGTGCGTAACTCATAACCGAACCTATTTTCTCTCATTCTATTTCTATTTTAGTTTCCGCGGCGCTTTATCACTGCAAGAAATGAAATGTCTTCAATGTTTTTGTACATTCCATTATTTGTCTGGTTTTGTGCTCGGTAGATGGCAACAGGCTCGCCCCTACTTATTACGGGACTTAAACTTGTCTGGCGAAGTCTGAGTGTACGTGTGTACTACTTAGGTAGGCCCGTACCTAACCCTTCGGGGTACGGAGGTACCTACGTCATGTTAATGTACTAAATTATATTCCCAAAAAATAATGTGAGTGAAATAATTCGAATAAGAGCTATTTTTATTATGCCCGTTGCACAGTCTAATAACGGCCACTGTTTTTTTTTATTCATTAAAACAATTCCATCCCACATGAGGTCTGTCACGACAACTCAACAATACTCCATTGAATGCTACCAATTATAGCAGTGCGTGTTATTGATCGGCCGTGTCAGCCGCGCCCACACCGGGTACATTAGCCCATCGGTCCACGAACCCACTCCCCCTGACAAATGTCATGCACAGTCAGGGAATCGGATAGTTTTGACCAGCTACTTTAATTGTCCGAATGTTCACATCTCGCCTGTATATTATCTTTGATAGTCGTGGCTTGAACGGCAGGTTTACGAAGTGTGCCGAACTGCTGAACAATTAATTTACCTAATTGTACACATGCGAACCGACAGACGATGATCGGCGACTATATTAATTGATAAGTATTATTGAAACCAGTTCGGTTCTATTGTCTTTTTATTATGATGAATTTGAGATGTTTCGTCACGGTGTTTTATTGCAGTCTCGGGCTGAACCTACTTTTATTGTATCTGAAGGATTTAATCTAGCTTTTTATCCATTAGATATTATTCTATATAAGCAAGTACTTGTTCTAGCCTACAGCTAAATTGAAAAAAATGCATATAAGGTTGCAAAGAGTAGGTGCCGGGATTTTTCCTACCTCGTGAGACTATGCAACGACCAGTGTTCTACATTATAGCACTGCATCAAAGTGGCTGGGAGTCATAGTGAGAGTCCTTTCCCCAGCTGTGGGATGATGTAGGTTACAGTATCAGTGAGGCTACAGGAGCTCTTTCCGTGGTTGAATCTGCGCCAGTTGACACAATTCAAGTAGGTAAGGATGTCAATAATGTATACACAAGAAACCATTTCATAAATTACGACGTGTACTTGATTAGCGCAAATGACCATGACTGACACCACCGGTACAGTGATGGCATGACTTCGTTTCCTAGTGGGTAGCAGGCACATGTTTATAATTTCTGAATGCATGATACTTATGTACCTATGTTACATACAGTATAGTGAGACGTCTCGCTCAGTTGGCGCTGATAATGTTCACAGCGTACTTAATTAACAGCTGATGGGATGAATAAACAGGCGTGCTCCATATCTCTTACTGTCATCGTTTTTATTCAGTTTTAGCTAGCTATTCTCGAAGAAAATTAACAGAAACTAACTTTTTTAGTTACTCTACTAGAAGAACTAGAGAACTCTGGAGCTAATCTCAGTTGTATTCTGTATGAAACTTTCATGTAACACCTAGGTACATAAGTATCATGCAATCAGAAATTATAAACAACGCATCATATTTTGTAATTTTTCTTTTTCCCCCAATACTTAAGCATAACAAACAATAATTACCTGCATAAAATATTTAGTACACAATAATTCATACCTAACGACAAGGATTATTAAGTATTTCAGTACTTATTCGCTTAAATTAGTGAATGTTTTAGCAATAGAATGAGCGAACTACCCACGCGGGAAAACTGAGTGTGGCATTGTTTCCGAGTTCTACGTCCGCCCACCGGCGGCGCTCGCGGAGAGGTGTTCCAATCATTTGTGTAATTCGAACATAAAGCATTAACTACTAGTCGAGCGTTTACAGAATAATTGAGAACCACTTTTTGAATGAATTATTTTGTAAGATAATAATATCATTGGACCGTGTACAAGACAAAGCTCTCTTCTTTTGTACTTAATAGGTTCCAACGTCTAGATTTTAATGGTGTAAAATCTTCCATTTTACCAGTTCAGTTACGTGTACCTCAAGGTTCATTACTGGTCCCATTCTTATTCTTACTTCGTATCAATATCAATGACTTACCATTATAATATATTTAAAGGGTAACAGTGACATTGTAGATAGTGTTCGCAGATGATACCTCTTACCTTTAAAGTAGACAGGAATAGACTTGATTTTGACGACGTAAACAGTACACTCTCAATGGTTACGGATTGGTTTATGACAAATAACTTAGTGTATTATTGATCGAAGGTTCTCAATGGCAAGAAAATGAATTGTATAAAGTTCGCCTTACCGAATGTTAGGAATCTAGGACCCAAAGTCATCTTAAATAAAGAGGTGCTTGAAACTGTAGACATATACCTAGTAAACTTTCTAGGCATAACAGTAGATGCAAAACTTCAATGGAGCTCAGATATTTCACCAAGCTCAGCAGGACGGCTTAGTTCGGCCACCTACGCCGTCAGGAAAGTAAGACAAAACCACAGATATAGATAGACATAGATAACGCAAGAACAACTTCTTCGCGTGCCTAGCTTACGTACAAAAATCATAAGTGGTTACTTTCGCGCTCAGTCTGCATCGGTATACAGCGCTAGTCGGACGTCAGTCAAAAATATAAAAAATGGTTAATTGTGCTGTTATAAATTGTAAAAACTGTACAAATGCGAAGAGAAAAAATAAAGTAAACGTTTCCTTCCATCGGTAAGTCATTTTGTGATGCATATTATGCGTAATTAATTAAAAAAACAATTATTTTCAATCTAATACCCTCAGTAATACCTGGTAATACCAAATATGAGAAAAACAAAACATTCGTATTACATTGCGTCTTTTACATGGAGCGGTTGACGAGACGTTTTGTTGATGTGATGAATATCGAAACAAGCGATTCTATCGTGTATTGCTTCGGTTTTGTAGTACAGGAACTTTTATCATTTTTCTGTCAATTTTAGCGATTAGTGCTGTTCATCATATGCAACACAAATCGATTCTCGAGAATCGATTTCGGAAACAGAGGAATGATTTTGTATGATATAATAAGTACTTATTACGTAGACCATTTTAATAAATAATCGTTACGTTTCGTGATTTTTTTAGTTTTCCACATGAACCCAATTTAAAACAAAAATGGATTGAGGCGACGGGAAACAAAGATTGGTTCCCAACAATTACAAGAAATAATTAGGGAAATATTAACAATTTTATAAAAAATAAATATTCCTAACTGCCTTATAAGGAGATCAGGAATTTTATTGTCCTCTCTCTCGTTTATCTCATTCCTCTGTCTATCTCATTGCTCTGTCTATCTCATTACTTTGTCTATTTCATTACTCTGTCATAAAATCGATTCATAAATCGATTTGAACAATTCTTACAAAGTCTTTCAGCGTACTGCTGGCTGGGTGCAAGGCGGGGGTGGAGCGAGGGGGACGCCGTACGCGGCGGCGTCTTTGAATCGATTTGATTTTCCCATCACTAAATAGTGCTTGTGACGTCATAATAGGTAGTCAAAAAATGGCACGCTTGGTTTTAATACAGATCGTGATACTTGCGTTATCTACGTCTACCTATATCTGTGGACAAAACGCTGACGTTGATACAGCTCGGTTAGTCTATTTTAGTTATTTTCATAGCGTTATGTCCTACGGCATTTTGTTTGAAGCCAGGTCTGTAATAGAGTAATTTTGAGCAATAAATGATGCCCGTCACCAAGTTTTAGATAATTAGCTCTAGTTTGGTACAATAAAGTTAACTCCATAAAAAAAATGATGTGCAGTGCACATAAATTAATGTTAACAACCACAACAAAGTGTACGCCGTAGGTAGCCAGAGTTACCGAAGGAATTAGGGCTCTGTGGGTGGCCCTCGTGCAGGCGTCCATCTCGACGTCAAAAACAAGTCTGACACGACAAGGTAAAACATCCAAAAATTGCCTCTACAGCTAAATATTTATCCAAAAGAGGCTCTATCAGATAACCGGACGATCATAGAACATTATAGTTTATGGCTTCCTACGTGATGGGCCATGGAGTTCGGATCGTGGGCCTGTGTCCATCATTAGTTGGCACGCGTTGGCCAAAACTGTGGCCCACGCCGCACTACCGCAAAACGTACGCCATATTAGTAGTTATTATAACGACATGTGGCTAATGCGGTTTTGCTGGGCTGTACTGTGGGCTATACGTCGACAGGCAAACGAATATGGAAACATCGTCATTGTTATACGGTCCGGAGTTAAACTACTGAAGCATTATAACAAGCTCAAGAAAAATGCTGAAAAGTCGAGGGATGTGTATGTACGTAGATACTTGTCTTAACTCAAGTGTTTAGATATTTAGGAACAGCATATGTTACATGAATTGTTACAAAATATTTTGATAGCGGTCTTGTATTGCATAAGATCGCAAAAAAAAAATTCATTAGCATTATTTTTCCAAGTTTGTTTTCGTTCACCGTTTCCTGAACGCTCAAGGGCTGCTACGAAGTCGCGTAATAATTGGCGAGCTACCAACTACACACATTTTATGTTTCATGAAGTCAACGAATGTTTGCAATGATCCCGTCATTGTGAGTATCATTTGTTAATGAGGAGAACACAATTTTCTTTTTCTTTTGAACTGTTTGGAATTAAGAGGACATTGATTACTAGATACCTACTGCTAGTTGTGGGTGTTGCGCTCAATCCATCTCCACCAATAGATGCCGACGTTCCTATTGTCTGAATAGGCGGTATATTTATATTAAAAGAAAAATAATCATTCACCTCGGAATTGTACGTAATTTTAGAAGACACGTATTTGTTTTGTGGGGAAACTCGTTACATTTTTCACGCATGCCATTTCCCAATGTAAGAGCGCGATAACATCAGTCAGGGAACGTTTATAAGTATAGACAGAGAAAAACTTGAATTGCGCTCTAAACAGAGACAACAATATTATAGTCATTCACAAATTAGGAATGAAATAAAAATATAAATAAAGCTGACCCTCACAATGCACCGTGACAAACTTGAACAATTTTCCAGCGATTTCATAAAGACATTCTGACTTTGTCTTAATACGCTATAATTTATTTAAATAACTCGCCATCGCCATCAGAGATCGATGAAAACACCATATTAGCGCGATTCGGCCTGCGCGTACGCAGCTTCGGCCAAAACCAGGAACCAATAAATATAAATACATTTTAGTTGTTGCCCGAAAAGGTCCAGCGGCCTCGTCGTTGTTTCCTTAAACCACTTATACTGTACAGAATAGGGCTCCGTTGTGTTCCGAATATCGTATCTTGACGCTTTCGTTGTTCCGAATAAGCGGTGCGATTGTGCACAAATATGGGATATTTATGAAACAATTTCGCTTCGGACTCAATTACCGGCTTGATGGTGTTTCGATGGCAGTGTCTGGTTTATTAAATACTAGCTCCTGATGTGGGTTAGTACCTCAATTATTCTGACTATGTTCTAATAAGATTAGAAGTAAAACGTCGTTATCGTTCTCTTTCAGCACCAACAAAATGTAGGTAATGGCCAAAATAAATTGTTACAGGAAATCAATTATGCGTTTGATTGCTCTAAAAACACATCATAATTTAAAGTAAAATAACAAATAAAAAAAGTAAAAAAAATTATATCCTTATGTAGTAAAATACCTACCTAGGTATGCTGTATGCAAGTAATTAGAGATCGCAATCATCGCTCTCTTCGATATCCATTTGTTTATGACCCACTACATCTGTACCATCCGCTTTCATAAAATCTATTCACGGCCTTGTTTTACACAACCGAACACCAAAACAACATGGCTCTCGCATTATAACAAGGAACAGTGACTCAATTCAGATTATATTATTATATTAACAGCGACCCAACTTGTAAACATCTCTAATTGTAATCTCTCATCTGAAGGTATGAAGGATCCACGTTAACATTGTTCTGTGCGAGTATTAAGGTGGCACTTCAGATGAGCTGAGCTGAGCGAGGCCTGTAATGTAATCTCGTCACTTTATGTTCATGTGCTCGGCCAGATATTTAGGACTGGCATCATTGGAAAAACAGGTGTCAGGTTCATGTTATACCCCTTTTACTTAGTCGCGACGGAAACTAAGTGCTACGTTGGCTAACCAACGTTAGAACGATCTGAGTCCAATTACTTAACAATCTAATTATTCAAAGAATATGATAAAACTGCAAGATATCTGTAAGCTGTGGCTCTAATGGTCCAGTACTAGGTGCGCGTGGGCCGCATAACGTTATGCCTCCAATTATGCGCTCAAATGCTGCTACTAAGTAAAGGAAATCATTTCCATGCTAATGTAGAAGGCTCGAGATAAACCTATGTTTAATACCAACGTAGGTATCAACTAAGTGAACTTGTAAGTGATCTTTACATCGGTTTCCCAACAGTTGTGTCGTTAATGAGATGTCATGTACTTGTCTATCGGAGAAACCCACTCCTAGTTGGAGCTCATTTCGCACCAAGCATGTCTAATTTGGAGTGTTACTAAATATTCCACGGTAATTATTCAGGTTTGGTTCCGTAGGTCCAAATGATGGTACTCCTGATGAAACTGAGCTCCAAGCTCAAGGGTTCATTTATCGAATAACCATTACATAAATCACAATAACATCGAAAAGTACGTACAGACATATAATTTATTACAATGGATAATCCATCACTAGACCAAAACAATCAGACAAAATCACTAGCTAAAAAATTCAATTTGTCAGTCAGAGGCGTGCTTCAAATAACGTGCTATATTCAGTCATAACGCGCTGTGTTGCCAACATTGCGAACCCAAACGCGTGTTATTATTGTAATAATTATGCTGAGCGCACGTGGGAAGCACCCACGGCGATGTGAATCACATTGAGCACAGATATGGGCAACTTATAAATAATATTGAGCAAAAACAACGATAGATTGATTATTTGATGATGTGAGGCAGTAAAATGTGTTAATGTTTTGTAATGAGCTGGTGTCTGCACTATATTACTTGTCATACATTTGACTTCGATAGGTAATTTATGAACTCCCTGCGAACATACTTTAGGCGATGGGTTAATGTCTTATCCGTTACGGTCTCAAGAGTCTTGTACCTGTCATCTCGAGGCTCGAGTGCTCAGCTAATATTTCGCGAAATAAATGAAGTGTTCACCTACGCACTAAAGTAATGTGAGCATTGATAGGTAATATATAGGTAATAAAATAACGTCAAACAATTTCATATTCAGATTTTCTAAGTGAAATCTGAGACATTTTTTATTTTATTTTACTAACTATGTAAGATGAAGTAAATAAATAAACATTTTTTTGCAGCGCTCCGTTTTGGACGCGTCTATCATTGTTTGTGCCTACTGATAGTATGAGTATAAATTATAAACTAGCTTCTGCATGCGGATCGCCCTCGTGGTTATTGGAAATTATCCCACGGGAACCGTAGATACATTTTCCGGGATAAAAAATATCATAGGTGATAGTCCAGGTTATAAACTATATGTGGTCCTTCCAGATCCGTTCCGTTAAAGTGTGAAGAAGTTACAAACATACAAACACAAACTCACAAACTTTCGCCTTTATAATATTAGTGTCGTGAACACTTTATTTTTCAACGAAGCAAAAACTGAAAGATAATTTATTATTTAATTAAAATAACTGAAATTCCTTCAAAACGGCTCCTGCGTTAACATTTAATATGAATTGTTTTATTATGCATATCTAAGCTATGCAGGTGCAGTTACATTCATGTTGTAGTCTCATTACGATCGTCGCTTGCGCATGTTCACCCACGCGTATCTTACTTCTAATGATTATAAGAATAATCCTAGCTTTTCATGAATATGGTGTATTTCTTTCTTTAGACTTTTTTTTTGGAATTGGCATCTCACTGTTGAACGTAGGAGGTGTGGACAACCTCCTAGGTTCGTGCTTAACTGGGCTTGCCTGGAGGCATCAATAAAATTAAGGCCTGGAGCTAGGGCTTAAAAACTTTCAAACTAAGCGACTACACGCTAAGTGCACCCCCTGTGGGGTACGGACCTCGGCTTAAGGCGTCGCTGGGGGACAGAAAGGGAGAGGCTGGATCGGTTGAGTCCTTATTTAGATAAATGTCTAAGTTACCTATAACTTGCCTAATTAGAGAGGAAAAGATATACGTTTGTATAATCTACTACACAATTTAATGTTTTTATTTTTAACTTTAAAATGTGGTTCAAAAACCGTAACTGGACGAAATATAGAACAGCCTAGCACTAGTTAAGAATGTGTCTTGAGTTCCGACTCCTAATTCAGTCGTTACTCCCTTAGTCCCGCCTCATGAAGAAACATAACAACGGCCATAATCGACATGGCCACGATCATTGTCCGTACACAAACTGGTTCATGCAGAGAAGTATTCTGGGATTTATAAGAATATTGAACATAATTATCCATAAGTAACTTGCATGATTACGAATACGCAAACGAGTACCTACTTAAAGTAGATGTTTCCTACTTAGTAGGTAGGCACCGAGCGTGAAGCTGTCGTTCCACATAATGGTTTGACACACTATTGACAGCTAACTTTAAACTCACTTCACGTATGTTATCACGGTGAGATGGTTACAGCCACTACCGATACTCATTTTATTCTAATTTCTGACATCCGTGACACTCTCTTCACAGAATAAATAAATATGGACAGTACTCTCGTCTCATACTCGTGGCCCTCTCATGACACTCTCGACTCTCGTAAAACTCTCATAAGATACTGTTTTTTTACCAATAATTTATATCTGTTTCACTTTCACGAGTTCCGCGGCTGTCAATCAAATGGACACCGACGATGTTATTAGTCCAATTAATTCCTATAGTTAGCGCTCCCACGCAGGCGGAGCCGCGTGCAAAACACGCTATAAGGATATTTTGATCACATTTCTTCCGTAGAAGAAGCAACCACCTGTCAATATTTACATACTATTACGAGTTTGGAACAAAGCGACGCTATACATGGGTTTGGGCAATGTTTTGTGATCGTGTTGCTACTCAATAGATGGCCTATTGAAGTTACCTATTTTAGTGGTATTTAACCTACACCTGATGAAAATTGTCATAGAAGTTAGCATTATAACATCTAATAGATAAGTACGTACCGACGTACAGAGTGCAGACAATATTATATTAACTTAATTATATTTGTTGCATGCTAGTTGATCAATCATACCTACCTTAATAATCTTTTTTTTAATGAAGTTAACTGGGTTTATCAGAAGATTTCATAAAAACCAAGAATGCCTTCAAGCCAGACGGTACTTTCAGATTATGTATACTATTAGTTGTAGGTATATAGTCGTGCATTTCAAACTAGCGTCGTCAAGTTATGCAAATTGAGTGCAAATCCTTCAAGCCTTTACGATGCCTGTCCCTCAAGGACTGCGTCATTGCCTTGTTCAGCATAATTGTAATGCTTGTTCAACTGGCCGGCAGCGAGTGTGGTCCGTAGCGTCCATGTTCAGCGCGAACATGGACGCAAATATGCAGGATTGTAAGTGAACCACTACTGTTGAGGTATGGTAATGTTTGTGATGATTAGGTAATAAGTACCTAAGCGAAGCGTTTTAAACAACTTTCTAAGTTTGCAGAGCGGAACACGCCCCGGAAGAGCCTGCAGTCCCCGAAGGTGGAGGTGGTGGAGGTAATTGTTACACCTTACTTTTGCCAGTTTATGTTTAGGTTTAATGTAATAGGAAGTACCTAAGTCTATCTAAAATATTGCCATCAACCAGGCTCAATTCCAGACGCAAAATCCATAACAAACATATCCTTGCTGGCGATCGAACCCTATATAACCCTGGGAATAGGTATCTTAGTACCCGTCGCAGTCGCACTAAGTAATACCACTAAACCAACGAGGCAGTCGATATACTCGATACACTATGATACCTTTTTTTTATTTGGGAGGGAAATCCTCATGGATGTCCTTCTCCCTGGGAGGGCAGAGGAGTCTGTCAGATTCTTAACTTTACTAAAACCACCCTGGTGTTCCCTCTCTCACCTGCGCCGTGGTCGCGGGAACATACGATCCTTCCGCAACCCCCGGCAAGACTACCTACCGATGTTCTAGTGATTTTATTAATAAAGGTATGATACCTACCTAATACTACTACCTAGTTGAAACTTTGATATCTAGGTAGCTATGATACCGTAACTACGGAGGTAATTAATAATATATGAAATAATAGAAAAGGACAATAATATTACTTAAATGTATTAGGACTTTGAGATACGCGCGAAGACATACCGTATTAATAGCTTAGCACCTTAGCTTAGCTTATTGTTGTTGTTTTAACAACAGTTTAACCAAGATTAACATTTATGTTTTCACTCACACTAGGCGTGTTAGGGCCTGAGGCCACCTGGGGACACCTGCGGCACGGCACGGCAAGGGATTTTTATGCGGCAAATAGGAAATATATCTTAATAGTAAGGAGGTAGGAACGTACTATGAGAATACAATTGGAAATTCAATGACACGGCATGCCTATTGCCTAATCTTATCACAGCTTGGTCGATATTCCGAACTAACAGTTGTTCATTCTATCTCTCGCTGCTACTGCACCCTACGGAAAATCTATTGGCGTCTAACGAGTTAACTAATGTAATAAATTGGCCTTGGCCGTTATGTGATTACTAGGTGACCCAGCGAACTTCGTTCCGCCTGAGTTATTATTCTAAAATAAAATATTTTTTCTTAAATAAACGTAACCTAAGTTACTCCTTATTACATTAAGCGGGATTGTCCGAAAGGGTTACCGCTTCCCCGGAACATAAAGGGCTAAGGAAGGAACATGGATGGGTTTTAGTCAGTAAGAGTCTGACACTCCCTTCCGCTCCACCCAGAGCGGGAGAAGTCATTGGACGATTTCCCAGCCTTAAAAAAAAACCTTATTACATCAGCTACCTGCCTAAAAAAGTCCCGTCGAATTCGGTCCAGTCATTTCAGAGATAAGCCGGAACAAACAGACAGACATCATCATCATCTGCCTAGCCTTGTCCCAACTATGTTGGGGTCGGCTTCCAGTAAAACAAACAAACAAACAGACAGACAGATAATAATTGTAAAAAAAAATATTTTGGTGTATGTACCGTATTATATTCACTTAAATGTAAGTAGTAAAAAACTGTTATTTCAATATTACAAACAGACACTCCAATTTTATAAGTATAATGTAATAAAGTGTTTTTATATAATGTATACCTACATAAATAAATATACAAAAAAATATTTTCTACTTTTTGGTTTTAGTTCTATTTTCAAGAGTCATTCAAGGTGTGGTACCTTCGATCAATAATACACATTGATCGAAGGTTGGGAAGGTTGGTACGATAGTTCTGACTCAGTATTCATCAATAATAATCTTAATTAATGAAAAACTAGACATTGTCTTGTTAGAACTTAGTGACGGGTAGTACTTACTATCCGTCAGTAGGTTAGTCGCATATTGCACATTGCAGGCCTGCTCCGTGCTTGCACCAGCACCACATACCATTAAATACGTTATTAGCACTAAACGAATTTAACACATCGTTCTGTTTTATACATCAGTTGAAGAAAATGAGACAAAATTGTCTTTTAAATATGTTTAGCGCAAACGCATTGTTATTGTGAGCCCTGCACTTACGTTTAAAAAAGCTTCCTTCAGCACTCCGTAGTCCACACATTAGAATCCAACTAACCATGCAATCCCCATGAGAACAATATTCACACAATCACTCAACAGTTTATTAGAGCGGTTTAATAATAATATCCACTATGAACACTTAAATTAAATTTAACTATGGTCAAAAAAATCCAAAAGATATAAACTTATTTCGAATTTCAAAATAAGCGCGCGAAAAATATCCACGCGTCAGAGGCAACAAGGATAGCACAGGGCAGGCAAAGGCACGAACTCATACTGCCTGAGAGGCTGTATCGCTAGTGGGTCACCGCCCACCGCTCGCAATGAGATCATAAAGCTGTTTCGAGTATCATTTACACTTAACTGGGTGCAACTAACACGTATTGACTCCCTCGCGGTGTATTTACATACCTAATTATGCCTAAACCAAGGTACCTACTTTTTGCTGTGGGTAGTTTAACCGGGAGAGTCGATCTCCTGGTAGATGGTTTACTAATTGGTACGATATAACCTACAACGAATAGGACGGATATTGATACGTAAGTGGCAGACCAAGAATATAATTACTTAAGCATAATTATCTGCCTAATTAAAGACAGGTAGGTATGTGATTTTGAATCCAACCAAGCATGCAACGATTATTATTATTATTATCTAGATTATTATCTAAACCTGAATCCGTAGCTAACTTACCGTGCAGCTGTGTAACATGTTGTAAGTAGGTAGATTCGTTATAAGTAGGTAATAAGATGCACAGAACTATGTAAGACTCGCCTTGGATGCTGTCATTACTGTTGTCATCCGACGCATCAGCTTTAGATAATGATGCGCGCTCAGTTGGATAAGCGCACGGAGTGTGGTGAAACGGTAGAGACGGTTGGTACCTACATAGCGATGAACTGTGGTAGATATTCGAGTCATTTCTCCAAGTCTTGTTATAGCTACACTACAGAGATAGCTGTTGTTGATAGGTTGATACCTAGGTACTTGCACATTTGGCTAGTTTCCTAAAATCGCATTTGACATCGCTATTAATTACCTATAGGCTAACCTATACATATAATGGTTGAGAAATTCCTACCTACAGGCGCGAAGGTTCTTTTGATTATGATTTACCCAAAGTTGGATGATCATCATGGTGATGGTGGATGGTGGTCAACGTAGTAATGGTCAACCCACGTCGGTCTACTGGACGAAGGCACTGGATTGGATGGACGACCTCAGCTGACAAGAGCCAGTGCATCACTTGCCTTCGACATATACCGTAACATAAAACCACGCTAGTGATCCCCAAAGGGTTAGGCGGTAGGCTACCTACCTATAGTACATCCACATTTCGTCAATTGACTATTTGAATAGTTCAAAAATAAAATATGAAACCACATAGAAAAAAGACCGCTCGTCATAAAAACATCCATCACCGAACAGAAATTAAATATAATGCGAAGATATAATTGTTAAATTGCAATAAATGCCAATAAGTAGATATTCCATTCGATTCAGAAAATCTGTGACGTCACATTGTTATATTTCATACAAATCGCGTGCAAATGCCGCGTTTTGACAGTTCATAAAAAGTAATGTTATTGACTACTCTTTCAAATACCCAATTATGTTTAAGTCCCATGTCATAATAGGGGCTGAGCTAATTGCGTACAAATCCATACTCTTAGCTGCTACTGAGATATTATCCCTGAAGTAAAAACCCCAAAAGCATTTTGCCGGGCCTGGGAATCGAAACAAGGACCTCACGCTCGGCAAGAATGAAGCACTTGCAAGCTACAACAACTAAAGCAGTCGACTGCATTAGTAAATTATTTGGTAAATTAGTACCAAGCTCAAAAATGTAAGTTCATGTCATATCCAAAGGAAATTGAGAGACAAGTGACCACAGACAGTGAGAAAAACACAAGAACAGTTGTATTTTAAATACTTATAAAAATAAAACGAACTTAAAATAAGAGTGACATGTCACACAATTTAATGACCAGTATTGAGGTGTCCTTACGCTGTAACTACACATTGTATTATCGCCATCGATGACTTCATCTGCGCACGCGCAATAACCATCACCGACCAATCTATGCGCGTTATTGCCTACTCCCACATGAAACGTAAAAAAGCTACAAAAGGTTCACTATTGACAGAGTGGGTACCGGCGGCGGTACTCAGCATATAGCATTTCGTCGTATTTTGTATTTCAAAACACGTTTGCGGAGCAAAAATTGCCAGAAATCGTACGAAATCGGACACAGCCTACATTGTCGCCGATTTCGTACGATTTCTGGCAATTTTGGCCACGCAAACGTGTCCACAATACAACGGTAAAAATAGGTGATGTTCTAAGTACATCATATTGACTAACTTTAATTTATCATCAGTCTGCCTCCAGTCCAATGGGATGCAGCTGAATACCATAGTATGTTACATGGAGTGACTGCCTATCTGACCTCCAAAACCCAGTATCGGAAGTAACTGGGTAATACTATACCCCTTGGTAAGACTACTGTCAGACTTCGGGCTTCTGACGAACCGTCAGGACTGTCAAAGGTCCATGAATGAAAAACCTATCAACAGTTATCTTTAACTATGTAATTTCTAGAACTGTATTTACCTATGATTTGGTCTTGAATGGCCAGCACAAATGATTTTTTCATCTAACATTTCTCGGGAACCTAGGATCCCTGACCTTTGCGAAGCCTATGAGGGCCCGAAGTCAACTCGCTGTATCCCGATGGACGTTTTAAATTAATTGAGGCACCAACGATTATCCCTGTACGCATAGTGCATACAAGGATAATCGCAAGTGCACCAAAGGACAACCCCCGGCTAGTGGAAGACTATCGCAGATCATATAAAATCTTGCAATTAAGTGTTTTCCATGTTTTAAAATATGTTTTTATTTATATACTTTTAATAATTATATGAAATTACCTATAACAATATAAAGACAAAATAATATACCGAGTAAACTAGTAGGTAATACTTTTTGTCTTCATTCAGTAGCGAGATGGTGAGTGAAATGAGATCCTGCTCACCTTCCGAGAATGTTTAAATAATTAGAGGTTTGTGACGTCACAATAAGGTAGAATGATCAGGAATGTGAACAATTTCCGCGTTGTTTTGGTTCAGTTACAAGATAAGGTAAAACAGTTCCTTGCGTGCCTACCACGTAATATTATTACAAATCTCCAAAAACCCACTTCTTTTAAATGGAAGTTATTAGCTGTAGCAGCTGTAGTGCACCAACTAAAATCGATCGGCTCGACTACACCCACCCGATACTAATTGAACCCAGCACAGGAAAGTTACTTACGACCTGAATCCAACTGCGTTGACACCAGCAAGAAACTCTTCTAGAAATTAATCGTGGGTTTTTTATTGCCGCAGTAACGGACACGATCCAGCTCCGAATCGCCACATTGATTGTGATCGCTTCATTTCACCATCTCGACGCGATCACAGTCTGTATTCACTTCACTTAACCGGTCGCTCTTCAGCGGCAAAACAATAAATTCATGCGGTCACAAGAACCAAACGTCGCAGAATTAATATCCCAATCTACAGCAATCTACCGTAAAAAAAAATGCCATGGTAAAATATTATGGTGCCTTAACTACGACGTCGTAAATAAAACCACTTCTTGGGTTAGTAAATATTTATATAGGTTACTAAGGTATAATAAATAACTAGAATATTTGGAAAACGTTGTTTCAAAGGTACAAGAATAAATTTAGTGAAAGCTGAAAACTAGTGATACAGCGCCATCTCTGAGTTAAACATATGACGAGAGTAGATTTCTCTACGCCATCTTTGGGGAATTCGAGGAACTTTTAGGAGTTATTGTCGGGTTCGTTGGCGCCGTTGGTGGGCATGTATTCAAAGAGCAGAGCCTTCTTATCGTAGCCACATCGGAACAGGTTCCATGCCAGGTCTTCAGGCGTGTCTCCTGTCTGTTCTGAGCAGCTCTCCAAAGCCTAGGATGATACAATAAATTATAAATTAGTGTCCGGCTATACACCATATAAATACCAGGCAAGTGAGGAAAAGTTACAAACTTAGAACGGGGGGCCCCATTTTCTTCCCGCATCGCGGAAGAGATGGTTAAAATAAAAGAAAAAGTATTTATTGGGACTCTTACAGGAAGATCACAAATTAAACATACTCCTAGAAATATGTGAAAAAAAAGTAAATAAAAATAAAAAAACAAGCTCTTTTTAAATGCGCTAAAAGAATATTATAAACTTTTCCTTTAAAACTGTTACCTACCAGCAACAGAGACTTGTCGCGAGATTTGCCAGCGTATGCGAGAAAATATTAATCTGCAATTTTTTAGTCATTGTCCTTTAAGTAGTTGTAATAATGCATTCTTCTTCGAACAAATGAATGTATCGAATTGCCTGCACTATTTTTTTTTCGGATATTGCTGAAAATATATTTTCCGGCCAAAATACTATGCAGTTGGCTGAGAAAAACCAAAAACGACATTCAGTCGGTCTTGAGTCTTTTGTGTCACAATAGAAAACAGATAAAATGTTGTGATTTCTAAGTAAAAATAAGTAAGTCCTCTAACCTTTGTAGCATTCTTAGCATCAGGCCGGGCCGCCATCTTGCCGAGCACGGCCGCCTTCTGCAGCTTGCCGTCCTTGGACACAAGCTTGCACTTGAGCAGCACGCAGTACACGTGGCGCCGCAGCGCGGGCTCGTCCAGCAGCTCGCCCGCCAGCAGCGCCTCCACCAGGCGCGGCGCCACGTGCGACGACGCCACGCACGCGTCCGAGTGCGCGCGGAACATCGCTTTCTCCTCCTTACCCAGCACCTGGAGTTGAAAGGTTTTGGGTACTAGATGGCAAACAAGCGCCAACGGTCTGATGGCGGAACTAATTTACTACCGTCATTATTTGTCAATTGCTAACTGTATAAATTCGTATAGGTAGTATAGCAATGGAAGGAATTGGAAACGGGAACACCAGAACACTTTGTGCATCTTAAATAACTACGAAAAAAAAATTGTGTATCAGTAAGTGAAACCACATTTCGGATACCTTCAGCAGGTGTCCACTAGAAAAGTATTGCAATACTATTCCTATTAAACATCGCTACACTGAGCTCATTATACGCATCACCCTCGACGATTGGCATAATGGTAATGCGATAGGAGGCTATAAAATGGCAAACGCTACGCTGCTTGCGACTAGCGCTGACCATACGGAGGCACTATAATAGTCATTAAAATAGAGCGCGTGAAGCTTGAGTTTGATTAGTCGCGGAAAGACCAAGGTGACGACTGTAGACCGTAACAAAAACAACTCGCCACTTGTATACTCCACATATTTCTGTACGCAGCTTCACGTGGACATTACGAGAACTGGAAAAAGTAGATGTTCTAGAAATGTGGTGGTGGAGAAGATTGCTTGGGGTATCATGTATAGAATTCCGCACAAAACCTCTCCAAACCCCAAGAACTCTATATCAAATAGCGTCTATCAGAACTAGTTCAAGTCTCGAATACTGAAGTTCATTGGTCATGTCTCCAGGCGAAATAATAAGTCCACACGGAGAGAAATTGTGAGGCGGGCAACTACACCTACGATTGGACATGGTTCATCGTGACCACCACCACTCTGTCAACGGTAAAGCCAAAGAAGAAGAAGACGAAAGGAAAAGAAAAAGTCACTATTCGTGTCTGACTGTGTGACCGCTTAGTTTTTCAAACTACGCAAAGGATAGTGAAGCGGGTTCATAAAGGTGTGTTGTGTGTGGTATGATACATTCATATGTATTTATCTTAGGTACAACACAGAAATCTCGCAAGTTTTGAAAATATGTCACCAGTGGCAGTGCACCCATGAAGCAGGGTCGGTTCTCTATTGAAGGAGTAAAAACAAAAACGGACACAAAATAATACTATGTACTTACTATACAGTTCTTGCATCCTGTAGTTGCCTGAAACCAAAAACATGGAATTAATTTCCAACATGACTAACCACAGATGATGTAATACATCTGGTCTTTGACGCACCACTATGAACACAAGTAATCGATAACTTGGGTTACATGTGGCTGAGTTACATTTGCTCGTCAATATCGGGCATTATTTGAACAAGAAGCATTACATTCGCACCGAGTATGAAAATAAGAATTCTCATGACCAACAATAGCTCCCTGGAATAAGTAAACCGAACTGAACCGGTAATTAATATATCTGATCGGCTGCTACTAATGTTACGAAGAAAACTGCAGAATAAGCCATCTTCTAATCGTCACAACAGTACAATTAATCGGTATGTGTATGTCATAATCAGCGCTTCAAATACTTAAATCACTATACATGACAACAAATCACAGACACTTAACAATCCCAGTACCCGTCGGACAGTTCACAGCACATAGCCCTACCTGGTTGGTGATAGCGACAAGCGCGAGCAGCGCCAGCGCGCGCGGGTAACTCATGAGACGGTCCGGTGATATGCGCAGTGGCACGTGAAGCAGCACATGAGCCAGCGACACCCGACGCAACGCTTCCAGTTCCACTCGCGCGTACAACTGCTCGCGCCCCGCTTTATTTGCTCCTCGCACGTTTCGTTGTCGTCGTCGTCGTCGTAGGCCATCATGCGGCCCCGCTACCACGGAACACTACGATAGCGATAGGCGACTGCAAATTTGCTGCGGGAAGCATTTACAAAGGTTATACTCGTAAGTTGGGTTTGGAGAAGGAGGATGTTCAACAGATAATCTATCAGGCAATTTACTTAAGAAAACTAGGTAACCTGAAGATTGGTTACAGCCCCGTATCTACTCATGAGGAACCTAAGTTGCACAACATGTTACAGCAACATGTTTTTGTTTTACAGGAAACACGTTCAGTGTTGCTGCCAACTTGTTTCCTGAAACAGTTTTTCTGGACTTTTGTGCGTCTCCAACAAACTTGTCAAGCCACTACAGCGGCGTTTTAAAGAATTTATGGCTGCCACGGAACAGACAGATGGTGACTATAAAAGTTGCGATACGGTCTCACCGCTAAACTGTTGATTTTCGTGAATTCGGTTAGTTGGTGCTTGTCATGGCAGACATTATTGATCTAGGTGTGATGTGGAGTTTATGGCTGCAAAGTTAGGCTTACCAAAAATATTAAAGCCCCTGGTGGCCAACCCCGTTCTTCTGTTACGTGAGATAAACATTGTAGGTATCATGATTTTGTGCTGAAACAGAAAAGCAGTATATAATAATTATCGGATTAAAGCACGACGGATACCACAGTAGGGGGCGCAATAATTATGAAAATAACGAAGCAATACGACAGTTTGTTTGGTAAACAGACGACGGACGCAGTGTCACAACATAGCCGATCACTCGCCAAATATTCCATGCCATTGTTTCACGCCTATATAATTCACAAATAAGTGATGCTTCATTGTTAATATAACAAAGTCAGTGGATGTTGTGAGAACAGAGTTTATTTCGCGTCAGCAAAGATCGTGGAGCTACTCATTTTCTTATTTTCTACATGACCGGTCGCTTGTGCTCAGTTTTGTTTTGCCATCAAGCGGGCAAAGATCGGCTCTTACTATACATCCTAGTCTTTTTATGGGCTCCATAGCTAAAGAACATTATCGCGCAGAAAATTGGTAGGTAGTTACTGTTATGATGAACAAATAATTTCTCTGATTTTAAATAGATACACTTACTAACCTCGAGAGGCCGAGTAGGCTTGTGATAAGTTGATCACTTTACTGGAATCTTGGAGGAAGAGATACAGGAATTTGAAACATGTTTATATAGCGATTCTCTTTTCCTTCATGTTGGTTTTTGAACGTACTCTGAAAATGTAACAGAGTGTTCACGAAAATAAAATGACCATCATGCGCAGCCTACTTACTTTATATTTTCAAAGATGAGAAAACTATTGTGTAAGAAACACGTAAGTTCTGAATATACTCGGGAAAAGTATCCTAAAACATATTTTTCTGTTGGGTTATGTTTTATTCACGTAAACACCTACGCTATGTAGGTTCCAACGATGCGTGTCCTGTAAAAGAACTGCTTCTAGGTTAACACGTTGAACGCCAACGCGGTCACCGTGTGTCCGACAAACAATCGTTTTTCTATTGTGTCTGCTGCGTGGCAGTCAATGACTTAAGATATGCCCTTTCGCCTTCCTTAGGATCTACTTTAGATGACTTCCAGCTTAGTTACAGGCCAGTAGTCGGCCAATGACTTATAGCCCTCTCCTAAACATCACCACTATAACCGCCCTGTGCAGTCTGCATCCAACCAGCACATCTTCACATCGACTCCGTCTACCCTGGTTATGCTTTACATTTGTATTAATGTCATTTCGCCGTCCAGTTCCAAACAAATGATTGACACGAACGATCATTGAACGTGACGATCGGGTCCTGGCTCCGGGCCAGTGCCGCGCTATCGGGCCATACTGCCATAGTATAATAGACAGCTACATGATACGTACATGGAGGTTTTGTCGAGGCGATCAGTTCGGAGCGAGGGGATGCGGTGCATGCAGACGGTAGAGGGCGGGCGCGGGCGGTGCGAGGGGCAGGCGCGCTGCAGCACGCACGGCGCCAGGCCCAGCGCCAGCGCCGCCGTCGCCAGCAGCGGCATCAGCATGCCGCGCGTCCGGCTCTGGGACAGACCAGCCTGGGACCACTTACGTGACGTCCGGGCTCAACGGAACACCACAAGTACGCAGGGGTAGGTATAAACCCGATTTCCGAATTGAGATTGTATCCAACTCGGATACTATTAAAACATAACTCATCATCATTCATCGTCATTTTCCTGCCCTTATCCCAATTTATTTAGGGTCGGCGCAACATGTGTTTGTCTGCCATACTTCTCTATTAGTCGTCATTTTATTAAAACATAACTACTGATTATTATTGATTCCTTCAATGTAGCCCGCGAAAATGTTCTGTTACACGAGTAGGAAAGTAACTGCATGATTTAAGATGTTCTTTCCTCAATAGAACATTTCAGACACCAATCTAAATGGTCTTTACATGTGAACAAGATTATCTCTCTTAGATTATTATTATTAGATTATTATTATGTCTGGGCTTCAAGAGTAGTAGTAATAGGAAACACCGACCTCTTCTAGTTTTAAAAATAAGATGGACCTATACGTGTGTACAAACCCACTCACAGAAATACAATCACATTAGAGTTATATTTATTAAAAAGATTAAAAAAACTACTTTCCGATAGGTCAGTAACTCGACAGCATCAGAGAGGTCAGGCGCAGGACCAGCGTAGAGTCGTAAATCGATGGCTGTGATGCTCGCTGTCGATATGTACTTATCCTCAAATCGTCCTATTGGCAGCTTCCAAGCGTTCAGCACCAGCCGCCAAGTTAATAACAAACATGAGATATTTACCTAATGGCGGGATGAGAAGTGGAGGATGATGGAAGCTTTGCCACTTATTTCTCGAACAGGATGCTCTCGAACTGCTTGAACTCATAGTAGTTGTTGATGCTGATGGGGTTGGCCAGCCACATCGCTTTACATCAGGAACGCACACAAAGAAACAGAAAGAAGTAAAAAGGAACCGAGAACTGCCGTTGATGGCGATCTGGCACTTGCTTTGCTTGTTCGAACGGCTTCTATTTTTGATAGTTTGGTTTTTGGCACTGACAAGTGGCTTTATTGTCCGCCAGTGTCGTATAGTGGCAGATACTCTCCTTTTCTAAACATGAGAATAAAAAGTTTTGAATCACGTTTGAATAGTTCGGTGGCGCTTTGTCCACGTCTGCCGTCGAGATTATTCGGACCGAACGAAACGTCCCGGGGACGGTGATGGTTTGTCCACCGGGATATGATTATCCCAGACAAATCAAGAGCCGGGGAACTGGGCCGGTGCGAGAACAGTGTGTGGACAAGAACAAATTAATGTGAATATGTCGTCTGTATAGATGTCATGTATGGGTTTAATATAAAATGTTTAAATATAAAATAATGTGTTTTGTATTGCCTGTCACAATTTCGAGCGGGGCCGGGTCCTGGTGGTCGCAACCAACTACTTGAAAATTCAGCGGCCGATATCCCGACGCTCGGGTGACGGACGTGCGGTGGACCCGCGGCCACAGTAACTGTCGCCGTCATCTCGTACTCGTTGGCGCCCTCTTCACGGCCCAAGATGCTCGTCTACATCGTCGAAATTGGAGCGGACACCAAACTAATGCTAAGGCGGGACGGATACACTTCGTGCATTCTGTCGTGCGGTGTGCGAGAGAGAGCGTGCGAAGTGTAGTTTCTATACGCGACATTTTCCTAAAATATTGAGTATTTGTTTACGATGTTCTAAGATAGGATTATCGAATGGTTATTTCACGAGCGAAATACGCTTTTGATTTTTGCGTAACTGTAAGGTAGGTATTTATCTTCGTGACTGTACAGATCCACAGGCCCATCTTCATCACTTTCTATTGCGGTGCAGCGGAAGCACTGAGCTAAGTGAAGGGCAAAGAGTCCCAATCGAGCAAAAACAAAAAGTAAACGAATTTAGTTGCTTCCATCATCAACTTTATTTACCTTAATATCTATCACACATATGTGTCGGGGTCATTCGAGTGTGCTATAATATATTACAATCACTTCATGTACAGAGGCCAGCATATCAAGTTACCACAATGTGTCAAATTTCTTTGATAGTATTCCAACTTTATTGCAAAGACATAAGGTTCATTTTTAATTGAGAAAATTTGACAGTTAGGGATAGCTTGATGTGCTGGTGTCTGTACTTACTTAAATATAATATAAATAAATAGTTACAATGGCGGCCATCTAAGTAGGTACTTCCACTGGATTCTTTTTATTGTTTAGTTTTCGTTTAAAAAACAATAATTCACGGTAATAATAGGTATACCTGGAATGATTAATATAGGCCTATATCTGCTTAAAACTAAAACAGGTAGAGTATCATTAAAAAGTTAAGTTCTTGGCCGCCACGGCACCTTCTAAATCGCATGAACAAATAAATATTTATTAGATGCACATTCTTGGGATCTAATGATCAGTGACAAATTCAAACATAGATGTTCTCTGATCGTCCGCCTACGTTTTGTAATTACATCATTGTTATCCCTATTTACATACATTATTATTACAGAATCCTTCGATACATCTCTGTCTGTACAAGCTTGCGACTCAAAAGCCTCGTGTTCACAGACTGCCACTGCAGCTGGAAGAAATTGCTTACCTTCGTCGCAGTCGGGTAAAAACAACTGACATGTTGAAAAATTGAAAAATGTTAAGACTTTCCCAGCAACGTTTTTGGTTTAGCAACCGCTGTTCAACTTTTGTTTGTAGTCAATACGAACATTCAAGTATATTTCAAAAACAGTACAATTTCGCGTTTAATAACATATTAGGACGCGTCACAATCGTTCGGTTCCCGTGTTATCAAACGATTCCTACTCCTACTCATAAGCCTTGCTTCTCACTTATATTTACTGGATGACACCGCTCTCAGTAGCTATACTACAGGATGCTACAAAGTCAATTTTGTAAAAAAAAAACTTACTAACTTATTTGATGGAGTATGTTTTTACTCTTGTATTATAAGATATTACAAACTGAAGTTAAGGCCCAATCAATCAGTGTGAGCAGATATTACTCGTCGTTTAAGACAAGTATTGATATTTCCATCGAAAGGACTTAATTGACGAGACATAAAAAACTTTGAGCACAACACAGCTATCATTGACTACTGTTCACTAGATGACAAAACGATGCCAGGCTTGTGGACAACACACGGACGTACAAGTACACATCAGGTTCTATGAATCATTAACAAATAAATTAATTAAAAATAAAATATGATACATTGATTATGCAACAGCAGTCGACGAAAACCACTTAAAAGATAGTGGAAACACATAATGTTCGTGTTGTGCGTTCAGAAGTGCAGCACACGCGTTGTTACCGCATACTTACTGCAGTGCTGACCTTCTCTCCTGGCACATGAATATATTACGGACCAGAGTAACACTGAGTTAGTATATTTTCAACCATACCGTCCGTCGACGAGCGATCAAAAATCGCTTGTCAATTTTAAAGAGAATAAAGATTTTGAAGAGAAAAGTGGAGTTTGTTTACTATTATTATTACAGAATACTGTACAGTGGGTGTACGGTAGCAAGACACCACAGAGTATTCCCGAATGAGTACCTATGAGTTTCTTGGAGTCTGTCAAATATAGCGTACGTCAGATATATATATATATAATACGTGTTTATTCTAGTGCAATTCAAACACGTTGTAGGATGAGTATAGTACTACTAGGTATTGTTAGTCATGAAGAATTCTTACTGCTTGTAATGTAGTTGAACTCAACTGCACAGGGTCACACTACTCACGATACAAACAATTGTATGACAGTCAACTATGAAATAGATTTTATTTCATACATTCTGGCTGATTCGTTTCAGAATAGGAATAAAGTAAAAGTTGTTCATATCTATAAGTAAGGTGAGGGAATGATTCAATGATTTTAATTACACCCTGCATAGCCAAGTGACTTGCTGAGTGGCAGCCTTAGTCATAATATGTCGCTAAACACATCATTACAATCGTGTCCAAGTTATAAGTGGCGTGATTTGACGACAGAGTAATAAGTAATTTCATTTTTTTGATTAAGTATTCAAGTTCTTATTTACAAAATAAATAATTCAATTGCCCTCAACTTCTTAAGGGGTCACAATTCCAGCCTAACTAAGTATAACATTACGGTAGAAATTAAATAGTTAGATAAAAATAAAACAGTCAGGAAGGAACATTCCATTCAAACGTGTAAAAATAAATGTAAATATATTTCTTATACAATATATTCTATTCTATCAGGAAACATGTTCGATCATGTTGTGGTGTTCGGTTGTACGTTTCCTGTTCATTTAAAACATGCTACAGGACAATGTATAGTCTACCTCGTAATTGCTTTACCACACTATGGTTGAATGTCACTTGCCCATCTTAAAACGATATGGTCGATTTGTATATGTGACGGGTACATAGTTTCAACCTTAGTGAAGTTTCATTTATTGGGAGCTTTATCAAAATTGATGCTAATATGACACTGGGAGTTTTTGACACTTATGAGATCGGCTATACAAAATTACGTAAATTTTCCAACAACGGGCAAGTTTCCTATTTAAGTGTAATTACACGCGTGAATAAATTAGTAGTGGAGAAGAATTCGACAGTCTTGTCGTGTAGACGATAGAGTACTGCGACCTAGATATATTAATGCCTCACAGAAGGTCAACGCAAAAGTTTGGGATATCATTTATTTAGTTTTCGTAAATGTAGACGTTTAAAAAGTAAACAAGAGCGCGATGACTGTAAGTAAAGCGCCACACGGACCATAACCAGCGTGGCGAGTAAAGAACTAACAAAAAATGTTCTACAGTTACTAATTCTTGGTATGTTTTCATTATAAAGAGTACAGTCAGCACATTAGTTGTACCAATTTCACAGTGACAGCACCTTCCGTGTAGCAAGAAGTGCGGGTTTCGTTGGCCGCGCATTAGTGGCAGCAGTTGGCTACCACTATTGTGCGGTCAACTAAGTATAGGTATGAATTTTATTTGGAAACTACATTTTGTAGTACTACTCAATTTAATATTGTTGTCTCGGTAATTGTTGAAGTAAAATTATGGGTAAATTGCAAGGAAAATGGACCCTGAGCATGAAGCAATGCTGCCGTCTCGCTCGCACGCGTGGCCGCGCGCTAGGCGGGAGCGGCGCGGCGCGTGCGCAGACGCGCGCGGCAGTACAGACGCAGCAGCACGGCCGCGAACACCAGCAGCACGCCCAGCGCGCCGCCCGCCGAGATGCGGTGCCCGTACACCGCGCAAGACAGCAGGATCGACACCGCCTGCGGCAACAGGTGTTTTGAGGCTACATTGTAGCTATGATCACAACGCATTTCCACCCGATACTGAAATGCGGCCGGAGAGAAAGAAACTACCGCCATTACGTGACTTTTCCGTTCTGAATGACAAAGCTCATTTGAAGGTGCGAGAGGAAAGTGAGTTTGCGGTCAAATGAGATTTCCAACTTACTCCTCTCGCACTTTTACAATTAAAAAGACATGTAAAATGTTACAGATAGATCCTTTATTTGCTCTACTGTTTCAATAATTTCATTGTCAATGCGGTATACACCTTCAGTTAGGTTAACTCTTTTTTTGCCAATTATGTTTCTTAATCTTTCCCGAGGCAATCCACGATCAGTTTCGTACTTTTGGCGGATGAGTTGAAGGTAAAAATTGGCAAGAGGAGCGTGACTCCAGTGAGCTATCTACTGCGTTTTCGTGCACAAGTCCACACAGGTATGGATGGTCTACACAATGTCTTTATTTTCATTCATCACTCTCTCAATTTCTAATTAACGCACTTCTAATATTTGATGGAGATGAAGCGTATCATATGTAGTTATTCACAATCGAGGGCGATTTCTAACTCTGCGGCAAAAATATAAAACAATGTTTTGGTCTAAAAATGGATATAGTTGCGTAACAGCGCATACCTGTCGGAGCGTCATGATGATGGTGAAGACGACGGCGCCGAAGCGCGCGATGGTGCGGTAGATGAGCAGCTGGCCCAGCGCAGAGCTCAGCGACAGCACCACGCAGTCCGCCGCGAACACCGGGTGCTGCGCACAGACCATACTGTGGTTTCACCTTGTCCAATTCGTGTCAAATTATAAAGTCTAACTAAATTATGTGTAAGTCTGCTTAGGGTGCGTTTGTGGGGGCTGGAGATACGCTATGGCAAGATCCATAAATCACACAGTTTACCATTGTGCCCCCCAGCCACATTCCAAACTTCAACACCTTTAGAACAACCACTGTGGGTAAAAACCTTTAAAAATCGGAAAATTATACCCCATTTCAAAAGATAGTTCCCCGGGGTGGGTCTGTTGAGCTGGATTTGGTGTTGAAGGAGCCCTAATTAACCTCATGCTCACGGGCGGTGTGAACAAGGCCGTCGTCGATATGTTAAATGGGGCCAACCTCTGTGGGTTGCGTAAGAAGGACGGCGGCATTCGTCCCATCGCCGTTGGTTGCACCTACAGGCGTACGGCAGTCTAAATTTGCTGTGCACTGTATAGCGAATCACTTGCAGCTAAGTTTCAGTCCCTGCAGTTTTGTCTCGAAAGGGGGCTGTAAGGCTGCCGAGCAAGCCCTTTCCACCTTTAACTCTGTCAACAGGGACACTTTGTTGCTACGTACGTGCAGCAGGCGCAGCGGCGGCGCGTGGTGCGCATGCGCGGCCGCGGTGAGCGCGCAGGAGAAGGCGTTGTGTATGTGACGCTACGTACGTGCAGCAGGCGCAGCGGCGGCGCGTGGTGCGCATGCGCGGCCGCGGTGAGCGCGCAGGAGAAGGCGTTGTGTATGTGACGCTACGTACGTGCAGCAGGCGCAGCGGCGGCGCGTGGTGCGCATGCGCGGCCGCGGTGAGCGCGCAGGAGAAGGCGTTGTGTATGTGACGCTACGTACGTGCAGCAGGCGCAGCGGCGGCGCGTGGTGCGCATGCGCGGCCGCGGTGAGCGCGCAGGAGAAGGCGTTGTGTATGTGACGCTACGTACGTGCAGCAGGCGCAGCGGCGGCGCGTGGTGCGCATGCGCGGCCGCGGTGAGCGCGCAGGAGAAGGCGTTGTGTATGTGACGCTACGTACGTGCAGCAGGCGCAGCGGCGGCGCGTGGTGCGCATGCGCGGCCGCGGTGAGCGCGCAGGAGAAGGCGTTGACCGCGCAGAGCATGTGCAGCGCGCCGCACTGGTAGCGCAGGAACACGGCGCCCTGCCACGACGACGTGAAGCTGTCGCACAGCATGTACAGCGCCAGCAGCGCCACGCCCGACATCGTCATCACACTCGACACTGTCGAACAAAATATCTCACTTAATTTTTTAATACTAACACATATCAGATAATTTTTTTTATTAAAACTCGTTTAACGACTATTTTGTAAAAAAAATAGCGAATTGAATCGACTAAAATATTCATCAATTTGCATCGAATATATTTATTATTATTACTTATACGTATTATTGATTTCGGTTTAGATATTGAACTCACCCACGTTGTCGTCGTGGCTGCCGAACATGAAGAGCACCATACCCGCGGAGATGAGCACGGCGGTGACGTACTCGTACAGCTCGTACTTGTTGCGCGACACCAGCTTGCCCATCAGCATCACCGGGATCACCTTGCACGACTTCGAGAGCACCTGCCGAGGCACAACGGTTCCATTACATTACAACTCACATTGTCTAACCAAGATAACGTCTAGACTGTAAAAGAGCCTGTCACCTCTCAAGTTTGCTTCGGCGTTTCTTCTTAGAGCAGTCAGATATGAAACACTGAACTCATTTTGTTAAAAATATAAATACATTTAAAACAATATATTATTTCGTAAAAAAATATAAATTAATAAAAAATTGCTTCGTAACATATTTGACAACTATCGGCCTCTCAAACAAGCCGGATTCCATAAAGGCTTTAGCACCACAGACAACATACATACGCTTCTGCAGGTTTTACAGAAAACAGAAGAGATATAACCTGCCTCTTTGCTTAGCGTTTGTGGAGTACCAGATGTACTGCAGGCTCTTCAACGGTGACAGTTCGACTATCGGTACATCGAGGTGCTAAAGCATATGAACGGTACGACCGCCACTATCTTAGTCCGACGTAGAAGAATGGGTTAGAAACTCCACCTTACTCTATTATTAAGTCCACGAAAATAATAATTAAGTCTTCTAGGATAAAAATCTAACGATTGTCTGTAAACTTTGCATATACTATAACTTTTTCAACACTTCCTTCAATAATATCAATTTTATTCGTAATTAATGTAAAATGTTCTTATACCTACCTACCTGTTTGCATTAGAACATAATATCATAGATTCTGAATTATTTTACTGTGAAATAATAGTGGAATACTGTTTGTATTTAGAACTGGTTAATTGTGTAAGAGGAAGACTGCCCTACTGTGACACAGTGTCGACTAGTACAGAGGACTGGAGAGGGTGTAAATCGATTGCTACAACCTAAATAACAATATCAGTGTAAGTAATTATTAGTGAGTGAATACACGCTAAACACTTCATGTGACGTGAACAGTAAGTACTCAACACACAACATTTATTTTATATAACGTTACAAAAGTGAGTAATTTATGTAATACATTATGGATTAGTATTTAAGTGCAGGAATCTAGGTTATGTGTCTACCTACCAATTGTTAAAAATACCCATTTGTTGTTGTACTTTTACGATGTAAAATAAATTTATTATTATTATATTTAGCAACCAGTTTCGTTTTGTCTAGACCCGACCAGTGTTGCCAGGTTCACAATGGGCCTTTTTAGAAACCTAAAAAAATCACCCAAAGGGAGGGCTACGCTTATCTGGGCCGCAGAACAGAAGGTTCCAGAGTAGCGCTAGAACTGGTCAAAATAGTGGTGCTTAGCCTATGTCCAGCAGTGGCCATTTTTCGGGTGAAATGAAGATTGATATACCAGTAAGGACACAAGACTTAAACACAACATTTTTTTTTACACCTTTTTAGATTAGTATAATTGAGCAGTTACCTGCGTGGGGAAGCTGACGTACTTGAGCGCCTCGTACTGGCACCAGGCGCTGACCACGTTGGTGAGCGAGCAGTACGAGAACTTGTACAGCGGCACCGGCGCCAGCGTCGCGCGCGCGGCCAGCAGGCGGCCGCCCGCCACCAGCAGCGCGGCCAGCCGGTTCACGAACACCAGGAACTGCGAGTCGCTGAAGCGCAGCGTGCTGCCGTCCGCCATCGCGTAGCTCTGCGGGCAATGAACCGGTCACTAGCGACACCTGCCCCGGAGCATAGGGCTAAGCAAGGGCTGCAGTCAGTAGAGTGTGACACGCCCTTCCATTCCACTCACGGGGGGCACCCACAGAATGCCCTGAGGATCCAGTGAGGGATCTAATAAGCCTCAATCGCTTAACAATAGTTTGAAAAATTCATGTGTTGCTGAAAAGCTTCCTCTCGGTGTATTTTTTTGCGCTAAACAATTAAGTACTAATTTTTAGGGTCCGGACGAAGATAGAGGTTTTGTAAATTGTTTAAGAATGAGTTCCTATTTCAGTGTGTAGCCACCGATTCAAACTAAAAAATCTGACGCTGATGGAATCAGTCCTACCTACCTAACCAACATAAGCCGACAGCGTGAAAAAGGGCTGCGTATCACCTGCGTCATGATCTTCTCCTGCAACAGCCCCCAAACGAGGTAGGCGGCCATGAGCCCCGTGAAGCACGCGGCGAGCTCGGCGCCCTCGCGCGCCGGGTGCTCCTCCTGGCGCAGCTTGGCCGCCTCGGGCAGGCGCTCGCCCGGCTCGCCGAAACACGCGAACAGCAGCCGGAATGTGGGGCCCGAGTTACCTGGAAATAAGGTGAGGAATCATGAGTTATTTGCTTCATATTGATCATGATAAATGATGAAGAAGAGAAGAAGCCGCGACTTACACAGCCAAACATGTTTCATGGATTATAGACAGTACAGGGTTATTTGAAAACACCAGAAACCTCTTAAGAGGGAGTTGTTCATAATGATGAGTACAATGACCTCTTAAGAGGTTTCTGGTGTTTTCAAATAACCCTGTATAATTTAATTTGTAGTAAGTCCTAATGTAGTTACAGTTCAACTTATTTTTCATGTAACAAGATATAGGTCGACGAATGCGCACGCGGCTCGGCTCGTATTACCGCTACTTCCTGTGCAACTGTAGCTAATTAATCATAACCTACTTATGTTATACTTGCGAGCAAGTGTTTAATTTAGCATGTCTATATAATAGCTAGTCCATTCAGGGTAACATTCAACAAACAATGTTAAACTGCTAACGGTATTTCGGTAAGAGCGTAAAATAAACTTCGGTTTTTAACGTTAAATAAATGCAATGTTAACTAATATTAACTTTATTGACACTAAAATGCAGTTATTTTAATAACATAAGGTAAAAACGATTGACGATCCGCCGTTGTTTGTTTATAGTAGGGTACATTAAGACAAACAACGCCGGACAAATAAACGGAGTAAATCTATAAAACTACATCGGCTTGGGCTGGTCTGAAAGAGCAGGTGGTGGTGTTTTAGTATGATCACTCCATAACAAGTAACATTAATTTCTATTCATGCATAACTATATCCAGTTTATTTTTTATATATTTTGTTTTATAAAGAACCAAAGAAATCAAACTCAAACTCAAAGTATTTATTTCCAATAAACCAATTACAGGCACTTTTGAATTGTCAAGGTGTCGGTCAGTCAGAGAGATGAAGCTAGTTGCCCATTCCAAAGCAGTAGGTACATATGGAGAAGAACGGGCAAGAAACTCCATGGACACTCTTTTAAACAAAATACGGTTACAAAATATTGGTTACATAGTTCAAATCATGAGGAATTATTGTATTATGCGCTAGTGATGGCGCCAAACACGTAGCCGAATTCTGGGCCGAGTCCATTTAGATTGCCATCGACATGCTAACAATATCGTATAAAATAAATATAGCAGATTAATTAAACTCTCCAACAAAATGTGTTCAACATATCCGGATATTAATTAAGAAAAAACCTCTCAGATAGAGCGTAACTAATGAACTAGTTAAAACAAACATCACAGCGCTAATTAGCAATTTGGCACAACTGTAATACTCACTTAGCTTATCAAAGTAGTTGATTTTTTCGAGATATTTATACAATATGAACATTGGCAGCAACACGGTGGAGTAGCCCACGAGGTTCAGCAGCAGCCGGAAGAACCTGAAGTAAAACAATAAATTTTTTATTGTGTCTGCTGTAACACCTGTAACGAAAACCACTCTTACTGCTACAAAATAAAGGCACTGTCGGTCTAATTATAGACAGTTCTTTCATAGACATGTGTTTGATTGTACCATATCGATTTCTGCCCTGAAACAGCAAAGCACTAGGTTGACTGGGCTGTTTCCGCACTTAACCTCTTTATTGGGCCATTGTACACAGCAACAGCTCTTGTTTGAATTGTGCGGATGTTGATTAATGGCACATGGTACATATATGCCTTTTGTATTGCTGTAGGAACTTAACGTGAAAGCTACGCAAAGGTAGCCTTGAAACTCATATCTTACTCAGAGAGTTCAGTCTTCTAAAATTATTTAATTACTAAGCAATATTTAACTATTATACCTATCACTTCACTTCACTACAATACAATAAAAATAACAGCTTACCATGAATACTCAATGTCGCTGAGTGTAGCTGAGCGCTCATATGCGTCGAGGAGCAGGTGGTACAGGTGGGAGATCAGCCACATGAACCCCAGGCATATCAACCCCATGGACCTGTTTTAGGAAACATTATAAGTAAAATACTTGAACTGTAATTATCCTTTAACTGGTCTCAATATAAGTAAATGTTATAACTTTATGAATGTTAATAACTGATTTTACGCTAATTGGTTCCTGTTTAAATTTTGAGAATTAATTTTATAATGTTTGATGAGCCTTAGGTCCTATATTGTACATGAGATTAGATGTATGTAACTTTTAAAATTATGGAAAGGCAATAAAAGAGCATTTACTGTTCATGCGCTGCCATGGTGCTGCCAAAGGCAAATTCTTGGCACGGACTTGCAGGTCACTGTACAAACTTGTTTTTTTTTTTTAAATAAAGTTATTGAATATGTTTTCTTTTGTCTACAACCTTGGTAGATTGATTGTATTGTGTATTTTACCATTGACTGGTAAACCTCTTTATCAGCTGCAAGCAATAATATGTGATCCGCCGAGATCTCACAGTCACATGATTTTTACACCGATGGTTATCTTATTACTATGACTTATCCACAAGGCTGTAACTTTATTGGACCAAGTAATAAAGCCACTTTGGCTGCTATTGATAATAATATTTTTACAAAACAAAAACAGTATGTTTAAAAAGTAAAAAGTTCTGATTTTCACTACAAACTGATGGACTACAGGACTGATGGTCAAGCTGTTCCTATGCAGTGTATTTATGAAATGTATGAACTAACCATTTCTCATATTTAGAACAACAATAAACCAACTTTGCTGAGGCAAACATGCCCATGTGGCCAGTCTGTTTAATTTATTTGTAATCTGTGTTCAACAGTTATAGCTGTGTACCTGATGAAACACAGTAAAGAAAATCGTTAAGTAGAAGTAGGTACATAATTAATAAAAGGTATGTCAAATTATATTTATGTTCATGCTTATCCAAAAAACATGCTAAACACTAACACACCCTGACTCTGTTGTCGGCCTCGCTCAGATAAGCACAACATTCTTGAGTATTGAGTACTTTAATATTCATGAGTGTCTTATATATCGTAAATACTATGCCAGTGTTTAAAAGTTCAGTGTCAAACTCACCATATCGCTATTCCAGAAGACATTATACCGTTCTGTATAACAAAACCTTCACAAAAAAAAATACATATACAAAAATACTGATTGATATGTTATTAAATGCGTTTTATTATATTAATGTTAATACACTGTACTAAAAAAATAATATTCATTATTTGCGTAAATCTCCGGCACATCCTCACTCGACCGTCCCATACTTTCGAAACGTCAAACTTGACAGATCAGATCATCACAGACATTCACAGATCTCGGAGATCTTATGACTTTGTCAGAAAGTGTTGCAAGCGTTACAAAATATCACGTGAAAGTTGCCTAGAGATAAAAAAAATCTTTGAATTCTATTTATCCTATCTTAGATAATTTTTTTTAAGTTTTGGTAGACTAGATTTATTATAACAGCAGTCATTTTTATTAGCAATCTTACAATAATAAAAAATAACTATTTCCGTTAGTTTGCCGAATGCATTATCAAGATGGTTTAATCTAATTTGCCCAGTATTGCACACAACAAATTTTTCCCTTTGCCATATGAGATTACGGTGTCCCTATAGTACAAAACAAAACCTGTTGTACAGACGCCAGCACATCAAGCTATCCCTAACGGTCAAATTTTAAATTTTCTCAATTAAAAATGAACCTTAAACCTTAACCTTATTTATGTCTTTGCAATAAAGTTGAAATACTATCAAAGAAATTTGACAGATTGTGGTAACTTGATGTGCTGGCCTCTGTACATACCTATTAAAAATTAAAACTCTTCTTCTTTCTTTTGCTCAACAGGCCCTTCGCTCTTAAATAATTGTATGAACTCCATACAGACAGGCACAATTTGTCAAAAAGAAACCAAATAAAATGACGTTGATAATTTTCTTACCTGTATTGTGTGTTATTTTTGACATTATTTTCAAAGTATTTTTTATTAATAGTCTTTTTGTGTATAACAACTTAAAACTCAACAACGTATTCAAATAGTAATTATCAACAATGTATAGAACTTATGGAATATCAAAGAAATTATCACTTTAGAAATGTGGTCTGAGGCTGTGATGTTTGTGTTGGAATTGTTAGCGGCATTGTGTGCAGTGGCTGTATGTGGACCATGCTTGCTGGCGTGTGTTCGGCGGCTTATCTTGGGCGACGAGCTGCTGCAGAGGGGCGGGCTGGCGATGGGCGAGGCCGAAGTGCTCGGTTGTGATGAGCCCGCGTGTCCCTACTACAAGAAGAACGTTAGGTACCTCATGGTGCCAGCCAGAAGGCCGCGGACGTACAACTCACCCACCCGACAGTGTTCTTAATTCTTTGAAGACTTATCTTTTTGTTAGTTTTAATATACCTACTTATTTCTGTTTAAAGAGTTTCTGCAGCAGTTTCTTTTGTGAGAATTGAGGCCGGACACCATTGTTACCCTAATAAACTTCAACCCAGCGTCGCAAAAAGACACGGTGACTACACCACCGTGTCTTTTTAGGATAGGACTCTTAAGTACCTAGGTACTGGTGGTCACCTTGTTTACAAAGTGATACTTATTAGCGTGGCGCACATTTTGCACGACTCATCTATACAACGTAGTAGTTGTCCAGTATTGGAAGTACTTAATGGGTCAAATGAGCGAGTGTGAAAAATATGATCATTCGCACTTTATTGGTTTTGTAGGCAGGAAACATCACTTGGCTATAACACCAGAGAGCCATCCATGATAATCATACTACTTCGCGACTTGTTGCTCATTCCTCCTATGCTACTTGTTGCTCATTCGTTCTATACTGTATAATTATATCCTTGCTCCACAACAAAGGAGTACTGCAATGAGGTATCCGGATCCAATAATAATTAAACACAATCTTTACCTATCTTGCAATTTTTATTGACATTTTTAATTACAATACGCTACAATTTTTATTGAAGATATAATTTATGAGACTCGATCGATAGGTTTTCTTTCTGTCTTGATTAGTTTCTTGACTAAGCATCGTCGTGGGGATGGTACCCAATGAACTCGTTGTCTATGGCTATTTCGGGGTCGCGCTTGTACTTGGGCCGTCCGCGCTCTTCGTGACGGCGGGCTGCCCGTGCGCACACGACACAGTCCGCAGCGAGCAGCGGGAGCGGGGCAAGTGGCGCGTCGCCGGACGATGGCGGCCACGCCTGCTTGGACTGTTTGGCCTGAAATAGATCAAACAAACCATCAGGGCTCTGATTCCATTAATTCACTTACACAGTGGTCTCTAACTAAATTGTGTTTTTGATACATTTTATATGATAAATCTCAAGATTCCACTGAAACGTTGTAAATGAGTGGAATCAGGACCCTGGTATGTGAAAATAATCCACTGATTTCAATCCTTGCAAATTGGAAACATTCCCTATCAAGCGTTGTATGCCTATCAAATTAATCGCTGTCAACGTTAAAATTAGCTTTTGCTACACGTTTGTAACATTGGACACGGTCCTGGACACGGCCATGATGTAGCTTTATGAAATATTAGTCTACCGCTTGTAAAGCGCGGACAGGCGCACAGAGCCTCGTTACATTGTTGTTGATTTGAACCTACTAAGTTAATCTACACTATGCAAAAAAATATGCAGGTCTCACTGCACTGACTGACTTGGATTAATTAGCATTTTTGCACGGGTAACGATATGATTAGCAAAAGGAGCCTTGTTCTGTGGCTTGCTAATCATCTCTTCTCCCCAAGTCACGCAACTAGGTACATCACAAACGATGAACAAGTGAATACTCTCAACTGCTGCAGTTATGTGGCTTCAGTCAGAATGCAATTACTGACAAACCCAAAAATGGTTATCCAAATAAGTACTAACTTTAGTTAGTAATCTCGTATACCTTACTTAACAAATTAGATAGGAATCAGTAATTGGTTCTCGTTAGCCATGGAGATGGGGAGTATCTTTTGTATGGCTTGTGGGGAATGGCGGCTATGGTGAGGCAAAACGTTCAAATCAAATCTCACAACTTATGTTAGGGATGAATGTCATCAAGCAGTATAACTTAGCCTGTCATAGGTGCACATTGTCGTTCCTGACCTGCTGTCGCGAATCACCTGGCGGGAGTGTTTGGGCTGGTATGACGGAAGGTTATCCTGCCATTTGCTGGTCATCAGAGCCCTTTCGCTAAGCAGTGGTACCTATGAAATGCGCGGATAATTACATGGTGGACACTTGCTAGAGCTCCTACACGCTAAGAAGAGCAGGTTTGTGTGTGATAGTTGTGCTACTGACTGGGCAGGGTCCGGCGCAGACGGAGACGTAGGTCTGTTGGATGAAGAGCAGCACGAAGGTGATGACCGCGACGATGGCGTGCACGATCCTCATCATGCCTTCGACCCTGAGCTCAGTCTCTCGTCTGCAGAACCTCTGAATCTTTACATTTCTCTGAGGAACTGGAGATGAAGGTTTTATAAAAAAAACTCGGGGACCAAATGTCTAAATTGATCTTGATTTTTCTTGTGACTGACAAAGCGAAATGAGTTTGATCAGGTTTATACTTCTTTTTAGTTGCAAAAAAGGTTTATGTAGTTATAATCTTATTACTTGAGCAACCTATAAGTCTACCACAAACTTAGAGCATTTAACCTACACAAGTAGTCTACTACTTACATCCTAGAGTTGGAAACAAATAGTAACAAACAAAATGTTTACTTTTATCCAAGTATGTAGGTACTTTATTATAAAGAAGAAAAACAGCAACAGATCACACACATCACCACAGTCCATCACACAATCATCATCACAGTCTCGTAGCACTTGCGTGCTACGACGTGCTACGTGCGCTACGGCGTCAGGTTAATACTTACTATCACAGATATAGATAGACATAGATAACGCAAGTATCACGATCTGTATGAAAACCAAGCGTGCCATTTTTTGACTACCTATTATGACGTCACAAGCACTATTTAGTGATGGGAAAATCAAATCAATTCAAAGACGCCGCCGCGTACGGCGTCCCTCTCGCTCCACCCCCGCCTTGCACCCAGCCAGCAGTACGCTGAAAGACTGTGTAAGAATTGTTCAAATCGATTTATGAATCGATTTTATGACAGAGTAATGAAATAGACAAAGTAATGAGATAGACAGAGCAATGAGATAGACAGAGGAATGAGATAAACGAGAGAGAGGACAATAAAATTCCTGATCTCCTTATAAGGCAGTTAGGAATATTTATTTTTTATAAAATTGTTAATATTTCCCTAATTATTTCTTGTAATTGTTGGGAACCAATCTTTGTTTCCCGTCGCCTCAATCCATTTTTGTTTTAAATTGGGTTCATGTGGAAAACTAAAAAATCACGAAACGTAACGATTATTTATTAAAATGGTCTACGTAATAAGTACTTATTATATCATACAAAATCATTCCTCTGTTTCCGAAATCGATTCTCAAGAATCGATTTGTGTTGCATATGATGAACAGCACTAATCGCTAAAATTGACAGAAAAATGATAAAAGTTCCTGTACTACAAAACCGAAGCAATACACGATAGAATCGCTTGTTTCGATATTCATCACTTGTTAAAACAAAACGTTTCGTCAACCGCTCCATGTAAAAGACGCAATGTAATTGGAATGTTTTGTTTTTCTCATATTTGGTATTGCCAGGTATTACTGAGGGTATTAGATTGAAAATAATTGTTTTTTTAATTAATTACGCATAACATGAATCACAAAATGACTTACCGATGGAAGGAAACGTTTACTTTATTTTTTCTCCTCGCATTTGTACAGCTTTTACAATTTATAACAGCACAATTAACCATTTTTTATATTTTTGACTGACGTCCGACTAGCGCTGTATACCTTAGAGCATTTAACCTACTGTATACCGATGCAGACTGAGCGCGAAAGTGACCACTTGTGATTTTTGTACGTAAGCTAGGTACGCGAAGTAGTTGCTCTTGCGTTATCTATGTCTATCTATATCTGTGCTTACTAATTTACTATACTCTTTGGCTACGGCTTACAAATAACAGAAATCCATAGAAAAGAATCTCGTATTCGTCTAAATTAAGAAAAAAACACATTTTGGCCTCAAGGAAGGCTGAAATATGTTCATAGAATTATTGTAAATGACCTGAATTCAAAAATGATTACTTATAAAAATATATTATTCAGCAATATAGAGTTTATGAATTTTGATAAAAGTACTTTATTTGCTTTATTTGACACACAAACACGACTTCAAGATGTCTTCTTCATATTATTATTTTAATTGTACGTATTGTGTAGGTGTAGCTCATCTTTAGCTTTACTTCAGCCCGCTAATCCACAACATTAGCCTGGGTGTTTTATTGCGAATTGCTTGGCGGACAATTATTAAAATGGCCAGTAAAAGTATACGCCAGAGGTCAACGCTCAGCAGCCACGACCTTCAATAAAGTTACTTTCATTCACTAGAGGTAATTGTCAGCACGCCATAACACTATCTATTGGTCTGACTCTTCTTTATTATATACTATGGTCTGACTGGTTTCTAAGAACTGGGTTAACTTGCTCGTGCTCAGTCGTGTAACAGTCAAAAAACTGGGCTCATAAAAGTCAGTTCAGTGATATATTTAAGTAACATGACACAACATTATTTACATAAATCCATCGTCAATTATCTCCCTTCCGATCACAATGGTCAAACTGTAACTTTTGAGTCCAACACACCAATACAAAAAATCGAAATACAATCAAGACCAATAACCTCTGTTAATTTAAATTAATTTAATATCACATTAAATTGTAAGTTAAGCGATCAGGAACTTTCTTTTGACTTTCTTTTGTTAGAGTTTAATAATTGTTTTAAGAAGACCACTAAAAGTATCAACCCTAAATTTATATTTAGTGACTGGGCCACTAAAGGACTCAGGAAAAGTTGGGGAAGACTTTTCGAGCTTTATGGCCTTAAGCCTTTTATTAACACAGCATCTTTTAATAAGTCTGTTGCGTAGTACATATATATCGATGGTCTGTTGCTACTTACTTAAGAATTTTTAAGAACACTAACTTGTAAAGCAGCTAAAGCCAAATAAGTAACAAGGTTTAATCAGCTGAAAATAAAATATAGACGGTTTGGAAAATTATGAATAACGAAACGAACAGGATCAAAAGGCATCTGATTACATAGTGGAGACGTCATGTGGTCCCATTTGTGATAGCAAAGAAGTTGCTCAAGAATTTGTAAATTTATTTACCAGTATTCCACTATAAACTACTGAAACCCTAAATTCCTCGCCTTCCCTCTCTTTTGATTTAGTAAAGGCGAACGTTTCAGCCTGCTTGACTGAATTCAACTTTAAACATATTAACCCATACCCATAACTGTAATTAAATTTTTAAGTAAATCAAAATCAAATTGACCGAAGATCTTGGGAATGTCCAGTAAAGTCTGCACCTCGATCATTGAGACGATAGCACCTTACTTAGCCTTCATATTTAATTTATGTGTGGATCAAGTCATCTTCCCAGATTTTATGAAATTCAGCCAGGTAATACCACTTTTCAAATCCGGGGACAGTAAAGACACTAAAATAATTATACATTTTAGAAGCGATCATTGAAAAGTCTTTGGTTTGCGGGTGAGAACTACCGAGATATGCTCATTTGTACTGCAACATAGTAATTATGCTGTAGTACATAGTAACTTGGTGTGAATATCCGTAGAATTTACTTTATTTTCTCTGTATTTTATAAGTGGAGACCTGTAATTGGCTTTCTGACTAGTGTACTGTCCTTGATCTGTTTGTTTTAGCTGGAAGTCTCCCACGTTACTTAAATAATTTAATATATCAAACTGAAAATGTATTCTTATAGTTTTTTTTCTTAAGCTCGATTATTTTTATAGAATTTGTTCTATTGCACACTTATTTTAAGTGTAAGTACTTAAAACGTAGGTAGTCAATGTCATCAATGTTAACATCGATTGATGATATTGATATTGATTGATTTATTGTATTGATTGATATTTTGTCTTCAGCCTGTGATGCCAGTATTCGCCATTACCGTTTTTTTTTTAGTCGTTTTCTGCAGCAATGTTTTCGGATCCTTTGGTAGGGTATCGGGTTGAAAATTATTTATTATTCGAAATAAGTCCTCTAATCACATATGACTTACACAGCATGAGTTGCTGACCTGCACTGGCGTAGATCCCTTTTGAGGCAAGTGGGTCGACTTTAATCGTCGTCATTTGTATTGTTTTGCTCACTAATGTTGTTGGGGACTCTTCAAATTCAGTTGCATCTTCTGTCGTAGAACAATTTCCCGCGTTTTGGAGGAAGTTTCGATTCTGAATCTGAATGATTGTCCAACTCTTCTTCATTTTTCTTCCTTTTCAAATATTTGCCGATTTTTCGACGAAAGCCTTTTAATTTTTTTATGCATGTACATATTTAATACAAATGAACTTAATTAAGCTATTTTTTGGAAAAAAAAACACTAAAAAAACAAGTTTTCACTATCATTTTTTTAGACAAACTGAAAAATATCTATTAAAGTATTTTATCTAGACTTAAGTCTCTTTATAGACCAAGATAAGAGTATCCCAATAGCTAAAACAGAATGTTTTAACTCATCTTATTTATAAAATTACTTCAAGTTAGGTACGTTCGCATGCTAAGCTGTATATTATTAGTCGATACTGGGATCAATCCCAGGTCAAACATTGGGTTTATTCAAAAGGAATTTCTCAGTAGTAGCACACAATAATTATAGTACCTACTATTATAGTAGTCCGAAATCTGGATTTATGGTTGTTAAATCGCAACAAGAGTCGCCATCATTATTATGGTGTCAGAAATCAGAAATCATTTATTTTGCAAAGACTGTGGGTAAAAAATAAGGTGTTCACATTTTAAAAAGTAGTTCATCCACACTCTACCTTACGGCATGCAAAGGTAAAAAGTAGGTATAAAATTATCTACATCCACTCAGTTGAACAAAGAGAAAAACAAAAGTATAGAAACGAATATAAATGGATTAATAGCCTTCATGCATGAATACAATAAATAAAACATAATAATCTAATTCTAAAAATAGTAATAAACAAAGTAGGTATATAATTCAATTGGCACCAAAATTAATAGATTAATATTACATTATATTTGATTATATACTCTTGTCAGTCAAAAAATCATGTATCGAATAATAGCATTTATTAATTAATAATGATGTTAGTCTCTTCTTAAATATACTTAACGACTGTTCTTTAATAGTATGAGGTATTTTATTATATATGACGGGCCCCATTGACAAAATACTTTTCCTCAATAATGCTGTTTTGTGCCTACCTGTGAACATTAGATTTTTATATTGCGATCTAACAGGTCCTGGCCGTGTTCTTATATCGTCCATTAGGGTAAATAGGTGTCTGTTAGTTCTAACAAATATTGCTACTTCAAGTATATACAAACATGGAAATGTGAGTAATTTTAGAGACTAGAACACAGGTTCACAGCTGTCGGTATTATTAAGACCGATCTTATTGAGATACTTACATTGATCTTATGCAACGCTTTTGAGCTTTGAATATCCTCTCCCTCTCAGTACAGTTACCCTAGAAAATAGCTCCGAATCTCAAAACTGACACAACCAGACCATGGTATGCTTCCAGCACGGTGCGAATGTTTACTTTTTTTGAAAGGTTATATAGTACGTACGCTGACTTACTTAACTTCTTACATACCTCCTCAGAATGCGGTTTCCAAGTTAGTTTATTATCAATTATGATACCGAGGAATTTTGTAACATATGTTGAGTCTACTTTTTGTCCATTGAATTCCACATCATAATGTTCAGCACATAAGCGCTGATGAAAATGCATAATTTGTGTTTTTTGGAGATTTTTGATTAAATTATTTTGATTAAGCCAATTTATTATTCTTTTCAATTAATGTCTGTTTCGTAATTATCTTTATTGTCGCATTTTACTATAGCCGTACTATCGTCTGCAAATAACACCATAGGTTGTTGACTGTGGCGAGGCAAGTCGTTAATGTATAGAATTAATAACAAAGGTCCAAGTACACTTCCTTGGGGAACACCATATTTGACTTCTCTATAGTAGGATAGATATTTATATTCTTTTTTTGTTTTTACACAAATCCTCGATATTTCTGTACACTGCTTTCGATTAGTAAGGTATGACTTTATCAGACTCAAGACATTTCCTCTGATGCCGTACGTGTAAAGTTTGTTAATGAGAGCGTCGTGGCTTACATAATCGAATGCTTTCGTCATATCAGTATAGATAGCGCAAACGGGAGATTTTTGGTCAACACTTGGCATTACATTAGCCAGCAGATCGTATATTGCCATATTAATATTTTTATGTTTTCTGAAACCCTTTTGTTCATCACATAAGATTTCATTTTTAGTTAGGAACTTATCAACAGTCTCGTATATAATTTTTTCAAAAACTTTGGAAAACACTGGGATTAATGCCACTGGCCTATAATAATAGCCATGTCTTCTTTGTTATTCTTTTTATGGAGTGGTTTTATAATTACTTTTTTAAGGTTACTGGGGAAGGTACCCGAGCTAATACTTGCATTCATAATGTGACTTAGTGGTGCCGCAATCATATCGGCCACAAGTTTAACTACAGAAGTGGTAATGCCGTCATAACCGTGGCTTTTTTATTCTTTAATAGTTTTATAGCACTAGATATATCTTGTGGAACCACTGGTGGCATGAATATTGAGTTCGGGTTATTGGCTATACTAGTTATATTTTCTAATTTTGTTTTTCCGCTTGCTACATCTTGTACTTGGTCTACACAGAAATTATTAAAAGATTCTGCTATTTTTTGCGGGTCTTTAATTAAGGAATTCTGACTGTTGATTTGTAAGACAGGCTCTTTAGTGAATTTAGTGTTATTAATAATTTGCCATGCTGCTTTAGTCTTATTCTCAGAACTGCTCATAATATAGTTATTTTGGGCCTTTTGGGTTAGCCGAATAATTTTTTTGAGTCTTTGTGAATAAGTTTTGAAAATAGATTTATTTGTTTGCGTAGGTGATCGCCTATACTTCCACAGTAAATTTCTTTGTTTCCGACTGCATATTCTTATACCCCGAGAAATCCAATTAATCTTTTTGGCAGGTTTAACAATTACCCATTCTAATGGAAAGCAGAGATTGTACAATAAACAAAAAATGTCGATGAAGTTGTCAAAGGCTTCATTAGCGTTTTCAGTACCAAATACGTCTGCGAAAGTAAGACACTGTAAATGATTTTTAAATTTTAACAAATTTTCCTTTGTAATCTTACGTTTCCGTACTCTCCAAGAATTAATAATACATGTTTTTTTAACTGGGATTTTTAGTAATCGAGCTGTGTGGTCCGATAAAGCAAGATCCATTATCTCATTATTGCATTTCTGCTTAGAGTTATGTGCTATGTTATCTAGGCAAGTTTTGCTCATTAGTCTTGTTGGTTGATTTATCTCCAATTTAAGATTGTGATTGAGAAGTAGATATCTATGTTAAAGTCCCCACACAAAACCACCTTTTAATTTGAATTAGTGCACACAGTCTTTAATAGAGAATCTAGGTTATCATAGAAAATACTTATGTTTGACCAATTAGGCGGACGATATATATGTACATATTATTACAGTCTTTTGCTTAATGAGTTCTAACGCACAACATTCTATAACTCCAGCCACTGAAAAACCTGGTATGTTCTTTAATTCTTTGTATTCATGGATATTCTTAATTAGAATGCAGGAACCTCCACGTTTTTGTGTTTTTCTTGCATAACACGCGCCTATCTTAAAGTTAGGTACGTCGATCAAGTTTTCATGACCAGCTATTACAAAATGTTCCGTTATACAGATCACATCTAAATCTATTTTCTTTTGTAACAATTCATGAACATGTACTGACAATAAGTCCGAATTGTTAAGAAGACCAGCTATGTTTTGGTGCAATATATATAAGTGATTATAAAAGAAAAAACTCATTAGGTTGAACCAAAGTGCTATTTGGTGGAGCCTCTATTGATTCCACGTCAATTAATAGGTTAATATTTTCATTCTCGCTGTATGGAAATTCATTTAACAATAGGCGAAGATGTGAAAATATATTTGACATACCGTGATTGTTAACACATCCACTTTTTTGCCAGAACATTTTGAAATCATAAGATAGGTAAAAGTTTGAATCGAACAAATATGCAAAATTATGAGTGCAATTATCTAGGTATAATAGGCTATTAAATGTCTCTATTCTTCCGTTATACATTGTTGAGAAGTTGTTCAATTTGAATGTGGGTGCACATATAACAACATTCGTGTGCTGTATCTTCACAAGAGTTTCTCTTAAATAAATATTAAATATAAGTCGAGGTAGTTGATTGTTCGTTGAAAATCCTCTTCGCCAATTAATATTAGGCAGAAGTCATTCATTGTGTGGTATTTTAATTTTTGATCGATGTTATTAATATGTTTCTTTATCCCACAGTTAGGGGATAGGTAGTGGCAAATTTCGCAGTTCGGGAATGAATCTTCTGCAATCGATAGTATCTTGTTGTTTTTATTACTACTTAAGATACACACCTTGTGTCTTCCAGTGATGTTTCTTTGTTGATTATGACTCTGTTGAGGGAAGTGCTCAAAGTTAGGGTTAGAATCCTTAGCAGTCACAGTTACAATGGGCGCTAGATGATTTTTGAGTAAGGGTTGGCATGTATTTATGGTGTTGTTTGTTTGTGTCCCTGTATTTTTAAACTCGGTATCGGAGGTAAATTTGATTTCCGTCTCTTTGCTTGAGCTGATATTTCGTGCCATTTTTGGTGGTGACTTCCTGAGTAGGGCAGACCGGGGCTGGTTGCCTATGGGGGTAGGTAGACTAACGAATAATAATTCTAACTGTGTACGACTATTGCATCATCCGATCGCGTAGGCGACACACCTCACGCGTGCCCGCAAGTGTCCCGTGGCGCACGGGCGTTGTTGCACGTAAGGCAGGAGCTGTGCCGAATTTTCGAAAATCATACCACGTAAGTAAATATTTCATCTCACCTATTTTTCATTCCTACACCATGTGTCTAGTTAATACAACATTTAATATGTGTGTTACAAATTCTTTTGTACTTATATTTGGTGTGTATTAGAGTTTTTTCTCGAAATAATTATTCCTTTTTTGTGGGTGCAAGTTTAAACATGAAAATGGCGCCTGGGGTTGGTTGACTTTTTGGCTGTGGGGCTAGTTGACTAGTTGGTCAACCAACTCCATTCATTTTAGTTGGAAATAAAAGCAAGTAATAGTTATTCTTGTTATTGTTTTTTCATTACAGACCCATGAGGACATACATTAGGAAGACGAACCGTGCTAAAATACCGAGGATATATTTTAAGACTGATTGTTACTTTTATTGAAAGTTTAATTGTTTAAGTTGAACCAAAGGAGTATTTTTGTTAGATGTTTTGCTTCATAACACAATAAATATTTTAATAAAACCGTCTTGTATTTATTTTTCTACTTTTTATTTACATTAAATAAATAATTAAGACATTTATCTTGTCAATCACTGGGTAGGTCAACCAGCCCCTAGGGTATAGTCAATTTACCCCGGATAAGGGGTAGGTAGACCATAAGGAGGAGGTGTTGTAAAATTATTGATAAAATCATGTAGATTAAAGTATTCTCAACTTTCTTCACATACATATGTAGTTTAAAGTGCTATTAATTAAATATTAAAACTCATAAAGCTATATTATGTATAACAACCAATTAACAGTTTCACAAAAAATCAAAAATTAGTCAACTGGCCCCGGTCTACCCTACTATTGCCTCTGAGCTGCCGATTGACAAAGCGGAGTTGAAAGAGTCATCCACAGAATCAGCTGGTGTTTGTATGAGAGCATTCTGTAGGTGAGTCGCCATACGAGAGAGATGCAATTTAGCCGGTGTAGAGGAGCTGTCAGTTCGTAATTTATTTCGTTTCCTTGCAGATCTCGGAGAAAGCTCTTTGTGTCTAATATATGTATTTACTTTCTTAAAAGTTTCTATAATTTTCTGACATTGTCCAATGTCAATTTTTTGGCGAAAATTTTCGCTATTCAAATTTTCAATTTCTATATGCGCACTTTTCAACTCCGTATTTAGTCTATTTATTGTGTCTTTAAGACTCAGAATAGCGTCACTTTCGTTTAGTGACGTATTTGGCAGACTCATCATCGTTGTATCTAATAATGAGGTGTTTGTGCTCATGTTAGCATTAAAATATGCTTTCCATTGAACTCGCCCTCGGAGGTTTGCGAAAAGTAATATTTTCTATTTCAGACTTTTCCATAATGGTAAAAAAAAAAGATGTTGTGATGTGTTTATTTTAATTTATAGTTTTCAAAAAAATAATAATTTTCCACCAAATACAATTTTATTTTTTGCACTGGTATCACTATACACGCCCTCTGGCGGCGAGTAGGAGTATTTGTAATTAGTCTATTCACCGCTTGTAGTGTTGCTGGCGCTAGTTGTCGTACAATATGCAGAGTCCAAAGGTCATATTTTGAATATTTTTTCGAAAGGGTATTTTTTGTTTTGATTTCTTCAAAGTAATTCACTAACCTTGATATTAACTTTGTGGGATCTCGTTATTAGACTGTACTTTTGAGGCAGAATGTTGCAGATGTTATTATGGGCACTGATTTCTTTGTTATAAATCATTTTTTACACCAATTTGAGTATTTCTGAGAAAACTTGTCATGTTATATATCACTTATCAGTCAGAATAGTTATAGTCTATGCATAGCACCACTATTTATAATAATTTAGTTGTTATATTAATTATTTACGTTATTTAGATACGCGGGTGAAGTAAACAGCGCAAGTGTTGCCAGAATATGAATTGTAATTGAATGTGTGTGAATTGTAAACAACAGCTTCGATAGAAATAGACGATAGGTTGATAGTATACATACTACAATCGTATATTTTTCACTTAAGCGAAACTATCCGTTTAGCTGGCAGGGCGGGGGACACTTGACTAACAAAATCTAATCAAAAAATGGTTTCCACGAACCCGCAATATTTTTTGAAAGCCCCATGGGGTAGACGTGAAAAAAACCATCTACATGTACAGGTACCTTTGTAGGTAATTTGTTTTTCATGATTTTATTTAACCACTATTGGCGTAATTAATATTATGTATTTCCATACCAAATTATAGCTTTCTAGTAGGTACTGAGTCTCTGAGCTAAGCTGCGGACAGACATACGGACATGGCGAAACAATAAGGGTTCTGTAGAGGATGGAAGATCCTCTACTAAGGGGGCTCAGTGGTAGAGCGTGTAATGTGGGTATAGGGCTTCTATACTATGAAGATAAACGCTTTAGCGGTTTAAACGTATGTTATTATATTTTCCACTTTGTTATAACGAATACATCTGTTTAGCTTCATCGCCGGACGTCAAGTCTAGAATATACGTAAAAACCTATCTAGCTTTTTATTTATTTGAAAGGTTCGAATGTCGTCAGATATTTACCAGCCATGTACAACATAAGGTTTTACTCTAAGGCTCTACATCAATGTTGCTGTGGAGGATGTTTCCTCACCTGGCGCAGCACAAGAACTGTCTGAGGTTGACAGACAGGAGAATTTTGTAAATGTTTGTGTTGATGCTGTTAAAATTTCTAGCGCAATAGAAGAGAAGGTGCTAGATGTGGAGCCAAGCTGCCTTGTGAGCAGTGATGATGATGATGTTGTTAGCAGCGTTGATGACGACGTTGATGATGCTGTTAGCGCTGACGCGCAAAGCTGCCTAGACAGCTGTGATGTTGATGAGGAGACGGAAGTGTTCGAGTCAGAACATGAAGAAGAACTGGACGAATCGGGTCATGTCACCGAAACAATGTTACGATTCCCTTATTTACTAAGTTTGTTACTATGTATCGAATTATCATTTTGTTATAACTATATAGACGAGGTTAATGAACGCCAAACTAATAATTTGGAACGAAATTTAAGAAGAGGAAAATCCAGAAGGGCAAGAAGACCGAATGTACGAAAGACTCCGATGCGTCAAGAAGCAGATTATCACAGAAGTCCAGTTGAGTTTGATGCGGCGAGTTTTATTCAGCCTGATCAAGAAAACTTATTGGAAACAGATGAAGCGTTTGTGAAAAAAAGGACTAGTAACCAAAGGTGGTCTCCAAAACCCTTCGATCTCGGGACCATGCTGAACACTGATGACAGCAACAACAAAATGGAAAATACTCCAGATTACATGAGTATGGGTAATCTTCCAGAATTGAACATGAATCCACCTCTCTCAAAGGATTTAATTAATGCAAAACATTTTGGCTATAACCCTCTAGATGAGCTAAGTGCTGGAAAATATGGACATGAGAAATTTAGAAATATTTACAAAGATGACCTGCTACTAACTCAGAACGACGTTCATAGTCATGAGAAGAAATGCTCCCTGAAAACTTTAAAGTTCCCGTTTTTTTCCCATAACAAATCAGAGCCGTTGAAGCCGAAGAAAACAAAAAAGAGAAACCTCTTCTTCTTTAATAATTCGAAGAAAGAGACGTCCAAGATTGATTTCAACAAGATGAACGATGACACAATGATACCATATAAGATAAAACGATCTTACGAACAGAGGCTGTGCCCGGCTTGCAAGAAGTTATTCCTAGCCGACTTGGAACATGGCAGACTTAAGAAAAATCCCACTAAAATGATTCACAATAGTAGACAGTTCTATCAAAATACTTTACCCGGCGCCTCCACCAAAATGTAGAGGATGGAAGATCCTCTACTAAGGGGGCTCAGTGGTAGAGCGTGTAATGTGGGTATAGGGCTTCTATACTATGAAGATAAACGCTTTAGCGGTTTAAACGTATGTTATTATATTTTCCACTTTGTTATAACGAATACATCTGTTTAGCTTCATCGCCGGACGTCAAGTCTAGAATATACGTAAAAACCTATCTAGCTTTTTATTTATTTGAAAGGTTCGAATGTCGTCAGATATTTACCAGCCATGTACAACATAAGGTTTTACTCTAAGGCTCTACAGTTCCTTGTTGACTACGGAACACCGAAATTGATCATTAATCTATATATAAATACGTAATACATAGTTTTTTAATTTATACTTTACTAATTCTTTTTTGTTGTATTTGTTATTATTAGGAGAAGGTTCTTACGGAAAAAAATATTAAGAAAATCTCTCAGAAATATTGAAAAATATACATTTAATTTTGCATATTTAAAAAAACGCGCGTAACGAATGTCAATGTCATTCACAGCCATAGACTATATTGAAAGAGCATTGTTTGTTCGGAAACGTGGTTACTTAATTATTTTTATTTTTTTATTTTTTTTTAGGTAGGGTAGGTAGGTAGGTAGGTACGTAGGGTAGGTAGGTAGGTAGGTAGGGTAGGTAGTGTAGAGGATGGAAGATCCTCTACTGAGGGGGCTCAGTGGTAGAGCGTGTAATGTGGGTATAGGGCTTCTATACTATGAAGAGAAACCCGTTAAAATTCAACGTAAGATAATATATTTTCACTTTGTTATAACGAATACATCTGTTTCGCTTCGCCGACGGACGTCAAGTCTAGAATATATAAAATCCTAATCTATTCTTAATACATTTGAAAGGTTCGAATGCCGTCAGATAATTTCCAGCCTTGTAAAACTTAAGGTTTTACTCTAAGGCTCTACATCAGCTACGCCCCCCTTGAGTAAAAGGGAACACTTAGTTTTAAAATAACTAAGCCCTTTTACTCTTGGCATCCGAATCTATCTATTCCTACCCCTACCTAGCCTAATATTAAAATTACCTATCCCCAGGAGAATCTACATGTGAGGTCTGGCCTTTGCAAAGGCAGGCTCAACTCTGGCAAAGCGAATCTTACGACATCACAAGAGTCCATGAATGCATTAATGTGTGCCAATGTGCACACAAACTAACGCTAGGCCAGTTTGAACCCCACTGCACCAAAACCCGGGGCAAAGGGTGCAGCCAGCCTCCGAAAACAAACAATGATATGAAAGTTCATATCGACCCTGATGGGGTTGACTGCAAAGAAGGCTGAACTTAAAAACGTTTCATGCCCATACTCCAGATATGAAACCACAATATGGGTACCAAGATATGGGTACCCCATCCTCAGTTAGACCAATTGTGTCAACCTGACACACTTTGCAAGGCTACGCCCCGTTAGCAAAGTAGGCCTCAACTCAGGACGAGTGTCACCCCTTCTCTCAAGATGAACATGATAAAATGCTCTGGAGCACGATCATGCTAAACCCTAGCACTAGAGAAATATGAAGTCGAAGTGTCGCTCCCTCTGACGCTTTGACGCGGCGAGGTGTGTCTCCCACACGCTCATCCGGCAGCGTCTCATTCATTTTTGATCACCATATTATGCAATAAACACAAAGAGATATGCATCAATAAACTATATCTTAAAACCAAGCTAAAATAATGAGAAAATGTTGTTTACATCTGTTTGACATGACAGACATGTCAACAAGTGGCAAATATGTCTAAAACTGACAATTAATTATCAACATAAAAAAGAAAAGTCTATAACCTTTTTGCTGTAAAAAGTTTTTGTTCGCTACTACTTATCTCAAAAATTATGCAGCGACATGATATGAAAACTATTTGGAGTCGTAATTATATAATTCTAAAAAGTGAAAACTTCCATCTATTAAAAATGTTTCGAAACCTCTTTTTATTCGATTTTGTAAACCCATACTGTAAAAAAGCATATTTATTTACAAAAAGTTTACGCGCTTTCCTATGACCTCTTTTGGTCATAACTTTGGAAGCAAACTTTTTTATTTTAATTTTTCTGACATACAAAGTCATTTTCTGAAAACGTCTAAATCTTAAGTTGTCATTATTTTTATATGTCACAGAGCCGTTCATGAAAATTTTATTTCTATGTTTATTTTTCTTTTTAGCATTACAAACATGTTTAACTTTAGCTTTAACCATTCGCCGATGTACGAACAAGTTACGATAAGTGTTTGTAACCACCATCGCTGAAGAACCAACAAAATGCTCACTCTCCTCCGCCTCTATCTTCGAAAACTCTAATGTTGAAGGAATAACTAACGGCTCATTCTCCTTCATCTGCACCGTTCCACCTCTCAATGTATGTGACTCCGCATCAACCACAACCAACTCTTGGACACTTACATCCAATGAAATGGATACGAGACCATCTTCACGCATATCAAAATCATCCTTTAATACTATAGCAACATCTTCAGATGTTATGGATGAGCGCCCAACTTCATCAACACGACCAACAGCGATGTTATTTTTATTGAATTCCACATCGTGATCATGGTAAAATTCATTATTATGCTCTGAAACAGAATCAACATTAATAACAGGACTGGACCGACCCGATTCGTCCAGTTCTTCCTCGTGTTCTGACTCGAACACTTCCGTCTCCTCATCAACATCACAGCTGTCTAGGCAGCTTTGCGCGTCAGCGCCAACAGCATCATCAACGTCGTCATCAACGCTGCTAACAACAACATCATCATCACTGCTCACAAGGCAGCTTGGCTCCATATCTAGCACCTTCTCTTCTGTTGCGCTAGAAATTACAACAGCATCAACACAAACATTTATAAAATTATCCTGTCTGTCAACCTCAGACAGTTCTTGTGCTGCGCCAGGTGAGGAAACATCCTCCACAGCAACATTTACTACATTTTCCAACACAAATGGAGCACACATTCTTTTGTGAACTCTGCACGGGAACTCTTTCCTCAGTGCGTCACACATCGCTTCAAAACTGATCTCTTGATCATTATATAAAATTGTCGAATAATAAATGCGGGCTGGACCTTGCATAAATGCGCCCATAATCAGAGCCCAATTGCTCTTTGGCCACTGCTTATCTATCGCTAATACATTAAATTCGGCTAAGAAATCTTCGAAGCATACACCGTTGTAGGCGGAATAAATAATCATGCTTTCCATGGTAACCATTATAACAAAAATATATAAACCACTTAGCTTAAAATATCCAGGCGTTGTTTCATTCGCCTGCTTTAATAACTTCACTTCATAATACGACTAGGGCGTCGTTTTTATAATATTGCGCACGACCAACAGATGCGTAAATATATACTCGTAGAAACAGTTTTCCTTTATATCTTGTATTTATATATCATTTACTTATTCGTGCAGTCACATCCACCACGATGCGTAGAACGCCCGTTAAACGGGTTAACCGAAATTTTGGTTATATTTTATTTTTTTACTTGTGCAGATATTCTAAGGTTCTGCACACACCAAGAAACAAACGAGCGGGATCGTACCGCGTCTTCTAGTGGAGACTCTGGCGTACTCCACCAAAATGTAGAGGATGGAAGATCCTCTACTGAGGGGGCTCAGTGGTAGAGCGTGTAATGTGGGTATAGGGCTTCTATACTATGAAGAGAAACCCGTTAAAATTCAACGTAAGATAATATATTTTCACTTTGTTATAACGAATACATCTGTTTCGCTTCGCCGACGGACGTCAAGTCTAGAATATATAAAATCCTAATCTATTCTTAATACATTTGAAAGGTTCGAATGCCGTCAGATAATTTCCAGCCTTGTACAACTTAAGGTTTTACTCTAAGGCTCTACAGTAGGTAGGTAGGTTAGGTAGGGTAGGTAGGGTAGGTAGGGTAGGTAGGGTAGGTAGGGTAGGTAGGGTAGGTAGGGTAGGTAGGGTAGGTAGGGTAGGTAGGGTAGGTAGGGTAGGTAGGGTAGGTAGGGTAGGTAGGGTAGGTAGGGTAGGTAGGGTAGGTAGGGTAGGTAGGGTAGGTAGGGTAGGTAGGGTAGGTAGGGTAGGTAGGGTAGGTAGGGTAGGTAGGGTAGGTAGGGTAGGTAGGGTAGGTAGGGTAGGTAGGGTAGGTAGGGTAGGTAGGGTAGGTAGGGTAGGTAGGGTAGGTAGGGTAGGTAGGGTAGGTAGGGTAGGTAGGGTAGGTAGGGTAGGTAGGGTAGGTAGGGTAGGTAGGGTAGGTAGGGTAGGTAGGGTAGGTAGGGTAGGTAGGGTAGGTAGGGTAGGTAGGGTAGGTAGGGTAGGTAGGGTAGGTAGGGTAGGTAGGGTAGGTAGGGTAGGTAGGGTAGGTAGGGTAGGTAGGGTAGGTAGGGTAGGTAGGGTAGGTAGGGTAGGTAGGGTAGGTAGGGTAGGTAGGGTAGGTAGGGTAGGTAGGGTAGGTAGGGTAGGTAGGGTAGGTAGGGTAGGTAGGGTAGGTAGGGTAGGTAGGGTAGGTAGGGTAGGTAGGGTAGGTAGGGTAGGTAGGGTAGGTAGGGTAGGTAGGGTAGGTAGGGTAGGTAGGGTAGGTAGGGTAGGTAGGGTAGGTAGGGTAGGTAGGGTAGGTAGGGTAGGTAGGGTAGGTAGGGTAGGTAGGGTAGGTAGGGTAGGTAGGGTAGGTAGGGTAGGTAGGGTAGGTAGGGTAGGTAGGGTAGGTAGGTATCACAGTTAAGACAGGACAACGTCTGTCGGGTCTGCTAGTCGATAAATAAAAACAATTTATATTTCTTAATGTATAACAAACAAAATCGCTTCTCCGCGTCTGTCCCTAGGCCCTGTACATTCAGTCAAAAAAGTATCGGGAATGGATGATTTGTTTATGGTTCCAAATTCAAATTTTTGTTTTTTTGTAGTTGTTACATTGGCACAACTGTTTTCCATCTTGGCGCGGAGTTTGAGCTGCATCTGTTATTTATATTAAATACAGCGCTGGTTTTAGTAATATCATATATAGTGTGTATTGCGAATTTCATAATGGACAAAAATATCGAACAAAGAGTTTGTCTTAAATTTTGCATCGCCAATGGAATTTCGTGTTCGGAGTCACTGAAAATGTTACATAAGGCTTACGGTGAATCGACTTTATCAAAAACTCGTGCTTATGAGTGGTTCAAAGCGTTCAAAAGCGGTCGAGATGTGATGGAAGATTTGCCTCGCTCTGGTAGGCCGTCAACGTCTGCAACTGAAGTTAACATCGCAAAAGTGAAGAAAATAGTGACTGAAAATCCGCATTCAACTCTGAGAGAGATAGCCGCCGAACTTTCTGTATCTCACGAGTCGATCCGTACCATTTTAACTAATCATTTGGTTATGAAACATGTTGCTGCTCGGCTAGTCCCAAAAGATCAGAATTTTCTCCAAAAACTCAATCGCATGCAAGTCGCTGAGGACATGCTAGAACGAGTCAGTTCGGACCCAACATTCATGAAACGCATTGTTACTGGTGACGAGACGTGGGTTTACGAGTTTGACATGCAAATTAGTCAACAAGCTTCGGAGTGGCGCCTTCCAACTGAACCGAAACCGAAAAAACCACGCCAAAGTCGATCAAAAGTCAAAGTCATGTTGACTGTTTTCTTTGACTATCGCGGTGTTGTGCACTCTGAATTCTTACCGGAAGGTCTAACGGTAAATAAAGAATATTATTTGAGCGTTATGCGGCGTTTAAGAGAGCAAATTCGACGAAAAAGGCCAGATTTGTGGAAAGAAAACTCTTGGCTTTTGCACCACGACAATGCGCCTTCGCACAAGGCTATCATTGTGAACGAATTTTTGACCAAACACTCAACAAATACCATCCAGCAACCACCATATTCACCAGATATGGCTCCTGTTGACTTTTTTCTTTTTCCTAAACTCAAATTACCACTTCGTGGCACCCGTTTTCAATCGATAGAAGACATAAAGGAGAATTCGCGGCGAGAACTGAACTCAATTCCGAAAGCAGCGTTTAAAAAATGTTTTGATGAATGGATTATTCGTTGGCGCAAGTGTATCGTTTCTAAAGGAGCATACTTTGAAGGTGATAAAATAAATTTGGATGAATAACAGACATTTTGTGTATTACTGATCTTTTCCCGGTACTTTCTTGACAGAGTAGTATGTTTAGGTCTTTAAACTAAGCAACGGATTTTTGACATTGAGCAATTAATAAATAATACGAGTAAGGTAAGGTTTTAAGTTTGCAATACTTACTTAAAAACAAAATTAAATGGCATTGGCGTCACAGGACGTAAATGCAACAAAAATCATAATAATTAATTCAATGATAAATCATGTAATTAATATAATTACCGTGACAAACATACTTAGAGACTCAATGTGAAAAGCAGTGAAGAAGATAGTACCTATCTAAACCACAAGGCGCGCACGCACGTGCTGACGAAAAGTGTTCTGTGATTCAGGGGGGATGGCATTAGGTATAATTACTACAACTAATTAACTGTTTTTAACACATAACAACATAGATACACGTGACGTCAACGACAATACTTTTACCTTATAAATATTTTATTTATAAACTATTCGGAAAAAACCCGGCGACTGACTAGTTACCCTACATATGTATGGTAACGATACCCTCTTGATCATAAAGTTATCGTGTTGTGCTTAAAGTATGACCAAATTAAGAATTAATAAATATGTATGTGTAATGATCACAAACCACAGCTGCATCTGCTTTAGGTGTCAATGAATAACTGTGAAATAATTTGCGTCGTTGTTATTACTCATGTTCAGGAAAGTTTGTTAAAGTTTAGGGAAGTGCCTCACCTCACCTCAACTACGTACTTTGAGATTAATAATTGAAGCTAGGTAACTTTTTATAATTTCAAAACCCTCAATGCCCAAGTGTTTGTATAATCGTCAACGGTCACCTTATTTGATGGTAAATAAATTTAATCTCATACAACAATCACTCGTTAGGTATATCAGATGTATAATAACAATTATCATAATACAGCGAGTATGATTCGCGTCGCATGCGAATTAGTCATGTTCACGATCGTTGCATCATGCATGATGTATGGGTGCTCGTTATAGGCGCCAGCGCTGGGGCCACAAGTAGTGAGGGTAGTAGGTGCCCATTGTTTGCGGCTACCAATCAGCATGCGAACCGCGGCCCGAGCCACGTGTGGATGGCACTCTGGATAGAGGAATGATGCAGCATGTCGATCACGATCTTGATTTGTAATGTATGGCATACTTTGGGAATATAAGATGTGCTTTTCTAAAAGGGCGTTGTACTTAATAGCTGGGAGTTGTACTTAATCATAACACAACGGGACTCGAGCTTAACATCAATTCTTAATGAAAGTGGATGCAACAGTAGACCATTACCATAAAATGTTACAATAAAATACCTCCCCACATTCTTGAACTTAATGAAACAAAATTTAAATCTTGTATGAAACGCACACTATGCAGCAAAGCATATTATAAAATAGGAGATTACATCGATGATAAAAATGCTTGGGTCAATGCTAGTCCTGCTCCACAAGGGCGCATCAACTAATTGATTAGATTACTAAAAACTGTTGGAGCTGCAGAAGATCAACAAAAAAAGAACTATTTTTGTATTGTATAAATTCAATCTCTTAATATTGTATAATTGCTTAGCACATATGTGAGTACTATGTACCTACTATAAAGCGACCATTTACTGGGTACGTCTTTCATTGACTTGCGCTCTGGCGGCTGAGAGTAGGTATGCCATGCTCACTTTAATGATGGTGGCGGGCGTGTGTGTTGGATCATTTAGCTCCCTTCAAAATGGTTGAGCTGAATGGTGCTAATCCATGCGTCATGTTCGTGAACGGGCGCTGTCAGTAGGGACTGGTCATCTCTTAGCGGTTATGTCTTGTTTTCATTTAATTTTTGAACTGGTTTTACATTTTGTATCCGATGCTTTTAACGTTCTGCATCATTCTCGCATGTATAATAATATGAATTATGTAACCAATATTTTTTAACCATATTTTTTTTAAAGAGTGTCCATGGAGTTTCTTGTCCGTTCTTTTCCATACTGCTTTGGAATGGGTAACTAGCTTCATCTTTCTGACTGACTGACCCCTTGACAATTCAAAAGTGCCTGTAATTGGTTTATTTCAAATAGATACTTTGAGTTTGACCTCCACGCTAACTAAACTATGAGGTTCTGGTTCCAAGAAATGATGGAACTGATATACCTATATTAATAGTTCATCTCCAATACTCATGGAAATTAGAACACAAAACATAAACAAAACACTAAAATAAAATAAACTGAACAGCTTTGACCTAAGAATAAAAGAACAAAAAAAGTAAAAAAAAACTCTATTTGCATAACTTAATAGCAATAAAGGCAACTGCTTCAATAAATGAGTATCTACCTACTAATTTGGTACTACCTTAAAGAGCAGAGCATTTCCCGAAAAATTACGCGGGCTAAGAATTTTCAACGATTTTCTTCCTCCCATTACAAACTCGTATGGTTGAAAGTTTTATATGTTTTACTTTTCACAATCAGCTATTGTTACCGAAGCACAATAGTGTTCAATCTGCGAATTAATTACTGTATAGTATAAAGCAATGTCGCATCCCGCGTCCTAATGTCTGTATGTATGTATGCTTAGATCTTTAAAACTACACAACGTATTACTGTAGGCCTCCTTGTGGATTGTTAAACCTTGCAGTTTCACTGTTAACGCGGCAATGACTGATGCGAACATGAAATGTCTATGATAAGCGTTTAGCGTAGGTATTTAAGCTGTAAAACTGGTGTCGTCGATTCAAAATCAGTCACAATGAATCCCTACGCACATAGCTAGTATTAGGTACCAGCAAGCAGCACAACTGTCCTGTACTTGATATAAGTCCAATTTTATTTGAACATGGGTCCGGCCTGCTACCCACAGATCCTATGGGGATCTGTGGGTAGCATTTACATGTTTCTTGCGTTTTGGTATTATCCTTCAATTTATTTTGAACTTAATTCGTAGCGCAGCATTAAAATTTTTAGTCTTTTTGAATTACTATTTTTTTACTAATCGGTTTGTCTTTGATCATGTTTCTCTTTCATTTCACGTAGTTACTTTTTTTTTCCTAACCCTCCTGTCAATGATAGCCAATAATATATTTTTATTAGACGCCAATAAATAATAGAGGGTATTATTATTTATTGGCAATATTTGATAGCAATATGTTACTAAATCCCGCACCAACACGTTGCGCTTGCTCTGACTCACGTGAGACGTCTGCACAAGGAACGAATTACGAATGACGCCGCTATGGACTTGTATCCGAGAGTGTGTCAGGAACATAAGCTAACTTCCCGTTGTGTTCCGAGACTCACTTTGCTCCCCCCTTTCCTACGTGTGGATTAGTTTGGGTAAGGTATATTTAGGTATAGGTAAGTTTAGGTTACTTAGGTTTAGGTATTATTTTTACCTATACCAAAAGGTAGTCCCTCACCGCGAGTATTCGCCTGTAATGTAACATTTACCATTCGATGTCGAGCATTACGTTACAACACTGCCTCCCTGACTACTCCTATTAAAGCTGGGTCCTCCTTCACTGACGTTATGCTCGGCTCTGTAACGTTACACTACAGGCGAATGCTCGCGGTGAGGGACCATCATTCTTAACGTCAATCAGTGTGTGGCAGAGGCAGGGAATATAACAGTTACATTGGAACTTGCCAGGTGCGAGAGCACCACCTAATGCTGAGCGGGTTCTATAACTTGCGGGTCATCGCGAGCTGGCCAGTTTTAGCATATCAAACTTAATTAGTAGCTCGAAGTAAGTCTAATTTTCAGTACGTAGTTTTGCGGTTGCGGTTATAGTTTGCGGTTTTCCATTCACACTTTTGTTATCGCAGGCCTCACTCATGCAGCTCCTTTCATTGAGAGGCATTTAATTATTATTAATTATTAATGTCGTACCGATTTTGGATGAATCAGTTTGTTACATGTCGTTTATTGGGCAGACCGGGTGCAATATGTTTTGTGTGACTGACAAACGTTACATCATTACAATGCCGTTGGAATCCTTGTTATCCTTACAACTCTTCAATCTTCAATAGCATTAAGTTCTTCAGTGATCAGAAATCTTTGTAAAATTAACCACCTAAGTCCACATTGTGGAATGTAAATAATTATACTTATTGAGTACTCAATTAAAAGTTAGCTAAAAAACTCGTACTTACTCTGATAAAAGAAAAAACTATTCTATATCTATATCTTGGCGTCTTGTTGTACTGTATTTAGGTGAACTGTTTGAATTTTAGTAAAGTTACAAGCGAGAATATTTGATCCAGTTCTTATAGAAAATACTAAGGTACCTCGGTACCTTCAGCCAGGCTATTTGTGGGTCGTGCCTGACTCTACACAAGGTAACCTGCCTTACATTTGTACTTACGAACGGAACTATCCAATTGGACTAAAAGGCAGGTTAATTAAAACTATTAATACATTATTATATGTTTTGTGTCGTTATAGTAACGGAAGCTTTTTACAAAACAATAACAACAATTAGCATCACACTGATCAAGATAAAATATATTAAAGATTAGCAATATCGTTACAAACAAGTAGCAATACACCGCCCGGTGGGTTCAATACTTGCCTTATTCGGGCGCAGCTCCTTATCCGTAAAGGAAGCGAGCATCAAGCGAGCGAGCCGTCCCGAAAAGGACTCGCCATTGTGTTTATGCAAAGTCTTGCTAAAATAAAGAGACATAAGGTTGGCTGGTGGACTGGTTGGCTCGTCGCAGTGATACGCTTAATGACAATCGATAAACAATAGGTTTTTGGCGAACGATGCGACGGAGCCAGGTGAAGTTGTGTACCTGAGGTTCGGGCCAAGAAGAACACGCCCTACAGCTCAAGAAGAACACGCCCTACCGCTCAAGAAGAACACGCCCTACCGCTCAAGAAGAACACGCCCTACCGCTCAAGAAGAACACGCCCTACAGCTCAAGAAGAACACGCCCTACCGCTCAAGAAGAACACGCCCTACAGCTCAAGAAGAACACGCCCTACCGCTCAAGAAGAACACGCCCTACAGCTCAAGAAGAACACGCCCTACAGCTCAAGAAGAACACGCCCTACCGCTCAAGAAGAACACGCCCTACAGCTCAAGAAGAACACGCCCTACCGCTCAAGAAGAACACGCCCTACCGCTCAAGAAGAACACGCCCTACAGCTCAAGAAGAACACGCCCTACAGCTCAAGAAGAACACGCCCTACCGCTCAAGAAGAACACGCCCTACAGCTCAAGAAGAACACGCCCTACAGCTCAAGAAGAACACGTCCTACCGCTCAAGAAGAACACGCCCTACAGCTCAAGAAGAACACGCCCTACCGCTCAAGAAGAACACGCCCTACCGCTCAAGAAGAACACGCCCTACAGCTCAAGAAGAACACGCCCTACCGCTCAAGAAGAACACGTCCTACCGCTCAAGCTGAAAGAAAGAAAAATAGAGGTAAAGAAAGAAATGTTAATCTTGTAAAACGCGCACTATGCAGTCATACATTGTTATTATAAGAAACAAATATCTGAACCGTGGTTGACGTGATTTGTTCAGTGTTAAAATTATGCCTGTCACTTATCTTGCCAAAAATAATATGCCGATTTTCTATCATGCATAATGTTTTCATGTAGAGATTTAGGTATTTTGGCAAGGTACCGTCACGATGTTAATATTTTTTAACAGCTCCTATTCCGGTCAAATAAAACCAAAAAATAAGGGTGAAGCTACATAAGTTTACAACAAGCTGAAAATTGGTGAAATCTTTCAAAATATAATTATAAATAAAATTTTAAAGTTCTCATCTTTCCGCGTAGGTATGGAAAAACAAATTCGAGGTCAAAGGTCAAAAAAATCTGTTTTTCGCGATTTTCAGCAAGACTGTAAGTTTTATCATAAAAATACATCAGACTAAAATTGTAGATCAGAAAATTATCTTTAAAACATGTTTAAATACTTTTTGATTGAACATTCAAAGTCAAAGTCAAATCATTTATTTCAAATAGGCACAAGTAAGGCACTTTTGAACGTCAAAATTAACAAGAAATAGAATTGATTCTAGTCGCCCCTTCCAAAAGGTAGTTTCGTGTGGAGAAGAATGGGCAAGAAACTCCACCGTTACTCTTTTAAAATGTTTTACAATGTTTTGTATACATGAATTATAACATTATATGTGAAGACGATGCACCCAGAATAAAAACACTACACCACAAAAGGTGAAAAGAAAAACACATATGGTAATGGTAGGTAACTTAAGTATGTCAAAAGTACATGGTGCTCACATATTTACAAACATTCTAAAAGTTAATATATAATAAATCAATCAATGTGTGAGAAGTTATTTCAACATGTTAAAATAGAATTTTTTATAAATAATAAATTATTACCTAATTTACTTAGCAACCAGTTTGATTTTGTCTAGACACTAGATTGCCCTGTGGAGCAGGACCAGCATGTTTCCAAGCATCCTTATCCTTTATATAATCCTCTAATTTGTAATATGCTTGTTTACAAAGTGTATTTTTAATGTGAGTTTTAAATTTTCTTTCATTTAATTGCAGAATGTCACAAGGTATTTTGTTGTAACATTTAACACAGAACCCCATAAAAGATGTATGTACTTTTGATAATCTAAAAAAGGGTTGATCTATTTTATCTTTATTTCTAGTACCTATTAAAGTTATGCCTATCACTTATTTTGTTAAAAAGATGTCGATTTTTTCTTACATACATAATGTTTTCATAAATGAATTGGCATGGTACCGTCATAATATTAATACTTTTAAATAGTTCCCTAAGCGATTCGCGGCGACGTAGATTGTAAATAGCTCTGATAGCTCGCTTTTGCAGAATAAAAATGGATTCAATGTCAGCAGCCCGACCCCACAGTAAAATGCCATACGACATAATGCTGTGGAAGTAACTAAAGTAGACCAAGCGCGCGGTTTCTACGTCTGTCAACTGCCTTATCTTTATAACAGCATAAGCGGCCGAGCTTAGCCGTCCCGCAAGAGTTGTTATGTGGGGACCCCATTGTAACTTGTCGTCTAGCGTGATTCCCAGGAAAACCGTCTGCTTAGTAAATTCTAGCTTTTCTCCGTTCAATATGATGTCACAATCGCTACTATTAACATTAGGTAATTTAAATCTAATGCATTTGGTTTTTTTTTCATTTAGTACCAAATTATTTACCGTAAACCAATCTTGGACCTGAAGAATAGAGTTATTCACGTCGTCAAGATTTTGTGAGCGTCGATCAATTTTAAAAATTAATGACGTGTCATCTGCAAATAACACCATCTTCGGTTGATTTTGAAGTAATTGGGGTAAATCGTTAATGTAAACTAAAAATAGGAATGGACCCAATATCGAACCTTGAGGAACGCCCATTGTCATTTCCGACCCCAGCGAGTTCACACCATTTACTTGAACTTTAACCTTTCTATCTTTCAGGTATGATCTAAGTAAATCAAGGGCTGTATTTCTAATCCCATAGTGCTCTAGTTTCAGCAGAAGCGTCTCATATGTTCTACGCAATCGAACGCCTTAGAGAGATCGCAAAAGATTCCAATGGCATCTTGTGCTTCTTCCCAGGCGTTAAAAATGTTCTTTATTAGGGTGACACCAGCGTCAGTAGTACAACGCCTTTTGGTGAAACCAAACTGTTGTTCATGCAAGATGGAATTTTTATTAAAGTGACGTAACATTTGATTGAGCTTCAACTTTTCAAACACTTTACTGAGAACTGGCAGAATTGACACAGGCCTATAATTGTTGGGTTGTCATTGTCACATATATGTGGCAAGCAACGCACACGCACACTTTAACACGAAATAAACATTAATTTTGTGTGTGTTTATATAGAGATCTTAAAAATTGAAGGTCTCGTACGTATTTAATGATCACTACATAGTATAAAACAAAGTCGCTTTCTCTGTCCCTATATCCCTATGTATGCTTAAATCTTTAAAACTGATTTTGATGCGGTTTTTTTCATAGATAGAGTGATTCAAGAGGAAGGTTTATGTGTATAATTTGTCGACATATTATGCGGGCGAAGCCGCGGACGGAAGCTAGTATGAAATAAAAACACCATGGAAATTTGGAAATTCATGATAACAAGAAGAAATAAATTTGTAGCTTCGCGCCAGAGCATAAAAACGCGTGCCCTCCAGGCACGCGTTTTTATGCTCTGGCGTTCAAAAGGTTAAATTAGTGAATTATTGATTTATATTTATGTATTATGTTTCCTCTTTTAATCTTCCACACGTTGCCTACATCTCTGTTATTCTACTTTCCTATCGCAGGTATGCTGGAAGAGATTTCTATATAAATAAGCATCATCTGTGTACGAATTTTCTGTTCCTTTCTTCTTGTCTATTTTTATATGTGTTATAAATGGTTGAATAAGTTACGCTCACTATGATCACAATACTATGCCACTGCAACTATAACTTATGTATAGTCTCGCAACAGGACAAACAGAAGGCTGTCATACCTACTTAAAACTATCCTAAGACGCGACGCGACTTTATACATAAAAATTCATAATTTAGTTCGGAATAACTCTAAATCAAAAACATAAACATTAATTCATCGTTTGTATACCTACTTAGTTGATTACTTGCGCCCTAAATGACTTAAAAGCATAACTTCTATGTTATCAATCGCCCAAATTGTTTGTATGCATACTGATGTATAATTAGCTCTGTTCTAGTAGCACATGAACATCACAGCGGGAGCTCTGATAAGATAAGGGCATGGAACAATCGAGCGCCTGTCCCATAGGCGCAGTCATTCACCTATGTAGTAAATGTCCTTGTTTATACGAATTTAGACCGAATCTTTCTCGATCATGCTCAAGCTTATTTCATTCCTAGGTATTTGGATTACCTACTTGTCCTACAAAAAAACAGGTTAAAGTTTCCGATACCCAACATAGCATTGTCAGACACATCCACATAGGCCTCGTCAGTTGTCAGACACATCAACCATTGCATTATGACAACTGAGTGGGTTAGTTTCAGTCTTTCTTTAAAGGATATCGAACATGTGGCTGAAATTAAGCAACCCGGTAAAGCAAATCGTTTCAGCATTTCTTTACACACTCAATCCTGGATTGTAGATAGACGCCGAATCGGTAAATATGACGCCATGCAAACAACACAATAAGCACGTATAGTGGGAACATACGCAATAGGAGAGGAACTCTTCTATCATTCACGTTGTCATGTATAAAAAATATTTTACGTTTGTAGCGGGTATTGTAACAAACAACACAACGACAAACTCTGGGAAAGAACGCCGGAAAACATAATCACAAGTACAAATTAGTTATTCGTTTTCAAAATCCGACCGGCAAGTATATGTCGGGCCTCGGACAAAGCAGTTAGGATGAATGTATCCCAAGAGTGTTCGCCCATACATCGATACATTTTGTTCAACGCTCCAACTGCAAATGTAAGTTTGTAACCACAAAACAAGAAAATAACGATTTTCGAACTTTTTCATTTACTTGTGCTGTGAAGCCTTGCTTCTTGTCAAGTTTTATGATTCAAGTGTTACGGAAATAAATTAAATAGATTTTTAGAGCTCCAAGTTTTTTTTTTTTTTAAGGCTGGGAAATCATCCAATGACTGCTCCCGCTCTGGGTGGAGCGGAAGGGAGTGTCAGACTCTTACTGACTATAAAACCCATCCATGTTCATTCCGTAGCTCTTTATGTTCCGGGGTAGCGGTAACCCTTTCGGACAATCCCGCTTACCCGGCAGGCTTGGCCCCTGGGGCCCCTTCATATGCTGACATCTCTTTGAGGCGCGCGTGTAACATATACGCGCCGTACGGCACGGGTCTGGTGCTGATCGGACGGTGAGTCACCCATTACTCACCGTCCGCAGGCCCGCGCCTACGGTGGCCGGGAGTCGTCACGTGGCTCCCGACGCCCGGGGCGTCTCCTGCGGCGGCTGGGACGGGAGGACCTTTCTCTCTCCCATCCCGCCACCTCCTTCGCGAGCATGACTTTTTCGCAGAAGGAGGTGACTGCCTCGCACTCCCTCTCGCCCCGGACCATGGCTTGCACCAGGGCCGGGCGCGAGAGGTCACGGCGGTGCTCCGCCCATGCGGGGCAGGTTTTCACCGTGTGCTCTACCGTGTCCTCTGGGCGATACTCGCAGGAGCTCCAAGCTTAACTTAACTTTATTCCTCCACGCTTTGCTGAGAAAAATGGTCTTTACAGACAGACGAAGAAATCCTATTAGGGTTCGGTTTTTTCCTTTTGCGGTACGGAACCTTAAAAATAGTTTGACTAACAATTCTGAAGGCTCAAGTGAACAGGTGCTCCATCAACCATTGATGAATACATCTTTTTATACTTGTGTCCCTTTTTTTTACCATCCACCACAGTGTTTAAACGTGAGCAGCCAAAATTAAATAAATAAAAGTCTATCAAAATACCTTCCTATTAAAAGACCAGCAGGCCATGTATAAACAGGATGTTAATTATCCTGTAAAACTTCACTAGTCGTGTTTAACTACATTACAGTTGTTATCTGATGTAATTTAGTATAATACATTATCCTACATCACATAATTATAGATTCCTGTTGTTTACACAAATGATAGAGAATAATAATAAGGTACTGCGCACATTGAGCTCACACATCTAAGCTACATTAAAGCGCAGCTACTATTCTGCGTCCGTGTACAAATCTATGACTTTTTTTAATACTTAAGGACAGTTGCAGAACATTTTGAAAAATGCCGCTAAACCAAGCCATATCTTCCTTAAAAAAAACGATTCCACTGTCCGTCCGAGCGATCAGATTAAACTACGCTTGCTGCGGTTAGTCCGTGGATGTATAACTATCGCTTTAAATGCATTCCAAGACCCCTCTCTGGGCACGCCACGATAGTGGCGGTAAGGCCCCTCTTTGAGGAGTGGTTAGAGAGGCGTCACGGCGCCCTCATCTACCGCCTGACGCAGGTCCTCACCGGACATGGATGTTTCGGGAGGTTCTTGCACATCATCAGGCGGGAGGAAACGCCCGGGTGTCACCACTGCGAGGATCGCCCAGAGCACATGGTAGAGCTCACGGTGCGAATCTGCTCCGCTTGGGCGGAGCACCGCCGTGACCTCTCGCGCCCGGCCCTGGTGCAAGCCATGGTCCGAAGTGAGAGGGAGTGGGAGGCAGTCACCTCCTGCGAAAACGTCATGCTCGCGAAGGAGGTGGCGGGATGGGAGAGAGAAAGGTCCTCCCGTCCCAGCCACCGCGGGAGACGGCCCGGGCGTCGGGAGCCACGTGACGACTCCCGGCCACCGTAGGCGCGGGCCTGCGGACGGTAGGTAATGGGTGACTCACCGTCCGATCAGCCCCAGGCCCGTGCCGGACGGCGCTTATATGTTCCACGCGCGCCTCAAAGAGATGTCAGCATATTGATTCCGGCTATTATTCGCGGATCTTTGACAGACGTTCCGTGTCTTCAGAAGCCCGAAAGTTTGACAACCAGTCTTACCAAGGGTAATAAGTAATACGATACCTCAGGTATTACTCAGTGACTGAGTGAGTGAGTATGGCGGTCAAATAGGCAGTAGCATCATGTAAAATACTAGTAGTAAGCTGCATCCGGCTAGACTCGGAGCTGACCCGAACATAGTGGGGCAAACGAGGCAGATGATGATTAAGTAAGTACTATCACGGGTTCGTCACACAACCTAGTTAGTGACATCACAAATCAGAACCACCAATAATCCTTTTTTCTCCCAATTATCCTTATACCGAAGTTCGCATATAATCGGAAGCTCAGGCACGCGCTAGTTACTGGCGCTTGTAAACACAGCCAGTAGCCGGTAGTGCGTGGCTCACCAGTAGTGTTGTAGTGTCAGCGGAGTTCGCACGTGTGCGCCCGCCGCGTAGCACTCGTAGCGCTCGTAGCAGTGGCGTAGCGATCGCGTAGCCGCAACACTTTTTGGAATAAAAACTTTTTGAACGCGTTCAGTTTCACGTTGAATTTGCTGTAAGTCTTGTTTTGTTTATTTCTGAAGATTGTTTATTTTTGAGAAAAAATTATCTTGGATGAACTGTGGTGATGATGAATTTTAAAATTGACTGAATAACCTAGGCAAACGCTAAACTTGGTAATGTGTTCCGAATTTCCGATACACAATATCAAGTTTACGTACGTATGTAACTTTTGTTTAATATTTTATTTAAATGTGAAAACTGGTTGTATCAACGATTAATTTGATTTGTTCCTCTATTTTTATAGAAAGTAAAATGTAAAAAGCGTTTACTGAAAGTGTAACTAAAACGACTCTCGGCAAATGAAATAAAACTATTTGTCCAACATAAATATTAGAAATGCGATTCGTTGACAGGTAGCTCTTTGAAATCGTTAGTTTCCCAAGAAAAACCAATAAATACGGTGCCTTACGTATTTTTTACCTAAATCTATAGCTTTTTATGATTTAAATCTATTATGTTGTGCACCGCAACGAAAATAGAAACCACTCAGAAAATTCAATACAACAAGACGTCTGAAAAAAAACAGGTGCTCTAAAAAAGCGTTGCAATGAACAAAAAAACTACTTTTGTGGCAAGTCTACCAAAGCAGTACGAACACGTTTTGTAACATAGAAATAATGTGCATCGTATGAAAATAATCCCTCGCAGCTATCAAGGACATTGCACACTCAAGAATTACAACGTACTTCTTATAATAACAAAAAAAATGTTAAATTGTTTTCTCCTTTCGCACAAATACCAAGAGTACCTACCTAATGATCAAAATTGTCCAAGATGAGTCGATTTCGCGCACGGCGGCGGGCGCGGCGGCGAATTCAGCTTAGGCGTTGATTTTGTGTTAATTATTAGTAAATGTGTATAAAAACATTATGTTAGTGTTTTTCCTTAAGCTTTATCTACATCTAAACTAACTCCGACTTTATTGTTTTTTTTACATCCAGCTTTGTATTATCCCTATCTGCTAATAAAAGCTGTTAAGACAATAAACATAATTAATGTAAATAATGCCATGCATCGCCACAAACATCATCAATCAAGTGCACTCGTCGCGACTCGAACTCACCACCACGACACACATGCGACACGGTGCCAACGTTATAACTACATATCTCATTAATCGCTCAACTGCTGAATTTCATATCGTAAAAAAGTGATCTTAATGTGCAGAAAACAATAACGGTCAAACGGGGTGAATAGGGAGGCAGGGGTGAATCGGAAAGAAACTTATAAATGGATTATAACATTGAAATAATATAGTAGGTTACCAACCAGAACAACTGATTATTACGAGTCCTTTTTGGCCACAAACCCACAACCCGATTCACTCCTGCATCACTATTAACCCGTAAAATGGGGTTAATAGGGATGCAGGAGTGAATCGTAATAAAAAAAACACAGTTTTGTAAAAAAAAACATTGTAAACGGAGTTCTATCAATTTATTGTTTTTTTTTAGGTTCAAACACGCAAATAATTTAATCGTCATTAAATTGGAATTTTTTGCGTGTTTGAACCTATCCTCATATCAATAAACAAAGAGTTTAATTTCCAACAACTCTTTCATTAGACGTCAGGAAATGGAATTTCATGAATCAATCAATAAGTCAGAGGCAGAGTTGGCTCACCGAGGATCATTTGAATGATATTCAAATTATTTCAAATACAAAGATTCCTGTTCTCGTTACATTCAGTTTATTCAATCAATGATCGTAATAGGTTACGACTGAACTGAACCTATCCAAAAATAAAAATCTAAGTTAACGATGGACGGCATATTAGAAAAATGTAACGAGTTGAAAGTAGGTATCTCTATTCCTTTCTCTATTATTAGCCAGTTAAATAAATGCCAGTCGTTATCAAATTATATTTGTCTCGTAATGGTGTACACATCGCTTGTGAGGCGCCACTGATTACGGTACAGTCTGCGCCCGCACATCGCGCCAATAATATGAAGTTTCTCAGAAGGCTCGAAGCTTCACGTAGGAACGCAATAAGTAGCAATACTTTTCCGAACCACTATTGTTTGCAGGCGACATTATGCAATTTCATAATTTATTGCTACGTCCAAAATATTGGGATAATGTTACTGATACCTAAAGTTAATTCTACTTAAAGTACTTACATAGTTATTTGTGACTGCTTGTTGTTACTTGATAGTGCAGAATAAATCTCCTGGAGAACTCGCTTACTCCCGCGCAGCGCAGTTGCAGCAATTATCGTAATTAACTGAATACCGCGACGATGTAACGATTACAATAATGGCGCCCTTTTGCGTCCGCAAGATTATATCTCACACCTTGTGTGAAAATACTTAGCATATCTAATTATTATGCTTTTTGCTCTTTTCTTAAAGACTTATTTAGAAAGCCGACAAGAAGGTTTAAAAACGCACAAATTATTAAGCGATGGCACCCGTGCGGAGTATTACTGCTCGCTAATGAACCAAATGATTACTTAAAACAGTTTAGGTTGCGGTTTGCTACGCCAAGGAATCCTTTTGTAGATTATAAGTAATCTTGAATGCAGCCTGTGTTACGATGAGGAACAAGAGCGATAAGTAAAACTGTATTATATTTACGTATCGGGCTATTATACATGTTTAAATTTTAACCGAACCTGAAATCGTGAAAAAAAAATCAGCTGTGCAGTACATTTTGACGAGTTAGGCGAACATAAATGTACTGTACAGCTAATTTTTTTGTCGCGATTTCAGGTTCGGCCCCTTAGTAAAAGTTGCTCGTTATAATGAGTACAATGACCCCTTAAGGGGATTAATATGCCTAAAATGTAACCGGGTAGCATATTAAAGAGGCATTTCATAAATCAATGCAATGAGGCAATGAGTGACTAATGGCATGTTACTTCACTGGTCAAATAAAACTTGCCACATTATTCCCTCAATTTATAGGTATGATTTATTTTTTAGGTATTCGACATGCGACAAGGAAATATCAGAAATTTAGCACGTGTCGTGGTTACATGATTAATTAAAATGTTTGGCTTGTGTTTTGCCCAGAAGGAAATGCCCCAATGAGATACCAGAAATATCCATTGGCGGGCCTACAATTAACGATCGTTAAGAATGTCCAAACCAAACATTGCAGTAGTTATGTACTTAGTTTTGCTTCAACTCATTCTCGAAGAACTCTCCTTTGTCTCTCTCAAAGTCACTTGCATAATAAATGCCGACACCCGCTGTTCTGGTACTGCTCCTCAGCCGGCCGCAGCCGAGCTACCCGCGTCTACTTAGCACAGCCTACACAGCAGTGTAGCAGTGGACGATCATGACGATATAATTAATAAACTTGGAAAGTTGTCCAGTTCGGTTGTTTGTGGGGTTGTTGTTGTGTTTGCTGAATTTTCGGGACTGCCGCCGGCGAGATAATAGGTGAATCACCAAATAGGTTGGTCAATACAGTTTCATCTTCTTGTTACAAGTAGGTACGCTACATGGAAGTACTTCAGAGCTCGGGAATACATTTTGATTTTGACTTGGTTATGACTTATGGCTGCTTCATTAACTTTAAATAAAGGTGACTATCGAGAGAAAAATATGAACTTTCCCCTTCAATATGGTTACTAAACAGTTTTCCGGCTTAAGGTGTATAGCACATGAACATTGGAGCACCAGCTAACTTAGTAACATATTTTTAACTAAAATAAACTATCTTGTATGCAGAGAGGACGTGGACACGAGAGTGCGATGTGTGTTAAAACATTCAAGAGCATACCGACTTCTAACTACGAAGCCATCCCTACGACCGAAACGATCCAGAATATATAAGAGTATTATAATCGTGTGTGAAACATAAGTCTTAGAAATGGCATCACCTTTGGAGTATTATAATATTGTCAATATGACGGCCAACTCGTCAGACATGTTCACCACGGCAGACATGGCGGCCTTGATCAACGAAGGCCTTGCAAGCAACATGAGCGGTATGAGCAACGGCACGGGCCCGGTGCTGGCAGCTCGGCCGATGGGCAAGGTGTTCGGGCTGCTGGTGAAGGTGGTGTACACCCTCGGCATCGTCGGCAACGCGTGCGCCATCATCGCACTGCGGAGGGGGGAGCGCAGGGTCCGCAACAGGAAACATTTGCTGCTGCTGACGTCACTGGCAGCTAACGATCTTGTAGCGTTGGTGAGTGACACTGCATTTCTTTTTTATTCAAAACGGTCAAGAAACTTACCTGATGACAGGGATGTACGAGGTCTACGATGCCATTAGAATGAGCGTCCCCAGACATTGCCTGTTCAGTCTTTGAAGGTAATAGCGAACCGACGTTGGCAAGGTGATCCAGAATGTGGACATAGAATGTGTTGTATATGCTATACAGTATAGCTCGATGTATTGTGACACATCCAACTTTAGGCAGTACCGAGTTATTCGAAAATTCGATACTTGGTACCTACTTCAAACCCCAATTGCCAGGTGCAAGTTTCTGGAACATCCAAGTGCAATTATCGCATGACTTACCACGATCAATGATTGCCAATCAGGAACTTCATGCAAGTGCGATGCGATTTCCATAGGCATGACAATAATGCAGCCGCAAGTTGCCATTCAATACACCACACCCTTGTATAATTGCTTCAGGTTTGCTCACATTTGCGCTGCCAAATATTTCATTTCAAATTAATTGTAATATTTAACGTCTTCTCAAGATCATTTTTTGATTCGTTTGCTCATATTTGAATGACAGAATTTCATACCAGAATGCGATTTTTGTATGTGCTGTTTAAAGCTACGTAAACCAGTTTTTAAACTTCGTGCTAGAATTGTACGAGTTGTCTAGACGGTGCTAATCAATTGTTCCTTCAATTTAATGGTGTGCACAGAAAATAAACTTGCACCATGTAAATGGAACTTTAGACATGCGGCATGTAGCCAATTACAAAAAAAAAGCTTGATTATATTGCCCTTATAGTCTTTCGTTTCCCAAGAATTCGTTATTTGGTCTTGGCGAACTTTGTAGTCAAAATATCAGTGTCCCAAGTATGCCAATTAATTGTAATCGATAAACCAATATACCAAAAACATTGAGATGGTTTACATTCTGATACTTTTTTTTAAATTCTTAATGTATCGACTATATTTCTTATTCGACAACCATAAATACGATTTAAAAAGTGTTGTAAGTATAGTCATGACATAATCTAAGTAGTGTGGACCAGTAAAGAGCTCACGTCACTCATTCTGTAGGTAACGGCAGGCAGCATTGTTGGTAAGCGGGATTGTCCGAAAGGGTTACCGCTACCCCGGAACATAAAGGGCTACGGAAAGAACATGGATGGGTTTTAGTCAGTAAGAGTCTGACACTCCCTTCCGCTCCACCCAGAGCGGGAGCAGTCATTGGATGATTTCCCAGCCTTAAAAAAAAAAGGCAGCATTGTTGAGGTGGTTGTGTCCATGTTAGCCGTCGGCCATCGATCCTGTCCATGCGGCTGTGATCCATTTCCAGGGGAACACGACAGCTATCAGATATGCTTGTTGGGTTACTCTTGCCTGCATTTTTGGGATTACAAAAGCGGAAGTACTTTATTAGTTTAGTAATTAATTTTAAACACACGTCGACGTTGGTCCTTTAAACATAACGTTACAATATTCTTTAATGCATGTGATTCATGTATTTATTTATTTACTAAATCAAGTTGCAAAACTAGTAGGTAATCGCAGGATCTTCCAGAGTGATCTATTAACAGTGCATTAAGTATCTTCACGTGGAGCTATTTATCACAACAGTCGTACCTACCTGTCATATGACGCTAGGTGGTAGTTTTTACAGCTGTTATTGCATAGTTTTTTTTTTCAATAGGCTCGCGCTTGACCACTATCTCACCTGATGGTAAGCGATGATGTGGTCGGCGGTGAAGCATGTGTGCCTAGAAGAAACTTATTTACTCTTGACATAAAGACCTATATTCCTATTAAGCCTATATTATATTAGCTATCGAGGAATACAGGCCCCCGCAAAAGAGAAGCCCTGTACTCAGCAGTGAGTAGGATAGGGCTGCCAAAGATACTGATGATGATGATGATTCAAGGCACAGACTGACTTGTGACTCTGTGCAGGTGGGCATGATGTGCGCGATGCTGGTGGGCGAGCACGTGGCGGGCGTGGGCACGACGCGCGCCTACTGCGCCACGCGCGTCGTGCTGCGCGTGTTCGGCATCGGCTCCGTGTGCATCGCCGTCACCATGGCGCTGGAGCGCTACCTCGCGCTCACGCGGCCCTTCCTCTACCAGAAGGTGAGCCTCATTACTCTTTCATTTCATTCTTTGATTCGTTTTTCCTCACAGCACACGGCGCTTCGGGTTATAATTATAGTCATTGTCGGTCAAGCAACACTGGCCTAGACGACGCTCTGCTTAGCCTATTCTGTTAAATAAAAAATATCGAAAATTAGCAATTTCTTTTAGTTTTATCGTTAAATATTTGAACTTAACATCAACATACAGTATAACTTAATTTTGTGGGTTAAGTAAATATCATACTAGTAATAGCTACGTATGCAAACGGCCAAGGTTAGTTAGATTTCAGTATTTTATAGCGTCTGAGAGCTACCTACGAAAATTTAAAACCAAAAAAGAGGGGCGTTGGGGGATCAAAGGTCCCCCCAAAATGTGAGAAACCAGAATCTCAATCCAGATCATCCGCGTCGATAGCCTATACCTTTCAGTTCAATTTATGTAAGTCATCATTCTCCTGCCCTTATCCCAATTTATTTGGGGTCTTTTCTTCCGTACTTCTCTATTAGTCGTCATCTCGGTAGTCACTCCCTTCCTAGCCATATCATTGCTTTGACACAATTCATCCATCGTTTCTTTGGCCTCCCTCTACTTGTATAGCCATCCACAATCATACTCACAACTTTCCTGACAACATTTTCCTCATTCCTCCGCATAACATGCCCATACCATGACAACCGATTTCCACACAACTTTTCAGTCACCGGTGTCACTTTCAGACTTCCTCTTACGAGTATATACTCATTACGTATTCTATCCATTCGCGTAACACCACACATCCTTCTTAGCATTCTCATCTCAGCTGCATGCAATTGTCTTTCATTTATTCCTTTTGTGGTCCAACACCCTGATCCATACAAGACGGCAGGTCTAACCATGCTTTTATAAATGGCTGTTTGCTTATTTTAAAATTAAATTGTTCCTCATTATCTATGGTCGATGCTCTGCCTTTTCTTTAATATGGAGATTTGATGTTTTTTTTCGTAGGCGTTATTATAAGTAAATAAAAGCAATACTCTAATTAATACACTCCTCTAACAATACAATTTTCTGAGAGAGTTACCAATCCCAGACGGTGCTACGATTTTCGAGCTCGCTTCTTCGTTCCAACTTTTCTGCGGAAGTCCATAAAGTTACTTCTATTTCTATCTGAAGGGTCAAGGAAAACACACATTATAGTGTTTTTTTGGAAGACAATTGTTATATTGTCAAATATTTATTTGTTATGCAAGGCTGCAAGGTTGATTTTTGGCGCGAATCCTTGTATTAAAACCTGAGCGTAGCGAAGGTTTCAAAGGTACGAGACGCAGAAAAGCTTTGCTGCCGAGGTCAACACACAACTTTTCACCTCACTACAGCGAGGAAACTGCTAGGTGCAAGAAAACAGGTGTTATATGTTGAGTTTTATTTTGTTTGAGCGTCTCAGATACATTGACTCTTAAGAGATACATAGAATATCTCCAAAATTAGACGCCCCTATATTTTTCTTTTTCTTTATCCTCTAAGGAGAATGAAAGAAAAAAAAACAAATTTAATACAAATAACTCACTAATTTAATTTAATACATATTTAGCAAAGCATATTGCATATTTTTGCTAAGCAAGGGGTTAAATAACATATTATATTAGTATTTATTTTATTTAAAAAAATATAACTAAATTACTACACTTATTGGGTATTTGACAGGGTAGTATTTTCATGGAATATTCAAATGTGACATCACAGATTTTTTTAATCAAATGGAATACTTATTAACATTAATTCCAATTTTACAATGATATTCGCGCAAAATATTTAATTTCTGTACTGTGATGGAAGTTTTTAAGGTGAGCGGTATTATTTCTATGTGATTTCATATTTCATTTTAGACCGTGTCATACATTTTGGACGTGGACTGGCAGTATAGACAATTATTAAATAGAAAGGTTTGAAATTTAAAAACTCTTTCCACGCTAGCGAGCAAAATGCAATTTTGGGCTCAGCTTTCGAATGACAAACAGACTCTTTCCGAGCCTGGGAGGTAAAAAAGTTTTTTTTCTCTTTTGAGGTATTATACCTACCTACCCCTCAGTCCCCACTCTAATTCGTATCCACTACTAAACTTTATATGTGAACAACAGTAACCTGAAGCACTAAAACATCATAATCAAGATAAAAAGATTTAACTTAAGAATTAGAAAGATTAACGTACTATCGAAACATACTCAAAAACCATTCAAGCGAAGTAAGTAAAATTCTTATGGAACCACCGCGAAAGCTTTTTCTACTAAGCTGGTTCTAATAGGGCGACTACCGGTCGCCACGCTGCACTCAAAATAAACGAAATGCTTACCTGCGGCCAGTGTTGATTTAGTTTCATGGCTAGATGCTAGATATACAGTCAAGGCTGCCCAGAATCTGAGCCGTAGCTGCGCAGACGTAGTACTCATACGCACATCGGGATGGTACGTCATGAAGGTAGAGCTAGGACTAACGAAAATGATCATGATATTGATATTTAATTTCTTTTTTTGCTTTGGGACCTAATATCTTTTTAAATTAAAATCCAATCCACCAGCCTTGCCACCTCGTACATCATGTTTTAAATACAGGAAGCAGAGTCATATGAAACACATTGTCATCTTTCCTAATCGATGATCTCTGCTACCGAAGTGAACTTACATTCAATAGTGTTATCGATTTTTCAAAATATCCTCGTCACTAATACTCGATCAGCAAAATCTGTGATTAGGTAGATACTCTTAGATAACACAACTACTTACATTGTACGCACTACGAGTAGCGCATGAATCAATCACCATCATAATTAATATACGAGTTAACAATGCACACACACACGGGCAACTTAAATTGCTCGATTCTGGGCAATATTTAACATCCAGGAATTAACGGCGTCTTCAACATCGTTGTCATCTTGTTGAGTTACAAGGTATTGGTAAATAACTAAGTAATACATGTATTTGGAATACAAACAATTAGAGGTGATATTGCCTACGAAATTGAAGCATTTGGTAAATAAATATCGCGGGCAATAATTTCCCGTGTACGCCAGCGCAGCTTTACGTTAACATCGTCATGACGATCTAGGCTCAGAGACTTGTGCGCTCCTATCTATGGTAATCGGACCAACCAGACAAGTCAATATATCGTGAAACTATGCAATAAATGCTTGTATACATATAGCCGCTATCAGTAATCTATCGCCGGAGGCCGTGAATGAACACGGACATGGTTTATGAAGAACGTTTCTACTCGTAATAATAGTGCTAACAGTGCTACCGACGGTCTCCCAAAGATCGCTGGACCAAATATGGGGAGATAAGTTGAATCCTGATTACTGCTACTTGCCCTCTGTATCAGTAGATTATGCTGCCTAAATTCATTAAGTATATAGATTCTAGAAATACATAAAAATGCTTTCCAAATCTGTATGATATAGAAAAGGTGACTGATGACTCATCTATCAACACAAAGCTCAAACCACTGAACAGATTGCGCTGACATTTGGTATACAGTATACAGGTAGTTATTATTACGTACACATCCGCAAATCCAAAAATAGACCGACCTCAGACCAGGTAGAGCGACGTTCTTCGCAGGGTGGCTGGTAGCAGCTGTATGAGGGTTGCCAAGAAACGAGCTGAATGGCGTGCAACTGGAGAGGCCTACTATAGGCTGATGATAATAATGATCTGCAAAGCACGGGCTTTTGAAAGTTCAACCCTTAAATAGGGTAATTTTGGGGCCCTAAGTTTGTATAAAGAAAAGTTAAGAGATAGATTTATTCTTACGAATCGAAAATTAGCCGTCAGCTAAAATGTAAAAACCTGTTTCATGGTTTTAAAAAACCACCTATCCCTTCAGGGGGTGAAATCAAGTTAAGGGCTTAGAAATCTACAGTGTCAATTTAAGATTTTTCGGTCCGTAAATCACGTAAATGACAACAATTTTGAATTTAATACACTTAAACAAAAATACTAATTAAAAGGAAAAAAAACAATACAAATTAAAAATTAATAAAATAATAATAATAATAATAATAATTTATTGCTTCAAGAATAACAGATATATAACCATTATGTAGAGGTATTACAGAGTAATCTTATAAACAATTGGTGAATTGGTAGGAAAAATGGTATAAAACAAAATAAATACTATTACTATTTCGGATTGATCTTCAAGTTCCAATCCCTACCAGTAGCTGGCGTTCGTAGCGTTTTAAAACGCGCTAACGTTGTGTTGAAGTGGCGAATGGGCGCATCAGCCATATTATAATTTACTTTGCGCTTTAATCTACGAGTATACTAGCACCCAATTCACTGTTAACGGATATTTCACAAAAAATTAAGTCGTGAAGTTAAGTCGACTCTTAAGAGATCCACTTTATGACCACAAGTTAAAATTCTCAATTTCTCGAAAAATCTGGGAGGGGAAGGATTTGCAGATTGGCGAATCTTCTACTTGAAACCGACTTGTATATTTGTACCAAGCAATTCATCATCCTAGCCTTTTCCCAACTATGTTGGGGTCGGCTTCCAGTCCAACCGGATGCAGCGGAATACCAGTATTTTACATGGAGTGACTGCCTATCTGACCTCCACAACCCAGTCCCAACTGGGAAATACGATACCCCTTGGTAAGACTGGCTGTTAGATTTTCGGGCTTCTGACGACCCGTAACGACTGTCAAAGATGCACAAATGACAGCCGGGACCATCGGCTTACCGTGCTTTCCGAGGCACATAGGAGTCTCGGTATGTAAAGATGGTCACCCATCCACGGCCAACCTCGACAAGCGTAGTTTAACCTGATGGATCGTCCTGTGCGGCTGTTAGTACTCAAGCAATGCAAACGAATACAACTTCCTCAAAGTCTGCCTTACAATGAAAATTTGCAGCAGCAGACTTGAGAGAGAAAAATTATATGCGCGTCTATGTTGCTTGCTAGTTGCGTAAGGTCGCTAGTAGATTCGTTATTTTGCCCCCACTAATAGATTTGTAAAAAATGTACTTTATAGTACATTCTTTAAGAAGTTCTGTAAAATTTATACAATTAGATACTTGACACCTGAAACACTTCTTTCTATCCCGATAGTGCGATATGACCGAACTCTACGCAGACGAAGTCGCGGGCAAGAGCTAGTCAATATTAAGAGCTCACTCCAATAAAAGCACACGTAATTAGTTATCATAATCAGACAGGCTACAAATTCCAGGATCGGGGCTACAAAATCGGATTATTTACTATTGACCTGGTACTTAGTTTTGTATGCCTCAACGGCAGGACAAAGCATTCTTACCACAACATCTTATGAACCTATTATCCTCAATAAAGTATTTGAATTTTAAAAGTAGTAGTTACCCGCGTTTAAATATTAGACATGCATGGCCCATCAATCCATTACGGACAGAAATCGGCTTTTACATCTGGACAATACAAGTTTCTCTAAGATTTTATCTTTCACTGTAAATTGTTGAAAATTGCTTGTTGTTTTTGATCGAATTAAGGGGCTTTGGTTTTCCCTTTTCGTTGAAGCTCACTCGTCTGTTGTCGGTGCAATATCCCAGGCGGCTGCACCCGTGCGTCTCACTGAGTTCCACTGACAGCTCAACAGCTCATCACATCGATGCTCCATCAAACCAATACAATTATTTTTAGCCGCGGGTACACGCGGCAGAATCCCCCCGCGATGCGGTTCTCATGTTTGTTTACGTAATATTTTATATTATGATCATTCAATACATCACTAATGTTATTTGCTATCTATGAGTGAAATAACAATTTAATCTATTTGTTTTGATTGATTCCTGCGTGGAAGGTGTGTCGGACATTAATGTCGGACATTAATCAGTTAGGAACTTGTTATCTTTGAGTTTTCGAAATTAATGGTCACTGATCTCCCCTTGCAGTCTATAGCCTCACTAGCGTTACTGTTACTGATAATAGGTTCAGGAACAATTACTGTTATTAGGTGCCTTCGCGTAGCCACTCACTTTAGTGTCGTTCTAGATAATATCAACGTGCAAAAATATTAAATGAAGGCAGTTCACTTGTGCTAATGGTTCGCCCACCACACATGTGATATTTCAGCGGGCGTTTGTCTTATTGTTATCAACAGTACCAAATATGGGGACGGCACGCGGACATAACCGTTATTAGGAGCGACGAGCAGTCGTAAGTACCAGGTTATCAGAACGATCAAGACGTAGAAATGGCACATTGTTTGCGACCACCTGCGGCGCGCTGCCCAACCTGACGTCAACTACTCAACTCAACGACAAATTGAGATAAGAGCAAACATAATAAGAAGTGTGTTTTTAGTATACCTAAATATATATTATTTATATTGCTAGAAACTAGAAGATGGTCTACCTCTATCATCTGTTCCGTTTTCTCTATCAGGCTACACACAGAATGCAGACAAAGAACTACCTTGACATTTGCGAAATGTAAACAACTAGGTAAAGGATTAATTTAATTCAACTTTTGTCTGTCTATTTCATTGGACACCTTCGCTGTTTCGAGACATTTTTGGCATTTCATTACAAAGCTGTTTCATCAGTTAGTTTTTCCTCAATCAATTACGTAATCGGAACTGAACATAAGTTCACAGTTTGTAAACAAATCTAGAAACCTAGAATTATCTGACTATCAAACGAGACAACACAAACAAACATCTCACAATCTGCATACGTAGTTTCTAATATGTTACGAATGTTGACATCATTAGGCCATTTTCCAGCTATGAGGTTGGCTTCCAGTCTAACCGGTTACAGCCATATAGCCGTATTTTACTTGGAGTAACTGCTAGTCTGACCTCCACATTCACAAAATAAATAATAGTACTGCCAAAACACAGTTACTGGGTTATACGATATTCCTTGGTAAGACTGGTTGTTAGACTTTTGGGTTTCGAATTAGCCGTCTTCAGTCGGGGAAAAAGGACTCAATTTTGCTTATTTGTACACCCTGAACCGAAACGATTTCGATACTAGGATTGTTTACTTGCGCTATCTGTAGCATAACTATTGGGATCGTTTACTTGCGCTATCTGTAGCATTACTATATACTTACCTCTGAAAAACCACAATAATAAGCTACGTCAAACATGGTTGTTACCAATACCCATCTAAAACATTCCTAAAATAAAGTAGTAGTAGTCAGTCAAGTATTAACACAACCGCCATTTTCTATGTTAATGATTCGTCTTCTGAAAGTGTTGCAACAGTAACTCGTACAGCTACCACCAACACTCGCTGGTGTTATCGCAGCTCAAATGCTGTCAATACGCACGTCAGGGCGACTGAAGCTGATTGAAATCATTCCGCGATCCAATGCATGGGAGATGGGAGTGTGGGAGCTTTAGTAGCTAAACATTATATATTATAACAAATTACGCTTTTCTAATAGTTGTAGATAGTGGTGATGTGAGTAGGTCCATTTAAATCGCTATAATAAATTATTTTATCTCCTTGATGAACTACTATAATAAATTGGTGTTACAAACGACAATTTGTTCGAGGCTGATTATTAACTACTAGACTGTTCGTGGTTTTAAATATAAATGAAAGTTTTCTTCATCGCAAATTCGCAATCACATGCGACACGCAAAAAATAGTTATTTGTTATGCAAGGCTGCAAAGTTAATTTTTCGCGCGAGTACTTCTATTGAAACCTGAGTAAGCGAAGGATTCTAGGGTTGAACCATGAGCGAAGCGAGTGATTCAAATATAGAATCCTGAGCGTAACGAAGGTTTCAAAGGTACGAGACGCAGAAAAGCTTTGCTGCCGAGCGCAACACACAATTTTTCACCTCACTACAGCGAGGAAACTGCTAGGTGCAAGAAAACAGGTGTTATATGTTGAGTTTTATTTTGTTCGAGCGTCTCAGATACATTGACTCATGTGAAGAAAATAACAGATACATGGCAATGTATCTTATGAGTTACATAGAATATCTCCAAAATTAAATACCCTGTATTTTGTTCTATATCCTACTTGTCCTCTAAGAGAATGAAAGAAAAAAACTAATTTAATACAAATAACTAACTAATTTAATTTAATACATATTTATTTTTGCCAAGCAAAGGATTAAATAACATATTATATTAGTATTTATTTTATTTAAAAAAATTAACTTAAATTACTACACAATTGGGTATTTGACAGGGTAGTATTTTTATGGCATATTCAAATGTGACGTCACAGATTTTTTTAATCAAATGGAATACTTATTAACATTAATTCCAATTTTACAATTATATGTTCGCAAAATATTTAATTTCTGTACTGTGATGGAAGTTTTTAAGGTAAGCGGTATTATTTAATATTTTATTTTAGACCGTGTCATGCATTTTCAGTGGACTGGCAGTATAGAAAATTGTTAAATAAAAAGGTTCGAATTTTAAAAACTCTTTCTTTCCACGCTAGAGAGCAAAAAGCGATTTTCGGCTCAGATTTCGAATGACAAACAGACTGTTTCCGAGCCTGTGAGGTGAAAATAATATCAACGACTTGAAAGCTTCACTATAGATACCACAGATAATATAATACCTCTTTACTCTTTATGGTGTGTAGGTATATCTATAAGACATAGAATACTCTATGAAAGATACTCGTAGCTCTTTCCTCCGACATAATAAAGAGTTATTTATAAATATCTCTGGAAGAGATTTAATGTGTTTTCGAGTTGAAATCGATATTTTTAGGTCACAGAATTGATACTGGAATGTTAGGAGGAAAACAAACAAAGAAATACATTACAGGCGGACATTTACTTATAGCAGCTAAATTTTCTTTTTTGATTAATGCTATGGAACCTACACAAGCTTTCACTAATTTTATTGATGTTTTCTTAAATACTTAATCATTTGGACAGAGTTTAGATTCCTATACTATAAATATGGCCGTGATCACATGACTTACATCGCACTGCGAGAACTAAACATCATAGATCATTTGGATTTGTGCTGTTTCCAATCGACTTAACACCATTTTATATAAATGATTGCGAGCTAATATAGTCAAAGTCAAATCATTTATTTCAAATAGGCACAAGAGAGGCACTTATGAGCGTCAAAAAGAATACTTAGGTATAGGGCATCCAGATAAGTAATGCCTGAAAATTTCGTAAACGGATCGACGTTGTAGCGCACCACCAGTAGTCATTTATAATACTTCAACTAATTCATTTATTTATTGAAATAAATTAAACATTGTGAAATTAACGAATTACTTAGGAGTTAGGACCATGAATTTTAACAACTGGTTCGGCGCTAGCACGTACCTATGCGTGTCGCGTCGCCTGCGCAATGTTTGAGCACTGCATGTAGGTAGGTGCAGCGCGTGCGCTGGGCCTTCCGCCAAATAATTACACAGCATGTGTCACTTCCGACCTATGCCGAGCACGTGCGCGCTCCAAACTAACGCCAGAGGAACTGAACAAATAATCTTTGGTCGGAGTCACTTTAGTGAGCGTATCCTACAGGTGTACTGAATACTGAAGAATTAGGCAGAACTGATGGAATAGTACACGGTCAAATTTCGGTTTCGGTTCCCAGCTATCGGTAACCGGCCGGCCGCTACTGCCAAGTTATTTATAATATACTAGCACTTTGCCCGTGGCTTCGCTCCCGTGGTCTTTCCCGTGGGACCCGTTATTTTTCCCGGGATAAAAAGTAGCCTATGTTACTCCTAGAAAACTAAGCTTTCCAACGGTAAATAATTTTTAAAATCGGTCCTGTAGTTTTTGAGCCTATTCATTACAACCAAACAAACAAACAAAGTTTTCCTCTTTATAATATTAGTATAGATAACTCCTTGTCCGAGCTGGGTGACGATCCCAAGTACAGCGGCCGCGTTTACTGCTACTGCAAATCAAATCAAATCAAATCAAATCAAATCATTTTATTTGCCTGAAACATGGTTACACAAGATGTTAAATTAAATTATAGAGCAGGACATATTTCACCCTCATTACGGGCATGCAAAATTATAATTAATTTCCAAGAATTATTTGAAATAAATTTACAATTATTTGAATTATTACAATTTATAAGAAATGTGAAATAAAATTATTAGAATCATAAAAATTACAATTATCAGAAATATTGTGATTTCAATTACTAAATTAAAAACAAAACGAAATACGACGAAGAACTATATTATATTATACTAGTGGATACCAGATCGACATGTGCTTTTATTCAAAAAGTCTTTCACGGTGTAGAAGCTCTCCTCGATTAACCAGTTTCGCAAGGCACAACAGAACCTTTTATATGGCAGGTCAGTCATTCCTTTGGGCAAAGAGTTGTATATTAGGGGTGCCATATAGGCACAGTTCTTTCTGAACAGCTCTAGTTTAGGAACAGGCATTTTTAAGGGCCGGTGGGTAATTTTTCGTTTAAATGTATTGTCGTTAGGGGTGAAAAGATGGCTGTGGCATTTGACAAACTTAGCCACTTCATAAATGTAAATGCAGGGTACAGTTAGGAGATTTTTGGATTTAAATATCGGTTTACAAGATTCCGACCAATCCATGCCGTACAGTGCCCGAATGCATTTTTTCTGAGCTATGAAAACCCTCGTGATGTCACAGGAGTTTCCCCAGACAACTATGCCATATCGTAAAATGGAGCATATGTAAGCGTGATATACAATAATAGAGGTATGTCTACTCGTCACGTCTTTTACCTTCCGAAGTGCAAATACAAACTTGTTTATTTTTATGCATAAACTATTAACATGTTCTTTCCATGAAAAATGTGTATCCAGAATAATGCCTAAGAATTTGGCGCTGTTTATCTGTTGTATAAGTGAATTATTGTAACTAATATTTAATTCGATGTTTTTACTCTTATAAGTTTTAAAGTTAATTAGTTTTGTTTTCTCTATGTTTAGTTTTAATTTATTTGTGTCTAGCCACTGAATAACATCTTCTAACGTTTTATATATTTCCGTTTCATATGTATCAATATTTTTACAGTCCATAATAATAGTTGTGTCGTCTGCAAACAAGACACAATCATGTGTGAGTGCACTTGGGAGGTCATTGACATAAATAAGAAATAACAGAGGCCCTACGATGCTACCTTGTGGCACCCCAGAGCAATTAGTCCTTTGTTTCGAGTCAAACTCAACTACGTTATTGGTTACAGTATCAAATCTAGTAACTCTAGTGAATTGTTTCCTGTTTTGCAAATAGGACTGAAACCATAACAAAGAAGACCCCCTTATTCCACATTTTTCAAGTTTCGAGAGGAGTATCGAATGATCAACGAAGTCGAAAGCTTTACTTAGGTCTAATAGTAGAGCTGATGTTGGGATTTTATTGTTGATATTATCGATGATGCGATTTATTAAGGTGAAGGTAGCTAATTGCGTTGACCGATATTTCCTGAAACCAAATTGTTCCGGTGCCAAAATATCATATTTATCAAGAAAGTTAACTATTCTTTTGAGCATTATTTTTTCAAAGATCTTAGATAGGACCGGAGTTAAAGCAATAGGTCTAAAGTTATTTTTATCTGATCTTGTCCCCTTCTTATGAAGTGGCTTTATTATCGACAACTTGAGTTTGTCCGGAAAACATCCTTGTTCAAGAGATAGATTTATAATGAAAGCCAATGGTTCCGATATAAATAGGGCAATACGTTTCAATAAGTCGGAATTAATTTCGTCATACCCTGCCGACTTAGAATTTTTCAATGAAATCATTGTGTTGAAAACTTCGTTTGAGTCCGTGGGTTTTAAAAAAATACTTGATTCGTTACTTTTTAGATTTGATGTGCGATGCTCAGACTCATTATTGACAGAAACAGAACCACAAGAATTTTGAACTACATCAATGAAAAAATTATTAAATATGTTTGCTATGTCAGATCCACATGTAACTGTACATCCGTTGTTGACAATATTGTCAATGAATTTACAAGTCTTAGGTACAGTACCACCAACATAGCGTTTAACTACGTCCCAAGTTGCTTTACATTTATTGCGAGAGTTTGTTATGTACCTTTGGTTACAAAGTGACTGAGTGCTATTAATACATTTCCTTAACAATTTGGAATATTTTATATAATCTAATTTATTATTGTTGCTTCTATTTAAGTAGTAGTTGTATCTTAGCGTTCTTTTGGTTCTACAACTGATTTTAAGACCTTTCGTTATCCATGAACTTCTGCCGGCTCTAAAACTATTTCTTCGTCTTATTATGGGAAAGCAGAGTTTAAAGAACAATGTTAATTCTTCGTGAAATTCATCGAAAGCCTCATTTGTATCTAATCTATTAAATATTTCAGAAAAACTTAAACTGCTAATGCACTCTACAAATTTACTGACGTTACTTTTGCTGTAGTCACGAGTAGTTGTGAAGTAATGTTTAGATATTTTTTCTATTTGTTTTGTTTCAAATTCAATAGTTTGTGCTGTGTCATGGTCCGAGAGACAGAAGTTGTGTGTTCTACCTACAGCTCCTGGAATATTACTAAGAATATTGTCGATACATTTATTTATTCGAGTTGGTTCCTGGATATGACACTGGAGTCCGTAATTGGATATAAGTTCTAGGAATTGAGTACTTGCGGTATCGTGAGCCAGAATATTAATATTAAAATCGCCGCAAATAATTAATTTACGTTTTCTATGGCGTAGTTTGGATAAAGTTTCATTCATTTTGTTAAAAAATACATTTATATTGGAATTAGGAGTTCTATAAATACATATAATAATTAGTTTTATTTCAGGAATTTCTAGGCCACAGATTTCAAAATGTTTTTCAATACACAATTTATTAATATCAAGCATTTGCACGCCTTTGAGGTCATTTCGCAATAAGATGCAAGAACCCCCTCTCCGTTGCAATTGCCGGGAAAAAATGGCCGACACATGAAAATTATTAAGGGTTAAAAATTGCTCCTCACCTTTAATTATAAAATGTTCGGTTAGACATACGGCAATAACACGTTTATTTGATTCGCGTAGTTCATTGAGAGCTAAGTCTAGATCGTCCATTTTCCTAAGTGCGCCTGCGATATTTTGGTGCACAATACTACACAATGAGGTACTATTGCGTTTACTTACGAAAAAACTGCATATATCAGCGTGGCGTGACATGAACGAGTCATCTTGACAAGTAGCCGAGCCAGACGTGGCGCTTACTCTTATTTGATGTTGGTGCCTGTACGTTGATCCAGAGGCGAAATGTACTGGCTCTTATAGTAACATATAGTTATAACTTAGAGCATAGGTTTAATGCTCTAAGAGTTATAAGGAAAATACTACGTACTAAGTAGGTTCTAGTAGGACGGCACAATATTTTTGCATGTGTACGTCCCAAAATCCTGCCTTGCTTACACCATAGGAGAAACTTTTGAAAAGCGTAATAGAAGTACTGTAGCTGAACATTTGTATCAAAAATAAAACTAAATAATAATACAATTTAGAATCAAGTCCGATGCAAACAACAACATGACTAAGCTCGGAGTGGCTGTGGACGCCGCACCTGAGTATTAGCATAGCTAACCTGGTTACATTCTACTGAATAGATTGGCAGCTCTCATTTCATCGACTCACACGCACGTCATGCTGACATCGGCATCTTACTTGCTAATCATTGAGTGAGGAGGAAGACGAGATATTATTGTGAAGTAAATAGTCAATATGTACCTACATGGTAATTAAAAATTAATAAAAAATTGTTAATAGATAAAATAACAAAGACTGAATATGAGATCTTCTTATGCACAAACGATTACTTAAAATATTAGACACCAAAGATATCAATAACTGAACTTAACAGACTTATGAATAATTTTCACCGGATAACCTATAACCAAAGAATAACTAAGTATGACAGTTTGACAAATTGTATAAACAAAAACTGCCAAACAACAATATTTATTTCACACACAAAAGATAGAGATTATTTGACAACCTGCCAGAACTTAATTTAAACCACCAGTTTTATAAAAAAATCTACAAAGGAACAGCTCACAAACTGCTGCCCGTCACAACCACGTCTTTAAAGGCAACTTTAATAGATAGGCTTTTTGAAACAACAAATTAAAAGGATAAAATAGGTCAGAATATATTACAGCAAAATGTATTTGTTAGCATAGAAAATGTTATTTACTAAGAATATAGTGCAACTACAAAATGGATCGATGAAGCGTCTATAATGGCATTAGAATTTCTAATTCCGAGGTATGTGAGGCGGGCATCATGCATCGGTCGGTGCGGCCTGCTGCCAAGACGTCCCTTAGGTACTCTGTAAGTAACCGACGTACCGACGTCCTCCAGGGTAGCCGCACTAATATTAACATTAATACTAACAGACGGTAATTTATTATTTCTCATGATCGCACCTTGTGCACCATGACACCATGCAAAAATTATCTTACATCTTATCTTTTCAATTAGCATGGAAAATGAAAACTTGGTTTTGCGGGCCAGGAATTCATATGATGGTCAGTCAGTAATTACTTCATACTATCAATGAGTTTGTACAGCAGAGACTGTGACTCCCCTCGCCCCTCTACATTTAATAACACCTTGCGATGTGGTCAATTCTTAGGTGACAATGTAATCGTTGTGTTATGTATGACTTAATAACTGGCCGTCAAGCAGGCCAGCGCTGACCGAGATTAATGTTAGTAACGAGTTTGAGAGGAATTCGCATTCCCGCCATGTGAAAGGATGGACGGGGCAACTATACTCATATATTGTAGCCATACTTATAATGTGAGATATTATTGGTAGGTGATGGGACATTCACGAAAGTAAGATGATATTAACAAAGTTTTAGTATAGCCAGATATTCAATGATTGAAGAAATATTGTTAACTAGTGCAATCCATGTGCAAACCGCGTTGCAATCGATTTTTTCGATTATTTATTTCCTTTAATGATTTTTAATCGTGCTTACGTTAAAAAATAATTGTATTCCTGATTTTTTTATTTAACAATGATTTCTATACCTAAAAAGCAATTATAATACTAAAATAATGGAGTATTATTCAATTATAATTTGTAATTATCGATATCCGCTAAATCGGTTACATTCTTAAGGTATGTACGCTCTATTGTTTAATGCCAGTGTTTGCAAAGTAAGTGTCGTATAATGAAAACGTAACGGTTTACAAAGGTTGTTTAAAACAAAAAAATAGAAATGTATTTTTTTACACTCGGCCATTGCAATTGAGGCTAAGATTTAAATGGGTTAATTAGGCAGAATAGTAGATTTTTTTGGTACATTTTTTATTCGTGTAACGGCTAGGCCCAGAAATGGGTTTCTCCTTTGTCGAAAATGACTTATGAATGCCAAAGTACTTAAAATTTTGTATTCTTTCGTCTGCGAAAACCCATTAATCGCTAAGTCTTATAGTTTCGCTTCTAGCTAATATGATAACCAATTATTTCAAGCATTTCCAACGTTTGTTTTCAAATTCAACACATTAAGCAGATTTAACTTGACTGCCGACATATTTGTCTCCAATGATTATCAGTTAATCTGATAAAATTTGTTTTTCTTCAGAGAGAGCTCATGAAATACTCAATTTTTCCCTCAGTAACAACCATTTACTAAGATTTAAATCTCACTACTAGATTAAAATGGTCAAATAAAAGATATTAAAACAGTTTAATTGATTTTACCTGACGAATTCCATTTTAATAATACAATCTAATCGTCTAAGAAAATATTGTTTATCCAGATAATTGTTTATCTCTAACGATATTTATTCACGGATGCAACATAATTACTACAGCGAAAAACGTTTAAACTCGTTTAGTTCCGTGTCACTGGCGTTAGTGTCGGACTTTCGGCCCAATAGTTTATCTAACCTAACCTAGGTATTTTTTTTTTACTGTCTTAATTATCTTAATTTTGATTATAATATTGTAATGACATATTCTCAGTTTTACCTGATTAGGTAGAAGACGAAAATGCTTAGTCATAAACAAATGAGATAGGTAATTATGTTTAGAGTTTAAGTTTATCAAAGTAAAAAAAATCTTGTTTGATTTATAATTTTATTATGGTTATTATTTCAATTACCTACCTATTCTCGATACCAAGAATAAGAAAATGCTGTAGCTATAAACATTGAAGATCATCATCATTCTCCTGCCCTTATCCCAACTCATTTGGGGTCGGCGCAACATGTCTCTTTCTTCCATACTTCTCTATTAGTCGTCATCTCGGTAGTTACTCCCTTCCTAGCCATATCATCTTTCACACAATCCATCCATCGTTTCTTTGGTCTCCCTCTACTTGTATAGCCATCCACATTCATGCTCACAACTTTCCTGACAACATTTTCCTCATTCCTCCGCATCACATGCCCATACCATGACAGCCGATTTCCACACAACTTTTCGGTCACCGGTGTTACTTTCAGACTTCCTCTTATATACTCATTCCGTATTCTATCCATTCGGGTAACACCACACATCCCTCTTAGCATTCTCATCTCAGCTGCATGCAATTGTCTTTCATTCATTCCTTTTGTGGCCCAACACTCTGATTCATACATGACGGCTGGTCTAACCATGCTTTTATAAATCTTCCCCTTGAGTTTAAGGGGAATGCGGGAGTCACAAATTGTTCCCGTGACCTGCCGCCATTTCATCCACCCAGTGTTAATTCTATGCTTAACAGTCCGATCTATTTCGCCATCGCTTTGCACAAGTGAACCGAGATACCGGAAGTCGGAGCAAACTGGGAGAAGCGCGCCATCAAGCGCTATGACCCCAGAACTGGAGAGACCGCCGAAATCGCAGAACATGTACTCCGTTTTGGTTCTACTGATTTTCAGGCCAACAGTCTCCAGTTTCCGTTGCCATTTCTCCAGTCTGCTCTGGATCTCAGGTCCATCTTCACCGACAAGAACTATGTCGTCGGCAAATAGCATGCACCATGGTGCCTCTTCCGTAAGAGCATCCATAATCCAAAGGAAGAGGTAAGGGCTTAAAGCCGACCCCTGGTGCAAGCCTACCGCCACATTGAACTTGTCGGTGTTGCCAGCAGCCGACTATACATAGCACGAATTAACTCCACATACTTCCCGGGCACACCTTTCTCTTTCACGGCCCACCACACGACATCCCGAGGTACCCTATCATACGCTTTCTCTAGATCAATGAACACCATGTGCAAGTTTTTGTGTGCACGTCTGTACTTCTCGCACAATTGGCGGAGTGCAAAGGTGGCGTCCATTGTTCCTCGACCTGGCATAAACCCAAACTGGTTTGGGGTAATCTCGCTCTCCTCTCGCAGTCTTTTCTCTATTATTTTCTCCCATACCTTCATACTATGGGACATGAGCTTTATCCCTCGATAGTTGTTGCAGTCCTGTATGTACATCACCTTTATTTTTGAAGATGGGCACTAGCGAACTATTGCACCATTCTTGTGGGATCACTCCTTCTTGCAACAACTTATTGAAGAATAAAGTCAGCCACATACATCCATCTTCTTTTAAACACTTCCATACTTCTACTTCCATCTTCTTTTAAACACTTCCATACTTCTACTGGTATATCATCTGGGCCCATGGCCTTTCCATTCTTCATAGTTTGAACTGCCTTTCTTACTTCATCCATGAAACATTGAAGATAATATTTTATTAAGAATTTCAAGGCGCTTGCGACTTTGCATATTTTAATTTTTCCCGAAAAATTTTTTCCCATGGGAATTTCGGGGTTTGTTTTCCAAGCAGGATTATCAAAGGTCTCAAAGGTACATTTATGTAAAATTTTAGACGTCTAGCTCAATAATATTGGCTTTGCTTTGGTATGTCAGTCAGTCGGTCGGTCACTCAATAATAAGTCAGTTTTTCCTTTATTTACATTTTTTTTTGGCAGATGTTACTGGCATTTAAAGCGCGATTTTATTGTTATTTGAAATAATCAAGCTAATTTGTATTTAATTAATTATATCGAGTTATAAATTTGATAACAAATGAACGCATTGAAACTCTAATAAATTACTTGCTTAACTTTTTAGATTCTTAAATTTTCTGCAGGGAAAACCAATTATCTTGACACATTTTCACTTGTAACTTCACAAGGGACATCTGTATCGGTATTTTTTTATCATGGTTACTCTTACCTAACTAAAAGTAAAAAGTAATTTCTCGGGATTTGCTGTTTTCCTATTACCTTAATATATATAGACTTTTATCAGTTCTCAGGGAAAACCAATTAAATGGGTAAGCTTGTGACAATTATTGAAAATTTCATTACGAAGCAAAAACTTTTTTAAACCTCAATAGACATGTTTAAATAGAAGATTTATCAATGTACTGATGCTATGAAGTAATACTAACAATATAATACTATAAATGGTATTTTCAACCCCATAAACTTTGTAATCGCGATATCTCCGTTTGCACTTTTTATGATTTAATTGGTTTTCGTTGTAGGGCGACGATAAGCTCTACACCTGGTAAACCAGTTCGATCTATTTGCCTATAATTACCTATTTTTGGAGATATCACAGTACCATATTACGTTTATTATTTCCCGATGATGCATGTTATAAATAAAAACGTTTTATAATGTATGTTACTCATGTTCCGATCTGCGCCCCAACGTCAAAGGGCCATCCTGCATTGGGATTGGGCACAGTTTCAATTCCAGCAATAACAAGATGAAATTAGTCGGTCCAAATACACTAAATAAAACACTTCGTTTCTTGGACTGAACAAACGCCATCATCATCGCTGTTTCGAATACTCTGTGTTCGTGTCATGGAAAGAGTAAAACACTGCTGTCCATCCTCTTACAATTACTCGATATAGGAGCTATAACAATACTGATAGACTTTTCCGAAGACCTTAAAGTCTTGGTCTCTTAAACACTTTTTTCTTAGCCTGTCAGTGGTAACCTCGACCGTAAAATGGTGTCCGGACATAACTTGTCTCCTAATGAGTGCGCTCCTCGTCCCAGCAAGTGACGTACTACGTGATCCGCATGGCGCTGCTGGTGTCGTGGTTCTGGGCGGCCCTGCTGACGTGCGCGCCTATCTTCGGGCTGGGCCTGTACTACAACGAGGCGCAGCACAAGTGCTTCCGCTACAGAAACGCCGAGACGCCCACCGACCTCGCCTACGCTGTCTTCTACGTCGCTTTCGGTGAGTTACACACAAACAGACATCTTCAACTCCTGTTACTCGTAGTTTATAATTCAGTTAAACTATAGACACCACTGTTTTTTATGGAGGTATATGGAACAGTTTCATGAATCATTTAGCTCACCTCCGTAATGTTGAGTTCAATATTTAATTCTGCGGTTTACCTAATGACAGTTGCATTTTTTTTAATTTGCACATTTTACCTTTTTTATGTAGGTAGGTGGTACTTGCGTACCTATAGCAGGGCTTCACGCTCATTCTAAGTAAGTAAGTATGCCTAAGCTGCGCTCTCCTAGCGTTCCGATCGGTGTCAGTCTAATCGACTCAGACGCTCTCGGACGCTCTCGGACGCTCGGCTTATTGATACAAATGCACATGTAGAGCTAATAAAAGAAGGCTCGCCTCAATTTGTTTATTGTAATGTTTGAGCCAGACATACTAATTGTATGGTGTAGGTAGTCAGTAAACACTTATATTTGGGTTGGCTGATGAGTTCATGATATTTGCACGGTCTACAAGTAGGTACTTATAGCAAGCAGGGTAGGGTCGACATCAAGTAGCAATAATAAAGCAAACCGAATAGCCCAGTTCGCTACGACTAACGTAAAGGATTCACAAGAGAAGCATTTTACTTCAGTTAAAAACCGTTCACCGTCTGTCCTTCCGCGACTAAGTAGGAGCTCCGTGTTGTTCTCCTCATCGGTGTCACATGTGGTTGTCATGAGCCTCGGACCCCACGGCCTGTCTTGTAGCCCAAGTGTTGATCTGAAAACTGGCTTTCACTTTGACTAGGGGCTTTTTTTTCTAAGGCTGGGCAATCATCCAATGACTTCTCCCGCTCTGGATGGAGCGGAACGGAGTGTCAGACTCTTACTGACTAAAACCCATCCATGTTTCTTCCTTAGCTCTTTATGTTCCGGGATGCGGTAACCCTTTCGGACAATCCCGCTTTGACTAGGGGCTTAGTATTGCTAGATGTACCTATTATATATTATTATCTGTGTTATTGCCATACAATGTGGCAACAGGCCTTTATACATTACCAGTCGATAGTGATGTGGAGGAATTTTTCGACGCCATTTTTTAGTTTGTTAATAATCTTCAATAAGTGTAAATTAAGAATAGATTGATTAATAAAAAAAGCGAGGGTAAAAGGAGGGGTCATTCGCACTTCGTCCCATCCGCACTTAGTACCGCGTTCGCAGTTGGTCCCATTCGCACTTCATCCCATCCGCACTTAGTACCGCGTTCGCAGTTGGTCCCATTCGCACTTCGTCCCATTCGCACTTAGTACCGCGTTAGCAGTTGGTCCCATTCGCAGTTAGTCCCATGCAGCTTCAACATGAAACCACAGAATATATAATTAGTACCTTATGAAACCCGGCACAATTCCGTGATAGATGATTTTTGCGTAACTTTAACCGTTTACGCAGCCTTCGCAACGAAAGCTCTCAAAAGAAATATTTCGGAAATATTTTTATTTACGGAATAAACTTATTATTATATTTTTAAATTTTTGCAACATTTTCACTGATGCACCGCTCCTATTGGTCGTAGCGTAATGTTATATAACACCTTGGTCCACAAACCTACCTCCTCCCTTACAAACTACTTGCATCCTACTACTTTCTTTTGCGGTTGCCTTGTAAACACTTTGAAATGACTTAAAACTTAACTTTATGTTAAATAATGTGTAACGTGTTATATTGATGTGGCGCAGGCACGGTGCTGTGCATGGTCCTGGTGTACTGCAACCTGGCGGTGATCCGCGCGCTGTACGCCATCAGCGCGCCGCGCGGCTCCGCGCCCGTCGTGCGGCGCGTGAGCAAGTCCAGCTGCCGCCAGCGCACGCGCACGGACGGACCGGCGCCGCTCGCGCACCACAACGCCGCCACGGCCGAGGAGGTCGCCTTCAGCCGCCTCATGGCTACGCTCTCCGTGCTCTTCATGATCTGCTGGCTGCCGCAAATGGTGAGGAAGAACTATTGTTTCATCATACAGCTACGTTGAACATAGGCCTCTACCAAGCATCGTAATGTCGACCGGGCTTAAGCCGTATTCCCGCAACGTTCACCAGATTGTGGATCTACTTTGTGGGCTTGCCCCTCCCTGCACCCGCCGATACTACTCCTTCCCCCCCGTGGGCCACACCTCGTGGGACGCACAGGCAAGTGTCGAACACCTCCACGAAAATAATAGTCTTTAGCAAGCTAGATCGACTCTTCGAATGTTAGTTACGTAATCACTAAAGAGACGGAACGCTACTTGAGCAATGTCTCGAGAAGACAAACATTAGTAACCAGTGCATCACCCGGAACTACATAGTCAATTAGCTACTACCAACTTTGGCATAGGTCTTTGTCCTCTGAAGAAGCGGACATATGATAACTCTTGTTTGAAGACTTACTTACATCAGAATAGGCACACCATGACAGCTACAATTAACAACATTTGCCGATTGTCGCCCGCGTGAGTTAAGCACACATGCCACGTACGGACATCGGTATCGGCGGCCGCACTGATCGACCTACCATTTGTATTCAACTTAAGTCGTCGCGGTGGTACTATAGAATGCGAAACGACAGCTCCTGGTGACCTTGGAGTAAATACCTTCGGAGATGAGGCACCTCTAATGACTCAGCAGCGCGTCAAAGGAGCATTAAATTTTATTTGCAACTTTGTACGATTCTTATTTGGACTGCGGTCGGTTTCATAACAGCCACAGGAAGTAATGAGCGATTTGTTTATTTGGATACGTTCGAAATAAACTTCATAATAGTTTAAAACAATGAAACATTGTTATGTACTAAGAATTCCAAGGCTTCTTCCTGATCTAAAAAGCAAATGTTGAGCATATCTGTTATGGATGCAAACACAAGGCCCCTCCACGCTCACTCTATGTATGATACCTACTAGTTTCTTGTCTCTTTGTTATCAAGAATCACCAAGGTATAAGTCTCAAAAAAAACATCACCGTCCAAAAAAACACTACAAAGTTAAAAATAAGTTTAATTTTGGAAGCTAGTGGCAACAAACGAAAATAAAACCAAAGACACTTCCGAGAGACGTTGCATTGGTTTATTTTGTAAAAATGTAGGTAAAAAAAAAATTGTTGATAGCCAGTATATACAATCACTGAAATTTGGCCGATTTTGGTAATCTGAGAGATAAAAGAGATTTAGGAAAAGTGAGGTTACGTAACAATCTAAACATAACAGCCGATTTTTGAAGTGGGATTGTCATTTTTTACCCGACTGCCGAAGGAGGTTAATGGGTTTATCAGTATTTTTATTGAGGGTGGGAAATCATCAGATGACCGAAGCTAAAGAAGTTTTAGCAGGTGGCGTTTAGCAGTTTCTGTTTACCTCTATGGAAGGAAATGGAAAATCAATCGACTCCTCTCCGTCCGGGAGGAGCGGAAGGGAGTGTCAGAGTTTTACTGACCTAAACCTATCCATGTTCCTTCCCTAGCCCTTTATATTTCGGGGTGGCGGTAACCCTTTCGGACAATCTCGCTTACGGCTTTATCAGTATACGTATATACGCCAAACACGTAGCCGAATTCCTGGGCTGAGTACATTTACATTGCCATCGACACGATAAGAAGAAGAAGTATACGTATGTATTTATGTTTGATCCTCTGTAGCGTTCTGGAGACCAAACGCGTAAGCAAATTTTGATAATTCTTGCGGCAATCGATTCGTTTTATTTTTCCGAGTGTCACTACATTAAAATTTAAAAAATGGCGGCGTTTGGGCGCCATAGGATTGTGAGGAGGGTATTTTTTTTCTTCCAAACTGATCGTGTGGGGTATCAAAATAAAGGGTTTTAAGAGGTGATTTAAAAATATAAAAACAAATGTAAACCAGACGTACCCTTTGACTTTTTAGATATTAGATTAGTAAATGCTAATCGATTTATCTCATTTATGTAGATATTTAATTAGTTTAAACTCTTAATAGTTTAACTCTAACAGATTTAATTAAACATCTGGTGAAAACATTTTTGTAAATAGTATGAACTCTGTAACGTTAATCGATTATAATTGAATCGATATTCCAATTACTTCGTAATTATTATTTTTTTTTACCGTGGGAAATCATCTAATGAGTCCCTTTCTGTCCCATTCATGTTTCTTCCTTAGCCCATTTTGTTCCGGGGTAGCGGTAACCCTTTATTTAACAAGGATTATTTTAACAAGGAAATTGATATTAGGTTCCTCGTGTTTCAATAAACAAATAAATGATGGAAGGATATTATTCGCTCCGATCTGTCGCCGACGCATCAATATTCTGCCGGGGTTGCTGAATTGAGCATTGTAAGCAAAGTGACGCTATTTATATGTATGTGAGACAAGCTAGCAGCATGCAGCGGCGGCGAGTGGAGCATAAGGATATGTTCTGCTGCGAAGTACTGAGCACGTGAGGGTAACTCAACAGTCATGCGGAACATAGCGCAGCCTGAATACTACTGTACTTGATAATCTTGATATGTACATAATATATGTATATCTCAATTTAATTTAGAAACCAGCTAGGTGCTTGTTATTCTATGAAATTGTACGCACTCTTATTATATTGTTTGCATTAAGATTCAAGATTTAATGTAACGATCTCTCCCACGATAAACATACACTCGAGAGCAATGAATCCGGGTCACTTAAAGAATCCTAAAAATCTCGGAAACTAAAAATGCTAGGTTAATGCAATAAATTGTATTTAATAGACAATGTAATACTCCTTAAATGAAGGTATTAAAACTTCTTAGTTATTGTAAAGTTATATCATAAAAAAATCAAATTTGAAAAAGGGCCACTTTCGAAGATGGAACTACGAAATTACAGCATTTGGTTTTGCTTTTGTTTGTAATCTGTCATTTATGTGGGTACATAAACCATGTTGATAGTGCTCTATATTCATTATTCAAGCTGAAATTATGTCGCTTACGCCTGAAGAATGCACCAGAATACTTACAATGCTGGAAACCGGCCGGAGTCAGCGCGATACAGCCAGGACTGTCGGTGTGTCGCTGTCAACAGTACAAAGAGTTCTCCGACGTTACGAAGAAACTGGTTCTAACCTACGCAGACCAGGAACGGGCAGAACCAGGTGTACCACAGCACGAGAAGACCGATACTTGGTGAACACCATGCTTCGAAATCGCTTTCTCACAGGAACTGAACTCACAAATCAGTTTCGACGCCTCGGAGGAAGTAACCCAAGTGCATGGACAGTAAGACGTCGGCTTGCTGAATCTAACTTAAAACCCCTTAGACCTGCAAACGGCCCTAAACTGGAGCGTGGGCATCGTATTTCAAGACTAAGATATGCCCAGGGCCACGTAAATTGGAGTATTGAAGATTGGTCAAAAGTTATGTTCTCCGACGAATCAAAATTTATGCTCTACAAGCACGATGGAAGACACAGAGTGTATCGAAGACCAGGGGAAAGATTCAAGCAAGCATGCATCGAAGAAAAAGTAGCCTACGGTGGTGGGTCTGTACTTGTGTGGGCCGGAATTTCTTCTGAAAGTCGCACAGAGCTGGTGATCATAGAAAACGGCTCTTTAACTAGCGTAAGATATGTGGAAGAAATCCTCAATGATCACGTTGGTCCATTTATGGTCAATTTAGGTGAGGATGCTATATTTATGCATGACAATGCCCGACCTCATACAGGTAGGATTGTGAATGACTACCTTCAAGAGATGAACATTACTCGTATGGAGTGGCCAGCGCGCAGCCCGGATATCAACCCGATCGAGCATGTTTGGGACGAGCTAGGCAGATGCGTAAAACAACGAAACCCTCCCCCAATCACGCTTCGTGAGCTCTAAATTGCTCTCACAGAGGAATGGGAGAATATTCCCCAAAATCGTATAAGGAACTTGGTGTACAGCATGCCAAACCGCGTAAACGCAGTAATGGAAGCACGAGGAGGCAATACGAAGTATTAAAATTCAAGAAAATATATATAATTTCATGTTTCCTATTTTTGTTTTAAGGAGAGATCAGCAGTTTTTTTCTTTATGTAATTTTGTGTTAATAAAATGTATGGTGACTCATATTTTTTTTACTTTCATTTAAGGAGTATTACATTGTCTATTAAATACAATTTATTGCATAACCTATCATTTTTAGTTTCCGAGATTTTTAACATTCTTTAAGTGACCCGGATTCATTGCTCTCGAGTGTATTATGCTTATTATACGAAAATCAACATTACTTAATATTAATAAATAAATTATTTTCTCGGGTCGGGAAGAAAATAAAGTACCTACAATAGAATCAAATGTGGTGTTGTTCATTATCGCAGCTAGTAGGCTAACCGCAAGTCATGGCATATGGACCACATACCTAATAACAAGTGCCTACAGTGGAGTTCTAAGCCCATCCCACTAACTGAAATTAATGGTAAAGATATGACGATCATGTCGTTAAAAAGTTTTTTAAATGCATTATGGCAATGCAAGCACCAGATCAACGACAGGCTGCGGTGGTTGATGTGTTATATAACCTGTGTATAGCCATCCATTAGTGTCGAACTCTGTGCGATAAGTCAAGGCGTGTCAGCCCCGCCGCCGGGCTTACAATATTGATAGTTGATCTGATCAGTACAGTCACGAGCACCAATATGTATACACTGAGCAACTTTAAAAAGTGATTTTCTCCTTCTGCATTTGTTGTAATTATATGTTGTTACGGACATAGTATTTGGGAATCCATACTAATATGAAAAAGGTTCTATTAACACAAAGTTATCGTTATTCCATGAGAAAATCGCTTTTGAAAGTTTCTAAGTGTATACATATTGGTGCTCGTGACTGTACATCGACATCGTCATCACATCAGCATGCAGCGCGCGTTCCGAGCATTGGCGAAAATATTTCATTGTTTCTAAAATGGTAAGCGAATCAAACTAGAAGTTTATTCATATGAACCTACATCGATGTCCGAATATGGTGCTTAACACATTGGACAATTAAATTCCTGACAGCCGCACGTGATGAATAGATAATCTTGATTTAAATTACTTAATAATGAGTTAGACACCATTTTTTGTCTTCTCGCAATTTAAAAGTTAAAGCTTGCCGTTTTATCGCAGAACCACAGATCACTAACAAACTATCGTGAAACATCAATAGAGAATCTGAACTAGCAAATAACCAGGTGTATATACAAACGGAAGGTACGTGCGGTGCAGATAATTATATAAATATACAAGACAGTCGTTCGACACGCAGCGCGTCGCGCGTCGCCTCAGTGGATCGTCACTCGAGGCTGCTCTTGCTGAGTGTGGTAATTGATCAATTAAACCGATTGTCTTCATTGAAGTCGTGTCGGGAACCGCACTCAATAATAACAAATTGGTTGAACTTTCTACATACTTTTCATATTGGTCCCGTATACAGTATGAGACGAGTAATAAATATTTATATAAGTAATAATACATACCTAATTGCTGAAACCTATCCACTCGTGATATGCTAATGTCCGATATCATGTTCATATTCTGTTGGTTCACAGCTGACGTCGGCGCTGTACCTCGGCCTGGGCCCGAAGGCGTGGCCACGGCTGAACCCACTCTCCACGCTATCCGACATCCTCATGCTGCTCAACTACGTGCTCAACCCCATCCTCTACGTGCTCATGCGACAGCGCCGGCGGCTCTCGCTCACCAACCTCTGCCACTCCATCGCGCATTGCTTCAAGCGGGTACAATCTCCTTATGTTGTACAGCAGCATTCTTGTTGAAACGATCTCAATGAGTGTTATTGGGTTTTTCCATTTTGGAATTTCTCAGTAGCAGTCAAGAGCCAGAATTTTTTTTGGTAACTTACTCCACTCATACTCATGAGTTTAACAAATCTGATGAAATATAGGAGACTAGTGGTTAAACCTCTGCCAGAAGTACAGGCTTAATGCTAGAGAAAGCTGCTTCTGCATCTCATGTGGGTACACAGTTCCATCCTGAACACAGCAATCCTGTCAGGGGCCGACATATGTTTGGTAGTGTCGCACTTCCCCAGACGGTCTCCTTCACAACTATACTACTTTCTGAAGATGAGTGTTGTTAATGGTTTCTTGTGTCCCGAACAGAGTCACAAAACATCGACGGAGTCAGTGTCGATGAAGACGTCGTGCTGCCCGCAGGAGACGCTCGTGGTTAGCAGCGGCGGGGACAGCTCCGCCGCCGAGCTGCGGCCGCTGCGGCCGGCCGCCGCGGCCGCGCCCTACGCGCCCGACCACACGCCGCGCATGCTCGACTGACCCCACGCGCCCGCGCCTTGTCCCCATGCACACGCGCACATCTAGGGGCCGCACCGCCGGACCTACCAACACAGCGAATAGGTTTCGTTCTTTGTCGAAAATGAAGGATTCACTTTTGACGACTTTCTTGATTTGCGTTGGATTTGACTTTATCCAGCAGCGGAGTACTGGTGAAGTTGTCACATTAGGTACGCAATGAACGGCTCAGCTGAGGGTAGCCAGAAGGTGCTGTGTTATCAAGCAAGCTCAGTGTTTGGTGTACTATTCAGCGTATCTGATCCTTCAAGGCAGTGCTTCGAATCAACGCAGTGTGCTTCACGCATTTTCACGACCAAAGACAGACAGTTATGCGATTTAGCCCTCGGGCTGTCAATATAAGCTCTAGTGTACAATTTGATTAAAATTTTAAGTCGGGGTTGATATTTCTCGTTTTTAGCTTTTGGATAGGAACCGTAAAGATAATTAAAACATGTACTTATCATTAAAATAAAAAAGGTAAACGACTTATATTTTTACACTGTGTCAAGGCACCCGCAGACAGGTGCGAAGCGATAACGTAACCCGAATCTAGTAGAACAATTTCTATGAAAACTTGATTTATGTAAAATCGCGTCACACGGCAGCGCATCGCGCCTTTCTGCGGGAGCCATTATTTATAAGTACCTGATTGTATCTGACGATGACGAGCTACGACTCGCACGCAACCGGATAATATGTGAAAGACTAGTCTCAAATATAGTTACCTGTTGTATTTAGTTTGTTTGCCCAATAAGAGCCCCGGTGACGACACAATCTCTACCGGCCGGATTGGTGGTGAACATGAGAACCTACACACCACCCACCGCATACCAGACTGCAGTCCGCCAGAGCGGTCGCATAATGAAAGTTAATTCTCCAGAAATATTATTATTGCTTTTATAAGTAGGTACAGCGGGGGATTAAGAAAAAACCTAATTTTTGGTGCTAGTGATAGTTACCTAATTGCTTCGATAAGTTTACACGATTCATTCCGAATCAATTGATGACCCGTATCTATCACAGTTTCGGCCGATAGAAAATCCCTTATAAATACCTACTAGAGAAATACATGTTACATGGAAAATACAGTCATGCGCACACCAACAGCCTAACTATGTAGTTTCAGATTTTCAATACCTACTTATACGCTACAAATCGCAGGAGGTAGGTAGGTACCTACCCTACCATAGACAAGCGCCACCAAGGGCGTAATTTATATTTACTATTCTCAGTAGGTACTAACAATTATTTTATTCTATGCGTAGTTTGTTAAACTTAGCTCATTACACACGTTATATCTTAATAAGACTGATATAAATGTGAATGAGCCTATAAAATGATTCTGGGAGCGCCCGTGATTAAAGGAAATAAAAGAGTATGGCGAAGTTGGTTCTAGCGTTGGTATTTATCTATCTATTTTAATAGCGGAGAGGAACCGACTGTCGGATACTTTTTTTAAATAAGTACCTAAGTATAGTAAAAAATGCCTTCAGCCTTAAAACTTAACATTTTCACTATCTACATCATGTTATCTATTTTTTAAACCAAGAACTGAACTCATTACATTTAATTATTAAAATGATATATTTATTAAAATTAGATATAACTACTTATAAAATTATATAATTTTACAAAAATCGAGAGAATTTGTGGTTTTAAAAATAAATGCTCTTCATCTGATATACATATAAAATTATAAATATCGGATATTTATATTTCTGGGCAATCTGATATTATGCGATTACTTTTTTAAATAAATCAAGGTGACACATTCATTTTGTTTTTTTATTTATTAAAATCAGGGTTTCTGAAGAAACAATTTTCTAAGCTAAGCATAAATCATATACGATATTGGGCACGCGTAGGTATACATATTGAGATTTAAAATGATCAAATAAGAACAACCACAACTTTAAAAACATATATATTCTGAAAAAAAATGCGTTTTTTTAAACAACAGAATAATCGATAAAAAACATAGCAATGAAAATTATAAATTGTACAGAGGCCAGCACATCAAGTTACCACAATCTCTCAAATTTCTTTGATAGTATTTCAACTTTATTGCAAAGATATAAGGTTCATTTTTAATTGAGAAAATTTGACAGTTAGGATAGCTTGATGTGCTGGCGTCTGTACTAACTTCAATGAAAACAATTTTTTCATAATAATATTTTTTTCACGTACGAAAAAAGTTGCGTCAACTCACTAATCCGCTATTTTGGTTTCTAGACTGCCACACTTTCTGCAGTGGCGCTGTTTTACGATTACTAATATGTACCTATAAGAAATTAATAATATATGTCGCTATATGAAAATTTCGAGATAGTCAATTATCCGAATTTGCGTAATTGTCTGTTATACGGGGCCTTACGGGACCTACTGTATACGTAGTTATAGAAATTAGATAAAAGCCTATACACACCTAAGTAATACTCAGACTATAAAATCCTACCAAATTATAATCGGTTATCACACATCATAATGACCTTTATAAATAGAGTATAAGTTGTTATACAAGTACATAGCTTTAATAGAATATTCTTTATAGTCAGTCCGACTAAAAATAAATAAAAATATGTAAGATGCACTTAAAACTGTTTTATTTTCGGCAAGTGATAAAATAGCACATTCCTTTCTTTTATTACCTACCTATCTATTTATTTCCTTTCCGAATCTAGATACCTACGGGCGCAGGCGCACCTAAATGAAATATACCTCTAGTATCAGGTATATTTCATTTTAGTATAATAATAAAGTAAAAACCCATAAATGTGAACGAATAATTTGTTTGTCATCGACTCTGGCCAAAAAAAGAGGTCAGTGTCGATGACAAACAAACTATTCTTTCGGGAAACCCAGCCATGTTCCTTCCTTAGCCCTTTACGTGTCGGAGCGTAACGACATACGTTTACGAACTTGGCTGGGTTTTAGTCAGTTAAAGTCTGACGCTGTGGGAAGGGTCATTCATTTGATGATTTCCAACCATCAAAAAAAAAACATGCAAGATAAAGTACATCCTAGCTACCAATAACAATTTTCTAGGTGTAAATAAAATGCTACCTACCATTGAATTTATGGGTGCGGGGCAGTGGTCCAACTGCTCCGTCCAACTAGTTGGACCACGGGTCTTTACTAGGGGCAGTTGTCCAACTTTATAAATAGTTGGACCACAGCACCTTTTGCGAGTTCCGTGGTCCAATCCATTTAAAAAATTACTTACCAACTTTAAAAACCTCAACTGCATCTTTGTGTATATGGTTACCTACTGGTTACGGTTATATTGACCTATTTAAGGTAAAATAACAAAATTAAAGTCGGGTGACAATTTTTTATCAGGTTCACTGTCCACAGACCACATACGGTCTGTTGAGAGACTTGTTGATTATAAAGTAATCCTTATGATGTCCTGGCAAATGGTGCTATACTTACTTAATTAATTTTTTTAATGATCGTTTTCAATTTATTTGATTATACAGTTATCAGGACAAACCTATTATATTAAATCCAAACCTATTTATTTGATAGGTAATTGATAAGATAGCCCGATAATTATATGTGATTTCTTAGGGAATTGTTTGCCGACTACATTAGGTATGGCGAAAGATTTTTTATTTATATTGCGGTCCGCAATATAAATAAAAAATCAATTACCTATCAAATAAATAGGTTTGGATTTAATATAATAGGTTTGTCCTGATAACTGTATAATCAAATAAATTGAAACGGACAAACTCTACTATTCAATACCAACTAAATTATCGATAGTTAAAAAATCATACCCAAAAACAGATCTTAGCATTATCTACAACCATTTTTGCTCCTGTTCTAAAATATGGTGCGTGGGAAATTGAAATGAAATAATTTATTCTGTAAATAGCATTCGTTTCAGAATCACTTTTACACGTCATACAATTTTTATTTGTTTTAAAATACGCTCGTCGTTTCCTACTTGCATAATAATACTAAGTACTTACTACGGCTTTAGCGCACAATCCGTGTCTGACTGCACGATCATTTTGCTGCAGTCTGCGTTGAAACTTATTCAACTTTTCCTTTTCCTCATCCGCTGACCAGGTTCACTGACAACGAGATAAGGAATTTATATTTCGATTCTCCGGTTTATCTAATCTTTGTCGATTCCCACGGGAACCTCTTTAGAAGACTTCCTATCTCAGTCTTACAGTAGTCTAGTAGCTGGTTAGACTATCCTGATGTTCTGCACTTTACACTATTACCTATGAGGAACCAGTAAGATCTACAGCATCACAATCAATCCCAACCCAACCAAGCCAACTGCGTTTCGGTCGGCTTCCAATTTAACCAGATGCGGAATACCTAATTATATTTTTGTTTTTAATAGAAGCGTTTTACCTACCAATAAAACGCATTTTAATTTACTTACCTTAATCGAAGCTTATTTAATTTGAATGGCACTACGTATTCCGCCATCTATATCCGTCTCTTTCTCTCTTGTATTCTTCTCCTTCTAACCCACCACCTGGTAGAGTGGGGCGCAATGAGTGAGCCGCCAACTTTATGCCTCATTTAGTCGAAAATCACCAGGCAGACTTTAAAACGTAATTCTACGCTTCGAATAGGGTTAGTAAATGAATACGCGTTTTATTGGTAGGTACAACGGTTCTATTAATTTGACTTGACCTTTATTCGAAACTTATATAATTTGAGACCTGTTTGTTATCGCCTGGTGGTGGTGATCTGGACGCCAATGTGAATGATTGTTAGAGAAAGATAAAGTATCTCTTGTTATATTGGCCATTTGAATGAAACAAATGCAACAACGAAAATAAAAACTCTTACATAACTATGATATTGGTTTAATTATGTATATTTTTAAACCTCGATTAATCACAATTTTACAATCAACATTAAATCAGATATTGGTTTAATATGTATATTTTTAAAACTCGATTGGTCACAATTTTACATCGTAAAATCAATGAACAGGATTGAATAACATAGTTATAGATGTATTTGAAGATGAGAGTAGAACTGTTCGCTTACAGAACTTAAAATAGTTATTTGTTATGCAAGGCTGGAAAGTTGATTTTTGGCGCGAGTACTTCTATTGAAACCTGAGTAAGCGAAGGATTCTAGGGTTGAACCATGAGCGAAGCGAGTGGTTCAAATATAGAATCCTGAGCGTAACGAAGGTTTCAAAAGTACGAGACGCAGAAAAGCTTTGCTGCCGAGCGCAACACACAATTTTTCACCTCACTACAGCGAGGAAACTGCTAGGTGCAAGAAAACAGGTGTTGTTGAGTTTTATTTTGTTCGAGCGTCTCAGATACATTGACTCATGTGAAGAAAATAACAGATACTTGGCAATGTATCTTATGAGTTACATAGAATATCTCCAAAATTAAATACCCTGTATTTTGTTCTATATCCTACTAATTGTCCTCTAAGGAGAATGAAAGAAAAAACTAATTTAATACAAATAACTAACTAATTTAATTTAATACATATTTATTTTTGCCAAGCAAAGGATTAAATAACATATTATATTAGTATTTATTTTATTTAAAAAATTAAACTTAAATTACTACACAATTGGGTATTTGACAGGGTAGTATTTTTATGGCATATTCAAATGTGACGTCACAGATTTTTTAAATCAAATGGAATACTTATTAACATTAATATTAATTTTACAATTATATCCTCACAAAATATTTAATTTCTGTACTAACTAACTGATGGAAGTTTTTAAGGTGAGCGGTATTATTTAATATTTTATTTTAGACCGTGTCATGCATTTTCAGTGGACTGGCAGTATAGAAAATTATTAAATAGAAAGGTTCGAATTTTAAAAACTCTTTCCACGCTAGAGAGCAAAAATCGATTTTCGGCTCAGATTTCGAATGACAATATCCAAACAGACTCTTTCCGAGCCTGTGAGGTGAAAAAGGTATTTTCGGACTTCCAATTTCGTCTCGCAAGAATATCTTCTAATGGGAAATTATCTAGCCAGTTTTTGAGGCAACGGCAGAGCGTAAACTCTCAGGCGTTGCAGTTATACACGCATCTTTAAGTAGAGTTTTAATCCACCCTGATGTAATTGTCTTAGAAGCTGCTTTTGCTTCACCTCTTGTAGAAATGAACAGATTATGGACCTTAGCCGAATCTCTGCGATTTTTTAACAATTCAATCGTTCTATTAATCCAATAGACTCCAAATTATTGCTATTTAAATTAGTGAACAATTTCCAACCCGATTGCCTGTGATCCAAAGAATCGGTCTTTGAATCAAAAACAGGCCACAAGATGATAGAACTATTACTTTGGATACAATCCACAAAGTTAAATCGTGAACTCTTCGACCTGAGCATAAGAGTAATAATGTTGCAGTGTGTCTTTGCACCTGGAAAATGTTATTATGTATAAAATTATAATTATTTAGATAGGCAGCTAAGCTAACTTTGTTCCAAATCGGTGGTTATGATTTAACTGGTTTTTCTCACGATATAGATTTTAAGACCTGTTTTACTAAAATATGAGAGCTAATTTGGCCAGCAATGTACGGATTGCAAAGAGTTGAAATTACAGATTTGTGCCACAGAATCGTATTATAAGATAACTTATTAACCAGATGAAGGTCCGACAGAAATCTGGCTACTTCTCTACCTTTAGGATTATGAGGATCAATTTGGTATTGCTTAGACCAGATAAGCCATTTTTTCCCAAGCAACATCATAAGTCTTTAGCGTGGAAGGCCACCAAGACTTCTTCAATAGTTTTAGTTGGCTATCATTCCAATCTTTAAGGTTCTCAGCCCACCCTCACATTTCCATACCTCGAGAATCATGTTCTGTGTCCTGGGAGGTGGGAGTCCCGTCGACACGTCTTTTAAGACTTGGTCGAGATTCCGAAGAGTGAATGGGGCTGCCAACACTCGGGCCTTCAGATCTGCCCGCCAATAAACACGATCCCAGTGTGGAACTACTAACAAGTATATCGCGTGAGCACTGTTCAAATGGGACAGCACTTTGGGGATCAAAAACGGTTGTGGGAAAATCCAGGCCAGTTGAAAATTCCACTGCCGGGAGAACGCATCGTGAAACAATGCTTGGCGATCGTTCAGATCCAGAGACGCATAATTCACTACCCGGTGTGCTCGACTGGAGGCAAAAAGTTCTATGAGAGGGATGCCCCATTTGGCAAACACTCTGTGGCTTTGGCCAGAAGATGCCACTCTGGATTGACCCGAAGTCTCGATAAATGGTCCGCATAACCGTTGTACATCCCGGAAATATGAAAAATGTTCACATGAATTTGGTATTCTTCCAGGATTCGAAAAACTTGGCACGCCAGATCCATCAGTGGTGTGGATCTTGTGCCCCCTTCGTGTCGGAGATATGCGATAACTGTTTTGTTTTCGCATTGAATTAGTACTGTACGCCGGCGCAGGAGTTGACAATGATCTTGTAACACCCTTAGGATGGCGAGCGTCTCTTTCTGGTTGCAGTGTCTGTGTAACTGTTTTTCGTGATCTGCCCACAACCCTGTCAACGACAAATTGTCTAATCGAGCTCCCCATGCTATATCGGAGGCATCCGTTGTTAGGTAATGGGTTGGTGGAGGAACATGAATGGCTGAAGGGCGTTTGCAGTTTTGAAGCAACCATAGTAAGTTTTCCCTGGCTTCCATGGGAACTAAATGCCATTTTTTGTCTGATCTCAAGCTCAACATTGTGTTGAGGAGTTCCAGTAAAGCCCGATAGTTGAGTCGGCCTCTTGGGACGGTAAAACTCGCAAAATTTAGAAGTCCTACCAAACTCTGAACCTCTTTGAGCTTTGTATGTTCCTTGTCTAGCATTTGGAACAGCTTGGCAATCAACGATGTTAACTTCTCCTTGGGGAGTTGCTTTTGATTGGCCAAGCGTTCGACAGAACTCCCAGATACGCCAATGTTTTTGACGGAGTTGGCACAGATTTCTCGTAATTTATGATCCAGCCTACTCGACTTTGTGAGTCTGAATTACAATATTTACATGTTCCTTTAGGCTTTTCGGTTGATGAGCAATCAGGAAGTCGTCCAAATATACTAGGATCCGTATACCTACCTCGTTCTCTGAGCATGAATTGAATGAATTTGGGCAACCCAATTTGTCACTGATGCGAAGTCTTGGGTGCAGTACTTAGACCAAACATGTAGTTTCTAAAAGCTCCCTTTGATAGACTAGGCGTACAGAAGATGCCTTTCTGTGGCTGCGAGCTACGCGCAAATGAAAGTATGCTTGAGTAAGAGATCTATTTTGCATAGCCAGTCCCTTTCCTGCAGGAATTTTGGCACACGAGAAACATTAATTAATTTGAATTTTTGGGTTATTACGTATTGATTGAGGGCCCTCAAGTTAAAATGGGTCGAGCAGAGCCGTCGCTTTTGAGAACTAAAAACATTGATGAGAGGGAACTTGGAGACATTTGTGCTCGTTCAAGGACCCCTTGATCCTTCATTTTCTCGATGACAGCAGTCATCTCTGCTGAATAAGGAACTAACATGCCCTTTTTTATGTTCCTTGGATTGATCATTGGAGGCCTTTGACGAAAGGGTATGCGATACCCCGATATCATCTTGAGAATGGATCATTTGGAGCTCCAAGGCAAGTTGTTCCCACTGAGTTAAAAAATTTGCTAGACGGCCTGCTTTGAACTGCATCATGCCAGTATTTCGACGTTTGACGTCTGTACTGTTGTTGGGCGGAGATGGTGCTCGTTTCTGCCCAGATTTGGACCGATTTCGCTGCTTGGGGTAATTTCTAGAAGAACCCTGTCCACGAAAAAGGCCCCGATTATTCGGTGCGACCGGATTAGAGCTATGTCCATTTGTGTGAGAGTTACAACCACCCTGCGGGGGTGGTGCAGTTTGACAACAGCCCTGCAAATGGCATGATCCATGTTTACAACCTTAGGAGGGTCTTTTTCGGGTTGCGTACTCCTGCGAGGAGACGCTAGTTTTGTGTCTCTCTACCTGCGAGGTAGAGTTGTTAGACTTCTTTAGCGGCCAAAAACATTTACGTACTCCACCCGCTTTTTCCAAGGCGGTTGTGATTTTTTTTGCGTTGAACAAGTTTGTGGATTTAGGAGGAATCTTCATAAGCGCAGATTTTACTAATGGCTCCTTTACCTGCTTTATTTTACAGTCCCGGCGCATTTGCAATATCTCTGCGCGATGGCCACAAACAAGCTGTAACAAATCTGCGGAGGTTGTTTGGAAATCACAACAATTTATTAGTTCTGTAAGCTTATTATTAATGACCTCATAAATCTGGGGTACACTCTTTAGACCACTGATCAAAATCATGTAATACCTTCTGAAGCGACTCCTTTTGCTTTAAAATGCACATTCTTAAGGCAGCAAAGGTTTTATCAGCGTATATCAATTGGCGGGGAGACTGGAAGGCTGCAACTTCTTCATTTATCTCAATATCCGTGAAACCCGGTTTGTGATTATACGCCTTTTGAGTTTCGGAATATCTGATTTCATTCCAGTTACTAGTGTCGCAATGTTCAAGATCACATAGCAGTTTCAAATGATGTTCAAAACTTTTGGGCATGGAAGGTTCTTTTAATTTAGTTTGAATATTAAAATAACATCGCTAGGTGCGTCGGTAATTGAGGAGTACCTTCTTCGTAAAGATTACTACTAAGACCAGAATTACTAAACATGGAATCGTTATAGTAGTGATCACTGTTATCACAACACAAGGATTTGCGAGGATCACGTACCTCTTTTGATAATTTCCGATACTCATGCCTTGAATGTCTTCGTTTTTTCCCCCTCCTCTTTTTTCCGTAATGACTTCGTCGCTTTGAGGACGAAGATGAAGAACTACTCTGGGAACTAGTGCTTGACCTCGACCTTCTAGAACGTAACTTACGATGCATACCAGATGGTCCTGGTTTAGTCACTACATTTTGTACATACATAATTATTATCCATTCTAAAACAGGACAGAGCTTAGAACAACAATAACGGTAAAAAAACCGTTGCAAATAAAATTTCAAATTAAGGGCGAGTATCTGTATTCCAAATAAAAATATAATTGTAAGTATCTGTATTCCAATCACTCAATTTAAGCAAAATAAAAATATTTTGGATGTGTATCCAAAATCTGAATCTCTCCAATTATTATACGTCAAAATGATAAAAAGAGTTGCCTTTTCTTTCGAAAAAAACCTGCTGTCAAATGCTGTCAAATTGACAAAGTTGAAAGAAAGGGCCTTCCACTGACGTATAAATAATACGTCTGTGGGGCCTTCTTGTCGTAGTCTTGTAGTTGTCATACTTGTCATTTGTCATTGTCAAAGTGTACTTAGCGTCGATTGATGAAATTATAGAATTTTTCGGCATTTCAATGAAAAATAAGAATGCTAAGTTTTTTGTCTAATTGAAAAAGTTCAGGGTGTTTATCGCGACTGACTTGTCTTATCACTGAAGGAAGATATCTGTTATACGTCAAGATGTCTAAATGGTGTGTGTTGTGCTAAGGAAATATTGTCTGGATTTTAAACAATAATACCGGTTTAATTTATAAGCTCCCTTAGTATTTAGCATGTGGGCTAGAGTGTGGGTGTAACGCGTTGTTATCGTGCAGGCAATCGGAGCGCAGCATCCACGAGATGCTGAAGGACACTCCGCCGCTGCGCGAGTCCAGCGATTCCATCACGTCGGGCACGGAGCCCAAGTTCCCCACGTCACGCTCCATGCCCTTCCCGCCCGCATACGGTAAGCACCACCAGCTGTAGGTGAACATTATAATGTTGTGGTGTGGTGCCATGACTAAGTACAAGACCAGTTTGCACTCAAGACTAAAACACTACTATTTGGCATTCCACTGCATAGCTTTTGACTGGTAATGTACCCAAGTGATTGACGTCATTGCTATATATATCTGGCCAACCAAACCTAGCTAAAAGCCAGCTCTAAGTTCAACAGGAAGTTGTTGTTTGCTAATTAATTTAGTTTATGTAGTTTATCAATTGCATATATTTTTATTCTCAGATGCATCTAGTTAACACTTTCGCTGCCAAGCACCCGGCTCCCGGGTCGAACGAAAATTCGTTCAGGTGCCCACAACCCGGCTCCCGGGTCCTACATATAAATAGTTATATGTGGCTTGTCGCCATGCCAAGCACCCGCCTCCCGGGTGCAAATCAAAACGTGCTACTAGGGTTGTCAAAAATAAGCTAGGTGAGAATAGTATGTACTTTTGAGTACGTCTTTCATTAATTATTTATTTACTTTAAATGTTGTACTAATATTGATATTATGCTGACAAATTTCTAAGAAACATACTAAATAGTACTTACTTAACAATGTATTTAGAAACAAAAGACGGCAAATGTTTAATCTTTTCTTTATCTGCGCGTGTTTTATTGAGGTAAAAACCGCCGCTGAAGGTTTAAAAAATGAAAACAAAGGCATCGGTTTGGTTTTATTGAGCTTAAAGGTTTTTAATCCCTTGCTGGCGATTTAGACGACAACTGTTTATACAACTTTAGCTACCTTACTTTAATTCACGTAGCTTAGATAATCTGTTGTTATGCGTGTGAATCATCAGGCATCAGAGGGTTAAAAATCTGCATCATTGGCTGTATGAAGATTTGATATTTTGACATTAAAAGTTTTTGACGTTTAAAAGCTACAACTGCGGATTAGGCAAATCATGTAAGGTTCTCTTGGCGTAAGTGTTATGATTTTTAAATACCTAGAAAAACAAATAAAAATAAAAAAAAGAACCGTGTAGTTTATTTCTTTCAATAAAAAATTAGACGTTCGACAACCCTACTATCGCTGGCTGGTCGTGGGCGTGGCTTAGTGAACTCGGATTCGGGTGCTGCGGCATAGTGGTACCGTTACGTAACCGTTGCGCCGATGGACTCAACAGATGGGTTGTTATAGATATGCGAGACACATTTTGTGGCATGCCAATAGACATGCAATAAATGTGCTTGGCAGTGAAAGTGTTAATTGCAAATTGTGTCATATCATTGCCATTAAACTGAATTGGAAGTGAGTGCTGTGCTTCTACATCACATATTGTCCTATTATTCTACTGCAATCAGGAACAATGTTACACACAGTGCAAGGCTTCCAGAGTGTTGACTGTTTTTAATGAAAATGCCTTGTTTAAAACATCATTTTACCATTTTGAATGAAAATAATATTATGTATTGTCTCAGCCCCCCCAGACGTGTCACAAAATGGTGCTGGCTCCAGCACATTGCTGCGAGCTGGCTCGTCCAAGCTCGATGCTATCCGAAACTGGGGCGTCTCCACATACAAATGTACCAAACAGATACTGTACGAGAAGCTCGGCAAGAGCTCGCGCACCGTGGATACTGGTGAGATTGTATATGATATAATTTTGTAATGTATGCTTTGTGGCAAGTTTATAATGAGAAAACACTTTTAGAACTTGCAGATTATAAAAATAAATTGTGTGTTAATTCAGAAAACTTACAGCTAATTAGTTATGTTCTAAAAAATATAAAGTTGAAGGCCATCTCACATTTCCTAGCAGTAAGGTGTGAGTAGTTCCTCTGATGTGTGGTTGACATATCTGCACATGTGAGTGTGGTGTGCCTGCAGAGCTGGAGGCCCAGATCGAGATGCTCCGCGAGACGCAGCGCAAGTACGCCGGCGTGCTGCGCCTGTCGGGCGCGCTCACGGCGCAGCTGGGCGCGGCCGCCGCCACGCAGCGCGCGCTGGGCGAGGCCTTCGCCGAGCTGGCGCAGAAGTCGCCCGAGCTGCAGAACCAGTCAGTACTCACTCGCGCCCGCGTCTATACCCACCACGCTGCATTCAGTTGACCCGCCCCAGCTTCGCACGGGCGCGATCTACTAATACGATAAAAGAATAATAATAATTAAAGGGCTTCCATTATTGTTCTTAGATCATATTAGTATGTTGAGTAAACTTGTGCAATAGGCGATTCTATAAGTATCTCTTTAGAATGTACTTCTTAGTATTTTCTCTGTTATTTGACGCATCTTCGTAGAACGGCGGGGTATTGCAGGTGCGGAAAACCTCAAACGGCGCAAATACTCCAATTTGGGACTTATAATGTTCGACCCGCTTGGGGTTGAAACTCTATGGCTATGGGGTACGAGTGCCCACTGCAGTTTCTCGAGCCAAGTGGTTGATGATTTCTTAACGTGACCCATCTGACCCCTCTGGCCTATTTTTTAGCCAAGATATCAGCATTGTCGTATTACGTGGCAATGCTGTCAGTCTTTTAGGTTCTGTACGGTAAGGTACATTTAAAATGATAAACGGTTGTTAATTTCAATTTGTGTATTGAGTTAAAAACCCGAAACTGATAAATGATCGACACGCGGGGAATGTGTCTTGCTTTACCCAACAACGATGCTTTCCAACTACTAAACGCTTACTCATATGTGTGATTTTTATTCATTCGCTGCGCGTCGTTGTCAGCATAAAAATGAAACAATATGGACGGGTTTGCCTTTACATGCTCCCCGAGGAAAAGATGTAAAGACAATAATTGACAAGAAACAAATGATTAATCTAATTTCCTAGTGTCTCTATCGTTAACACAATGTTCACAACATTGATATGCTTGTAGAACCTAACATAGAGGAGGTGACTTTATCTAACACTCGCGCACTTGTTACCTTTGCGCTTTGATTGTTACACTGGTTCACTAAACTAGATGCAACACTCGCACGCTGTGTGGCCGGGCGCGCCCTCTGCTGCGGCCACTAAACTTCAGGACATGCTGCTACCACGCCGATCATACAGTAGATCGCCGTGTAATGATCGATGTCATGAGATGACTCACTGTCAAATAACAATCCATCCTCTTTCATGACCCTGATTTTTTCGTCAATCGTTTTAAGCTGTCGATTGCTCTCTGTGCTGGAGTCGTTCAAGACATTCTGAGGAATAGACACGTTTATAACATGGTTTATGGATGCAATGACTGGTGAGTATAGGTTAACACTGACACTAACATCGCTCGTTCTTTGTCGATGCGCAATTACTTCAAAATTATCTGATTTGATTACGCAGCCACTATAGTTATACAGTACAGTACACAGTACTTTATAGTTACCTATAAGTGCAGAGTGAGTCAGCTGATGCGCGGTAACTTATCTCCACATATTGATCGTAGGTTGCATTGGCCGCCGCAAAAAAAGATATATTTGTAGATAGAATGGCTTTCCATTCAAAGATTTTTACAGAGATCGGCGTTGACTTAGCACGCTGATGCTTTTGGTTGGCAGAAGTCTTTTTCTTTCCCACTTTCGCTGCCAAGCACCCGGGTCGAACGATAATTCGTTCACATGCCCACAACCCGGCTCCCGGGTCCTACATATAAATAGTTATATGTGGCTTGTGGCCATGCCCAGCACCCGCCTACCGGGTGCAAATCAAAACGTGCTACTAGGGTTGACAAAAATCTGGAGGCGATAGTGGCTGGAGGCGATAGTCCTCGCGCGCCTGTTCGAGTGGCGCGCGGAGGTACTAAGCCGGGGGGAAACTCCGTTTCCGCAGCGAATTGCGGCGGAGCGGACGGACCTCCGGCGCGATCTCATGGCGGCCTGGAATCAGCGACTGTCGCAACCCAGCGCAGGGCACGCCACGATAGTGGCGGTAAGGCCCCTCTTTGAGGAGTGGCTAGAGAGGCGTCACGGCGCCCTCACCTACCGCCTGACGCAGGTCCTCACCGGACATGGATGTTTCGGGAGGTTCCTGCACATCATCAGGCGGGAGAAAACGCCCGGGTGTCACCACTGCGAGGATCGCCCAGAGGACACGGTAGAGCACACGGTGCAAACCTGCCCCGCATGGGCGGAGCACCGCCGTGTCCTCGTAGAGGCGATCGGCGGCGGCGACCTCTCGCGCCCAGCCCTGGTGCAAGCCATGGTCCGGGGCGAGAGGGAGTGGGAGGCAGTCACCTTCTGCGAAAAAGTTATGCTCGCGAAGGAGGTGGCGGGATGGGAGAGAGAAAGGTCCTCCCGTCCCAGCCGCCGCAGGAGACGCCCCGGGCGTCGGGAGCCACGTGACGACTCCCGGCCACCGTAGCGCGGGCCTGCGGGCGGTGAGTAATGGGTGACTCACCGTCCGATCAGCACCAGACCCGTGCCGTACGGCGCGTATATGTTCCACGCGCGCCTCAAAGAGATGTCAGCATATGAAGGGGCCCCCCAGGGCCAAGCCTGCCGGGTAAGCGGGATTGTCCGAAAGGGTTACCGCTACCCCGGAACATAAAGGGCTACGGAAGGAACATGGATGGGTTTTAGTCAGTAAGAGTCTGACACTCCCTTCCGCTCCACCCAGAGCGGGAGCAGTCATTGGATGATTTCCCAGCCTTAAAAAAAAAAAAAAAAAAGGGTTGACAAAAATAAGCTAGGTGAGAATAGTATGTACTTTTGAGTAAGTCTTTCATCAATTATTTATTTACTTTAATTGTTGTACGATTTAAAGTTATGCTGACAAATCTCTAAGAAACATACTAAAGTGGATTTATTATTAATTGCCTTTTCATCATAGGTACCTATACAAGCCTATGGCGCCACGCAATTTTAATGAGATTTCTTATTAATAGGTAACTATTTTTCTTTATCTGCGCGTGTTTTATTGAGGTAAAACCGCCGCTGAAGGTTTAAAAAATGAAAACAAAGGGATCGGTTTGGTTTTATTGAGATTAGAAACAAAAGAAGGCAAATGTTAAAACTTTTCCTTATCTGTATGTGTTCGTTCTATTGAAGCAAAAACCCTCGTTAAAACATGAAAACAAAGGTATCGGTTCGGTTGTATTGAGCTCAAAAACAAAAGAAGGCAAATGTTTAATCTTTTCCTCATCTGCACGTGTTTTATTGAGGTAAAAACCGTCGCTGAAGGTTTAAACAATGAAAACAAAGGCATCGGTTTGGTTTTATTAAGCTTTAAGGTTTTTAATCCCTTGCTGGCGATTTAGACGACAACTGTTTATACAACTTTAGCTACCTTACTTTAATTCACTTAGCTTAGATAATTCTGTTGTTATGCGTGTGAATCTGTGAGGCTGTATGAAGATTTGATATTTTGACATTTAAAAGTTTTTGACTAACAACAAGTTGAGATTGAGAAGGAGGAGCAAGAACATTAGTATGTACAATGTTTTTCGTTATTTTGTGGAGTGTTTTACATATAATTTTACAGAAAGTATTCTTTGTTCTGTATTGGTTACATCTCTGATAAACATTCTTGGATAAAAAGTGTGGTATCGTATTCAATAGGAAATACATTTCATAGGTTATCATGAAACTTAAAAAGAAAACCACTTAAAAAGAAAAACACTACAACTGCGGATTAGGCAAATCATGTAAGATTTTCTTGGCGTAAGTGTTATGATTTTTAAATACCTAGAAAAACAAATAAAAATATAACAAAGAACCGTGTAGTTTATTTCTTTCAATAAAAAATTAGACGTTCGACAACCCTACTATCGCTGGCTGGTCGTGGGCGTGGCTTAGTGAACTCGGATTCGGGTGCTGCGGCATACGGGTCCCGTTACGTAACCGTTGCGCCGATGGACTCAACAGATGGGTTGTTATAGATATGCGAGACACATTTTATGGCATGCCAATTGTTATGCAATAAATGTACTTGGCAGTGAAAGTGTTAATTTGGAATTGAGAATGAATATAACACAAATGTACGTTTGCCACTAGACACTCCGCATCCTTTTTCAGGTTCACAGCAATGAAATCTGACAGGGGTTTAATTGATAACATTGTGTCGTTGGATTTCTCTGTAGATGTAAGAATCGGTATTTAAACTTGAATATTTCATAGGTGTCCTTGCTGATCAAAGGTACGTATTTGTTCTTCAAATCTTGAGTAATTTTTGATCATTCTTGCTTTGACTCGTAAAAGTTTAAAGAGATGTGCAATATCTGTATGAATGTTTTGTACAGGTAACGTCACGTCATTAGACAAATGACTAGCTACGGTGCTCAGCTGATCCTGTAACTGTTCGGCTGTTATTAAATATGGAATAGCCCATGACAAATGTCTGTTATTGTATCCACTAAAGCGTTGTAAATATTTACAATAATTTCTCTTGTGTAGTTGGTCGTCGAGATTGGCCGTAGTGTGTCCGAATTTGTTAAGTAATATATTTCTGGTGAATACATGCAAAACTAATGTCGATCTGCCCAGCCTTTTTCCATCTATGTTGGGGGCATCGGCTGCCAATCCAACCGGATGCAGCTGGATACCATTTTTTATTTTGATATGCAATACTCATGAGTGTGTGAGCGATGACCGGGCAGACAGGGCGGCAATTCCCGTATTTATAAGAACGTTCGCATTCTAATCTCAGTCCTGCTCTATGATAGATAGATTGCGACTTACGTTTTAAAGCACTAGAATTGCGCTCCAGGTTCCTGTACAACGCGGACACGCAGCGCACGCTGACGCGCAACGGGGAGACGCTGCTGGCGGCGCTGCACTTCTTCAACAACTCGCTCAACACGCTCACCAACAAGACCATCGAGGACACGCTGCTCACCATCCGCCAGTACGAGGCGGCCAGGTACCGGAATTTATTTATTTATCCATCTTACATCTATCATTATGTTCAACAACAACATCATAATTCACAACCTTATGGTGTGGTATGGTTATATTCTCCGTCGAATCGGTGAGCTCCTTAAGTTTTGAGTTGAGCTGCACGATTTATGAGAAATGCGTGTACCACTTAATCCGCATGGTTCTTTCCTCAAAAGACCATTTCAGACACCAACCTACATGGTCTTCACATGAATTGATTAAGATTATGTTTGGACATTAAGAGAGACTGTGACCTTTGAGTTTGTTTCGGCCTTCTTAGAGTAGTACTTTCGATTTTTGCCACACGCCAAAAGATTCTGGTATGTGGGGTATGCGCTGGTTCAGTGTGTGTGTGGCAGGGTGGAGTACGACGCCTACCGCAGCGAGCTGGAGGCCAGCGGAGGGAACCCGCCCGAGCTGCTGCTGGCCAGCATCGAGCGCCATCGCCGGCACTACGAGCGCCTGCGAGACGACTCCGCCGTCAAGCTCAAGCTGCTGCACGAGAACAGGGTATGCAACCGCCGCACGTTACACATTCATAGCACGAGCTTGTCGACGGTCTTTCATAATCGTAGGTTCCGATGGCACCGATCACCGTGCGGATTGGTGACCCAAAGTTGAATAGTCAAACAAATGCAGGTGAAGGTGATGAACAAGCAGCTGCTGCTGTTCCACAACGCGGTGTCGGCGTACTTCAGCGGCAACAACGTGGCGCTGGAGGCGGCCGTGCGGCACTTCAACATCCACCCGCCGCCCGCCGCCCTGCCGCCCGCGCCCCCCGCGCCCTCGCCCGCGCTGGCCGCGGCGCTCAGCGCGGCCGTCACCGCCGTGGGGCCCGCGCCGCCTGCGCCCCCGCGCCCCGCGTAGGCGGCCGCGCCCTCGCCCTCGCCCCCGCGCCCTCGCCCTCGCCCCCGCGCCCTCGCCCTCGCCCCCGCGCCCTCGCCCTCGCCCCCGCGCCCTCTCCCCCGCGCCCTCGCCCCCGCGCCCTCGCCCCCCTCGCCCTCGCCCCCGCGCCTCCTGGCGCCCCTTGAGCGAGACCCCGGCTAAACGATCGCGCGTTTTGTTGGTTACGTCATCCAATTTAATATCTCGTGAAGTATACCCTCGGCAGGCCACACAGTACACATTGAAAAAGCTTCGTCTCATTTTATAATTTTTGTATTCCCCTCCCATATTTGCACGTTATTATATAAATCCATAAATTCCTATTATGTTGTAGTATAGAAACATGCCATGCCATACATCATTCCGTTTAATATGGACACAGGGGAACTGGTATTCATTAAATAAAAATCTTAGTACACAATCATCTGAGCACCGTAAATCAAAAAATTTCAAAACAGACGATATGAATCTTTTGAAAAGGTGAAAATAATACTTGCGCATTATGTGGGTCGTAGGACATCGCGAGTTCGCGACGTGAGCTCGCCGTGAGGCCCGGAGACTAGTTATAGGTCGTGTGATATGAATATTGCAAAGCTTTATTTTTTATTTCGTTTAATATAATAAACCGCGCCTGTGACCAAATTGAAATGACCCTTTAGACTCTCTGACGGTAATGATAGAACTATGCTTGGAGCGTTACTAATTACTACTTCATATCACTACATTGCGTTGACTAACGCAGTGTATGATCTAAGGTAGTGAGCCTATTAGTTCGTAAGTATATTTTTGCATGTAACGCATTCTGAGCATATATACTATGAAAAATATAGTATTTTTGTAGTACTTATTATATTAAGTTTGAAGACTTGTTTACCTAAGCTTACATTATGTATGCTTCATATTAAACTTCTGCTCATTCCTGTATGAATTATTATTATTGCTTTACGCTTACCTAGAAGTGTAGTTTTTTGACATTGATTTGTAATTATATTTATTACCATATTGGTTTGTTAAATAGGCCCAACGCTAATCTAATTTAATTCTTCAACATGACCCTTGTTACCTACAGCTTGTGTTCAACAACACAGCCGATAGAGTCCTCCACGTTCGCTAGCAAGTTCAGTACTGACGGCCGCGAACGCCGCGTGTGTTCATGTTATCGTGACTCATTTATTATTTATGAAGAAAAAGTTATGTATACTAGGCTATGTATAATTATATTTCCCTTTTGTAATGATGTCCTGGGAACATAAAATGAAGAGGTTGGATATTGTAAAATTTAAAATAAAGTTGTTGTAAGTAATACTAATTATTATCAATACCCAACATTTTCACAGTAATAATATATGAACTTTCACGCAACGTACTTATAGGATAAATTGTATTATTGCAAGTTATTGTTCTAAGCAACAATTAAGTCTTTATTGGGTATATTGTGTATTGTAATCTTGTTGGTTGTTACATCCCCAGTTATTTGCAGTTTAAATGAACATCAAGTTGGCCATAATGGATACTTTCTTTTAGTTTAGTACTAATTGTGATCTCAAATTATTATTAGTCACTAGGTGAACTTAAACTGTGAATGAATGGGCATCTTAACAGATGGAGACAATATTGCGCAGAAGTAGCTCGACTATCATAGGTATGTGGAGCATAGAAAACCTTTCCAGACTAGCTAGTCAAGTTCTTGTTTTAGTTGTTTGTACTATCAATGTGACTTATATTTAAATATTATGATTTTAGACAACAAATTATACACTATTATTGTAAATGTAAGACAATGTGTTTATCATATTTTTTAATGAGTGTAAAATAGATCACGTGCCACTTTATGCTGTTTTATTGACATCTTGTTTACAGTCAGTTCTTCAAAGTTACAAGACAAATACCACATTGATAATATGGTAGAAATTAAGATCTTATTACGAAAGATTTTTTCAAAAATTGTTATTTGTTATGTAAGGCTGCAAAGTTGTTTTTTGGCGCGAGTACTATGCTGCCTTGCAAAACGCAACTTTTCAACTCACTACAGCGAGGAAAATGCTAGGTACAAGAAAACAGCTGTTATATGTTGAATTTTATTATATTTGAGCATCTCGGATACATTGACTCATGTAAAGAAAATAACTGATACTTTGTAATTTATCTCTTGAGATACATTTATAGAATACTAGCTGAGTGCGTTTCGACCGCGCGACCATGGCGTCATATTAAAAAAAAAACCATGCCAAGATTTTGTAAAAATTTGTCAAAGTTGATTCCCAAAACCATAAATTTGTCAAAGTTATGGTTAAAAAGTTATAAGGGTTTGAACGTGGCCGCGCCATCGAAACGCGGAGAACCGCGCGGCCACGGAGATCTCTAAAACTAAACGTTGCAGAGACCTGAAATTCAGGTAAATAACAGATTGAATTTGTAAAAAATTTGTAAAAATATAGAAAAAATTCCCAGGTCAATATTTTAGGAGCTACAAGACTAAAACTCCATGGCCGCGCCATTGAAACGGTGAAGAACACGTTATCGCCGATATCTCGCTGAAAAAGCTTCGCAGAGGTCTGAAGTTTTTTGTAAAACCTAGATCTGAATTTGTCAAATAGTGTAAAAATGCACAAAAATATCCTAGGTTAATATTTTAGGAGCTATAAGACTAAAACGGTGAAAAACACGTTATCGCCGATATCTCGCTGAAAAAGCATCGCAGAGGTCTGAGGTTTTTTGTAAAACCTAGATTTGAATTTGTCAAATAGAGTAAAAATGCACAAAAAAATCCTAGGTTAATATTTCAGGAGCTGTAGTACGGTATCGCGTAGAAATATGTCGTGATTATCTACCGAAGAAAGTAAGAGTAAAGCGAGTTTTTTATTGTAAACAACACCTATTAATATGTAAAACTATATAAAACCTGGCAAAATGATTTTTTTTTTCGGTTTTTATAACTTTTGATACGTCTTGAATATTTCAATAGGGTGACCATGGCTTTTTGTTTACAGAAAACTTTCCACCTATCGTTTTAGAAATCACTAACTGTTCCTCGCAGTTTCACCCGCTTAATGCAAAATTCGAATGAATACTATGCAGTAGTTTTTGTGTTTATCCCGGACAAATAAACAGACAGACCAAATTCTAAAAACTATATTTTTGACGATTTTATTATATAAGGTGTATCTGTTCCAACACGAAATATTTTAAGAGCAACATCTAACGGTGGTAAAGATTCCATAGAAGCGAAAAAAAATAATTTATCTAAGTATTTTTTATTTTACGTAATTATTTTAATTTTAAAACTGCTTGACACATTTGGTATGAAACCTTCAGCGGCCGCACGCGCGCTCGGTGCGTCTCGTGACCGGTGACGGCTATCTATTCTGTGTCGAGCAGCGTGTCAGGGCGGTAGCGTTCGCATGCATGTCTCCGGCCTGCGCGCGACCGCGCGAGTTTGGTAATCATTTCGCGTCCTACTGACGGTTACCGTGCTCCACATACTGTGTGCTGCCGGACGCAAATGTCCTCACCTCGTATTACATGGGATCTAACAATATCACTGGTGACCTGTGTCGGTCGTACAAAAATACAGCACTGCCTATCTCTTCGCGGAATGCAGGCGTGATGATGTTAAAAATAAACCAATTGTAGACTTCGTAGCTGTTCTTGTTTAAATAGCTTATCGCTTCCAATAATAATAAATGTTAAACTAAAATACAAAACCTAAATTAAGAAATTCCTTCCTTAAACTTATACGAAAAAGAGCCTAGATGCGATTAAAACAATACCTACACACATGTGGAAACTAGGTAAATACTAATAAACAGCTGACGGGTGAGTGCATCTTGAGTTCACAACGGTTAATGACCTGTTTGTGTAGATCGGATTTATTTGATCGATAGGCAGACGTGAATGTTTTAGGTTCTCTCGAGAGATAAATAGCTTGCCATGTTATTGTGGAATAACATACGGCATTAAAACCTATTGAATGATTAAATAACTACATTACGTTAAGATTATAAGTTTTGTCGAGTAGTCTTTTTACAGGCAAACAACATGTTTATTAGATCCGTGGTTGAATGGTAGGTATGCTATTTAAACCGTTAGGATAATAGTGTTCTGTGTAGGTATTGAACTCAAGACTTTTAATGATTGGTAGAGTTTAACTTAATTTATTAATACCGAACCTAGTATCTACTAGGCGTAATCTGCAGTCTAGGTCTGTGGTCTAGGTACAAATCTACACTACTTAGGTACCTACCTATTGATCCTTATTCCCCATCACACTTAACACACACATACACACACACACCACACATGAACACTGAACCGTGTCTGGAAATGATCCGGCCGGTATACCCATAGGGCATTGTTACGTTCGTTGCCCGAAGCCCGACGCGTATTAACTAATGCGCGTGCGTTGCAATATGCGGGTTGCTTGGCACTGAACTCGGTGAGTCAGGTGCGCGCGCGGCTCGCCTGCCGCCGCCGCGGAGCCAACGCATTCTATTGTTCCGCGCGCCGTCTAGTCTCGCCGCCCGCTTCAATGACGGTAGGTAAATACAACGTATGGTTTAGCGTAATGGATATAAAAAATGAGAAGGAGCCAGTATTTTTATGTAAGTCAAATAATTTGAAATTATTAAATTTTTTAAATAATATATCCTTAGATAATTTTTTTTTCCTTTCTATGGAATCTTTACCACCGTTAGATGTTGCTCTGAAAATATTTAGTGTTGGAACAGATACACCTTATATACTAGCTGTCCCTAGCGGTTTTACCCGCGTAGTGCCCGTTCCTGTGGGAATTTTGGGATAAAAACTTTCCTTCTTGTCCTCAGGCTATGGACTATTTCTGTACCAAATTTCATTTAAATCGGTTCAGTAGTTTTGCCGTGAACGCGAGACAGACAGACAGATTTACTTTCGCATTTATAGATAATATTAGTATGGATAAATAACTTTACACAACATTCGTAATTTCTGTAAGATTATTTGATGAATTATTGTGTACTCAAACACATAAGTTTTGTCTAAGACTAAATACTTAACTCATGCTTTTTAACATTCACAGTCGTCGTTTTACTTCCTTACCAACAGGAAGTAAAACGACGACTGTACAACAAAAAAGCCTTTGGTGGGAAGACGGGGTGCGCGGCGTTCCGTTCGCTCCTGTTGTACTGTAGTCTGTGGCATTATGATTAATTTCTTCAGTGCAATTCAATGTTGAAAAGCATGAGTTATTTCTGATATACTACTGCTAATGGGGTATTTATAGGGTGTTATTTCTGGCTGATTTTAGTCTTAGACAAAACTTATGTGTTTGAGTACACAATAATTCATCAATGAATGAAATTTGGTACAGAAATAGTCCATAGCCTGAGAAAGGACAAGAAGGAAAGTTTTTATCCCAAAAATCCCACAGGAACGGGAACTACGCGGGTAAAACCGCTGGAGACAGCTAGTATATAATAAAATCGTCAAAAATATAGTTTTTAGAATTTGGTCTGTCTGTTTATTTGTCCGGGATAAACACAAAAACTACTGCATAGTATTCATTCGAATTTTGCATTAAGCGGGTGAAACTGCGAGGAACAGTTAGTGATTTCTAAAACGATAGGTGGAAAGTTTTCTGTAAACAAAAAGCCATGGTCACCCTATTGAAATATTCAAGACGTATCAAAAGTTATAAAAACCGAAAAAAAAATCATTTTGCCTGGTTTTATATAGTTTTACATATTAATAGGTGTTGTTTACAATAAAAAACTCGCTTTACTCTTACTTTCTTCGGTAGATAATCACGACATATTTCTACGCGATACCGTACTACAGCTCCTGAAATATTAACCTAGGATTTTTTTGTGCATTTTTACACTATTTGACAAATTCAAATCTAGGTTTTACAAAAAACCTCAGACCTCTGCGATGCTTTTTCAGCGAGATATCGGCGATAACGTGTTTTTCACCGTTTTAGTCTTATAGCTCCTAAAATATTAACCTAGGATTTTTTTGTGCATTTTTACACTATTTGACAAATTCAGATCTAGGTTTTACAAAAAACTTCAGACCTCTGCGAAGCTTTTTCAGCGAGATATCGGCGATAACGTGTTCTTCACCGTTTCAATGGCGCGGCCATGGAGTTTTAGTCTTATAGCTCCTAAAATATTGACCTGGGAATTTTTTCTATATTTTTACAAATTTTTTACAAATTCAATCTGTTATTTACCTGAATTTCAGGTCTCTGCAACGTTTAGTTTTAGAGATCTCCGTGGCCGCGCGGTTCTCCGCGTTTCGATGGCGCGGCCACGTTCAAACCCTTATAACTTTTTAACCATAACTTTGACAAATTTATGGTTTTGAGATTCAACTTTGACAAATTTTTACAAAATCTTGGCATGGTTTTTTTTTTAATATGACGCCATGGTCGCGCGGTCGAAACGCACACGACCCGACAGACGTTGTACTGACTTAACTGTGATACCTACCCTACCTACCTACCCGACCCACCTACCTACCTACCTACTCTACCCACCTACCTACCTACCCTACCAAATACAGAGAATAGTTTATTCACCCTTTTTAAATAGTGTACACAAAAAACATTTCTGAACGCATGCATAAAAGTCAATCATTACAAGTACAGTATTTGACAGGATGGACAACAAATGTTTGACAGATACGAAATAAAAGAACATTTAGGGAAAATTATTCATCTTTCATAATTGTGTATAATTCATATTCGTTTTAAGATGTATTCTGTACTCATTGTTTTTAAGATGTATTCTGCTATTCGGGGAGGAGACAAATCCAACGAATCAAAAACCATGAAAATTGGTCCAGCAGATCTCGAGTTATAAGTGTTGTAACAAACCCGCCTTTGTTTTATATATATACTAGCTGACCCGACAGACGTTGTCCTGTCTTAACTGTGATACCTACCCTACCTACAGTACCTACCTACCTACCTGCCTACCTACCCTACCTACCTAGCTACCTACCCTAGCTACCCTACCTACCCTGCCTACCCACCCACCCTACCTACCCTACCTACCTACCTACCCTACCTACCCACCCTACCTACCTACATACCTACCCTACCTACCAAAAAAAAAAAAAATGTATTCTACTATTCAGGGCGGAGACAAATCCAACGAAACAAAAATCATGAAAGTTGGTCCAGCAGATCTCGAGTTATAATGGAGGGAACAAACCCGACTTTCTTTTATATATATAAGATATACAAAATTAGATACCCTGTATTTTTTTATTCTCAATCCTCAATACTTGTTCTCAAAAGAAAGTAAAAAACTAATTTTATAGATAGTTAACTAGCTTCCGCCCGCGGCTTCGCCCGCATAGTATGTCGACAAATTATACATATTAACCCTCCTCTTCAATCACTCTATCTATTAAAAAAACCGCATCAAAATCCGCTGCGTAGTTTTAAAGATTTAAGCATACATAGGATATAGGGACAGAGAAAGCGACTTTGTTTTATACTATGTGGTGATTATTTCATGTGACTCAAGTTGGCTGGAAAAATCTTCAAAATAGCTTGCATTTAACTAGGTCAATAGGTCACTTTATGTGACGGCTAAACACCCTTATTTCAGAATTTGTGACGCTACAGAATCTTAGATAATCGATCGAAAACGTGTCCAGCCATCTTGAAAAACCACTTTTCGCTGGTCTCTCAATCTCGGTAACGGAAGTGATTTTGACGACTTTTTGCATATCAACGGGCGTCACATAAATTTGTGACGGGCACCGAGCTAAAAGTTTTGTGATAAGTACAGTGGTTTAGTAGAAAAATGCAAAAATCTGTGTCCAGCCATCTTGAATTTACGTATAAAACTTATGGCTGGCACTTCCGAATCTCAATAACGGGGGCGTTTTCGAATATGGTTCCTTTACTAATACTTGGTGACGCAATGTGTGACAGTAATAACGTTTGATTTATGGCGTCACATGTAAGGGTTTACGAGAAATCAATAAAAACTTAATGTCCAGCCAACCTGAGTCCAAGATGGCTGGACACATGTATCTCCACTGCCTGATGATCTACGACCTTCGAAATGTGTTCAAATTGTGACGGAGAAACTTTGCGTAGTTTCAAAGATATTGACCATTTAAATTTTCCCATTCAAACATCCATTTATATTGTGAGGTGACCATAATTTTACATAAATAAAGGATTTCTTTTAAATCAATTAATTGGCCGGTAGCATCCACGCCTGCTTTGTATTTGATTTCCCCGTGGGAATAAAAGGTTTTCCTGCAGTGAAAAGAGTAAGTATGTGTTAATTCAAAATAATAATTGCCGATAATAATTGTCGAGAGAGCCCACTTGTATTTCGCGTTTAGTTCATTATCTTATGTTACTAAAAATGAGAACTAAACTCGACAGCCGGCAGTGTATGTACTTTTCGAAGTGTTATCACTAATCAGAGTACTAGTAACTATTAATTAATCTGCGGTAAGACAACCTAAATAAGAGTTAAGATTCGTCCAGTTGTCCTAGTAGTACCAACTTTAAGCAATAGATGGCGACACCAACATCAGCTTTCATGGCAGTATAGTTTGTCCTCCGACGTTTTCGTGGTAGCCCGCGAAATTCAATTTTTCTTGAGATTTTTGCAGTTATTTTTTCGTCCGCGGAAACAAATAACTTATAGATATGGATGAAGATTCTTATGGTTATAATTATGTAAATACATACTTGTTATTGTCGCGAATCAATAATCAATCGCGTCGCCATTTTCGCCATTTGAAACGCTGTATAAGTAAAAATAAATAAATGTGATTTTATTTACAGCAAACATTATTTTTTTCATTTTTAAATACCTTCAGAGCATTAGTTTAGTTCTCCTGACATAATATATACCTACTAAAAAGAATAGATATCTGCACGTAAATAATCAATAACATTTAAAAATTACACCCTCCCCCCCTTCCTCACTTCTACATTTTTGTCTTCTATTGATTTAAATGTCTACAGTTGTTCGTATTAGTATCACCAATAGGTACACGGATTTTCGTCCATTAAAGAAAACACCTTAAAATATACTTGTCCTACATAAAACCTACAATATTGGTTACCCTACTGCAGTGTTTGTATGGGGAAATTTAAATGATCAATATCTTTGAAACTACGCAGTTTCTCCGTCACAATTTCAGGTTATCATTATCGTCCCCGTCACAACATTTTGAACACATTTCGAAGGTCGTAGATCATCAGGCAGTGGAGATACATGTGTCCAGCCATCTTGAACTCAGGTTGGCTGGACATTAAGTTTTTATTGATTTCTCGTAAACCCTTACATGTGACGCCATAAATCAAACGTTATTACTGTCACACATTGCGTCACCAAGTATTAGTAAAGGAACCATATTCGAAAACGCCCCCGTTATTGAGATTCGGAAGTGCCAGCCATAAGTTTTATACGTAAATTCAAGATGGCTGGACACAGATTTTTGCATTTTTCTACTAAACCACTGTACTTATCACAAAACTTTTAGCTCGGTGCCCGTCACAAATTTATGTGACGCCCGTTGATATGCAAAAAGTCGTCAAAATCACTTCCGTTACCGAGATTGAGAGACCAGCGAAAAGTGGTTGTTCAAGATGGCTGGACACGTTTTCGATCGATTATCTAAGAATCTGTAGCGTCACAAATTCTGAAATAAGGGTGTTTAGCCGTCACATAAAGTGACCTATTGACCTAGTTAAATGCAAGCTATTTTGAAGATTTGTCCAGCCAACTTGAGTCACATATTATTTCTTTTTTGCCATGAAAAAGTTAAAACATTTTTTTTTTGGCAATAATATAATTATTATTAAATCTGTATTGGGTATTTGGCAGGGTGGTCTGTTTAATAACATTACTTTTTATGAATTTTCAGAACGCGCATTTTTTGTGATTTTTATGAAATATTTAATGTGGCGTCATAGATTTTTGGTATCAAATGGAATACTAAAAAGGTTCGAGTTTAAAATACTCTTTCCATGCTAGCGGACAAAATGCACACAGCTAACAGACTTAGTAAAAATTCTTTATTTTTTTAAATTCATTTTATATAACTTTGGCTCAATACATTTTAAATCAAAAAGGAAAATCATCTGAATCTTGTAAATTTGACATGGTATAGCACACAGAACAGATAAAGAAGTTAGAATGGAAGTAGTTCCTGATTTGTATTAGAACGCGTGTCGCCGCATGTCTCCCACTCTTGTCTCTCAACTACAAGCAAGAGATAATACGTACGCGCATTACACACACAAATAAACCACACGCACTTAGATCGCGTGTTTACTATTGGTTGTCACACAAACGCAAATACTGCTTTGGACGTACACTCACACACGTGTAAAAGCAATTTATTTCTCATATATGTTACGGCTACCAAAAGGTCGATTAATCATATCGATAAAATTACTGTAGTTTAGTTAATTAAAGTTTTGCATTTTTTCAAGTTGCAGATACGGTACGAATAACTTCCTAATTACATATAAATAAACTTAAATCAAAGTCAAATAAGGGGGAACATCCGATACTGCCGCGAAATTTTAATTTTCTTTAGTTTTATGCTAGTTGCAGCTCTGTTTTACGTCATAATAATGAAAGAAAGAAAAAGAGAATTTTGAATAACATAAAACGTAAAACAACGCTACAATATGCAAAAAAAACTATAAAGAAATTTTAAATTTCACGTCCATATCGAATGCTAAGTCGAATTAACATAATATAATCTAATTAATTTATTGTGAACTACTCCGTGAAAAAGTATTTATTAATTGTGGCATGTTAATTTATTAATAATAGCTGTGCCCGCCGGTTTCACCCGCGTTACATAATCTTTTTCTGCAAAATGTTGCAAACATAAATTGTGCTACATTTAGTACGTATCCATTAAATTCTACCAGTTGCTTCAAACCACAGTTTTCTTGTAGCTGGATCTTTTGTAAAATTAAAAAAAAAGTGTTTGCATCGTAAATTTGATTTTAGACGAAAAACCAACTAAGAAACTAAATTAATAATCCACATTATACAATAATTGGTGTTAATATAAACAAATCTATTTTCATTGTTATATTACTGACAATAATCATTCGTATACACATCTTAATATCGACATTGTTTACAATTTGGAACAACACTATCGACGCGCATAGATTTCCCAGAATTGAAGCTTTGGATCGACGCACGCGACTTTCGCAGTGAACGCAATACATTGCGCGACCGCTCACGTCGTGCAAGATCGTACCAATGTAATGCAAGCAATGTATAATTTTGCATCTGAATGCGATTTTATCGTTTTTGTCTACAAACTACATAATACTTTTGTAATAATTACAAATATCACTCGTATTTTAAGGTTTTTGGAGTTACCGGTGAAATGAAATCCCTCCTCGAGCCACATTACACTCCTGACTTCTTTTCCGACACGTTTTAATTGGGCAAGACGGCATAATTCTTTTTTTCCGCGGAGAATTGAACGCTTTCACAATAAGAGCGTGACTGTTGACCGGTGATTCTAATTTCGGTTGGGTTTGGAGCGCCCGCGCAAATGTGTGGCGCGCCTGTCCCGCCCACAAGGCCCTTCTAACCTCTTTAACTGTTCTGTGGTATAGCACATATAATAAAATGTATACCTCACAATCTTGGAAAATTTTGTTAATCATTCGAAATTAAAATGCAGAACTGCATTTTCACTGCTAGTTTGGAAAGATATTGTTTTTATTATTTAATTTATATATGTATTTAACTTTAATAATACGGTTAACAATAATTAAAGGCACATTTAAAAAACACACCCAATGGTATTCTGAAGGTTTAGTGATAAACCGTGTTGCACCATTATGGCGCATTGGGTGCGTGTACATGTGCATGTACCCGGCGCGACAGGTGAGTGCAACAAATATATGAAAATGTGCTTTTGTTATTATTTTTAATTACTTTTAAAACTAACATAGCGTTTAAGTAGTGTGTATTAGTTATTACTAACATATGGATCAAGGTCTGAAATAAAGTATATATTTTTTTTTTATAAAAGAAAATATAAAATTTAGGAAAACAAAAAAAAATAGCAATACTTTCATGAATCCTTCTCACAGAACTTCTGACATGCCAGTAAAATCTTTTCGGCCATTCATCCGTAAACAGATCAATTTTTGGATTAGAATCCAAGAGATCATAAAGTGCGGCCAGAGTGCGAGGTACTGACGGCTTAGCACGCGCAACAGTGCGACATGCGGAACAATAAACAACCTGTGCTTTCTGCCGCCTCGCCGCTGTCTCGTGTGTGAGCTGATCTCGTGCTCGCCTTACCTCTAGTGAGCTGTATCCGAGGCATCCCAATAGAAATTTTGTTGGATATAGGTATGAATAGTAGCTAAATTTATGCTTATATAAAAAACTAAGGAACGTATTTGCACCTTTTCCAATAAAAGCGCGTAGTCACGTTCGTGTGGATTCCTCACACAGGAGCTGGATTCTAATTTGCTACGTACAAGGGTATTCAAAATTATTTTGATGGCGCGTGTGGTCCGAAAATCGCGGCACTTACATAGAACAAAGCCCAACCTCTGGTAAGATTCTTTAGCTACTGTTGCAATATGGTCGTGGAAGGTGAGCTTTAGGTCGAATGTGACTGCCAGATCTTTCATGACCGCTGTTTTCATGATGACATTGTTATTTAAATAATATTCAAAGTTATATGGCTTCTGAATTCGACCGAAAGTTGGGTAATTTATATCACAGATAGCAACCTGCGACATTAATTTACCTGATTTTAGGTTTTCGAAGGTTTTAGGGTAAGAATTATCAATTTCTTTAAACAATGCTGAAAGCGCAGATCGGCGTTCCACATTATCCTTCTGAGGTGCGGAGGACGCCCATCGTTCGCGACGACAGCGTCCCACACTTGGCTATTAAGCGTAATTTTCATCGCCGCAGCGAATGGGTTAAGTAATCCCTCCAAAAAACAACTAACCATTTATAGAATACATGTTTCCGTTACAGCTAGTGCAGAAATAAAAGATGAGCTAAGTTAGTCCTAAATAAAACGAACAGGAGATAGATCACAGCTCAGAAACTGTATTACATCTCACAAATACACAGATCTGTTCTTGGGCTGCACCTCCACGGGGCGTCACTTCGTAGTGCTCCATCAGCAAAGCTTGCCGCTTCATCGCCAGCTGGCTTGCTTTATGCCCTCACAGTTTCTCTGTTACCACCTGCCTTCTGTTTTTCCACATATTCTGCCCTTAACTGTTCCTGAAAACAATTTACAAATTTTAATGTGTTAGAAGGCAGTCACTAACTCGGTAAATATTTCCTTATTAAATTTTGTCTATACTAATATTATAAAGAGGAAAACTTTGTTTGTTTGTTTGGTTGTAATGAATAGGCTCAAAAACTACTGGACCGATTTTAATAATTCTTTCACCGTTGGAAAGCTTAGTTTTCTAGGAGTAACATAGGCTACTTTTTATCCCGGGTTAAATAACGGGTCCCACGGGAAAGACCACGGGAGCGAAGCCGCGGGCAAAGTGCTAGTTTATGATAAATGTCCCAAGTGTTGTAGCACTTTGAGTGATATATCAATATGTAGATACTTAGATATCATTTAGAGGAACGAATTATTATATGACCACGAAGCTGAATTCTACGTCAGGAAAAACTTACAGGTGTTTAACGTCACGTGTTCAAAAAACCCGCGTGCGTAGGCGCAGCGTTGCACTCGCGCGTATCAAGTTTTGATTTCTATACTGACGACTCGGCTGTGATCGGACATTGTTTCTGATTTATCTACTTATTTCGGCCATGACTTATATGTTTACTGACTTTCGAATTGCGGCTGTTTTACTTAACGCATTTAGAGAACCTTTAAGGGATATAGCTCTAGCAAGGGAGATCATTAATATTATTAGAGAAAGAATGAATATGCCAAATCGTCTAGGTGACTTTGTTACAGAAAACAATATAAACAGGCGAAGATCACAATTCACACAAATAAATAGTGATGCGTTAAATATTTCTTTTCCCATTTTAACAGAAGAAGATTTAATATTTATTGCGCTAGGTACATATCAAGTAAAACTAGCAAGATCGTATGTCGGTAAACATTTACGTGGCGGCATAATATATGTACCTACCATAGAAGTTTGCCAGATAAGTCCAAGTTTAACGACTTATGGAATTGATGCAAGTAACAGCCTATTATTACGAGGGCAGATACACTCACGACTCACGTCAAGAAAAACATATTATTCATATATTAGTAAAAGCCAACTTGACAGGTGGCAATGCTTTGCCCAGCTTTACTGTTCATGTTTAACAGGCAATGGTACCATCGGAACTTGGGCATACATTATGAGCATTATTTGGTTCCTGGGATTTGTGAGGCACCAGGTTAATGATTTTTTCAATGTATGGCAAGATTTTTGGATGATGTAATTTCAATTGATTGTAACAAATAAATAAGATAATCCATTTTTTTAACGTTAATGTAAACTGTGAAAGGCGGACATTGTCCATGCACGCACAATCATAATGGTAAGCCTAAGGACTAGTGCGGAAACCATAACCTCAAGATGACTGTGAAAGGTGTGTGTAATTATGTCAAATAAAAAAATAATGGTTAATAAAAATGGCTTTCTCATTTCATATCCTTTACTGTAATACATATAAAGCACTAGCATACCAATAAAGATCTAGGCCAAACATCGTACTAAAAGCAGATGGATTTTAATAGCTTGTTTTCAAAAATATTTTTTCCTTACTTGGACATTACTTAAAGTAAAAAAAGTAAATATATGCAACACGGAGAACACATACTATCATAATTATTTGACTTCATATCATAATTATATTGCTACAAGGGTTGGGAAAAAGTCCATACAAATCTGCCCGCAACTGTATAGTCAAAATATTCATCTAAAGTTAAATTCAAAGAATATTAAATACACTTACCAAATCATAGACAATTCTGACCACAAGCGAGCAACTTGGACAAGTGGCTAGTTCTTCACCACCCAGTAACTCTTCCTGAAACAAATGGCAAATATGTTTCACAGATGGAATAAACTAACTGGCATAATGATATGCTGTTTTTAGGAGTGGACGCCAGCACACCACCATATCTCAGGGTGTCTAACATTGCGTTGGAACCCGGCATACGTCTGAGAATGAATAAAATTCAGTACATGACTTGATTAAACCATATTATGAAACGGCAATTTGTACATATTTAATTGTTACACATTGGATCTGTTCAGTGTAGCGTATTAAAATTGGTTTCCAATTTAGGTTCTACCCCAAAACAAGCAAGGGAGCAAGGGAGTGGGAGGCAGTCACCTCCTTCTGCGAAAAAGTCATGCTCGCGAAGGAGGTGGCGGGATGGGAGAGAGAAAGGTCCTCCCGTCCCAGCCACCGCAGGAGACGCCCCGGGCGTCGGGAGCCACGTGACGACTCCCGGCCACCGTAGGCGGCCTGCGGACGGTGAGTAATGGGTGAATCACCGTCCGATCAGCACCAGGCCCGTGCCGGACGGCGCGTATATGTTCCACGCGCGCCTCAAAGAGATGTCAGCATACGAAGGGGCCCCTCAGGCTGCCGGGTAAGCAGGATTGTCCGAAAGGGTTACCGCTACCCCAGAACATAAAGGGCTACGGAAGGAACATGGATGGGTTTTAGTCAGTAAGAGTCTGACACTCCCTTCTGCTCCACCCAGAGCGGGAGCAGTCATTGGATGATTTCCCAGCCTTAAAAAAAAAAAAGCCCAAAACAAGCATGCAGTTATAAAGTTAATAAAATTCTAACCATACTTATTTGAAACCTATCGCCGCACGGACACGGATAATAAAACATATCCTCATCCTCCTCATATTCGAAGTCTTCAATTTCTATTTCATCGTGAAACGTCGTCATTATATTATTAATTTACAGTTTGATGGAATTAAATAAATGTGCGCTGCGCAAATAACATCAAATAGATTGAAATCCAACTTGTGTCAATTCTATTTTTGATATGCTTCATGAATGACATGACAGCTGACAGAAAATAGTGATGAGCAAATTGAGTAACTCGAAACAAATGTAAATGAGTCGAATCGGGTTCAGTTTTTTTAACTCAAAGCAGCTCAATTGATGGAACGAACGCTCGGCAAGCCACCGCAAGGGGCTTGCCAGGAACGAGTCCTCATGATTTCATGAAAAACGCTTACACCCTGCGCACTCCGTTCGCGCCTTGTTGCGTTGCATCCATTGAAATAGAACTAGTGTGAAATAGAACTAGTGCTCGGCCAGGATCAGTGGAACTTTAATGAATAACCGCGCTAAAAGCATATGTTGAATGATATTTGGTTGTTCAGCCGGTAGTTGGCCGTTCATTAATTTGTATTATAAAAAGAGAAAGATATCAAGTCATTCAACATCGTTATTACATTTTTACCTATCAGTTTCGAATCAAGCCTCCCCTTTGGTTTTTACAATTTAGTTTATTACACAATTTAGTTGCCATTTTGAAGAATGTCGTATTTTTTGTAATAGTAACATTCAGCACGTCATAACGTGCGTCACGTCACACTTCACAGTGTCAGTCACACACGTCATTTGACATTTAATTTCATTTTTGTGGGGGAGGATGATCGTGGTAGCCTCACCGTATTTGTTGTAAAAATATTTTGAAGTGTTACAGTGAGTGAACTAGTGCCCGTGCAGTCCTATTTATTTTAATTACAAAGCGAACCAATTTACAGATCAGATACAATGTTTAGTTGGCTAAAGAAAGAAGGTGAAAAAACCGAGAGTATCGAAAATGTCGTGGAAGGTCTCAAAAGGATTTATAAAACAAAACTTTTGCCCCTGGAGCTCCACTACCAGTTCCACGATTTCCACTCGCCGCAGCTCGAGGAGCCGGACTTCGATGCGAAGCCCATGATCTTACTCGTAGGACAGTACTCCACCGGTAAAACCACATTCATCAAATACCTGCTGGAGCGAGACTTCCCGGGGATCAGGATAGGTCCGGAGCCCACGACCGACAGATTCATTGCTGTCATGTACGACGAGAAGGAGGGCGTGATCCCCGGCAACGCGCTCGTCGTGGACCCCAAGAAACAGTTTCGGCCGCTTAGCAAGTTCGGCAACGCCTTCCTGAACCGCTTCCAGTGCTCCACGGTGAGCTCGCCCGTGCTCAAGGGCATCTCTATCGTGGACACGCCCGGCATCCTGTCGGGCGAGAAGCAGCGCGTGGACCGCGGCTACGACTTCACGGGCGTGCTGGAGTGGTTCGCCGAGCGCGTCGACCGCATCATCCTGTTGTTCGACGCGCACAAGCTCGACATCTCAGATGAGTTCCGGCGCAGTATTGAGGCTCTGAGGGGACATGACGACAAGATTCGTATTGTCCTGAACAAGGCAGATATGATCGATCACCAGCAACTGATGCGTGTGTATGGTGCCCTGATGTGGTCACTAGGTAAAGTGCTGCAGACACCAGAGGTGGCCCGAGTGTATATTGGATCCTTCTGGGACCAGCCTTTACGCTATGATGTTAACAGAAGATTATTTGAGGATGAAGAACAAGATCTGTTTAGAGATATGCAATCTCTACCACGAAATGCTGCTTTGCGAAAACTGAACGATTTAATAAAGAGGGCTCGGCTCGCTAAGGTTCATGCATACATTGTCAGTGAGTTAAGGAAAGAGATGCCTTCTATGTTTGGTAAGGATGGTAAAAAGAAAGACTTGATTAAGAATTTGGGTCTAGTGTATGACCGCATCCAGAGGGAGCAGCAGATATCTCCTGGTGACTTTCCGGACATTAAGAAGATGCAGGAGACACTGGCTAACCACGACTTCACTAAGTTCCACCCGCTCAAGCCCAAGCTGCTGGAGGTGGTGGACCACATGCTGGCTACGGACATCGCGCGCCTCATGGACATGATCCCACAGGAAGACGTCAACATTGTTGCGGAACCACTAATAAAGGGTGAGTTACATCCACTTTTTTTTTGTGCTCTGGGCAGTGTAGTGATATTACAGTCGCTTGGCCACTTCAAGGGCCAAAAAATAAAAATTTTCGTAAGGGATAAAAATTGAATTATGTTGTTCTTGGAAATCTATTTGAGATTTCTTAGAATAGGTGTAGCTTATTATTTTATGAAGATGTCTTTATCGAATTACATCATGTTGCAATAATTTTCTGAATCATTTTTCCAGTGAAAACTGAAGTATTAAAGTGTGTACAATAAAGTTAAGCAAAAAATTATCTCAGCGCTACAATCAACATACTTGTTATAATGTGGGAGCGGCACTTATCACATGGCTGACAAGGCTATAAGTCCACAGTGGCGACGCCGGCGCCGCGTAGGGCATTTGGCACACATACTTGTTTTTCAAGAGCCATTTTTATATACCTATAACATGACTGATAGCAGAATTCTAGGGCTTATAATACCTACTAGCATATGTATTTATGTAAGGTGTGAATGGCCTTTAAGAGCAAGGTACACACATACTATCGCGAGATTTTGACCTGAATATATTCTTATCAGAGGGATATGATAACATGTTGCCGTGAATTCACTAACATTAGTGTAATGCGTTAGGCAAGCACTATTATTAGAAATTATTTACTTGCGATGTATGACCTCATGATCCGGAATGTGTGATTTACTCTTGAAGTAGTAACTCCCCACTGGTTCTTGATGAAGTAACTCCCCCCTGGTTTTTGCCATTGTTGTAATGTTGGGTATGGGTGACTTCCGCCATATTTTATTTTTCACTTTTGAGGTTGGTACCTAACCTACCCCACAGTCCCCAGACAAAATTAGTAAAAATATGTAAACTCAAAAACTCAAACTCAAAGAATTTATTTCAAATAAACCAATTACAGGCACTTTTGAATTGTTAAGGGGTCGGTCAGTCAGAAAGATGAAGCTAGTTGCCTAGTTGTAACAAGTGAGGAGAGGAATGTAATAATATAGGCAATTGAGATATGTCTGTGTCCATTTTTCTATCTGATACTAATTCTTAAGTGTTAATGACCTTCTATTATCAGGCCAACTTAATAGCCTGAAAGAATACAGCTACTGGTCCATATGTACTTATAATTTAGTTTTTTTTTTTTTACTCCTAACCCTGGAGGATTTGTGTCTTCCATCATCAGTTCATCCACATAAGATGATGATCAGACGCTAATATTTGAACAACTTTCGAAAATATATGACAAATGTAGTAAGTGGCTATAACATTTGAGGGTAGCTCTCGATTTCCTCGGGATCCTTTGAAATAAAAGAAGTATCTTCCAAATCGGTTCAGGCGTCTTCAAGTAATCGGTGATGTACTTACAAAAATTTAAAAAATCCAATGAAATGAATATTTAGTTAAGTAGTAGGTAAAAATAAAGTGAATATTTAGTGGTTAACTTTCCTTTACTGGACTGGCATTTATGGGGTGGGAGGGGGGCTACCCCCCCCGAAGCATCCACACACCGCGAAACCCCATGGTTATGGAGATATCCATGGTTAAAGTTTTTGAGGTTAGAAAAACAAAATAAATTTCCATCGATTTATGGTGCGAGGATGTCCGGAACCCCCTTGTACCTGCGGGGGGTGCTCCCCTCCACTCTGGCACCACTCCCATGATAAGATAACTCACCATTTCCGAGAAAAATGACTTTTCCTAACCTAACCTCAAAACACTCAAAAGTTGCTCAAAAAGCGTAGTCTGGTTTAAAAAAAATAACCACGAAGAGGATGGCGGGGTCTAGACCCCGCCATCCCCTTCTAACCTAACCTGTCCGAGTCGGGGTAGGGCAAGGCGGTTTTGGGTATTTTTCGGATATTCACAACACTTGCACTTCACTACACTCTTCAGACACAGAAGCATAGGGCTTCGGAGACGCCATGGTAGTCAAACGTAAGGCTTACAGGAGTACGTAAAACGATCTCAACTGCAAGGGCAACAAACGATGACTGCAAAGACTATTATAGTATACTGGCTAGATGACTGACACTGACAGCAACACAAAAAAACGCGGTAAACAAGAGGCAACTTTGCGTTCCGTTCCAGGTGTAAACAAAAATTCGTTATTTTTTGTGTAAAAAAGTCTATGTAATTGCATAATATTAAGTAAAAAAAATGACATTTGGTCAAATAAAATACACCTTTACTGTAAACGGAACGTGAAATGACAAATTGACGTCTACCATCGTAAATATCTAACCTAAAAATTGAATTTGTATGGAAACTTTGAAAAATTATATCTCGTAAACCGTGAATTTTCGCATCAAGAAAAACTGTGTGCTTGCTTTATATTTATGAGTACTATCTACAAAAAACATATGAACTTTCAAATCAAAGCCCAGTAATGGAAAGTTTAGCCTATTATGTATAATAACAAGCAATTTCCGTCATCCAGCCGCGCAGACGAAGCCGCGGGCAGAAGCTAGTTAAAAATAAAATGAATCAGTGCTGACACGACCTAAAAAAATAGTTTACGGAGCAACAAATTAATTATTTGGTAACATTTTCTGGCATTTCTAAACAAAAAATACGGTTATCATTATATCAGTAAGTACCTACTTCTCGATTCAGACTTAACTACTTTGAAGTTAAATCGTGTACAGTCAACAGCAAAAGTAGATGATGAAAATCAGAAATTCAATACTAATGAACGAGTGAATGAGTTCGCGTCAGAACTGAGTGGTGTCGAAGTGATTCAAAAGTATGTGATTGTTAATTATATCAAACATTTACTACGGTTTGTTCCCACTAGTTCTACTAAACAGTTCTACGGTAGAACTAGTGGGAAAAAAAATTCCCACTAGTTCTACGATTGAAGGTAGAACAAAATAGTAGAACTACTGGGAATTTTCTATTCGCCGTTTGTTCCCACTAGTTCTACTGAACAGTTCTACGGTAGAACTGGGCTATTTTGTTCTCACTAGTACTACGTTTTGATAGGTTCTAGGAATGGAAGTGGAAGTAAAGTACGAAATATGCTAGTCGTATCTCAATATTAGGTTCAACAGAAACTTAGGTAATACTGAAATCATTATAACACTTTTAATTAAAAGACATATTTTGTATATAATGGTAATGTTGTAATAATATTTATTTAAAACACAGACAAAAGAAAAATAATATATAAATTACACTCAATTCGTATCTCTCTTTCTCCAGGATCCCAATCAAAAGTACTAGGCTCACATAAGTTGTAAGGAGTTGGTTGTAGCGTAGCCAAAAACAAAATAACTATTTCTCAATTTTACATTTTAGGACCGACAGGTGATAAATAAAAGAAGTAGTCCATAGTGATAATTGCAACAAGGACGCATCCCAAAATATGTAATAATATTTATTTAAAACACAGACAAAAGAAAAAAAAATGTAAATTACACTCAATTCGCATCTCTCTTTCTCCAGGATGCCAATCAAAAGTACTAGGCTCACATAAGTTGTAAGGAGTTGGTTGTAGCGTAGCCAAAAACAAAATAACTATTTCTCAATTTTACATTTTAAGACCGACAGGTGATAAATAAAAGAAGTTGTCTATAGTGATAATTGCAAGAAGGACGCATCCCAAAATATAATAGATTCCCCTAATAACGATGCCGTACTCGAGGCTGCCGAAGGGAAAGAGCCGGCTCCAAAAGCGTTGTTAAACTGAGGAAGGATGGTTTAGACCTGGCGTCCAATAGGCCAATACCCGGTTTTCAAAATAAAAGAGCAACAATTTATCGAAAAAGGAATAAAACCACTGGAATTAATAAGATATGTAGAAACAACTTTGCACATGTTTAGCTTCCTGTACAATTCCAAAAATTCTTGCTTGCCGACTATTATGATGGGGACATAAATATTTTAATATTCTGTTCGGAAGAAACGAAATCACATATGCAAAATGTATCTAACTATTTTATGGATGGTACCTTCCAATCGTGTTCGTCGCCATTTTCACAGCTATATATTATTCATGGTTATTTAGAAATGGGTTCGAATAGTTACATGAACATTATACATCTACTTTATGCATTAATGTCGCACCGATCAGAAAAAGCTTATAACATTTTACTAGATTTGATTAATTCACAAGTACCAGGATGGAAACCTAAGGAGATAACAATTGATTTCGAAGCGGCCACTTTAAAAGCGTTGACTCAAATGGGTGTAAAAGTAAAGGGTTGCCATTATCATTTCACCGAATGCTTTTCGATTGCTGTATTTCTAAATTCTTACCTAAAGTCAAAGTCTAGTCATGTGTTTCAAATAGGCACAAGTAAGGCACTTTTGAACGTCAAAATGAATAAGAAATAGAATTGATTCTAGTCCCCCCTTCCAAAAGGTAGTTTCGTGTGGAGAAGAATGGGCAAGAAGCTCCACCGTTGCTCTTTTAAAATGTTAAATCAATCAGTGTGTGAGAGGTTATTTCAATATATTATGTTCAAAATAGTATTTTACAAAAATAAATTATCCAGTTTGATTTTGTCTAGGCCCTAGATTGTCCTGTGGAGCAGGACCAGCATGTTTCCAAGCATCCTTATCCTTTATTTAATCCTCTAATTTGTAATAAACTTGTTTACAAAGTGTATTTTTAATGAGTTTTAAATTTTCTTTCATTAAATTGCAGAATGTCACAAGGTATTTTGTTGTAACATTTAACACAGAACCCTTTAATTATATAGATGTATGTACTTTTGATAATAATTACCGAATCATTTCTAAAAAGTGCCCCACGCTAATTTCGCTATTTATTAATTTTGATTGTGCATTTCTTATAAAATCATCACTGTCCATCTCAAGTCTTCGACGTTTTGTTTGTGAATGAGAAGGAAAGGTCAGAGTTGTATAGTTACGTAATGAAGACATCAGTGAATCATCATGGAGAATGTGTAATATTTGTAAAATATTGCCTTCATTTTTATTAATTTCATTATTAATTTTGTGATGCCACCCTTCAACAGCATTGTTTGTCCGGTGACGTTCTCCATATATACACCACATATTAATTAAATCATCTCTCATCCAGTAATTTTCAAAATAACTAAAGAATTCCTTTAGTCGTTCATTATTATATTCGGCTATTTCATTTTTAATATATTCCCATCCTACCTTTATTTCACCTACTGGTAAGAAAGGCAGCTTACTGCATAAGGATATAAACCTACGGTCGAATTTATTTTTGTGTAGCCCTAACTGTTTTGCCTTACGCCACAGACTATTTGAAAAATGATACTGGCATCCCTTTACCGTTACGTTCATTTTAGACAATGCTCTCATTGTAGCTTCTTCAAAATCTATAGTGACTTTACTAGGTTGCCAATCTGGGATTTGTGACTTTATCAGGTCAAATAAAATGGTGTATGCTTTTTTTGTCTGTTGCGACATAAATGCATACAGTAATGGAATAACATTCGTTTGGTCGCAATTACTGCCAATATCGCCATGAATACTAAAGATCTGCTTAAATGGTGAAGGACAAGACTTAAACGTCCCATCCATAAAAAAATGATTTACTTTCTTCATATTTTCTCGTGCATCTTCTGAACAAAATATTATTATTCTATGTCGTTCGTCATAATAATCAGCAAGTAAAAATTTTTGAAACTGTCTAGGCACTTCTACATCTCTAACACTATTTGTACAAACTTTTTTAACACCAGCAATTTTATTTCTATTTCTATAAATTGATGACTTCTTATTTTTGAAATTAGGGACTGGTTTATGTACAGCTAGATCCAATCCTTTGTTCCTTATCCTCGCCAAACCTCTATTAAATGCTCGTGGCGCTGCCTCCTTTCCAGTTGCTGCTTCTTCGCAACTATTATTGATCATGACATCAATCGTATTTTGACTTTCATTAGGTTGACAATCGGCAGTATGGGGTTTGGACTGCAATATTTCATGAAGGTCCTAAAAAATATAATGTATTAAATATTATTTCTAGGAGTGGGTGTCAAAAACGGATAAACTTTAAATTATAAAGAACTGCCTCGTCGGTTTAGTTGGTACCCAAGCGAGTTTGCAGAGCACAAGGTCCCAGGTTCGATTCCCAGGTCAGAAAGTGTTATTGAATTTTTCAATCTGGTAGTTTTCAGTACGGAGTCTGTAACTGTACCCGGTACATGGCAACTGGCTCGCCCCCTGTTACATGGGACTTATAACTGGCGAAATGTTGGTATAAAATACCTCTAACCCATAGGGGCAAATACAGGCGTGATGTTATGTTGCAAAGTACTCACCGGGGACAATGTTACGGATCCAGCACATTTGCTATCCTTGTACCTTTTACACCTCCATATGGATTTGCCACTTTTATACATTCGTTGTCGGTAAAACTGATGCCCCGATAACATCAAAACTTGTCCTCGACCTCTTGGCATTATTATATGGTCCACAGCACTCATTTTTATCGGCAATACTATTAACGATACTAAATTTAGTTTAGCCGTTAACGTCAGCCAGAACGTCATAATATAATTGTGTATATGGCTTTTTATATTTCATTTCGCAGTTCAACCAAGGAGGTAGTCTACTACTTAATCGGGCTTAAGACGGTTGGATACACGATGTTGAATTTATAGTCGATGCATAATGCGTAACGTGCAGCTTCATGATGCTGTACATTACGAGTTTTTTTTTTAGTTTTTTGCATTATGTGATTTCGTTTCTTCCGAACAGAATATTAAAATATTTATGTCCCCATCATAATAGTCGGCAAGCAAGAATTTTTGGAATTGTACAGGAAGCTAAACATGTGCAAAGTTGTTTCTACATATCTTATTAATTCCAGTGGTTTTATTCCTTTTTCGATAAATTGTTGCTCTTTTATTTTGAAAACCGGGTATTGGCCTATTGGACGCCAGGTCTAAACCATCCTTCCTCAGTTTAACAACGCTTTTGGAGCCGGCTCTTTCCCTTCGGCAGCCTCGAGTACGGCATCGTTATTAGGGGAATCTATTATATTTTGGGATGCGTCCTTCTTGCAATTATCACTATAGACAACTTCTTTTATTTATCACCTGTCGGTCTTAAAATGTAAAATTGAGAAATAGTTATTTTGTTTTTGGCTACGCTACAACCAACTCCTTACAACTTATGTGAGCCTAGTACTTTTGATTGGCATCCTGGAGAAAGAGAGATGCGAATTGAGTGTAATTTACATTTTTTTTTCTTTTGTCTGTGTTTTAAATAAATATTATTACATATTTTGGGATGCGTCCTTGTTGCAATTATCACTATGGACTACTTCTTTTATTTATCACCTGTCGGTCCTAAAATGTAAAATTGAGAAATAGTTATTTTGTTTTTGGCTACGCTACAACCAACTCCTTACAACTTATGTGAGCCTAGTACTTTTGATTGGGATCCTGGAGAAAGAGAGATACGAATTGAGTGTAATTTATATATTATTTTTCTTTTGTCTGTGTTTTAAATAAATATTATTACAACATTACCATTATATACAAAATATGTCTTTTAATTAAAAGTGTTATAATGATTTCAGTATTACCTAAGTTTCTGTTGAACCTAATATTGAGATACGACTAGCATATTTCGTACTTTACTTCCACTTCCATTCCTAGAACCTATCAAAACGTAGTACTAGTGAGAACAAAATAGCCCAGTTCTACCGTAGAACTGTTCAGTAGAACTAGTGGGAACAAACGGCGAATAGAAAATTCCCAGTAGTTCTACTATTTTGTTCTACCTTCAATCGTAGAACTAGTGGGAATTTTTTTTCCCACTAGTTCTACCGTAGAACTTTTTAGTAGAACTAGTGGGAACAAACCTTTACTACAAGTACAGTTGCCATATATTCGTGATCAGTTTTGACTCCAACAGTTATAAACTCAATTCATATCTACTTTTGCTGTTGACTGTACAAATATTAGCAGTTAACTTAATACTGATGAAATGATGACAATGGGAAACTCGGTCGCCGCTCGTCAGCGGGTGTCGCCGGCCGCCGGTTGGCCGGCGAAAGTGTCGACGCCGCGGCTTGCAACCGATCCTCATCACGTTCTCGTTGTCCTCTCTAAATATAATTAGCCACTCACACAATCTTCTAAATCTCAGTTTAATTCCCCACGTGATTAGTTTTTCTTCGGCTAGTGTTCGTTGCATTCTAGATCTGGCTTTAGAATTCACGATGAACACATAACTCACTGGGAGATCTTAAATTGTACGTGCCGTTTGGCATTCGCTAACTGGCAGTGCTTGTAGGTAACTCTGTCCGCGTGGACGGCGGTACACAAAAACCACAACATAACCAGTCATAACTAATCGTAATTACTGTTCCCCGAATGTCTCACAAATCGACACAGAGTAAAGCAACAATATCTATCTGCTATCACAAATCTCAAAAATCAATGATTTTTGCCCACATTTATGCGCTTGGAAATATTCTGGATTGAGACACGTTCCGGAGAATTATTTGTATGTCCGTCACTGACACTCGGTGGTTGTTTAAATTTTATTCTGAACTAGGTACTCGTGGTACACTAACCATTCCAGTTATTTCTTCGTTTCGCCTTCTTCAGGTATCTATAATCTTTATCATGCTGACTGACTCATTGAATTCATTGACGGAAAATTCCTAAAATACTTATGTCTGGTTGATGTCATGGAACCACGATTGTGGTTTTACTAGTTGTTTCTCGCATTGATAACAAACTGATTGTAATATATTTATGAGACATGCATCGATCGATAAAAGCGATGGAACACAATCAATTAAATGATATTAGTGGCAGTGAATGTCACGTCGCAGCACGAGGGCTAAGCATTGCACAACTGGACATCTCAATGTACCGTGATATTAAGCACTGAGCCACTGATCTGATAAATACTAGAAAGAGTGGCGCGATTCACTAAACGTGTCTTAATCTGCAAGTTCCTACAGCCGCTACTCTGCCGGTCAGTCATAAAGCCGTAGTGCTGTTTACAAGCTAGCGAACGATGTGGCACACGTGCGACATGTGTCGCCTTGTACCCTCCACGGTACACAGCAAGACCTTTGCTTTGACAGGCGATTGTTATTGCTATTACTTATTGGTATCTTGTAATTACGGGTAATGAAGGATTAATTTATTATTGGATTCGGTTTATTAGTCATTTATCATTATGGAATGGAGCGCATTGGGAAATAAAAATTATGTATATATATAATAGGAAATAAATAAGTAGGTAAGTATTATTTATAGAACAATAAAGTTTGTTATCGACTTTATTTTTCTAAACATAATACATGCTTTTAATTTCCCATGTAATTAACGAAAAACTCAAAAACTGTGACTATTAAGTTTAAGTATCACTTTTGGGCCAAATTTTTCCTGTTGCGGCGAAGGATTCCCGCGTCCGATTTCACGATAAATTGTTTAGCGTGTTAGGTGTAGTTATAGGGCGTGACACGGTGGCGTCACAGTGACGACGCTAATGTTTCCTTGTTATGAACTGTCGCGAAGCCTCAGCCATAATGCGCAAACAAATCGCTTCATTTGCGCCATACTCGTACATAGCGCCAGAGATCATCGCAAAACGAGGCGTTCGAATTTTCCCGCAGACATAAATACAATTAATTATGAATGATTAAATTATTTATAGTAAGCACATGCAAGAGGGAAAGACACCAAGGCATACGATGTTATTAAACAGATACTTGGACAAAAATGGCAATGGGCCGGTCACCTTCAGAGACTGGAGACGCAAAAGTGATCTGTCACTACAAACTGGACACCGATCAATGAGATACTTCATTGCTCATCGTTGCTTTAAAATAATATACGAGAACCTGAATGCATTTATGAATATTTATAATAGGTACCTAGTCCCTTTGCATCATTTTATACATTTCCAAGAATTGGATATCTACAGCCGCTATATTACTCATGTAGTGAATTGAGAGTGAAACTTGTTTCATTTTTCTTGACTATCGGAACGCCGCCTAAGAAGTTTGAACTATCTATAAACTACGGAGCATGACCTCTTGGAACGGCGCCGAACCTCGGCCAGCACTTGACCCTTGGCTCTATATTCAGCAGCCGGGCGTTCAATCGACTTATTCATTAACGATGTGTTTACTGCCGCACCATTTGTATGTCGTACAATATATAATTGATCATGTCGATATTGTTTGTTAGCATTTCGTCCGGTGCTAGCAGCACGTAACCTTCACCGTACACTTGGTGGCAGTTTTGCGTTCTGTTACAACTTCGTTGTTTTACTCACTGCTGGCCGTCTGCGGCCAAAATATTTACCAAGCACAGTTTCGTGCCCAGGAAATCAAAAGAGCTCCGATTGTATAAAATTAAGCGTCTTACCGTCCTTACTAGTTTACATCCAGACGTAATGCCGATGCCGTTTCAAAATCCGCCTCACCATCGTTGGTAGAACGAAAGTCAAATACTAACACCAGAAACGAATGCTGTGCTCGATGAGGAAACACCACGATCAGCAACCGTTTCTGAGCCCAATCGATAAACAAGACCAGCAACTACAAGGTGGTCAATAAGTCCTACAAATTAATATATATATATATCGTGCAAAGATTGTAGGTAAATATTAATTACTTATTTGCATCGTTCAATGCTCCGCTCTATGTATAAGGAGAATTCTTTCGCATCATCGTGAGCGCGAAGAATTTGCACAGTTCCGTCATTCTTGTACGATGTCGGAACAAGTACCCCAGGCGGTCGCGGGCGCACCTGTCCTATTGCGCGTGCACGGACGTCCTTGCCGATTCTATAGCGCGCTAAACGTCATGTTCTTGCCAAGGCGTCGCTCTAATCAATACATAATTTAAATTCGTTCCCAATGTTTGCGAAGGGCGTATGAGTGTGACTGCATTATTACTAGGAAGAGATAAAGGCTGAGAGCCAGCCCTGAGTGCAAACTTAAAACAACAGTGAAGCTGCTACGGGTACATTTATATATATTATCAATACATGTATAGCAATTATATTAATGTAACAAACACGTTATGCAATTACAGTTATTGCTATCTGCAGAGCAGATGTTATCGCGCAGCTAATATCTTTGGTAACAGCGACCTGGTCGGCGTCGGCTATCTTTGCTATCTCGTATCTAGGCACGGTGCGCTAACTGCTTGTGCTCACAGTTACACACTCACACTCTTTCTTGCTTCATTTTCTTTGTACTGTGCGTCATCACTCAGTTAGTCATCGTCGGTAATGAAGCGAAGTACGTTTATATTTTCGCGGTACACCGTTACCAAATCAGCATCGTACTCACGAACAACGTGATCATATGAAATCGACATTATGATACCGAGTATTATACATATTGTCTTTGCTGCCTTATCTTATGATTATGAGTCTATATTCCCAAGAATAATTAATGCCGCTAATGCATGTATTAAAAAATTAGTAATCAATTATTTCTTCGTTGGGGTTATGTAAAGGTCACATATGTTGACATGTAAAGCGTGGAGGACCCTCGTGACAAGGTCCAGCTTCGAAGGCTACGCTTATCAGCGGTGCACTCAGTTATGTTACTATCGGCCACACCTCATCGTGATGAACAGTTCCGAGCTACTCAATCCGTCAAACGCAGAGGCTTTTGAAAACCCAGTCGTGGACTCGACTGGTTGGTATCCATATATTATGTCGAAGTTACATTAATTGCGATGGCATGACCTTCAAGTACATGAAAAATTGAAGATGCTTGAAACTAGAGTACAATGCAGCCAGCAATCGAAGCTTTCGTAATCCTTGCCATTCCAAGCTTTTATAAAATAAACAATTATAAATATAATGAGGCAGTTGTTAAAACGTCAAGTTAGTGCCTTTCTTGCGCGCGGTGCACGTGATGACTCGCTGCGTTAATACGGAAACGTAATTAATGGTACGCCGAATCGGCAATTTGAATAAACTGCTGTCGTCCTCACAGTCAAACGCGCCACTTTGTACCCGCTCACGAAATATTTGTTCTAATCTTATCAAGTTGTACCAATAGTTATCGATGATATTATCATGACTGGAATTCTTACGTCCGCTTTCACGGCTGCGAAGCTAATTTGAAGTAGGACAGAACGTAGAATTGAATGCGAATGTCAAGGCCCTCCAAAAAGGGAGTGGCATGTATCGGTGCCGGTGACTCGGTTTGCAGGTTGCAGGCGCAATGAGAGCGCGGCCGCACCGCCGACACTTTCGCCGGCGCGCTCGTTAGCTCTAGCTAGATTAATCATGATTACAATGGAACATGGGCATAAGCCGTGCTCACTAATCACCGGAGGTTGTTGTACTCGCGAGCCGCGACCTACACGCGGGGTGCTAGCGAGCGCCCAGAGGTACCTTACAACTACATTATTTGTTTCAATAAATGCTTTATATTTGTGCCTAGTTAAAATGTTCCTTAAAGCTGACTTTAGGTTACAAATAATGTGTATGACATGCGACACGCATTACAGACACCGTGCTCTGGAATCAAATTATTCGCGTGCGTTTGCTTGTTTGCGCGAAACTGTATATGTAAGCAATTCATAGTCTGTATTAGGTTATTAATTTGCTTGTGTAACTAGATCAATTTTTATTAAAGTTCATTAAACTACAAGAAATGCTAGATTAGCGCGCGATAAGTTCATCGTGGACACATCGCGTGTGTTCGCGGGTTAGTGTCGCAAATCGACGCCGGCGCAGGTGCAACAGCACCGCTTCCTCGCCAGTCTGCCGGCCACGTTATGTAACGTTCACGTAGTTATCGGTTGCCACATTATGCCCCGTTAAAACCATCTTTCGCGATTGGAATTTACACGTAATTAAAATCCAAATAAAAGTTGAGCAAACGATAAAAGCTCTACACATCAGTATTAATTTCAGCTCTTCATAAATTTTGCTTTGAACTTGAATGTTACCAAAACAGTTTTCTCTCATAGCTGTGTGTTTGTATTACTAATGAAATAAAAATGTTTGAGAGGTTTGTAGAAGTAGGCGAGACTGCAGTTTGCGGGTCATCAATACTGACCTGTTACCTGTTACTTTGGAAACAAGATGTACAAACACCCTATTCAACGACTTCGGCTTATTGTACGTGAATACTGAGCCCAACAGGAGGGCTTCTCAGTTTATAAGTGTATAGTCTATGGGATGGCTCATTGACGCTTTCGATTCAGTGAATTTGATAGATCCACGAATTTGTATATGCATGGCGCACGCTCAATGTTTACGTCCGATGCGCGGGCGCACACATGCGGCGCTAATTGTAGCGGCCATTGTTCCGCATCCGCTGTGACATCACCCGATGTGGCCGTCCATTGAGACGCTTCTGAGCAGCATCCATTGTGCCAGCAGCGACCCACTTGTCGCTCAATGGCGACTCATTGTGCTCACATCACGACACAACACGCCAACTGAAGCACTCACATACAACAATATTGGATCGCTCGTTTGTTCTTTTCACCTTGTCACCCATACCACCATAGCACTCACATACAACAATATTGGATCGCTCGTTTGTTCTTTTCACCTTGTCACCCATACCACCATACCAATCAAATGGATTACATTTGATGTTCTGTACATACCAGCAGTTCCAGTATATGTTTCGGCATTTTTATGTACGCAAATTCAAGTCCGCTCTGTGACACTTTCGTTTAAAAGGTCAAATTTTATGGCGTTGTAGGGCACAAAAACAAAACAAATGAAATGGTTGCCCGTGTTGGTGTATGATAAGGTTCGGAAGCGGACGATGTGTGCCGCGCGTGCGCAGAATGTAGATGGGCACACGCGGCGCGCGGCTACGCTAGCCACTTGGAGCGCACTTGATTGAGAGGCTGCGATGTGCACTAGTAGCTGTTCAGGATACAGATGGCTCATGATGACTGTTTCTTGAGTTATTCTTGATAGTAGTTATAATAGGATCGCTTTATTTTGTCGCCATGGGCTTCTACATTGAGTTGAAAGGTAAAGTAATTTTATTAGGCGCTCCGATTCGACAAGCTTCGGGTTTCCTCAAAGTCAAAGTTAAATCATTTATTTCAAATAGGCACAAGTAAGGCACTTTTGAACGTCAACATAAAAAAGAAGTAGAATTGATTCTAGTCGCCCCTTCCAAAAGGTAGTTTCGTGTGGAGAAGAATGGGCAAGAAACTCCACCGTTACTCTTTTAAAAGGTTTTGTATACATGAATTATAACATTATAATTATGTGAAGACGATGCACCCAGAATAAAAACACTACACCACAAAAGGTGAAAAGAAAAACACATATAGTAATGGCAGGTAAACTTAAGTATGGCATACATAAGAAATGGTGCTCACATATTTATAAACATTCTAAAAGTTAATAATAATAAATCAATATATGTGTGAGAAGTTATTTCAACATGTTAAAATAGTATTTTACAAATAATAAATTATTACCTAATTTGCTTAGCAACCAGTTTGATTTTGTCTAGACACTAGATTGTCCTGTGGAGCAGGACCAGCATGTTTCCAAGCATCCTTATCCTATATATATACGTATATATCCTCGGTCACAAACTCGCGAACAGATTCTTTGAACTGTGTTTCTGACAAAGTCGACTTTTTATTAAGTGTTGCAAATAAACTAAAATAACAGTTACGATGATGCGTGGGCGTCTGATAATCGTAATAATGGATTCCAAGCGGCGCATATGCGCGACGTGCCGCGTATATGCGCGTGACTGTATGCAGCCATTGTCCTTAGAACCCTCAGCTATAATCCAACTCATCATTATTTTATGCTCTGTTTGACAATGCATCTGAACAGCCGGCATGCAGTTCGAACAACGGTACGGTACGTTCTCGTGAAATGTACATCGGCAAACCAAACGTGACTCGAGAGTGGTTTGACGAAGTTTATTTGATTGTAATACTAGTTATTGCAACAAATTGGCTAAGTTACTTAGGCTTAGTTGAACATACCTTATTGTTACTTTCAAAAATATTTCTGGTCTTTGTTCGATTAAATAAAACACATGGTTTTAATAGCTAGGTCAAACTCAAACTCAAAGTATTTATTTCAAATAAACCAATTACAGGCACTTTTGAACTGTCAAGGTGTCGGTCAGTCAGAGAGATGAAGCTAGTTGCCCATTCCAAAGCAGTAGGTACCTATGGAGAAGAACGGGCAAGAAACTCCATGGACACTCTTTTAAACAAAATATGGTTACAAAATATTGGTTACATAGTTCATATTAATATTATACATGTGAGAAAGATGCAGAACGTTAAAAGCACTCGATATAAAATATGTAAAAACTATTCAAAAATTAAATTAAAACAAGCCCTAGCCGCTAAGAGATGACCAGTCCCTACTGACAGCGCCCGTTCACGAACATGACGCATATATTAGCACCATTCAGCTCAACCATTTTGACGGGAGCTAAATGATCCAACACACGCCACCATCAGCGAGACATTAAAGTGAGCATGGCATACTCTCAGCCGCCGGGCACATTCAAGTCAATGAAAGACGTACCAAGTAAATGGTCGCTTTATAGTAGGTACATAGTACTCACATATGGTACTCTCAACGTATCCGTACTTCCCGAATTTTTTTAAACAAAGTCAAGATCATTAAGCACGTCATGCAAAATCGAAGTAATCGGTTTCCTGATAAAGCGCAGGTCCTAAATAAAAGCAGTTGTTAATCATCGAATAAGGAACATTTTAAAGTCGTCATTAGTTAGGTAGTAAACAATGAATCGTCCTACAGTGGGCAACTGAACTCAAGCGGCCAGTCGAGCGGGCCAGCGTGGGCAGAGGCGACGGATGCACATCCTCCTTACGGCGAGGATACAGGTATCCTGCGCTGGACAGACCTTGAGCCACCGGGAACACCCAAATTACTTCGTTTCGTATTTAGGAAAGACATATCCCCCCTGCGACGGCCGAACGGATTGGGTGTAGGTACATAGATACTAGCGGCTGCTGTTTTTGAGTGTGTTGTTTGCATCACCTATCTGCTGTTATTTGGTACGTGTGGGTCCTCACGATACATTAGACTGATAGCTCCAAAACCGTAAAATTCCTTGTTTCGTTTCTATTAGTCTACGTGGGTAAGGATGAAATATTGTTTTCCCCTGAAACGTGTTCGTTTTCATAATCGGAGCCAGTGGTAACATGAAGGTCGCTTCCTGGTGTCCTCGTGCGTGCGTCAGCGCCTCACTATTGGACGCCTACTATTAGTTGTTTGTCCAACGGATCCAAAAGCAAAGTGTTAACTCGCGATAACTAAGTTTACTTTGACTATGACATCGCAGGTATCTCGGCCCATTATGGAACATTAAGGCAAAAATTTATGGCTAAATCATATCATGTAGATTACCTACTATTTTTTTCAGATGTAATTTCTATGTAAATGCCGACGAAAAGCTGCACGCTTTTTAAATCTTTTTTTGAGTGAGCAGCCTTTATGTATAAACTGAACTATTCAATTAACGAATAGTATTATTTTGATAACTGAACGGAATAAAATGTACTTAACTGCTGTGCTGGTGACAAAATCATACTCCTTGCTAATATTATACATTCGAAAGTAGCTCTGCCTGTCTGTCTGTTACCTTTTCAGGCCTAAACCACTGATTTTGACGTCGCGGGCAAAAGCTAGTAACAAATAAAAACAAGTTGCAGTCTGGGGACGATAATCGAATTATTTTGCAACAGATATACCTTTCTGAGACCGAAGCTATGATTGAAGGAATATTTTGAGAACAAGGTTTTTATCCATAGAATGAACTACGATATATTTACGATTAGGGAATGCAAAGCCGTTCTATTTTAAAATCCGGAATTTTTAAGAACGGACTTTTCATAAATATAAAAAATGTACCCTATTATTTTGTTACTGTGATTTTGCTAGTAGTGTACTAGTAGATTTGGCTACACAATGACAAATGAATTACGATGCTGCATCTTTTCGTTTGGACCACTGAAAAACGGTAACATACGCACATAATGGCCGCGCTATGCAGCAGAACCGATGTGAACAGCGTATTGCTGTGGTGTCCATGTGGCGCCGCCGGTGCTCGCAATTGGTTGTTGTAATCATTTGTGTTGGTGGCCACCCGCGGCCGCCCGGCCTGTCGTCTGCCGGCCTGCCTGCCAGGAAGTGCGACGCACGCTCATGCGTCGCACTTCCTGCACTTTCACTCGCATGAAACGCGATCTAGAGTACTGCGCCATTAACTATTACATGAGTTGTGATACACTCCGGCACTCCGCACTCACCACTCCGCCGGTTTCACATCGCCATACAATTGTTGAGGCCGATGTCGCTTGTCGCCGTGAGAACGGCCCACTTGCGCCGGTTGCCATCACGATATCGTCTGCTAAACATTATAATATAATGACACACGTGCATTACTGCATGTACCGATCAAGTCGGTTCATCCATATTATATTACCTAGTCCCCATGTTTGGGCGGGTCTCTAAGGGTGCCCACCAGACGTGCGAGGAGGCGTAACTGCGAATGTGCAGAAAAGTAACCAATAACAACACTAGCTTAGCTCAAGCTATGGAAATGAGTCGGGGCCTAAAGCGGCCTCGCCACCATTCGCAGAAGTGCCACTAACATTATTTGGAAATTTTGACGTTCAAAAGTGCCTTTAGCCGTCCTGTCTCTTGTTTTTTACAAAGCAAGTGGTTATCGTATTTGAAGTCAGATCCATTTTTTTTCTTCTATTCGTTCAGGCGAGTAGCGCCCCCACCATGTATCACTGCACTTAATAAATAAAAAAATATTTAAAAGTAACTGATAAGATTTGTAATCCCACCGCAGCATCTGGTTACTTGGCTAAACTTTAAAAGATAATAAATCTATCCCTACTAATATTATAAATTCGAAAGTAACGCGTGTCTGTCTGTATGTTAACTTTTCACGCCTACACCACTGAACGGATTTTGATGAAACCCAGAGAGATACATAGATTGCATCCAGGGGAAGGACATAGGCTGCTTTTTGTCTCAAAATTATATATTTTTATATTTATATGATTACACGAGTATTTTTAGAATAAAAAATAATAAAATTGTAATGCGTATTGAATAATGCTTTATTTGTTGCACTGATGCCACTAGCCTACTACTTGCCTGCTGTGTATAAATATAGACCGATATGCCATGCCATTTGTTTTAATACCTCTCGAGTACATAATAAATAACGCGTTGATCGTTTCGCATAATGTTCGTACATACATATTGTGCATATTTTGTTACCAGTTGAGCTTAATAGGTATTGTTTGAATGATGTAACAGAATTGTTTAATAAATATTAACAAATCATTTCCTGAAGAAAACTAAAACTAATGTTTTGGAGGATAAGCAACTAAATACAACAGTCTGAAGTTATTGTTTGAATACCGAGTCTTGGCACGGGAACGTGTTCCTCTCTGCTGGGCACAGGTACTTCCTGACTCGCACTTTGTAAAACGGTTTGATATCCAATGTTCCCTTTGCAACCCCCACGTGCCCCCCACGTGTACCACACGTGGCACTCTTGTCTTATTGTCGACGATGTTGCTTCAACTAATTAGCAGTCTATGTAAAAAATAGAAACGCTACTAGAACAACAATTTGTGATGAAAGTTGTGTGTTGGCATATTGCACTTGCGGCTTATCGCTTCATTAGGAGTCAGCACCTCCGCGCGTCATTCATTATTACTTCGTGACGGTCCAATGGCGCCTATGTACTGAAAAAACAGTGATTGATGACATGAAGGTCACCTCAGTAGCATTTTTACCAACTAAACAAAATACTGCCCTAAATCTACATAATTGTCGTATTAAATACTTGAAGTAACAATTGCTAACATTCGTAAGTAAGTACAGAACAATGCCACATTGCCACCGCTTCTTTGGCTCATATAAAAACACGCGGTGCGCTCCGCTGAGCGCTGACACAGCAATCAATAATGTCCTCGCCTTTCATTTACAGTTATTGGGCCGATTGTTATTTTATTATGAGCACAGTATTATATCGTTTAACAGTTATTTTTGCAGTAGGTACCTATCAACTTTTTATATAGGTCTTCCTTTTGCCTTCAGCATGTTGTAATTAACGCTGGTCTCTTATTTATTTATTTATTTATCAGGAACAATTTAAATTGTGTTTGATACATCATCATCATTATTATTAATAATATTAAAATAAATTAAGTGACATGCAATAATATTAAACATGCAGCAATAATTAAAATTATGGTGCTGATGAAGGCTACTCAATAATTGTAAACTGCATCGAAGCATAATAGGCATCTGGAAAATTAGTAACACAGTACACTGTCATACCTAGTCATGTTAATGGTTTGTGTCATGTTCCTGTTTCACGAACCTAATCCTTGTGGAACTATCTATTATAGTTAGAAGAACGGAGTTGGTGCATTGATGTGAATATAATATGCGGTTATGTTTCTAATGTAGTACAACGGAGAAATGTGCGAAATTGACTTCTAATTCTGTCTGATCCTTTAAACAATGTTTGCTTTAATAAAGCCGGTTCGCCTTCTATTTCGCCCCTTTGCTCAGTATTTTTTGATGCACCGATTCTAAAGTATTATCAGGGATGTGGATCATATTGTGTTGTGAGAGAACACAAGCTGCCTCTTAAGACAGTAGCTAGACACACGATACGTGGCTTGACGATTATTAGACACACGATACGTGGCTTGACGATTATTAAGGACGACCCTCACACTCAGTATGATTTACTACAGACGCTCGTGTACAATATCTTAACATCCACTGCTACAATTTTATTAGGATGTCGTCCTGTGTATATATAATCCGGTGTACTTGCAAGGGTTCGTGACATCCCGTTCCAAGGAAAAAAACTTCCACTACCCGATAAAACCAGACCTATTGAACAACAGGTGCTGCAGACTGGTATAAAGATAATCATCCGTTCGGTCCGTTTAATCATCGAAATGAATGAATATATCCACTGTCTCTCTCTCTCTCTCCACATGACCCTTATAGCCGAGCATGTTGATCGCGCCGTTACCGGGACACACAGCCGGTGCGATAGTTACCGATGAGTCATACTTACTCCAGCCACAGTTACTGGCGGCCCATTGAGCCAGCAGTGAACTGAACAGCCGACCTTGTCGTGACTCGTGAGAGTCGCTCGACCGACACGCCCCGCAGCCCCACACCGATATACGCTATCAATGCTCTCTTGACTGGCTGAGTGAAGTGCAAGGTGAACTCTTAGCGATTGTCAGAGCGCCGCTGTAGGAGATTATTGTGTTACCATCAAGCTGCTCATCCGTCTACTGTATGTTAGCTTAGCGATAAGTCGGATAGGCGTGCAAATGCAAATGTGATCAAAAGCAAAAACATGCCAATGCAGGGGGAAGTCTTTATTTTGTACTAATATCATTTGAGGCAAACTAAACAAGAACCGAGTGTTATTGTTTTTATTATTCAATAGATCAACAGAATTTACTGTTTAATCAGTGTTTTTTTTTTCAAATATTTAGTTAAGTACATTGTAGTGTGAATCACTGGTTGATAAAGCGGTACGCCCCTAACTTTGATTTATTAATTTTGCGCATTAAGTACCTATCATTGTAAATTTGGCCGTGAGTCTGAACAACACCGTCTGGATATTGAGTAATACTGATAAATTAATTTTAAATGAAACCTTGACGTAGAACACAGCTGGCCTATGGTCGTTACGTTATTGACAATGAGTTTTCTAAACACTAGGAATGAGATCGTGAAGGGCACGCGAACTGTCTTATGATGTAATTTTGCCGTTCAAAGAGTGCTGATTTTCAGCCTAGTTTGAATAAATGACCTTTGATCTTGTTGCCAGCCTGATAATTTGAGTACACATAATATGTCGCAGCCTACGTACGTACTCTAGCCTACGTCGTACTGAGCCGGGTGGGTTCTGCAACAGTAACCGGCGAGCATGTAACCACGTGCTTATACTAAATAAACAACAAGACGGTTTGCACTTCCGTGCGTGAGACGTGTGCTACGCGGTAGGTACACAGCCAGGCGAGCTGCGGCAGTCACGCGCTGGTCTCCCAGCTTACCTCATTGATAACGGTGAGGGTTCGGCATCTTACTTAATTACTCACGTATTTCCCACATCGTGTACGTTAATCATATTCAAACACATTATTTTATAATAGGATGTTACAATATAAGCCACGAAAGTCATCGCTAGGCTGTTGGTAAAAAGAAAGAGTCGTCATAGGCGAGACCTCGCATCTCGTAGGAGATAAACGCCTTTTTCAAAATCTTTAGTACTTTACTTATTTATTTTGGCTTGATCTCTGCTGTAGGCATTTGTATAAACTATAAATGTATAGTTCATGAAACCAGTAATGTTCTGACTGAATCGTAGTACTATTATTCATGCTGTGCTGTAACATTTCCAGGAGGTGCGTTCGAAGGAGTAGAGGACCAGGTGTCGCCGTTCGGCTACGGGCGTGGCGAGGGCGTGGACGCTGGCCACGGCGACCCCGAGTGGATCTGCAGCAAGGAGAAGCCGCGATACGACCAACTGTTCCAGTCGCTCAACCCCATCGACGGCAAGGTCACCGGTGCCGGTACGCAGCTCTCTCGCTCTGACATACGCACTCTCTCACTTCTAATCAACACACACCCGCACCTGCGCGGCCAACTCGTCATAGACAAGGCCCTCGAGGCCTTGCTCTCGACCACACAAAACTGCTCTCTTATCACCGACCTTTGCATGCGACTGAAAGGTAGCGAGAAAGACAAGGATGACGATTGTTTCGCGAAACTCGTAGATTCTCTCTCTAGTACTACAGAAAACTGTAAATTGATCACACAGTTCATTGTGAATGCTCGCGAAGCACAAGTCGCGAACACCAGTGGGCGCGTGTCACCCTCTGTCTCGATACACAGTCTAAACGATACGATAGCTATAGACGGAGCACCTGGTGATGGATGCGAGTCCAGACAATCCAGGTATCAGAACGATGGGTTTAGAACTGAAACAAGTGATGGATCCAAAGTTCACTGCGACTGGCACGCTGATGTCGATAAAAGTGGCGACTGCGACGACGATAGTAGCTCTGAGTCACAAGCCGCGCCGCTGCATGACTCGAATGATGCGGGTAGGAGCACAGGTTACTTGGGGTCGTTGTGTATCACGGTCAAGTTCATAGTCCTCCTCTCATTGAACATAGTGACGTTGTTGATCACGGCCGAGTTCGTGTTCGTGTCGATGGTGTACGTGCTGACGGGCGAGAGGTACATCGAGTTCTACGTGGATAGGGCGCCGGTCACTTGGCTGGACAAGGCGAAGCTGGTGGCCTTCGGGCCGGACCAGCAGCCCGTCAGGTTACAGTCGTTGGCCGAGCTGTTCTATCGCGACAATGTAGTCCATATCCTCAAGTACTTCACAGAGAAGCTGATACGATCGGTGCACATATAGAAACTCATTTCGGGACGTTTGAAATAGGACTTAGGTTACGATATAGGTAGGTATAGGTACGCAAGGAGTATTAGCCCAGGTGCACATTTAGGTATTAGGTCATTGCTCAACTCTGATTTCGCTTTCTAGTCTTCATTGTAGTCAGTTGATGTTTGTGTTGTCTCCAACTCTTATTATACCGGCTCAGTCGTGGGTGATTTGTTCCTATCATAGTATTAGTTATGTAAGCTTAAGCCCAAGTATTAGTGTTACGCGTCCTGCGTCTGTGTAATTAAACAGTTCGCCATCAGTTTCGACATGGCTGTTATCGAACTCGTTATCGTTTCCCAAAGCCGTGCTATCTCGCCCCTGTCGTCACGCTGCTACTCACGATATAATTTTTCTCGTTGCGCGATCAACTACTAACTGCACTGTTAAAAACTGTCAGTGGTATGCTTCCCTTATTTATTTTATACACGCTTTTTTCATGTGTCATGTCTTTTTGATTCCCGAAATCTGTTGGCAACGAAAGTGGTCATGAGAACTAGTTAACTCAGTATGTTGGGTCCGTTTCCTCACGCTTACGTTTTCTGGTAACTTTAGTTGTAGTTATTATAAATGGTCCCACACTGCGCTAGCCACGTTCATTGCCAGCGTAGTTCGCTGCACATAATAGTTTTGACCTAGCGGTTTGTCGACAGCCGCCAAAACGGAGATGGTGAAATCCAAGCTGCCGAACTCGGTGCTGGGTAAGATCTGGAAGTTATCAGACATCGACAAGGACGGCTTCCTGGACGAGGACGAGTTCGCGCTCGCCATGCACCTCATCCATGTCAAGATCGACGGACACGACCTGCCCTCCGAGCTGCCCAACCACCTCGTGCCGCCCTCCAAGAGGAACTGAGTCAGATCTTAAACTGAATAGAGATTCCTTATGACACCACACTAAACGATACAGGTGAAACATTCTCACGTTAGAACATTTCCATACTTTACCTTCGAGTTTAGTTCTCGCACGTACGCAAAGTAGGAACTAAATCGAACTTCGATTATTTGTTAATCACGAACGATTTTAACAATAAATACATCTTGTTATTTTAATGTAATCCGCACATTGAGCACTGTTTTTTCTCAAAAATGAGAAAAAAAAATTGGTGAATGTTTTTGAAACAATTGTATGTTTGTAGATGCAAGTTAAAGAGCCTATGCAATCGCAGAGCGATTAATTTGTAAGTCAGATATTTTTACTATTTATAATGAATGATCGATGATTTTATTGGCAGCGAATTTGATGCTTTTGCTTATCAGATTGATGATAAGTTAACTGGCAGTCGCGTAGTGTAGGTGTCACTAGAGGCTGTGTAAGGTGTGTGCAATGCCGCGTGGTCACTTCACAGTCGAGTACTCTCTGCTGCATAGCAGTCGCACGCTGGAGGTGGTCGCGTGGCGCCGTGTGCTCGTGCAATGTGCATGTGTCCGCCATCCCTGCAACCATCAGTTTTGTGTGCGAGGGGGCCGCGCCAGCGCCTGTAGTGCGACTCGGCTCATGCTGAACGAGACGGCGCGTCTGGTCTGGGGAGGGTGGCATCAACCTGCCAAGTCCAGTACACGCCATGTTAGTTCCCTATTTCACCACGTTCCACATGAATCGTGTCGCAATTTACACCCGTTTCGTATGACGTCACACACATTGACGGTTAAGGTGAATATGTAGAGGTATTTTTACAATTCGCAGGACAGTGTCTTGATTAAAATGTTCTCAGCTATGTTATTGGTTCTCTATTAGTTAGATTTCTGAAATCTAACTGCCAGAGACTAACTCTGCGCATTCACCTTCAGACGACGCGCGACGGGCGCTGTGTGCTGAGATGAGACATACAATATTATAACGTGCTAATATAGGTATTCCAAACAATTATTGTCTTTATTCATTTATAGCATTATATAATATTATAAAGTATTGAAGATTTATTTACTAAAAATATTGAAATATTATTTATTAGTTTACATTCAATCTGTAAGATTTTATTTATAATTGAAATTAGTTCAAAATTAATGAATAATGATTGATCAAATAGCTGCATCCAATGTATTAGCTTTATTTACTTAATTTACTGTTAGTAGATCACTCGTCGGCGGCGGCCGGCTTAAATTATTGTTTGTTAATTATAACGTTCTACTTTAAGTACATCTTTATATGATGAATGTTCATAAAATTATTTTGTAGTCGATTGTGATTGTTATTGCGATAGATAATTCATTATTTCTTCGTTCACCTCTAGAACTGTTGGTATCAAAATGTCTAACCCGGTAATCGTCTATTTTAATGAGAAAGTCGATGGGAGTGTTTCACAACAAACTGCGACGTCGTAGTTTGTTGTTTGCACGTCTGTTCGGTGTACCTTGTTCTTGATAGAGAGTCCGGGGTTAACATTATCATAGTGATCGTCGTTATATATTCACAATAGTTGTGTGCGCTCCAATCCACAAGGCGTTGTAGGTATATAATATTTATATTGTTCCTCCATTATAAAGCTGAATTCTTACGCTACTTTGATACTAAATATGCTGCATTTATATAATATGGGAGTACGTATCGATGATCCTGATCCACGGTGCCTTTGCTTTGATATAATTAGATGTAAAGCTTGGTACGACCCTCGAGTGGCTGCACTGCTGGACGGCAGAGGGTTGGGGGCTGGGCAGAGTGCTCCACAACTAGGTATTTATTGTCGAATACTAACTATCGTCTGGGGTTTGTGTAAATACAGAATTTTGTATCGGTTAGATGTTTTGGAATGTATTTAGCGAGTCGCTGGCGCTGCTCGCTCGCTCGCCAGTCGTCAGGGCCCGTGACGTCACACGCCGTAGGAGCCGCGAGGGGCCGCGCCGGGGACTCGCGCGCGGGGTTTTTACATTTTGCTACTGTATGTACATAAAGATATGTAAATTGATTACAATTATCATAAATTATACATAGAGTGTAATAAATAGTTAAGAAAGCATTAGTGGATTTTATTTCAGTGTCTTAGTAGATACATAACTGTACCTTTTTTATTGAGTGTGGGAAATCATCAAATCACCCTCCCGCTCTAGTTGGAACGGAAGGGAGTGTCAGACTCTTACTGACTAAAACCCATCCACATTTCCTCCTCAGCCCTTTATATCCTGGGGTATGAAACCCTTTCGGACAATCCCGCTGAAGGTACCTCTACCTACATTAGTTTCCTTTACAGATATTTTTCTTAACCTATTGAATCAATTTTAAGTAGAGATGCGCGATTCTTTACATCATCTGCCTAGCCTTTTCCCAACTATGTTGGGGTCGGCTTCCAGTCTAACCGGACTGCTTATCTGACCTCCACAACCCAGTAACTGGGCAATACGATACCCCTTGGTAAAACTGGCTGTCAGATTATCGGGCTTCTGACGACCAGTAACGACTGTCAAAGATGAACAAATGACAGCCGGGACCAACGGCTTAACGTGCTTTCCGAGGCACGGAGGAGTCTCGGTATGTAAAGATGGTCACCCGTCCACGGCCAACCCCGGAAAGCGTAGCTTCACCTGATGGATCGACCTGTACGGCTTTTAGTACTTAGCCACGAGCTTTAATTAATTTGCATTGCAATAGGCTGATGCCATATATTTTGGCTGCACCATGGACGGAAATTTTGAGGATTCTTCCATCGCAAGCCTCATGACACGATGCATTTGCAGGCTTTCATATACAATGTGGATCTGGAATTACGACATTAAATTAAAACGCGCACACATCGCACTAACAATAATACGCGCCGACTGCCTGTGATTGGCGAGCGGCTGGGGCCCCGCTCTACACGCACTCATCGCACTAACAATAATACGCGCCGACTGCCTGTGATTGGCGAGCGGCTGGGGCTACGCTCTACACGCACACATCGCACTAACAATAATACGCGCCGACTGCCTGTGATTGGCGAGCGGCTGGGGCTACGCTCTACACGCACACATCGCACTAACAATAATACGCGCCGACTGCCTGTGATTGGCGAGCGGCTGGGGCTACGCTCTACACGCACACATCGCACTAACAATAATACGCGCCGACTGCCTGTGATTGGCGAGCGGCTGGGGCTACGCTCTACACGCACACATCGCACTAACAATAATACGCGCCGACTGCCTGTGATTGGCGAGCGACTGGGGCCCCACTCTACACGCACGCATCTCACTGACAATAATACGCGCCGACTGCCTGTGATTGGCGAGCGACTGGGGCCCCCGCTCTACACGCACACATCACACTAACAATAACACGCGCCGACAGCCTGTGATTGGCGAGCGGCTGGGGCCCCGCTCTACACGCACACATCTCACTGACAATAATACGCGCCGACAGCCTGTGATTGACGAGCGGCTGGGGCCCCGCTCTACACGCACACATCGCACTAACAATAATACGCGCCGACTGCCTGTGATTGGCGAGCGGCTGGGGCTCCGCTCTACACGCACACATCGCACTAACAATAATACGCGCCGACTGCCTGTGATTGGCGAGCGACTGGGGCCCCGCTCTACACGCACACATCTCACTGACAATAATACGCGCCGACTGCCTGTGATTGGCGAGCGACTGGGGCCCCCGCTCTACACGCACACATCGCACTAACAATAATACGCGCCGACAGCCTGTGATTGGCGAGCGGCTGGGGCCCCGCTCTACACGCACACATCCCACTGACAATAATACGCGCCGACTGCCTGTGATTGGCGAGCGACTGGGGCCCCCGCTCTAAACGCACACAATGACACATCTCACGAATTACAATGCATATCTACAATTTTTTTTTTAATTAACCTCGCCTGCGTCATAGTTTTGCCCAGAAAAACAGATGGACATGACGAAAATCTTTAATTATATGACTGCCTCGTTGGTCTAGGGGTCGCAAGTTCGGTCGGGTTTGGTTACAGTTTTTGGAAGAAACGTACGTTCCCGCGACCCCGACGCAGTTAGGCGCGAGGGGGAAACACCGGGGTAGTTTTTGGTCAGTGTAAGAGTCTGCAGGCCTCTCCGCTCCCCAGGATAGAGGAAATCCATGAGAATATCCAAACCCGGCACAAAAAAATAAATGAAAGGGTTTGGGTCTTAACATGTCGATTCCATTGGAACCATATTTGCCATCGCGGTGAAAGGAGTAGCAAATCGACAGAAGTCGGTTGTACAGGGTGCGCCGGACGTAACAGAAGATCGCAGGGTACCTCACTCGGGAAGGTTCCATTCGCAATTTTACACTAACAAATCCAGTAGGGTGGCAAGATAATAATAGGCTCGCCCCCCTATAGCATCGAATCTTAAATGTACTGACGGAAGTGTACAGTAGGTATGCTTATTCACATAATTTCCGCCGTAGGTACCACCAGTTGAGGAGTGGCTAGAGAGGCGTCACGGCGCCCTCACCTACCGCCTGACGCAGGTCCTCAAACAACAAACAACAAACCTCCCGAAACATCCATGTCCCTGCATGGATGTTTCGGGAGGTTCCTGCACATCATCAGGCGGGAGGAAACGCCCGGGTGTCACCACTGCGATGATCGTCCAGAGGACACGGTATAGCACACGGTGCAAACATGCCCCGCTTGAGCGGAGCACCGCCGTGTCCTCGTAGAGGCGATCGGCGGCGGTGACCTCTCGCGCCCGGCCCTGGTGCAAGCCATGGTCTGAAGCGAGAGGGAGTGGGAGGCAGTCACCTGCTTCTGCGAAAAAGTCATGCTCGCGAAGGAGGTGGCGGGCTGGGAGAGAGAAAGGACCTCCCGTCCCAGCCACCGTAGGCGCGTGCCTGCGGACGGTGAGTAATGGGTGACACCGTCCGATCTGCACCAGGCCCGTGCCAGACGGCGCGTATATGTTCCACGCGCGCCTCAATGAGATGTCGGCATATGAAGAGGCCCTGAGGGGCCAAGCCTGCCGGGTAAGCGGGATTGTCCGAAAGGGTTACCGCTACCCCGGAACATAAAGGGCTAAGGAAGGAACATGGATGGGTTTTTGGTCAGTAAGAGTCTGACACTCCCTTCCGCTCCACCCAGAGCGGGAGAAGTCATTGGATGGTTTCCCAGCCTCAAAAAAAAAAAAAACAACAAAAGTAGTTTGCCTTTAGTGCATATCTGAACGTTAGCTGCTCTAGTAGTGGTGGAGTCCAAGGTGTGACTGACACTGGCATGGCCACCATCAGGGATTTTAATTTTGATACCAAAAGAATTGTCGAAATGAGTCGCCAAATATCAGAATATTCGGTCACTGGTTTAAAAGTTATAAAGGTTTATCGGTGGCCGATCTGGTGTGGGCTTACCCCAGCTTGGCCCATTTGAATCTCAAAAGGTAAGGCACAGTTATCTTAGAAAATATAACGAGTTCAATTTTGAGGGTCTAGTCCAAGAGCTAGGTCTTAGAGTTTAGGTAAGCACGAAGAATTATTGGCAATACAAACATATTTCTATTAATATGAGTAAGTAATAAACTAAATTAGTTCTAAAACTTCTACTTTTATCGGGTTAAAGACCTTAGAAATGTCAGAGAGAGACAATTTTTTAACTAAATACATATTTTGTATTTTTAACTAGATTACAGTGGGTTAAATTTCTTTGGGAAATTTAAACCTTGCTCTTGGTCTAAGTGGTGTTAAGATGTACCTTCGCATGCAATTGTTTTACCAAATTATAATGTTTGCGCTAAGCGTTAGATTATACTATGATACTTCTGTTGCCGGTATAAGAATAATTATGATTTACCCAATACCTAAGTACGTTAAAATTATCGTACCTGTAGTATTCATAATACTCGAGCTCCAACTACCAATATTTAAAGGCCAATATTTTAGTATCACACCAATATTTTAAAGGCCAAAGTTTGTGAGTTTATTTCTTCTTCACGCAAAAACTACCGAATGGATCTGGATGCGCACAGAAATCAAAACATGATGGGATGTTTTTATGGAGACACCCCCAATCAAAGTTTGTAATGGTGCAGTAGTTCGCTAGTGCCCATCTAAGAATAAAGATGATGTACAAGACTGCAACAACTATCGAGGGATAAATCTCATGTCCCATAGTATGAAGGTATGGGAGAATATAAGAATAATATAGAGAAAAGATTGCGAGAGGAGAGCGAGATTACCCCGAACCCAGTTTGGGTTTATGCCCGGTCGAGGAACAGTGGACGCCACATTTGCACTCAGGCCGCAGCCAATTGTGCGAGAAGTACAGACGTGCACATAAAAACTTGCACATGGTGTTCATTGATCTAGCTAGAGAAAGCGTATGATAGGGTACCTCGGGATGTCGTGTGGTGGGCCTTGAAAGAGAAAGGTTTGCCCGGGAAGTATGTAGAGTTAATTCGTGCTATGTACAGCCAATCTCGTACCTACGTTCGGTCGGCGGTTGGCAACACCGACAAGTTCAATGTGGCGGTAGGCTTGCACCAGGGGTCGGCATTAAGCCCTTAGGTACCTCTTCCTTTTGATTATAGATGCTCTGACAGTGGACATACAGAAAGAGGCACCATGGTGCATGCTATTTGCCGGCGACATCGTCCTTGTCGGTGAAGATGGACCTGAGATCCAGAGCAGACTGGAGAAATGTACAACGTAAACTGGAGATTGTTGGCCTGAAAATCAGTAGCACCAAAACTGAGTACATGTTCTGCGATTTCGGCGGTCTCTCCAGTTCTGGGGTCATAGCGCTTGATGGCGCGCTTCTCCCAGTTTGCTCCGACTTTCAGTATCTCGGTTCACTTGTGCAAAGCGATGGCGAAATAGATCGGACTGTTAAGCATAGAATTAACACTGGGTGGATGAAATGGCGGCAGATCACGGGTACAATTTGTGACTGCCATTTATAAAAGCATGGTTAGACCTGCCGTCCTGTATGGATCAGAGTGTTGGGCCAAAAAAGGAATGAATGAAAGACAATTGCATGCAGCTGAGATGAGAATGCTAAGAGGGATGTGTGGTGTTACGCGAATGGATAGAATACGGAATGAGTATATTAGAGGAAGTCTGAATGCGACACTGGTGACTGAAAATTTGTGTGGAAACCGGTTGTCATGGTATGGGCATGTTATGCGGAGGAATGAGGAAAATGTTGTCAGGAAAGTTGTGAGTATGAGTGTCCTCTATGCAGGGCCTGCATGGAGGCTGAGGTAACCGTCGCGCACGTACTCTGAGTGCACAGGCGTCACAGATCAGGACACAGATCCTCGGAACACCCAGATCTTTCACAGATATACTACACAGGCCAGTAGACGTGATCAACTTCTGGAGTGAGGCAAGCTGGCTGGAATAAACGCCCGAAGTCTGAAAGTGGCACCGGTGACTGAAAAGTTGTGTGGAAATCGGTTGTCATGGTATGGGCATGTTATGCGGAGGAATGAGGAAAATGTTGTCAGGAAAGTTGTGAGTATGAATGTGGATGGCTATAGGTAGGTACAAGTAGACTATACAAGTAGACCAACGAAACGATGGATGGATGATTGATGGATAGATGATATGGCTAGAAAGGGAGTGACTACCGAGATGACGACTAATAGAAAAGTATGGAAGAAGACATGTTGTGCCGACCCCAAATAAATTGGGATAAGGGCAGGAGAATGATGATGATGATTTTTAACTAGCTGACCCGACAAACGTTGTCCTGTCTTAACTATGATACCTACCCTACCTTACCTGTTGAAGGAAATGCAAACTTTGTAAAATGGTTTTTTTTTCGTCAATATTCCAATGTTTTTATTTTGTTATCCTGCTTTAGGGGACGGAGACAAATACAACAAATCAAAAACCATGAAAATCGGTCCAGCCGTTATAAGTGTTCGAACAAACTCAACTTTGTTTTATCCTACTTGTCCTCAGTAGTGTTGCCCAAAATCGGTCTTGGTCTTGCAGTCTTGGTCTTGTTCTTGCATTTCCGCAAGACCAAGACCAAGACCAAGACCGCCTTATTGTAGCAAGACCAAGACCAAGACTAAACCCTGCAAGACTTGAGCAAGACAAGACTTAAGCCTGCAAGACTCTTGCGTCTTGCAGTTAAGACAATTTGAAATTTGGGCGTTATTAAGTAGGTACCTCTTTGGTTTTAATCCCGATTTTGATAGACGTTCCCCAGTATCAAAACCGTATCGTCATAACACTAAACTAAGGGCTGTAGTTGTATCTGCAGTTGGCAACGTGCCGCTCGTCTGAAAGAACCCTAAAAGGTATTGTATTGATTAGGTAGGTACTTATTACATTTCAACTATTTATTAAGTAGGTAGCGTGTTAATACTCACAAATCTGTTCCCATCATCCCATGTGATTAAATGTACCTAGAATAACTTGCTAGCAAAGTTCATACCTTGTAGGTATCTACCTATAATTATATATATTATGCTTGTTTATGTCTAATGTGCAGATGTAACGTTAGTAGGTTGGTATGTGCTTAAAATTATAGCCAACAAAATTATATAAACATTATGTAGGTACCTACTTATGTTTCAAAGTTTATATTATTATTCTTATTCAGCAAAATTTAAAACTAACAGCGAGTCGAGTAGGTCTAGTAACAGTTTCTACGGCAGCCAATGTTATGGTACAGACGCCAGCACATCAAGCTACTACAATCTGTCAAATTTCTTTAACAGATTTTGAACTTTATCGCTAAAGAATTAAGGTCAAGGTTGATTGGGATAATGTGACGTTCCGCGAATAAACTGTTGGTCGGTCGATGTATTATATACCTACTTATTTGATAATTTACCGACAAAGACGCCGCGGTTTGCAACAAGTGTATCACAGCATTCACAGCATTTGACACTGTTTGAGCGCCGCATTCGCCGACAAAGAGTACGGACAGAGGCACACAAAATTGTTACCTATTTTGGTAGGGTTGGTACAGGAGGATAAAATTAAATGACCTTGAAGATGTCTCAGCAGTAGGTAGGTATAAATTGAATGCTTTGAGTTTCTTGTATAAATACATTCTCACACTGGCTCGAATTCGAACACTACAGCGTTTAAAGCTGTCGGGCGAGATGATAATTAATAACTAAGTAGGTATCGCATCTATTGAATTGCAAATATTTTGATTTCGAAATAATCATTGTTAATATCGGTAAATGATAGATAGTGAGTGGTACTAAAATGTGAGCAGCAAGATTAAAAATTGTATAATTATGTCATGTCAGGGCTTTCCATAATTTTATTTTAAAAAAAGCTCTCAAGTAAGATTTAGAGTTTACCATTCAATTACACACAACAAATTATTGAAAAATAAAAATTATGAAAAATATATTTAGACTGATTACTTAGGAAATTAGTAGAATAAATTTTCTATCGTGGATACCTAGTTATTAAAAAGTTGATAAACGTTGTGTTTAATTAATTATATTTTTCTGTACTAATGCCAACATTGACAACCCTACCAAAATAGGTAAAAATTTAGTCCGCTCCTAGACTTTGTGTCGCCGCCGCCGCTTTCATATCAAAGGTCGCCGCCACTGCCCATGTTCAACGATGACAGACTACGTAGGTATAGCAAAGCGCGCCAGACACGAGTACGACAAATTGCCTAAAAAATGTACCTACGCACACTGTAATGAAATCTGCAAATCTCAACACGACACGCACTTCCTTATTTTTGCCTGTAGTCTTCTATTATTGGTTGATTAACATTGTACATTAGTGAATGCTCCACGATAGCCCGCGAAATTCAAATTTTCTTATTTTTTTTGCAATTTGCAAGCCAGTGCTAGATTGTTTGTTGATTACAATATTATTCGCGCTGTAAGACGTATGTAGTTACAGAATTATAATCATCAAAATCATCAATACAACTCTCCAAGTTCATAAAGGTCGAGGAAAAATTAAAAAAAAAATGACTTTTTCAAAGTCAAACTCATTCTAAACTAACGTGTTCAATAAATAGCAATAGGCTAATAGGTATTTGCAAGACTTGCAAGACTTGCGAGACTCTTGCTGCAAGACCAAGACCAAGACCAAGACTGAGAGCGCAATACCAAGACCAAGACCAAGACCAGGTGTATTGACGCAAGACCAAGACCAAGACTGGCCTAAGTCTCGTCTTGGTCTTGCATTTGGGCAACACTAGTCCTCAGAGTATCCAGGCAATGACGCGCCATCGCCGAGTCCACGGCGTAAAGGAGAGCTGTCAAATTATTTAATCAGAGGTTTGTTTTTGATGGTGTGAAATCATCAAATGTGAATCACCGCCCGCTCTGTGTGGAGCGGAAAGGAGCGTCAGTCTCTTATTGACTATAACCCATCCATGTTCCTTCCTTAGCCCATTTTGTTCCGGGGTAGCGGTAATTCTTTCGAACAATTCCGCTGACCTGGCAGGCTTTCGCCCTACGCCCTACGCCACGATAGTGGCGGTAAGGCCCCTCTTTGAGGAGTGGCTAGAGAGGCGTCACGGCGTCCTCACCTACCGCCTGACGCAGGTCCTCACCGGACATGGATGTTTCGGGAGGTTCCTGCACATCATCAGGCGGGAGGAAACGCCCGGGTGTCACCACTGCGAGGATCGCCCAGAGGACACGGTAGAGCACACGGTGCAAACCTGCCCCGCATGGGCAGAGCACCGCCGTGTCCTCGTAGAGGCGATCGGCGGCGGCGACCTCTCGCGCCCGGCCCTGGTGCAAGCCATGGTCCGGGGCGAGAGGGAGTGGGAGGCAGTTACCTCCTTCTGCGAAAAAGTTATGCTCGCGAAGGAGGTGGCGGGATGGGAGAGAGAAAGGTCCTCCCGTCCCAGCCGCCGCAGGAGACGCCCCGGGCGTCGGGAGCCACGTGACGACTCCCGGCCACCGTAGGCGCGGGCCTGCGGACGGTGAGTAATGGGTGACTCACCGTCCGATCAGCACCAGACCCGTGCCGTACGGCGCGTATATGTTCCACGCGCGCCTCAAAGAGATGTCAGCATATGAAGGGGCCCCTCAGGGCCAAGCCTGCCGGGTAAGCGGGATTGTCCGAAAGGGTTACCGCTACCCCGGAACATAAAGGGCTACGGAAGGAACATGGATGGGTTTTAGTCAGTAAGAGTCTGACACTCCCTTCCGCTCCACCCAGAGCGGGAGCAGTCATTGGATGATTTCCCAGCCTTAAAAAAAAAAAAAAAGGCTTTGGCCCTAACGTGATATCTCTTTGAGGCGCGCGCGGAACACGGACGCGCCGTCCGGCGTGGGTCTGGTCCTGATCGGACGGCGGCGGAGTGTCTCCCGCGGCGGCCGGGACGTAAGGCTCTATGCCTCAACCATCCCGCCACCTCCTTCATTAGCATAACTGCTTCGCAGTAGACGGTGGCTGGCTCCCACTCCCTCTCGCTCCGGACCATAGATTGAACCAGGGCCAGACATGAGAGGTCGCCGCCGCTGCCGATCGCCGCTACGATAACATTGCGGTATGCTCCATGTCTTCCGGGCGATACTCGCAATGGTGGTAGGTACCTGAGCGTTTCTTCTTGCCAGAGAATGTGCAAGAACCTCCCGAAACATCCGGTGTTGTCTACAAGACTGCAATCGAAAGGTGTGGTGGTTTTGTAAAAAGCATTCTATATTTTTATTCTTTATTTTTTATACCAAGCGATAAATTGCCACTCGCTTTAATTTGTAACTGTATATACGTTAGTATTTCACAGCATATATGATTGATCGAGCTATTTTTTTTTTCGGAAAACTTACAGCTAGGCAGACACAATATGCCGCTGTTGGTTAGTGCAATAAAACAGGGTACTGTTTTAATGCTTGGAAATAACATGCTGGACCGAGTTATTTATACAGATAATTAGCTTCCGCCCGCGCCTTCGCCCGCGTGGATGATGGAAATTGCATGTTGTTAGGTATACATATAAACCTTCCTCTTGAATCACTCTATGGTTTCATGTTGGAACTTATTTACCTCTGTAACACCTACATATGTACACATGAATGCAATAAAGAATTTGAGTTTGAGTTTATCTATTAAAAAAAACTGCATCAAAATCCGTTGGTGTAGTTTTAAAGATCTAAGCATACATACAGACATTAGGACAGCGGAAGCGACTTTGCTTTATACTATGTAGTGATATTTACATAATTGAATAGGTAACAGTCTTCAAAAAATATTAATAACAATAATAGCGGGAGGGGAAAAATAATAGGGCATCAAAAAATTCGTCTACATCTCTGTCAACAGGAAAAGTTCCCTGCAGGCTGGCAGCCTTGCCACAATGTATCTATGGCAAGAGGAAATTCATTATAGAAGTCAGCCAGCACATATGATAAGTTCATTTATATGAGATGCAATCAGGATTAAATATATAATACTTTGGAATTTAGTGTTTGAATGAATGGTTAAGACTAAAAAATTATATCAGACTATACATACAGCCTTTCAACTGAACAAAATCACACAATATTATTTAAATAAATTTATTTAACAATACCAATAATTGAAACCTTAGCTTTTAATAATTTGGATTAAACAAAGATAAACTTCTCTTGAAGTTTGTCTTTCATTTAACATTCCGCACATAGTTCAAATATTTTACACCTCATGTGGTGTCTGAGCACGGCCTCCTTGCAGCACTCCGTATGAGTTCACTTTATACAATTTAACTCTAACTAGTTATTAAGATGAGTCCTGTGTGGGTAAATAATATCTGCTGTAAATAAATGCACATAACCGATACCTCCATGTTATTAAATAATTATATCAAATTTAATAATTACCTAAACATTGTAATTTAAAACCAGTGCAGCATGGCAACGGCTTATTTCATCATAATATATACATTTCTGAAGGCAGCCGGTACTAGGTTCAAGACTTATCAATTTACAAGTGGTCTGTCAGCCAAGTGTCATAATAGCAGCAGACACAAGTAGTGTCTCAATAAACAAACAATAAAAGTAAAAGTCAGTATAATCATGCCCACTATCAGTTAAAAAATCAGCAGGTCTGAATAGAATAAAATTATATTACATCTTAAAAGATTATACAATCTTCCCCGAGGAACCACATGCTACTAGTGGCACGCGTGGCCTCACTGAGGCGGGTTGGGGCCGGGTGGGCGCACCTGGCGCCGCAGCTGCTCTACCAGCTCAGGGTTGGCGGCTTGCATGTGCTGCGCCAGCGCCTGCCCCGCCTCCAGCAGCGCAGACATGCCACCCGCGCCGTTTGGGCCGCCGCCGCCGCCCGGGGCTGCGCCTCCTCCGCCGCTCATGAGCCCCGAGATGAGGTTCTGCATGTTAGGGTCGGCCAGCATCTCTGTGGCCATGTTGAGCAGCGCCGGGTTCTGCAGCAGACCACCCAGATCCAGCGGCGCTCGCTCACCGTGCGCGGCCAGTTGCTCGTCTGCCAGGCGCAGGTTCTGACGGTATGACTCGTTGTCGGGCTCTAGCTGTGCAGCGCGCGCGTAGGCTTGACGCGCCTCGCGGTGTCGGTCCAGCGCCGTAAGCGCCAAGCCCAGGCGCGAGTGTGCCTTGCCGTAGTCGGGCTGCAGGCCCAGCGCCGCCGTGCAGTCAGCCACAGCCGCCTCGTTCTCGCCCAGCTTGAAGTGCGCGGCGGCGCGATTGCAGAAGTACACGGGGTTGGAGGGGTCGAGCTCGATGGCGCGCGTGTACTTGTCCAGCGCCTCCCGGTGGCGGTCGCTCTTCATGAACTCGTTGCCTTCGTTCTTGAGTTTCTCAGCCTCGGAGCGCGTCGGCGGCGAGTTGAGCGGCGCACTGCTGCGCGTCTGAGTGCGCACGAGCTGCAGCAGGTCCACGCCGCGCGCCGTGTCCTCGGGGCCCAGCTCGAACGCGGTCTCGATGCACTGCACGCCGACCTCGACGCTCTCGCGAGAGTCCACGCTGAGCGAGTCGCCTTCTAGCTGCCGCTTTAAGAAGTTCACAATGCTTGCTGCTACTATTTTAATATCCGACATGGTGCTAGAATTTTGTTTCGGTCGGTGAAAACTAGTAAGTCTTCGAAACTTGTAGTAATTTCTATTATTTTTAGATTTTTCGACCGACGATGACACAAATTGACACAATGACAGATGACAAAATGAAAATGACATTCACAAACTCACAGATTACGAAAACTTTGATACAGAAATGGCATTCTGCGTTACAAATCTTGTTAACAAAAAAAAAAACTGAAACTATATTGTAATAAAAAATAGTGCCATTTTTTTTAATTTTTTTTCTCAAAACTGATGTGCAATCACCTTAGAGCATTTTAAATGCTCTAAGGTGATAAATGATGGTGTACAGCCTTAGAGCATTCTCTAAGTGTACAGCACAATAATTTCCGATTGATATCTACTAGATGGGTTTTTATTTTTTCATATTATTACAATAATATACAAACTACTACTATAACAACTTATCGTCGTTGATAGTCCAAAACCGCGTAACTAATACCGCGTATGTGCAAAAAAATCAAAATTGATATTTCGCAGCTATAGGTAGCTGATTGTGATTGGCATCGACGCGTATGACAAATATTTGAATTGACCAATAGGAAGACGAGTAAATGAAATGCAACGATACCGCGGGTCTATCGTCGAACAAATTTCAACCTGAATTCCGCGTATCTGCGCAGATTGCTAAGAGTGTGTTAAGATTTGTGTGGCGCTCCGGAAGAAAATAGCTTTTTTTAATAGATTTACTGGATTATTATTCATCCAGATAACCAATTCAAGAAACAAAATATATAAATAAATAAAAAATATAAAAAAAATTACTTTTTTAAAAGCGTGGGGTGCTTTTTAAGATAATATTCACCACCACCATGCACCCCACGCTTTTTAAAAAGTAAAATTTATTTTCTATTTTTGGTTCGGTTTTCTATAAAAAGCGTGTTTTTTAGTTTTTTTTAACTATTTTTTATTTCCTACTTTTTAGTTCAAATTAATGTATTGTCATCGGTCCTCGATAAATCTACAAAGTTTGAACGAAGTCTGGCCGTTTAAAGTGGGTCAAAATCGCTTCATTAGGAAGCGATTTTGACCCACTTTAAACGGCCAGATTTCGTCGGTTACAAACATACATACAAGTGAAGCTAATATAAACCGTGTAAAAATAAGGATAATGGGAAACTATTATCAAATTATTGCATTGTCATCGGTCCTTGAGACGTGTGCAAAGTTTCAAGTTGATCAGACTTTTAGAAACCGGTGAAAATTAAGCTCAAAGATTCCGTTACATACATACATAGGTACAACCCGAGCTAATAAAAGCGTGTTAAAAAGTGTGATGCCCCGTGATTGTCATGCGTTTTACGATAATTTGGCCTTTAAAAGGAGATAATTTCTTTTTTGTAGGTAGCTTTTTTACCTTTCGTTTACTAAAGTAACTACTAATATTGATAAATACTTAGTAGTCCCTTAATAATAATATTGATAGATCTCCTTCTCGAGTCAATTTGTTGATTATAAAGCTTTTATAGATTATACCTATAAAGAACTGTTTCTAGATTTTTGTAGTTAATTATGATAATTTTGAGACTGTTTGATTAGTTCTTACGTAATTAATAATACTTTGGGTCACTGTTGCTCAATTTTTTTTTTGTTGTTTTTTTTAATATATATTTTTAGGCACATCACCTTTAAAGGACTTTTGTGATTTATTTTGTGATTGTTAAAATTACTTTATAAATAGGGAACAGTGTCACTGTCAACACTGATTACTTTTTGACTTTTTTTTTTTTTTTTTTAAGGCTGGGAAATCATCCAATGACTGCTCCCGCTCTGGGTGGAGCGGAAGGGAGTGTCAGACTCTTACTGACTAAAACCCATCCATGTTCCTTCCGTAGCCCTTTATGTACCGGGGTAGCGGTAACCCTTTCGGACAATCCCGCTTACCCGGCAGGCTTAGCCCTGAGGGGCCCCTTCATAAGCTGACATCTCTTTGAGGCGCGCGTGGAACATATACGCGCCGTACGGCACGGGTCTGGTGCTGATCGGACGGTGAGTCACCCATTTCTCACCGTCCGCAGGCCCGCGCCTACGGTGGCCGGGAGTCGTCACGTGGCTCCCGACGCCCGGAGCGTCTCCCGCGGCGGCTGGGACGGGAGGACCTTTCTCTCTCCCATCCCGCCACCTCCTTTGCGAGCATAACTTTTTCGCAGAAGGAGGTGACTGCCTCCCACTCCCTCTCGCCCCGGACCATGGCTTGCACCAGGGCCGGGCGCGAGCGGTCGCCGCCGCCGATCGCCTCTACGAGGACACGGCGGTGCTCCGCCGAAGCGGGGCAGGTTTGCACCGTGTGCTCTACCGTGTCCTCTGGGCGATCCTCGCAGTGGTGACACCCGGGCGATTACTTTTTGACTGAGTTTTGGTTGTTTTGTTAATTTTTTTGTAGTGGTGGAATAATTATGATTAAAATGATTACCTAATGTGCAATGATTGGAATACTAAATAATATTAAATGAATGGTTAATTGAGTTTAGAGTATTATTTTATTTTATTAACAATTCCGCGTAAGTACTGATAATGATCCAGGACTGTTAGAAGAAATACAGCGTAAGTGACTTTGTAAACAAACTAATAGCAATATTAACTTTAAAATTAGTACATTAGTTAAAAGAGGACGAAATAGTTCTAAAACACAAGTTCGTTCGCAATTCGGCTGATTCGTTGTTTAGAAAATTAGTTTTTTGGCCCTCCTGTAAAGTTGCAAAGATGTACTTACGCGGTATTTAACAATGTTAGTTACGCGGTATTGGACTATCAACGACGTTATACATGCATAAATTAAAAGACTCTCTCTAACTAACTATACATAATATACAAATCTTAGAGCATTTAACCTAATACAAATAGATTAAAAAAAATGAAAAAGCTTGAAATATGCAACATTAAATGACTATTTTTTTTTTGTTTTGTAAATATTATTCCTTCTTTTCTAGTTTCTAGTTTCAATGTACCGACAATTAAATTCGGTATCTATCGACCACAATTGTCGGTAGTTTCGTCAGCTGAAATCCAAATAAGGTTCTCCATGAGTTCATTATTACGTAATATGTATTTCTTCCAATAATTTTTATAAATTGTTGGTACTTATATAATTTTTACGCAATGTTGACTCGTTTGGTATATTTTGATTTAAACAATATTTTTTCAGAAACTGATTGAGGGTAGGATTTTTTAGGTTATGGAGAGAAATATTACTTGAAAGCAATGCTTCACATAAATCCATGCTAAGCTGGTTGTTTTGTTTACATTTAGAGCTAGAAGTAGATGCGGTGCGCTGTTGTCATGGACCTTTTTTCTGCAATCCTACGACGTGGGCCATTCTCCGTTTTGGCGAAAAACTACTTTCCGTTGGCATATGCTTTTTCTGAATACAGTTAAACACCGAGATCGTCCGGATAAAAAATTGTCATGGGATGAGCTTTTAATCGCATTATTCAATAATGCATATAGTCCATTGAAATGTTACAATTTAAGGACCGAATATTGCATTTCTTAGAGGACGCAATTTTATTGTTGGGACATGTTTGGGGGGTCAATAGAAGCTTAACCTCAAGTTTGTGGGGTCGCCACCCTTGTCCCCCGGCCGCCATCTTGGAAAAAGGGTGAAAACACTTTTTTCGCGATATCTCGGAAACAATGCGTCTTACAAAAAAATTGCAAAGACATAATTTGTAGCAAATTGTTTTGCCTACAAATATGTAATACAACTTTTTGCCATAAATATAAGTTATAAGCAAAAAAGTGAGTTTTTTTTTATAAAAAATTTCTTTTTTGCTCTATAACATTTTTTTATACATTTTACAAAAAAATTGTCTCAGACCAATCTTGTAGATGATCTTTTGAGGAAAAATTTCCCCTATTTTTTTTTAAATTTCATTAATTAATAACGCTGTTACAGCGCTCCAAAGTTGACCGGGTTCGTCAATGTTCATGAGAATCCGGTTGAATGAATGTTCATGAAAATGTTTACCTAACTTATTTTTGTTTTATTTTTATTTTAAATATATTCTTACAAAAATTTTGTTAAATTAAAAAAACAAATCAAACTTGATTTGGTCGACAGAAAAACCAACCCAAAAAGAAAGAGCACTTTCAGGGGTTGGTTTTTCTGTCGACCAAGCTGAATCAGATGCAGATTCAATCATCGTCTCTGCTGCGCTTACTGCATCCCGATCTCATTATTCTGTTATTAATGTGGCAGAAGACAGCCTAACATTAATTTTTCAAAACCTGCTTTTTCAGGATGTGATACAACATCAGCAATTGAATTAGCTGCTATAAAGCCGTACAAAGATATGAAAAAACGTTCGCCAACAAGAGTGAGCAAAGATGGAATAGCGCGGTACCACCAGCTCATTAAGGATGTTTCTCCATAATTTTAACACATTTTAATTTCCCCATTTTATAGGCTGCGGATGTTGTATCACATCCTGAAAAAGCATGAAGAAACAGCAAATTCTGTGTTATGAGATCTCCATACATAAAACTTGAAGGGCTATATCTGAGCAGAACGCTCCCTTTTGAAGGTTTTGAAAAATAAATGTTAGGCTGTCTCGTACCTAGGGCACGCCACGTCAGTGGCGATAAGGCCCCTCTTTGAGGAGTGGCTAGAGAGGCGTCACGGCGACCTCACCTACCGCCTGACGCAGATCCTCACCGGACATGGATGTTTCGGGAGGTTCCTGCACATAATCAGGCGGGAGAAAACGCCCGGGTGTCACCACTGCGACGATCGCCCAGAGCACACGATGGAAACCTGCCCCACTTGGGCGGAGCACCGCCGTGTTCTCGTAGAGGCGATCGGCGGCGACGACCTCTCGCGCCCGGCCCTGGTGCAAGCCATGGTCCGAAGTGAGAGGGAGTGGGAGGCAGTCACCTCCTTCTGCGAAACAGTCATGCTCGCGAAGGAGGTGGCGGAATGGGAGAGAGAAAGGTCCTCCCGTCCCAGCCGCCGCGGGAGACGCCCCGGACGTTGGGAGCCACGTGAAGACTCCCGGCCACTGTAGGCGCGGGCCTGCGGGCGGTGAGCAATGGGTGGCTCACCACCCGATCAGGACCAGGCCCGTGCCGGACGGCGCGTATATATTCCACCCGCGCCTCAAAGAGATGTCAGCACATGAAGGCCAAGCCTGCCGGGTAAGCGGGATTGTCCGAAAGGGTCACCGCTTACCCGGAACATAAAGGGCTACGGAAGGAACATGAATGGGTTTTAGTCAGTAAGAGTCTGACACTCCCTCGCGCTCCACCCAGAACTGGAGAAGACATTGGATGATTTCCCAGCCTTAAAAAAAGCTGTCTTGTGCCTAATGCCGTGAGCAATACAAGAATGGCAATGTCCTCTGCCACAATAATAACAGAATCATGATGCATCTGATTCAGCTTGGCCGACAGAAAAACCAACCCCTGAAAGAGCAGTTTTGAGAAGATCTATAAAGTTTGATTTGTTTTTTTATTTTAACAAATTTTTTATAAGAATATATTTACAATAAAAAAAAACTAAAATAAGTTAAACATTTCGTTTCGACCGGGTTCTCATGAACATTGACGAACCCGGTCAACTTTGGAGCGTTGTAACAGCGTTATTAATTAATGAAATTTAAAAAAAAATAGGGAAAAATTTTCCTCAAAGGATCATCTACAAGATTGGTCTGAGGTATTTTTTTTGTAAAATGTATTAAAAAAAAGTTATAGATCAAAAAAGAAAATTTGTATAAAAAAATATCACTTTTTTGCTTATAGCTTCTATAATTTTTAATTTATGGCAAAAAGTTGTATTACATATTTGTAGGCAAAACAATTTGCTACAAATCATGTCTTTACGATTTTTTTGTAAGACGCATTGTTGCCGAGATATCGCGAAAAAAGTGTTTTCACCCTTTTTCCAAGATGGCGGCCGGGGGACAAGGTTGGCGACCCCACAATCTTGAGGTTAAGCTTCTATTGACCCCCCAAACATGTCCCAAAAATAAAATTGCGTCCTCTAAAAAATGCAAAGCTAATGTAACATTTCAATGGACTAATAATACTTCTCGAAAACAGAGAAATCTGACAAAACATCACGTAAATCGTCATTCACCTCCGTTTCCAAACACCACCAGTTACAGTATTGGTGTCGTAATTTATTCAAGCGACTGAATAAAAAATATTTAACGACAGTTTTTAACTAATAACTAATGTGTCTTCAACATAAAATAAAAAAATCAAATAAATTTAAAAAAAAACGATGTATTTATTCAATCTAAAACTTTGTCACAAAAAAAACGTCATTAGTGTCATCAATGTTTGCGAGCAGTGAATTTTTCGATATAAAACACGAATGAAGTGATTAATGCATCCCACCCCTTCCGCGACACATTCAGCGGTCCTGCCTGATACGCTGAAGGGAGTAGACGCGCTAGTTTTGTTAAGGTAAGTCATAATTTACTAGTTCTCCGACTTTTGTCACAAAAAATGTCATTTGTGTCACTTAACTTATCTAGATAATGTGTAATGCACTGTTATTCATAATCGAACTATATAATACTCTCATGAGTTGATCTTTACGCGAGAATCTTTATTTCAAATCTCGCTTTGTTAACATGTTATAACGTGTTTTCGTACAATCCGTCATTATTAGTATCGTCATTATTGGTAAAATCGTTTCTGCCCATAATGACGCATTGTAGCACAGAGTGACTCGCGCGCCTGTTCGAGTGGCGCGCGGAGGTACTAAGCCGGGGAGAAACTCCGTTTCCGCAGCAAATTGCGGCGGAGCGGACGGACCTCCGGCGCGATCTCATGGCGGCCTGGAATCAGCGACTGTCGCAACCCAGCGCAGGGCACGCCACGATAGTGGCGGTAAGGCCCCTCTTTACCGACGTTTGGCCCCCAAGCTGGAACGGACTGGGGCCGCCTTCAAGCGGCTCTTGCCCAATTTGAGGGGGCCAAACGTCTCCTGCCGGAGGCTTTCGCGGGCGTCGTGCGGTCCATGGCCCTTTATGGGGCCCTGGTGTGGGCGCGTTCACTGCGGCGGCGAGCCGCCCACTATCTGAACGCGCCCCTAAAGGTGGTAGCCATTCAGCTTATCCGGGGGTACCGCACGATATCGGGCGAGGCGGCAAGCCTGCTTGCCGGACTACCGCCGTGGGATCTGGAGGCGATAGTCCTCGCGCGCCTGTACGAGTGGCGCGTGGAGGTACTAAGCCGGGGGGAAACTCCGTTATCGAGGCAAATTGCGGTGGAGCAGACGGACCTCCGGCCCGATCTCATGGCGGCCTGGAATGAGCGACTTTCGCAACCCAGCGCAGAGCACGCCACGATAGTGGCGGTAAGGCCCCTCTTTGAGGAGTGGCTAGAATGGCGTCACGGCGCCCTCACCTACCGCCTGACGCAGGTCCTCACCGGGCATGGATGTTTCGGGAGGTTCCTGCACATCATCAGGCGGGAGGAAACGCCCGGGTGTCACCACTGCGAGGATCGCCCAGAGGACACGGTAGAGCACACGGTGCAAACCTGCCCCGCTTGGGCGGAGCACCGCCGTGTCCTCGTAGAGGCGATCGGCGGCGGCGATCTCGCGCCCAGCCCTGGTGCAAGCCATGGTCCAGGGCGAGGGGAGTGGGAGGCAGTCACCTCCTTCTGCGAAAAAGTCATGCTCGCGAAGGAGGTGGCGGGATGGAAAGCTCCTCCCGTCCCAGCCGTCCGTCTACAACGGAACATAAAGGGCTACGGAAGGAACATGGATGGGTTTTAGTCAGTAAGAGTCTGACACTCCCTTCCGCTCCACCCAGAGCGGGAGCAGTCATTGGATGATTTCCCAGCCTTAAAAAAAAGGGTGGTTAGATTAAAGCTATTGATTTTCAGGTTTATTTTATTTTATACTAGCTGACCCGACAGACGTTGTCCTGTCTTAACTGTGATACCTACCCTACCTACCTAGCTACCTACCCTACCTCCCCTAGCTACCCTACCTACCCACCCTACCTACACCAGCTACCTACCCTACCTACCTACCTACCCTACCCATCTACCCTACCTACCTACCCACCCTACCTACCCTACCTACCTACCCTACCTACCCACCCTACCTACCTACCTACCCTACCAACCTACCTACCTACCTACCCTACCTACCTACCCTACCTACCTACCTACCTACCTACCCTACCCTACCTACCATATAGGAAAAAAAATAAGCAGCTGATCGAAAATAAAAAAAAATTTAAATGTATTCTGCGATTCAGGGCGGAGACAAATCCAACGAAACAAAAACCATGAAAATTGGTCCAGCAGATCTCGAGTTATAACGAAGGGAACAAACCCGTCTTTCTTTTATATATATAGATTTAATTTAATAAGTTGTGTGGAAATCGGTTGTCATGGTATGGGCATGTTATGCGGAGGAATGAGGAAAATGTTGTCAAGAAAGTTGTGAGTATGAACGTGGATGGCAATACAAGTAGAGGGAGACCAAAGAAACGATGGATGGATTGTGTGATAGATGATATGGCTAGAAAGGGAGTGACTATCGAAATGACGACTAATAGAGAAGTATGGAGAATGTTCCTTCCGTAGCCCTTTATGTTCCGGGGTAGCGGTGACCCTCGTAAGGGCTTAAAGCCAACCCCTGGTGCAAGCCTACCGCCACATTGAACTTGTCGGTGTTGCCAGCAGTCGACCGAACGTAGGTACGGGATTGGCTGTACATAGCACGTATTAACTCTACATACACTTCCCGGACACACACACACACACACACACACATACATACTCTTCATTCAGTCAAAAAAGTATCGGGAATGGATGATTTGTTTATGGTTCCAAATTCATTTTTTTTTTTTTGTAGTTGTTAGATTGGCACAACTGTTTTCCATTTTGGCGCGGAGTTTGAGTTGCATCTGTTATTTATATTAAATACAGTGCTGGTTTTAGTAATATCATATATAGTGTGTATTGCGAATTTCATAATGGACAAAAATATCGAACAAAGAGTTTTTCTTAAATTTTGCATCGCCTATGGAATTTCGTGTTCGGAGTCACTGAAAATGTTACAGAAGGCTTACGGTGAATCGACTTTATCAAAAACTCGTGCTTATGAGTGGTTCAAAGCGTTCAAAAGCGGTCAAGATGTAATGGAAGATTTGCCTCGCTCTGGTAGGCCGTCAACGTCTGCAACTGAAGTTAACATCGCAAAAGTGAAGAAAATAGTGACTGAAAATCCCCATTTAACTCTGAGAGAGATAGCCGCCGAACTTTCTGTATCTCACGAGTCGATCCGTACCATTTTAACTAATCATTTGGGTATGAAACATGTTGCTGCTCGGCTAGTCCCAAAAGATCTGAATTTTCTCCAAAAACTCAATCGCATGAAAGTCGCTGAGGACATGCTAGAACGAGTCAGTTCGGACCCAACATTCATGAAACGCATTGTTACTGGTGACGAGACGTGGGTTTACGAGTTTGACATGAAAACTAGTCAACAAGCTTCGAAGTGGCGCCTTCCAACTGAACCGAAACCGAAAAAACCACGCCAAAGTCGAACAAAAGTCAAAGTCATGTTGACTGTTTTCTTTGACTATCGCGGTGTTGTGCACTCTGAATTCTTACCGGAAGGTCTAACGGTAAATAAAGAATATTATTTGAGCGTTATGCGGCGTTTAAGAGAGCAAATTCGACGAAAACGGCCAGATTTGTGGAAAGAAAATTCTTGGCTTTTGCACCACGACAGTGCGCCTTCGCACAAGGCTATCATTGTGAACGAATTTTTGACCAAACACTTTTAGGGATCATACAACACGTGTGAGTGTCCACAGTAATCCCTGTCTGAGTACTGCTCCTTCTGGATCGGGGTTCAGGGGACAATGAAAATCGGGTTGTATTGACCGAATATATTTCGCGTGTTCCCTGAGAGAGAACCGTTCGCCCGGACCAGTGCGCAGTAACTGGCCGTTCCAATTCATACATCACGCGCGTATACAATTTGCTTACCTTGCACTCTGCCTTACATACATACATGTGTCCCTACACTACTTCCCCCCAAAATTTTACAAAAATTTTCTTACATTGCTAGGTACACTTATCATAACATTATTCCTAGTTACATTCAAAGTGTGAACGTTATGTTACAAATGGTTACATATTGCGATAAGCACTGGTCACTGGATAATAACAATACACGGTGGCCGTATCTTATTACGCGTAGCTGGCTTGTGGCGGTTGCTGTGGTACGCTGCGTGTTTCTACGCGGCCAGGCAACACAGTCACAACACCGGATGCATCTTTGATTTCTTTGTGTACCATTTTCTTGACGCGGTGTCGAAAATGCCGACACAACACTAGCACTGCGATTAGCGCGACCGCGGTTGCCATGACTGCGAAACCGATCTCGTACTTCGTCACTTTTGACTCTATCGCGTTATTTTGGGCGATGACAACTTCTTCTTTGCTGTACGTCTTGCCCATGGTTAACAATTTTTACGTAAGTCTCGCTACACGGAATGATAATGAATGCTATTTAACTCAGTGCTTCTTGCAGTACGTATTAATAATTAATAAGTATAGGTACATATGTAAGCAAAATAAAAGTTCATTTGCTTCAAGGCCGATGGTTGTTGTATTACATTTTGCACACACTGATATTCAATATAATGTTCAACCTTGTTTACATAAAATTGCCATAGCATAGTCGGCATTATTTCTATACTAGTTATGTTACAGGGTGCGGTCATCCATTTTTCGGGAGCCGACTTAATGGTATTCCATTTGGCAATACAAAAACTTACATCTAGATTTTAAGGGTAGTTGCCGTAACTTCCACTCTGCAATAACATAATGACACCATAACGGCCGGCAGCTTCCGTTACGACAACGCCGAACAAAATAATAATAAAAAATTAGCTACAAGGTTAACAAAAACACAAAATACTGTTAACATGTTGGAACATTAATAGTCGCAGTACTCATTGAATCTTACGGGTGGTCTAATAGTGCGACCACTGCGACTTGTCTTTGGCTGAGGCTTATTACCGATTGGAATCGGTGACAATGGTACTGGGTTCGATTCCGAGTCTGCGTTTTTATGCGAATTATCTACAGAAGTGCCTGTTTGTTTGTCATTTCGTTCTTCGTTTAATAAGTATGCTGGTTTCAGCCTATCAATGGACACACTAGCTTTCCTGTTTGGTAGCTGAATTACAAATACTTTGCCTTTTCTTTCTATAACTTGGTAGGGGCCTTCGTAAGTAGGTGTTAATGGTTTTCGTACCGCATCGTTGCGAATAAATACATGTTCGCATTTATATAGATCACTATGAATAAACAATGTACGTGAGTCTCGCGATTGCTGTGATACCGGTTTTAGATTTTTTATCGTATCTTTTAAGTGCCTTATGAACTCGTGATCGTCTCCGCTTCGTTTATTGGAGGCGCTGTAGAAGTCTCCCGGTAAACGAAGCGTTTGGCCGTACACGTACTCTGCGGGACTAACGCCATTGTCACTCCTACCTACTGTACGTAACCCTAATAATACCGTTGGCAGTTCATCGAGCCAGGACGAGTTGTCAATGAGGCGAGCTGTTAGCGCTGACTTCATGGAGCGATGCCAGCGTTCCACAAGACCATTGCTTTGAGGATGGTATGGTGTGGTACGCGTTTTCGTTATACCCATGTACTTCATTAATTGCGTGAATAACGAGCTCTCGAATTGCCGCCCTTGGTCGCTCGTCAGTTTATTGGGGCAACCGAATCTACTAACCCATGACTCATAAAATACTTTTGCTACGACTTCTGCCGTGATTTCTTTTACTGGAATGGCCTCCGGCCAACGCGTACATCGGTCGATCATGGTGATTAGGTACTTGTGCCCTTCTCGCGAGGTAGGAAGGGGGCCTACTATGTCGATATGAACTTGTTCAAAGCGGTCACATGCTGGGAACTGTTGCAGGTCCGATACCGTGTGTCTATTAACTTTTGATTTTTGACACTGTAAGCATGTTTTTGCCCATCTTCCGACATCGCGATTTATTCCTGGCCAAAAAAAACGTTGTGCGACCAATTTACGCGTTGCCCTTATGCCCGGATGGCTGACGTCATGTACCGTGTTGAATGCAAGTTTTCTAAAATTTTCTGTTAAATAAGGCCTACAAGAGTTGGTCGAGATTTCGCAATAAATTTGTGCATCACTGTTTGGAATATGATATTTCTTTAAACAAAAGTTGTTATTTCCTGCGCTCAATAATTGTGCGAGTTCAGCGTCGCCGTCTTGCGCTATCGCTAATTCTGTGAAGTCGAGTACAGTTGGGCAGTGTATGGTTTCAACGCGCGATAATGCGTCGGCTACGGCATTATTTTCGCCTTGTATGTACCTAATGTCCGTTGTAAATTCGCTGATGAATAACAACTGCCTCGTGCGTTTTGGCGTTTCACAATTGCTGTGTAGTTTTGTGAATGCATAGATTAAGGGTTTATGATCTGTAAAGATCGTTAACTGATTGCCCTCAAAGAGATACCGAAAATGCTTAATTGCCATGTAAATGGCTAACAATTCTCTGTCGTACGTAGAATACTTTTGTTGAGCTTTTGTAAACTTCTTCGAAAAGTATCCTAATGGCTGCCACGCTCTACCTATTTTTTGCTGCAGCACGGCTCCCGCGCAAGTGTCTGAGGCGTCAGTCATCAGTGCTAAGGGTACATTTGCTTTAGGGTGTGACAACATTACTGCATTCTTTAAACCTTGTTTACACTTCTCGAAAGCTTCCATTGAATTGCTATCCCATTGTATAACCGTTTTATCTTTCTTTTTGGCGCCTTTCATAAATTCATTGAGGCTTGCCTGATGGCTGGCGGCGTTTGGAATGCCTGCTCTATAGAAGTTGATCATACCTAAAAACCTTCTCAGTTGTTCTACGGTTTGAGGACGCGGGAAATCTAAGATCGCCTTAATTTTATGGTCTAGTGGTTTAATACCGTTCGTCGAGACCTCATATCCTAAAAATTCGATGTTAGATTTTCCAAACTCGCACTTTGATAGATTAATGGTGATGCCAAACTGCCTAAATCTTTCCAAAACCTGTTTCAGATGCATTTTGTTCTCTTCTATTGAGTCGCTAGCTATAATGACGTCATCGACAAAACTAAATAAAAAGTCTAACCCTTGCAGTACTGTGTGGTTCATGAAACGTTGGAATGTCTGACTCGCGTTACGTAAACCGAAAGTCATGCGCGGGAATTCGAATAGCCCGAAGGGGGTTATGATTGCCGTTTTCTCGATGTCTTCCTTCGCAACTTTCACGCAATGGTACGATTTGTTAATATCCAGTTTTGTGAAAATTTTCTTACCTGACAGTACGTAGGTGAAGTCGTGCAGCCGTGGTACTGGGTATCGGTCTGGTTTCGTGATGGCGTTCAGGCGCCTATAGTCGCCACACGGCCGAATATCCCCGTTTTTCTTCGCCACCACATGTAGCGGGCTGGCCCACGCGCTGTTGGAGGGTCTGCAGATTCCCATTTCCTGCATTAACCTGAATTCTTCCTTCACCTTGTGATACCTGTTTGGAGGAAGCGGTCTTGCGCGCGCATGTACTGGTGGTCCCGTCGTTTCGATGTGATGCGATACTTTGTTATTATCGCTGACGGTGTCGTCGTCCCTATACGGCGTGGGTTTAGTGATATCTGAGAACTCTGATAATAGCTCGTGAAATGGATGGCCAATGTTTACGATACTGATTGAGGGTTCCGAACATTTCACCATGCTACCCCTGGTTAAGGATTTGTAATTCATTTCTACCAATTTTTGCGCGTTTAGATCTACTAATAATTTATAATGACGTAAAAAATCCGCTCCTAAAATTGGCTGTTTAACATTTGCTACAATGAAGGTCCATTGATAAGGTTGATTGAGATTAAGATTTAATTTTAAATTTCTTGTACCATACGTCTGTATTTCTGAGCCATTGGCTGCATATAATTTGAAATTAGTACTATTGCTTATGTTGTATGGTTTTTTGGTTACTGGTAAGACTGAAACATTAGCACCTGTATCAATTAAAAAACGCATACCCGTAATTGTATCCTTAACACAAAGCCGGTGGTTTGACAAGTCGATGCAGTGATCCACCGTTGACTGCATCGTGGCTAGTTTCCCGCCTCCTGTTTTCCTGACTGTACCGCACCTTTCTTCCAGCTGCACGGTTGTTCGCACTTGCTAGCTTTCTTCCCGAACCGGAAATGGTAGAAACACACCCAGTCCGCCGATCGCCTTCTGTCCCGCCGTTGCGACGCGTTGTTCCAACGCCTCCCTGGTGACGGTGATCGCGATCGTGGTTTGAATGGTTTTCTTTCCCTCTGACTGCTTCTGTGCATTTCCTGGATACTCTTGCTTAGTTTCGATACCTCCTCGATCAATAAATCTGTGCTTGACGGGGAAGAGTTGGCAGCGACTTCGGTGATTGTGTCTCTCAGCTCTGCTGTTTCCATGATCTTGTCTGCCTGTTCTGCCAGCTTGTTCAAGTCTGTTATATCGCTAACTGCTAACACAGTTCGTGCCGTCACTGGTAGGTGTCCCAACCATAGCATGCGCAGGGTGTCCTCTGGAAATTTGCCCCTGTTCAGATCTTTCATGTTTCGCAGTAATTGCGATGGCTTCTGATCTCCTAGATCTATTTCTTTCAGCAGTTTCCGCGCTCTCTGTGTATCTGATTCTTCGTACACACTCAGCAGCCGTTCTTTCAGCACTGTGTACGGTTTGTCTGCAGGTGGTTCCATCACCAGATCTGACACTTGGCGTACATTTTCTTTGTTTAGCCTTGCGATCACCTGGTTGAATTTTGCTTTTTCGCCTTTTTTCTGATCTGCGACTATGACCTCGAACTGCCCGAACCATAGCCGTGGCTCGTCTGCCCAAAACTCCGGAATCTGTGTCTTGCTGGTGATTAGCGATACATCATCATCCTCCGATTTCACTGGCACGGTCGGCTGCGTTGATGCCAACGCTTGCGGTGGTAACAATGGTTGCATCATTTTTTATTAGTTCGTAACCGCGTAGTACTGAAGTACTATAAACGTGCACTATATTTCACTATAATATTCTATGACGTGTATAGTTTTTCGGGGTCACCACTTTAGGGATCATACAACACGTGTGAGTGTCCACAGTAATCCCTGTCTGAGTACTGCTCCTTCTGGATCGGGGTTCAGGGGACAATGAAAATCGGGTTGTATTGACCGAATATATTTCGCGTGTTCCCTGAGAGAGAACCGTTCGCCCGGACCAGTGCGCAGTAACTGGCCGTTCCAATTCATACATCACGCGCGTATACAATTTGCTTACCTTGCACTCTGCCTTACATACATACATGTGTCCCTACACTCTCAACAAATACCATCCAGCAACCACCATATTCACCAGATATGGCTCTTGCTGACTTTTTTCTTTTTCCTAAACTCAAATTACCACTTCGTGGCACCCGTTTTCAATCGATAGAAGACATAAAGGAGAATTCGCGGCGAGAACTGAACTCAATTCCGGAAGCAGCGTTTAAAAAATGTTTTGATGAATGGATTATTCGTTGGCGCAAGTGTATCGTTTCTAAAGGAGCATACTTTGAAGGTGATAAAATAAATTTGGATGAATAACAGACATTTTGTGTATTATTGATCTTTTCCCGGTACTTTCTTGACAGAGTAGTACTTCCCGGGCAAACCTTTCTCTTTCAAGGCCCACCATACGACATCATGAGGTACCCTATCATACGCTTTCTCTAGATCAATGAACACCATGTGCAAGTTTTTGTGTGCACGTCTAAACTTCTCGCACAATTGGCTGCGGCCTGAGTGCAAATGTGGCGTCCACTGTTCCTCGACCTGACATAAACCCAAACTGGTTTGGGGTAATCTCACTCTCGTCTCGCAATCTTTTCTCTATTATTTTCTCCCATACCTTCATACTATGGGACATGAGCTTAATCCCTCCGAGGGATAAAGCTCATCGCAAACTATCGAGGGAATACCTCGATAGTTGTTGCAGTCCTGTACATCACCTTTATTCTTGAAGATGAGCACTAGCAAACTATTGCACCATTCCTGTGGGATCACTCCTTCTTGCAACAACTTATTGAAGAATAAAGTCAGCGACTGTTAACGCCATAATATGTGGAAAATATCTCTATTAAATAAGTTTGTATTCTAAGTTTACCTCATGGCTCGATAGATAGCGTTGGCCGGTTTAAATTCGCGCTATGGTTTCGTTACCGCGCGAAGTATAAGAGACCTCCGAAATTTTGAATATATGTCTTCGTTCTGAGTACGTGTTTGAATTAATTCCCTACATACTCGCCGGCAAAAAGGCCAACATAGATCTTCGATGATCATAAGGTCCTTCGAGCCGGATCGGCTTTTAAGAAAAAGCCAGAAAAGCCCTCTGGAGTCGGAGATGAGAGTTAGGAAGGTGCAAGTGAGGAGCTGAGCGGAGCGGAGGCCACGAAGCTGAGGGCGAGGTCAGCGGAGCCAACTGGAGCGTTACAGGAAAGTGGTTTCAGTGATCAAAGTGCAACATAAAAACTGTGAGTACATTTATTTCATTAACAGTTCCAAGTGTAAAAGTTACTTCAAACACTTAGAAAAATTTGAAGAAACTTTGGACTTAGAATAATTAGCCAAAAAGTGAAGTGACCCCGAATTCCGATTCGAAGCCCGATTTCACCTAGAATTAAAACTCGGTTCAAACACTTAGAAAAATTCCGACATTCCAACAGTTGGGGAATTCTAAAAACGCACTTAGCACATTTAACATAACTAATTATTTGCTAACGAAGTACCTATTTGGAATCATGGAGGCTAAGTTGAGGCTGTTGGACGATATTAAAGGGCGTATCCAGAAAGGGCTGGTAAACTTCAAAAAATCTCCAAAAGAGAGAATAAATCAGGCTTATTTGGACGCACGTTTGGAAATATTGGATAAACAGTTTGAAGATTTTACAAGAAAACATGAAGAGCTTTTGGTCAACTTCAAAGATAGTGAATTGAGTGCAACCAGTTACATCAAAAATGATGTGTTTGAACAGGTTATGGACATTTTCATCAATTATAAAGTGGAGTTAAAAAATGCTTTACCATAACCTCAACTTTCTGTAATGAGTGATGTCTCGCCAGACCATACCCAACCGAAAATGATGTCAATTGCTAAATTGCCTAAAGTAACAATTTCTGTTTTTAGTGGCAAATATCAGGAATGGTCAACGTTTAGAGATTTGTTTTTGTCACTAATTGATAGTAATCAATCTCTTGATGATGTCCAACGTTTACATTATTTAAGATCTCAGTTGTCAGGTGAAGCATCACAACTTGTAAAACACATTCCGATCATGCATGCAACAAACTATAAGAAATGTTGGAATCTGTTAAAAGATCGTTATAATAATAAGAGATTTCTAGCTAATTGTATTCTTAAGAGGTTACTAAACCAAAAACAAATGACGGTTGAGTCGTCTACTGCTCTCAAGGAGCTTTTAGATACCACAACCGATTGCTTACATGAGTTGTCAAATCTAGGGGTGCAAGTAGACGCTTGGGATATTATTATTATTTATTTGATCAGCTCAAAAGTTGGACGTTGAGACTCGGAAGCAGTGAGAATTGCAAGTAAGTCAATCTTGCGTGGAACTTCCCATCTTCAATGATTTTCAGGACTTTTTAAATAAACGTTTTCGGGCTTTTGAATTTGTAGAACCTCAAAGTAGCAAGTTCAAAGGTAGTACTAAAGCATACCACGTAGTTTCAAAATTATCCTGTCCACACTGTTCCGAGGATCACCTCTTGTGCTTTTGTAAAAAGTTTGCGCAGGAGACCGTCGATCAGCGTCGTCAATTTGTTAAATCTCATGGTTTGTGTTTTAATTGCCTTCGCTCAAGTCATCTTAATTTTAATTGTCGAGTAAATACCCGATGTAAAACTTGCAATAGAAAGCACCATACTCTCTTGCATCTTAAAAAGGATTCAGAAGCAGAGGCGAGCTCTTCTGCGTCTGAATTGCGAAAGGAGACACCACAGAACGAGACCACGGCTGAACCTCATTTTCCAACCCATTTCTCAAAAAGTATTTATAGTCAAGTCATAATGGCTACAGCCGTTATAAAGGCTGAATCGAGAAATGGGCATCCACAAGTTTTGAGAGCCTTATTAGATCAGGGTTCTCAAGCTTCTTTTATTACGGAATCTGCGGTTCAGTTATTGAAGTTAAAGAAGATAGCGGTTAAAACGTCTATCTCAGGTGTAGGGGGAGGTCAGAGTGATCTAACGTCAAAATTTATGGTTAGGGTTGACATCCAGTCGTTATGGGATCCGGACTTCACCCTACAAATTAACGCATTTGTGCTAAGTAAGGTGACTTCGATTTTACCTGAAAGGAAATTTACGTTGATGTATTGGCCAGAGCTTAATAATATTGATCATTTGGCTGATCCAAATTTCAATAAGCCTAACAAAATTGACATTTTGTTAGGGTCGGGAGCCTATACTAAAATCTTAAAAAAAGGTTTAATCAAGGACCATCAGGGTAAAACAATGGCTCAAGATACTTACCTTGGCTGGATCATATCGGGAGAAGTCAGTGATGAAAATGGAGTGATGTCTTGTCACAATATAATTCTAAGCATGCACGCTACGGTTGAAGAAAATGAAATCCTAAAAAGGTTTTGGGAAATAGAGGCAGAGCCAACATGCTCTGAAAAGTCAATTCTTAGCCCTGAAGAGCAAGCATGTGAAGATTATTTTGCTGCTACCACGTGTAGGGATAGCGATGGTCGCTACATTGTGAAACTGCCTTTTCGATCCAGTGAAACTCCCTCTAACGCAAAGGAAATAGCGTTAAAAAGACTATACAGTCTTGAACGGAAGCTAGCAAAAAATAGCGAGCTTAAAGGACAATATACATCAGTAATAAATGAATATTTATCACTAGGTCATATGGAAGAGATTTCTAATGAAAAAGACAAAAATAGAGTTGTCGCTGTTTACTTACCGCATCATGCTGTAATCCGCGAAGACAGATCGACTACGAAATTAAGAGTGGTATTCGATGCGTCATCCAAGGGATCCAATGGTGTTTCCTTAAATGACACTTTAATGGTAGGACCACCCTTACAGGCTTGTTTACGTCATACAGTTATGCGGTGGCGACAACATCCAGTATGCTTGGTAGCCGATATCGTCAAAATGTATTGCCAAGTTAAAGTAGCTGATGATCACGTGGATTTTCAAAGGATTTTATGGCGAGATGACGTTCATTCTGAAATAAAGGAGTACAGGCTTTTGAGAGTTACATTTGGAACATCTAGTGCACCTTACCTGGCAGTCAAGGCATTGCAGCAAACCGCTGGCGATGAAGGCCAATAGTATCCACGCGCTGCTAGTTGGGTGAGAACGGACTTTTATATGGATGACCTCATGACAGGTTGCCAAACTGATGAAGAAGCTGTAAAAATCTATCATGAGTTTAATGAACTATTGAACAAAACAGGTTTCATTTTGCAAAAATGGACGAGTAACCGAGAAGACTTGCTTAAACAGATAAGGCTGGATACTGGAAGAGACCTGGAAATAAAGGAAGATGAAACCACTAGAATTCTGGGACTCACCTGGAATCGCAATTCCGATGAATTCCATTATTCTGTAAACTTACCTTTTGCTTACTTCATCGTCGTCTCTGCCGCCATCTGCATCTGAAACTAAAAGAAAGGTTATATCAGAGATATCACGTTTGTATGATCCGCTAGGTTGGATTGCACCATGTATAATTACCGCTAAAGTCTTCATTCAAAAGCTATGGATTGCTGGTTTGGATTGGGATGAGACACTGTCTGACGATCTTTTAACAGAGTGGCAGGCTTATCGTAGTGGGTTACACACACTCAACAACTTCAGAATTCCTAGGTGGCTGAGTAAGAAAAGCGACGATCAAACGGTTGAACTCCATGGTTTCTCTGATGCGACGAGCGTAGCTTACGCCGCGGTTGTTTACATCAGAGTCATCGATGCTGTAGGTCGAGTCCACTGTAATCTGGTAACTGCAAAAACAAAGGTGGCCCCGATTAAGCAAATTCTATACCACGACTGGAACTATGTGGCGCAGTTTTGGTTACTAAATTACTTTAAGAGGTGGCTCGTGTCTTGAATATCCAAAAATCAAACTTACATGTTTGGACAGATTCAACTGTCGTGCTGGCTTGGTTGAGCGATCACCCGAGTCGATGGAAAACCTTTGTCGCTAACCGGACGTCTGAAATCCTTAATTCCCTTGATTCAACTCAATGTCATTATGTCGATACGAAAAACAATCCAGCCGACATTGCTTCGAGAGGTACGACAGCCATATCTTTGTTAGACAACTCGCTTTGGAAACATGGACCGTTGTGGCTGCTTGCAGATACCATAGAATACTGCAGACCTGAAGCTATAATGACTAAACTGGAACTAAAATCTGTCAAGGTTTATGCAACGCAGATAGACGATCACCCGATTGAACAAATTTGGTCCAGATTTTCATCGTTCCGAAGGTTGATCAGGACTCTCTCCTATTGCAGACGCTTCCTTAAAATAAAGATAGCCAGAGAATCTCAAACAAAGTTGCCGCCTTATCTTTTAGCTTCAGAAATTGCGGACACCAGACAATGCTGTCTCAAGCAAAGTCAAAGGGTTTGGTTTGAGACAGAAATAAAGACAATTCAAGCCGGAAGAGACGTCAGCAAAGGCAGTGGTCTGTCTTCTTTGAATCCTTACTTGGATAATACAGACTTGATGAGAGTAGGGGGTAGGATCCAAAACTCGCGAATAAGTGATGATATGAAGCATCCCATCATAGTTCCTCATCAATCTCATTTAACAAGATTACTCATATGAGATGCCCATGAGCGTGTATTGCATGGTGGACCCCAATTAACACTTAATTTTCTTCGATCAAAATATTGGATTGTTCGTGGAAAGAATTTGATCAAGGCTCATATCCACGAATGCATACCGTGTATTCGTCATGCAGCGGTAACTAAAACCCAATTGATGGGTCAGTTACCATCATGCAGAGTGACTCCAAGTAAGCCTTTTCTCCATTCAGGTGTCGACTACGCGGGACCGATTCAAATAAGAACAGCAAAGGGTCGTGGACATAAGTCATACAAAGGTTACATATGCCTATTCGTATGCATGGCGACCCGCGCTGTGCATGTAGATGCAGTCTCTGATCTGACCTCTCAAGGTTTTCTGGCTACATTTAAACGTTTTGTGGCTAGAAGAGGTCATTGTAGTCATCTTCATAGCGACAATGGCACTAACTTTGTAAGGGCGTCAAAGGAGCTCAAAGCAATGTTTCGCGATGAAAGCGCATCTCTTCCCCGAGAAATTGCTTCTGTGTTGGCTAATAATGGAACCGAATGGCATTTCATCCCGCCTCATGCGCCTAACTTTGGTGGGTTATGGGAGGCTGGAATCAAAAGCGTCAAGCATCATCTCAAACGGGTGATTGGTGAATCGACACTGACTTTTGAGGAATTGAGTACCGTCTTATCCCAAATTGAGGCATGTCTGAATTCCAGACCTATATCGCAGTCTAGTGTGAACTCATCAGATCCAAATCCACTGACGCCAGGACATTTCTTGGTCGGTGAACCACTGGTAACAGCACCAGATTATAATTATGAGCACGTGACAGTTAGTAAGTAGTTTGAGACGTTGGCAATTGACTCAAAGAATGATTCAATCTTTTTGGAAACGTTGGTCTCAGGAATATTTAACCATGTTTTTCCAACGACACAAGTGGGCTAAACGTACACGTGATCCGAAGGTTGGTGATGTTGTCCTCGTAAAGGAAGACAATTTACCACCTGCCAAGTGGTTATACGTTGTATGGCTCAGAGGTAGCCAGTTAGTTAAGGTAGAGTTGTTGGATGTGAGTCGACGAAAACCACGGACTTCACGATAATTTCGTTTATTCGCAAAAGTTACATGAGAGTTCCATTGAATGCTAATCCGCGGTAATAGCGCTACGGCAGCTATTGGTCAACTAACTTATTATAATAAATTATAAGTATAAGTAAATAAAACGAGCAGCGAAAGTAGGTCGCGGCGTTAGCAATTTGCCTGTACGTGAACCGTACATGCTCCCGAGGGAAAAGTGGGATGAGCATCGATTACACAGTAAATATTTAAAGTTAAATAGTAAACAATATAAGTGTAAAAGTATAAATGTAAAAGTATAGGTTTAACACTCAATTTAATTCGTCAAAGTGAAATGCTTTCTTCGGTTGTCTTGCTTCGCTGTAAACGGGCTCCGCTGCTGTCGAATGTATTTCTTGTAGCTCGATGTCCCCTCCAAAGTTATCCCTTCCTCTAGGTGTCACCCCTGGTTTGGCAGAGAGTGTTTTGACGGCTTTCTTTATTTTGCACCATAATTTAATGATCATAATATAGAGAGTAAGCATAGCGATTCCTCCCAACAACAAAGAAGTGACCGAGTAGAGATAGATGTCGTGACTTGACATGTATGATGCCTTCGGTAATGTTTCTTTGTTTTTCTGGAATTCCAACTGCTGGTCTATTTTTCTTATTTCTGCTGCAGTTGGCGCTTCTTGTTCTGTTATTATATTTAATTTTGCATTCTTCCAGCCGAGGTCAAAGAGGTTGTTAATTGTTGAATTCGTAGTTGGTATTTCTATCTCTGGTCCCATGTTAAAACTACTTCCCAGCTGATTGTGTGTAAATATCGTGGCGTCCTTTTTCTGTAGTAAGCACTTTGATTTCAATGAAATTACTCCAGTCCCGTCAATGACCGCTGGCGTAACTTGATCTTTACATATGACGCGCATCAGCTGTTTACCGCACAGTGTAAATAGCCACATGTTCGATTTGTGAAGCTTTGTCCAGGTTTCTTTGCATGTTACGTCGTTAAGGATGCATGATAAAGACTCTTGTTGGTTGAAGACTTGGGCCTCACATGGTGCGTCGGTATCATGCATATTGTAGACAGGATTTCGTGAGACACAAATGAATTCGTCTTCGCCGTATGGTATACATTGGCGCATGTCTTCGTCTTCCATTGTTATATAAGAGTTTTTTACAAAGTTGATTGCGATGAAGCTTGAGCTTGGTTGTACGAGTTTTAAACGTCCTTGTCTAAGGAGCGGTATTGGTATGACTCGATATATCTTGTAGTCGTCATCGCTCAGCAAGGGGATGTGTATTTCAAAGAGCATAATATGCTCTGAATTACAAACAACTATATTATAGTTGTTTGTAATTCGAGCCTTCACATGGATGACGTCATAGATATTTTTCAAATCCCTTTGGATGTTCTTTACAGGTAACGACAGTCCCTGTGGCAACCTTCCGGATATTATGTTTAGCTGTTCGATCAGTTGGTTAGCCGGAAATAGATGGGTATCTAAGTGTCCTCTGTAAATGTTGGCGAGTGCATTGATCAGCATTTCCAATATTCGATTTAAATCACTTAAAATCAGAGTTGACGTCACGGCGGCGGAATTTATGTCATTCATCGTGAATAGCATTTGCGCCCTGTTCGCTATTTTTGTGATTTCGCTGCAAGTTTGGTTCATGTAGACGCTCAATGTTTTGAATTGTTCATCCATAAAGACAGTGTTTCTTTTTATAATGTTGTTTTCAGCCTCTACAATTAATGTTTGGTTTTTCATAAGTTGCAGTAGGTAGTCATTATTTGATTGTAGATTTTGTATGTCTTTTTCGTACTTTTCGGCAAAGTCTGCGTCAAGCACTCCGAAAAGAGATCTTGCTAATTTTCCAACTCCATCAAAGTAACCTCGTTTTGGTCTTGTGTTGGGTGAGCAGCATAGAGTTGTAGTCGGCTAGGTGACTCAGTTCGTGACATAGGTGGCCGACAATTGTTTCGCAAGGCGTGTACTCGTGTGATATTCTTTGGCATAGTTTATCTATTTGGTTCACATAATCATTGATCTGATCCGTTGCTTGCCAGTATGACGTTAAGTTGTAGTAAACCAATAGGGTCCATTCGTCATGTATTAGTTGTATTTTCCCAGCTTCATCGAAGTAAATCGGATGGTTGCTCGGGATAGGTGTAACCTTTAAGTTATCCGTCGTTGGCGCTGATTGTGCAAATCCCGTCATTGCCAGTATAGATAGGATGACACACAACCAATTGTTCTTGTTTTTTGTTGTGCCTCCCCGGTTTTTTGTTTCCGGAGTAGGTGTCCGATTCTCTTGCTCTTCGTTTTCAAGTTTCAGCGGTAATGGTGAAAGCTTCGTTATTGGTCGTTTAAGTGACCCTTTGCTAGTTCTCAAGGTAACAACCCGTACTCGACCATCGGCGCCTGGATGTAGTTCCTGGACTCTTCCTACAGCCCAGCGGCCAGGAGGTAAGTGCTCCTCTTTTACTAATACTAGGCTTTCTTGTTTCAGGTTTTCTTTTGGGTGCTGCCATTTGCTTCGGATTTGCAGTTGATGTAGATATTCGTTCGACCAGCGCTTCCAGATATGCACGTTCATTTGTTCAACAAGCCTCCATCTGTTTCTTAGATCGTGCTCGGCAAAATCTTGCTTGTGGTAGTGACAGTAGTGGGCCGCCAATGAGGAAGTGACCGGGAGTTAGATATTCCAGGTCGTCAACATCCTCTGTTAATGGGCACAGCGGTCGAGAGTTAAGACAGGCTTCAATTTGATTTAGTAAAGTAGTGAATTGTTCGAAAGTAAGCTTCTGTTCCCCTAGTACTCGATGTAGGTGGCATTTCATGGCTTTGACGGCAGCCTCCCACAGGCCTCCAGCTGTTGGCCAAAGTGGTGCATTGAAATGCCACTCAATGTGTAAGTGGCTCATCTCATCGAAGAATTCAGACCTTTTAAACGTATTGTGTCGTTCAAATTCCTGTTGAAGTAGTTTTGCTGCGCCCACAAAATTCGTTCCGTTGTCGGAGTGTAGTGTGTGTAAGCAAGTATCGTAAGTATTATAATGTATGTGTGTAACCACACCTTATTCAGGATTAGCTAAGTAAGCATTATGTTAAGATCGTGTACGCTCAGTCTATGTGAGCACACAATAAATCGAGACGTTACCGAGTGCATATGTCTTTCATTTACCACGACACTTCATGGCGACCCTGCCATTCAAGGTCACACCGCGAGTGAAAATTTGGACAAATAAAAAAAAAAAAAAAGCAAGTTTGATTAGAAAAACGGACATTACTCCAAAATAAGTGGTTCCATATTACAAATCATGTGTCAATCTACTCAAACGAGAGAAGAGACGATCATCGCGCAAACGGCTGCTGGTAACGGGAAAAATAGTGCAACAACCGAGCAGTCCTACTCCAGCATCAGCACGTCAAATATCCTCCTCACGCTGATTACAATCGTCCTACTGGCGGCGGCAGGCTATGCTGTCTGTAAATGTTACAAGAAGATGCATGTCAAGTGGATGGAGAGGCAAATGAACCGCAGGTCTATACGTCGCAGGCAGACCTCAATGTATTTCAAGAACGCTCCCCGTGATGATGTCGCAACTCCCGGAATCCCGTGCAAGTAAAATATAAAAAAAAAAAACAGACTAAAATTAAGTTGCCGTGAATTAAATTGTGTTGGGTCAGTAGCTTCAACATGAGAGACTACACAGTGTTAACATGAGGTTGAAACAAAAATGAAGTGCGCTTAATTTTAATACGTGGACTATCATGAAAATAAATACTAAAGAACTTTAAATCGATATACATAACGCCAAGTGATGCCACTGTAGGCATATGATTTTAGTAAACTTTACCTATGATTCAAAAATAACGATAGCGTGCGATAAAAATATGTTCGAGTAATTAACAAGTAAGTAATTAGTATAAGGTTTTATTGTAATAATATGTAACAGTTCATAAATCGTGCACGGTGACTCGCCGAACCCGATACCCTGCGCCGTGTATGGAATGTTTTCGCATTGCTATCTCTGTTTAGAAGACAGTTCGAAGAAATGTAATGAATATATTTAGTGACTAGAATGATGACATTACATTCCTTAGTTTTATTTTTAGATTATGGCCGATGATTTTAGCAGAATATATGATGATTTAGTGGACATTAGTAAATATTTAATAAAGAAAGGACAAGCTAGATTTAAGGGTTCTATTGCGATAAATAAGTTGAAAGAGGCTAAGAAATTATACAGTGAAGCGCAATTATTATACTCTAAAATATCGCATGATTTAAAACCCGAATTAGTGACACAATTATCTACCATTTTTGATAATATTAAGAGTATATTTTTAAAGATAAGTAAATTGTGTACTTCCCCTGTTAGTGAAGGTAAAGTAGTAAGAATGGAATTCGACATTCGAACGGCGTGTAACTTGATTCCCCTTATGGATGGTAGGGAGGATACCACAAAACGGTTGATTGATGCAGTGGAAATGTATGCGGATATGTTAGACGATTTAGGACAAAAGCTTATAATAAAATTCGTAATTAAAGGTCGCCTATCTGAGAACGCTAAGCTCCGTTTATCGGATAACTATGACACCGTTTCTAGTTTAATTCAGGATTTAAGGAAACATTTATTAACTACAAAATCTTTTACCGCTATTCAGTCCCGCCTCCAAAATTTGAACCAAGGTTTTAGGTCAATTGACGAGTACGGTTCTGAATTAGAACAACTTTTTACCGATTTAACCATCTCACAAGCAGACGGCGATTCATCAAAGTTCGCGATTCTAAAGCCATTAAATGAGAAAATGGCCATTAAGAGATTTTCAGATGGGTTGAAAAGTTCAAGGCTAAGCACCATAGTGACCGCTCGCAACTATAGTAATCTCAAGGACGCCATACAAGGTGCTAAGGACGAGGATGTATCAACGCCTTCTACGTCCTCTAAGCCAGACGTCATGCAGTATTCGAGAAGAGGTCGAGGTAAGTTTACACCTTTTTCAGGACCTAGGGGTCAAGGTCAACGTGGTCGCAATTATGGATCTTTTAATAGTTATAACCGCCGTGGTTACGGAAGGTCATTTCAGGATTCTTACCGCGGTAGAAATTTCTCACAGGCGAATAGTAACAACAGCCGATATTACCATCGTGGTAACAGGCGAGGAAATAATATCAGCCGTAATAATGTATTTTCATCGCAAGCAGTACGACCCGCGCAAGCATCGGCGCAAGAGGTCATTTCCCAAAATTCTAACGAAAATGAAAGTTCACAAAATTTGACCAAAAGGCAGTTTTTTCGATTTTAATAATTATATTTTGGCTTGTAAGGGACGATGTCAATTTGTAACATTTTATTGTCATAACAGAAAATATTCATTTTTAGTAGATACGGGTGCGTCAATATCTATTATTAGGAAAAATGAATTACCCGATTCGATGCGTATATGTTATGATAGCACTACTATAAACGGCATTGGAGGACAGATCAACTCTTTGGGATATGTAACCTTGAAACTTGTTACAGAAAATAATGACACGTTTTTTCATAAATTTTACGTTTTTCAAAATTTACCTTTCAAGGCAACTGGTATTTTAGGCTTAGATTTTCTATCTACTTATGGCTGTAATATCGATTTAGCTACCAACGTGTTGGTTGTTAATCACGCGGGTAAACTACTTTATTTACCTATTTCGCCTAGACTTGATTTAACGTTTACTAATAATAATTGTCTTGTATTACCGGCCCGAAGTGAATCGACCCATTTCGTAGAATTAGATATTGAAGCGGAAGATGATTATGTTGTTTGCTCGAGAGAGATAGATAAAGATATTTTTTTAGCAGGAGCTATAGTTAGGCCTAAAAATCGTAGGATACCGATCAGAATACTAAATATTAGAGATCAAGAAGTAAGATTAGAAAACTTCAAACCGGAAGTAAAATTTTTAAGCGAGTATAATACTTTTTCTTTTGAAAAGTCTAAGGCCAATGCTAATAGGGCCGAAACTCTGCTAACGTTGTTGAAATTAAATCATCTTAATTCAGAAGAAAAGAGTTCTCTCGAAACGATTTGTACTAAATATTCAGATGTGTTTTTTCTACCAGGAGATAAGCTAGCCACCACCAACGTTTACGAACAAACCATAACACTAAAAGCAAACGTTAGTCCTACATATGTTAAACCTTATAGATTACCTCAATCATTGAAGCCAGAGATTGATAGACAAATTAAACAAATGTTGAAAGACGACATAATAGAAGAGTCCTCCAGCGAGTGGAACAGTCCTGTACTACTTGTTCCCAAAAAGTCTGAAGGCTGTAAAAAGTGGCGTTTGGTAGTGGACTACAGAAAACTCAATGATGTAATAGTCGACGATAAGTTCCCGCTACCAAACATCACCGACATCTTAGACTCACTTTCAGGCTCAATGTATTACACTCATTTAGACTTAAATCAAGGTTATTATCAAGTTAGTTTATGCCCTGAAAGTCGTAAATATACTGCTTTCTCTACTAGCTCGGGTCAGTATCAATTAAAGCGTCTTCCAATGGGACTAAAAACTTCCTGTAGTAATTTCAGCAGAGTAATGTCCATAGCTATGTCTGGTCTGACGTATGACAAGTGTTTTATTTACCTAGACGATTTGATTATTTTTGGGCGAAATTTAAATTCTCATAATAAAAATTTGATCGATGTACTCGAAAGGTTAAGAAAAGTAAATTTAAAACTAAATCCGGAAAAATGCCAATTTCTAAAAAAGGAAATATTGTATCTTGGACATTTAGTTTCTGCTGAAGGAGTATTACCAGATCCAAAGAAAACAATAGTTTTACAAAATTACCCGGTACCCAAAAATGTAGATGAAGTGAAACGATTTGTAGCATTCTGTAATTACTATCGTAAATTTGTACCATCATTTGCACAGATAACATTGCCTTTAAATCACTTGTGCAGAAAGAATACAGTTTTCAATTGGACAGCCGAATGTCAACACTCTTTCGAGACCTTAATACAAAAGTTAATTAGCCCACCCATACTTCAGTACCCAGATTTCTCAGAAGCAAACGAATTCATAATACAGACCGACGCATCAGGTGTAGCGATCGGTGCAGTTTTGTGTAACAGTGACCTAAGACCCGTAGCATACACTAGTAGACCATTAAATAAGGCAGAATTAAACTACCCCACCATACAAAAAGAACTTACTGCTATAGTCTGGGCAATAAAGTACTTTAGGCCGTATATATTCGGTAGGCATTTTACTATAATGACAGATCATAAACCACTCATTTATTTGTTTAGCATGAAAGATCCCGCTAGCAGACTGTTGAAGTTTCGTTTAATATTAGAGGAGTACGACTTTAAAATAGTGTATGTGCAAGGGAAGGATAATGTAGTCGCGGATGCATTATCTAGAGTAAATGTGACTTCTAGTGAATTAAAAAGTATGAATGAGAAAATTTCGGAAGTAAATGTCATGACTAGAGCACAAAAAAGAATAATGGATGAGAAGAGTAAGAATGAATCACCGCCAATTAGTAAAACCGCCGACGAAGGGTCTGATCAGCCTAGAGTCGTGGAATTACTGAGGAAGCCGAGTGATGTCGTGGAGATGATTTTGCTAGAGAAAGAAAAAGTGGAAAAATATAGAAAAGATAACTTGATAAGTGCTGAAGACGAGTGTCTCGCTTACATCCCTAGTAAAATGTTGTTATGTGTAAACCTCAACTTTACGGCACATTTCTCGCGAGCCGAATTTGTGACTAAGTTAGAGAAGTTTAGCTATAAAATAAAAGTAAAAGAAGTATGCATAGTTAAAAATAATGAAAATGAAGAGTTTATAAAAGGTTTGTGTAGTGAAATACAAACATTAAAAGATTGGACCGGTCCGAAAGTATGCATACTAAGAGGAATAGAAAGAATAGATAACGATAGTGAAAAACAATGTATATTAAATGACTTTCATTTACTACCTACCAGTGGACATGCTGGAGTCCGCAGAATGACTAACAACATCAAGAGACGATACTTCTGGCCAGGTATCGATCAAGATGTTCTTGATTTTGTAAAAAAGTGTTCCACATGTCAGAAGACTAAATATAGTAGGTACACAAAACAGCCGATGACGATCACAACAACTGCGTCGTCAAGTTTTGAAAAAATATTTTTAGATTTAGTAGGTCCATTAGATAAAGACGAGGATGGAAATTGTTACCTTGTTACAATTCAATGTGAGCTAACTAAATTTATTGAGGCATATCCTATAAAAAATAAAGAAGCCGTAACTGTGGCAAGATCATTTATACAAAATTTTATTTTACGTTTCGGTATACCTAAAGTTATAGCTACTGATAGAGGTTCAGAATTTATTGCAAGGACTTTGGTTGAAGTTTGCAAATTATTAAAAATTGAAAAATTAACGTCCACAGCATACCACCATCAATCGATCGGTTCTCTCGAAAATGCTCATAAGCATTTAGGCGCTTTTCTAAGGACTTATACAGGCGATAACGGCTATGACTGGTCACACTGGATACCATTTTGGTGTTTCAGTTATAATAACACCGTCCACTCAGAGACGAAGTACACGCCCTTCGAACTAATTTTCGGCAGGAGATGTAATATTCCTAGTAATATTAAGAATTGTAATAGAATAGAACCATTATATAACCCCAATGATTACTCTTTAGATTTAAGATATAGGCTACAAGTAGCGCTAAAAGAAGCTAAACATAATTTAGACATAAGTAAGCAAAATAGAAAATTAGCTTATGATAAGAAATGTAATCCAGTTACTTATAGTAAAAACGATTTAGTTTTAGTCAAAAGTGAACAAACAAAGAAATTGGATAATATTTTTGAAGGCCCGTATATTGTGTTAGAGGATATGGGCCCCAACGTCAAAATTCTAAAACAAAATAAAATCGAATTGATTCATAAGGACAGAACTAAAATGTTTCATAGTAAATAAGATATATTTGTATTTTTATTTTTAATAGTTGTCGTAATCATATTGAAAAAAAAAAATTAAGAGCTCTATTTTTTTTTTTCTTATACCCCCGGAGGTGTAGTGTGTGTAAGCAAGTATCGTAAGTATTATTATGTATGTGTGTAACCACACCTTATTCAGGATTAGCTAAGTAAGCATTATGTTAAGATCGTGTACGCTCAGTCTATGTGAGCACACAATAAATCGAGACGTTACCGAGTGCATATGTCTTTCATTTACCACGACACTTCAGGAGAATACGTGTCGGGGTGTACCCCTGCGGGCACACATCCTTTTGAATGCGGCGAGGAACGTTTGTGTAGTCAGGTCCGACACCAATTCCAAATGCACAGCCTTGGTCACCATGCATATGAAAATTGCTATGTGAGCCTTGCAAGTTTTTATTCCTCTTCCTTTGTTGATTTTCACATCAACATGTCCGGTGTAGTCGACGCCTGTGTTTGTGAACGGTCTTGATGGAGTAACACGCTCCTTTGGCAAGTCTGCCATCAGTTGGACGTTTCGGTTTGGTTTGAAACGATGACATCGGACGCATTGTCGAAGCTCCTTCTTGACTGTTCTGCTCCCTCCAATGACCCAAAATTTTTGACGTAAATGGGCCAAAGTGAGTCGGGCGCCGCCGTGGAGAGTGTCGCGATGAGCCTCTTGAATAATAAGCTCCGTTAGTCTTCCTGTAGCCGGAAGAATAATAGGATGTTTTGCTTCAGGAGATAAAGTTGAGTATCCTAATCGCCCCCTCACACGCAGTATTCCACTGTCGTCAAGAAAAGGGGTTAACTTTAGCAAGTTGCTTTTTGTTGATATTGGTCGATTTTTCTTTAAACATTCAATTTCGTCACCGTAGTTTCCATTCTGAACGTTCTTGATGACCAATTCTGTTGCTCCCTTAATGTCTTGTGGTGACAAACACATAACCACGTTTTTGTTGCCGCAGTTGGCTAAGTTATTAATTGAATTTAGTGTGCGTTTTTGCTTACGAATGTTGCTCAGTCGTAAAATCCATCCAAGCACTCGTATTGCGCGTTTATAATTACTGTTTTTATTCAGTAATGTATCAATTATTTCACAATTCTTGTATGTGACAGCGCAGCAGTTTATTTCTTGCAACTCTGTGTTTGTTGTGTAGGTCAGGCGATTGTCTTGATGGATTTTTGGCATGTTTGTTTTCAACCAATCTGGTCCATTCCACCAAAGTTTGAAATCTAGGAGCTGAAAAGGTGTGAGCCCTCTAGTTGCACAGTCAGCCGGATTTTCTTCTGACTTCATATAGTTCCAGCAGTTTGCCGGAATAATACTGTTTATTTGTTTCACCCTGTTAGCTACATATTTCTCCCATCGGTTTATATCGCCCTGCAACCAGGCTAAAACGACCTTGGAGTCGCTCCAGCAGTTTAAATGTAGGTTTTTATTGCAGAGAGTGTTCTGAACCTTTTCTAGTAATTTGGCTAGTAAAACGGCCCCGCAAAGTTCCATTCTTGGTACAGTTATCCTATTGCTGATTGGTGCAACCTTTGTTTTTGCCGTAATTAGTGTAGTCGTGTATTCACCAACTTGATCTTTCACTCGGCTATAAATGACGCACGCGTAAGCTTTTTCGCTTGCGTCGCAAAACCCGTGTGTCTCTAGGTTGTTTTCTTGACATTGTAACCATCGTGGTTTGGTAAGTTTGTTTAGCAACGGGATATCTTTTCTTATAGTTTCCCACTCCGTAGCGAGATCGTCGGGTAAGCATTCATCCCAGGTGGTTTTGCTTATCCAGTTTTTTTGGAACAGAAGTTTGGTTTTTATTGTAAATGGCGATAGTAATCCAAGCGGGTCGTATAGCTTGCTTATTTCGCTCAGTAGTACGCGTTTTGTCAGTTTTTTCTTGATTGGTAGATTCCATTGGTATGTGAAGCTATCGTTGTCTTGATTCCACCTCATGCCCAACATTTTTGAGTTTGTTGTTTGTTCTGGACTGAAGTCGATGTTCGTATTCCGGCTCTTTTGATCATCTCGCAAGTCTTCCAAAATAATCGGTTCGTTCGTTTTCCATTATCTCAAGTTAAATCCTCCTTTTTTCAGCAACTCAATTAGCTTTGTGACCAGTGTTTTAGATGCGTCGATAGTATCCTGCCCGTAAACTAAATCATCCATGTAGAAGTAGTTTTTCAGGACGTTTCCAGCTTCCGGACAGGTATCTTTTTCATCTTCTGCGAGTTTATGTAGAGTGCGCATTGCCAGATAAGGTGCACTTTTCGTTCCATAAGTTACTGTGCCCAACTGCCAAACTTGTAGAGGTTCGTTAGGGGAAGATCTCCAGATTATAGTTTGCAGATGTTGCTGTTTTTCGTTCAGCCAGATGAACCGATAAAGTTTTTCCACATCTGCTGTAAAGACGTATCTGTACGTTCTCCAATTAATGAGTAGTGTCAGTATATCCTTTTGTAAGTTCGGACCGCAGTACATGTGATCGTTGAGACTGCTGTCTCCTGTTTTCTTGTACGACGCGTTGAACACTACTCTTAGTTTTGTTGTAGTGGACTCAGCTCTCAACACACCATGGTGAGGTAGGTAGACTTGGCCCCTACTTTCTTCTGTGACAGGTTTCATGTGTCCCATATCGATGTATTCGTTCATAAAACGCTTGTACTCGTAACCGAGTTCTTTGTTTTTTAGCATTTTCCTTTCCAGTTGAAGGAACTGTGCTAATGCTTGTGACCTTGCATTTTTTAAGGTTGTTGCAAAGTTAGGCTTCATGGGCATTTGTACCACATATTGTCCGTTCGCCAATCTTGTGGTAGTTGTGTTGCAATAATCCTCACATTGCTGTTCCTCACTAGTTGATGATGATTTGTCAGGAATTTCCTCGGTTTCCCAAAATCTTGCCATGTTTTTGAAATCGTTAAGTGTCACCAAGCAGTTGAATGTCTTGATGTTCCCGCATAGAATCCAGCCTACCCTGGTTTGTTGAGCTACTGGGTATTTCTTATCACTCCTGATGACGCCGTTTAGGATAAGTTCTGAGTAGATGTCCGCGCCCAAGAGCAGATCGATCGGGCCTGACAGGTTGAACTGCGGATCCGCTAGTTGTAAGGTTTCTAAATAGTCCCAGTTGTCGATTGAAAATGATGCGGTAGGTAAGTTGCTTATAAGTTTTTCATTATTAACGCTTCTAAGTTGAATTTGTAGTCTGAATGTATTGACTGGCATTCTAAGTTCATTGCCTCTTTGCAGTTGCCGCTAAGGGTTCCAACACCCGATACAACAGCGCTCACTTTACGTCGTTGTAATCGGAGGCGTTGTGCCGCGTTTTCAGTTATTAGGCTCACTTGGGAGCCTTGGTCAAGTAGACCTCTCAAGTTGATGAAGTTTCCATCAATTGTTTTGACTTTCAAAAGTACAGTTGTCAACAACACTTCCTTTTCTTCATTCGTTATATTGTTGACCCCATAGGACGTCGAAGGGGTCGACGATGGGTTTTCCTCTCTTGTTGCTTGTTTGTTACTAGATAGTTCAGTTTCAGCTTCATGCATAAGTGTGTGGTGTGCCTTATGACACAATTTACACGTCTTGCGTGATTTGCACTGTTTTTCTCCGTGGCTGAATAGGCAGTTTTTACAAATATGCAAGCTGCGAACTGCGTCATTCCGCTTGTTTGTGTTCATAGCCAAGAATTGTTCGCAATTCATCAAAACGTGATTAGTTTTGCATATTGGGCATGTTTTTGCTGTCGTGAAGAAGGCTTTTGGTGAGTTTTGTGGCTTGTTAAAGTACGATGACCCTTGCGTTTTATTCTTGCAGTTATTATTTCGGTTTTTCGATCCCTTATGAGGCTGCTTTTCCGATTTCCATGGTTTGTTTGATGGCGATAACTTTTGGCTACTTCCCTGCAAAGCTTCCAGTGACATGAATTTTGATTCTAAAAACTTGGCGAACTCTTCCAGGTCGGGAAATTCCCTGGGGTGTTTGATCTCCTTTATATATTCGTTGTACGTAACGCTATCTAGTTTTTGAATTAATAGGTGAACCACAATCGGATCCCAATTGGTGATGTCTAGCCCGATGTTTTTAAGCCCGTTCAAGCACTCCATCATGACGTCGTGAAGCTTCCGTATGCTTGCAGCGGTTGGTTGCTGAATACTAGGTTGATTCAGGAGCGTGTTCATGTATGATGTGAATAACAGCCGTTTGTTATCGTAGCGGTGGTTCAGCAGCTCCCAGCAAGATGCGTAGTTCTCAGCACTTATGCCAAGGTGCTGAACCAGTTTTTCTGCCTCACGCTTCAGTTTTGTTTTCAAGTGTTGCATTTTTTGAGCTTTCGAAAGTGTCGGATTGTTGTGTACACTTCCAAGGTAGAGATCTCTAAAAGCCAACCACTGGTCATAGTTGCCATGAAAATCCGGTATTTGAATTTTTGGCGTAGATTTCTCATAATGTGCATTGTTCCAGATGTTGTGTTGTAGTTTCCTTTTCAGGTGATCGTAAAGTTTTTCTGCGGTGTCGTATTTCTGTTGATAAATTGAGTCCTCATCTTGTAGTATGTAGTCTAGTTCCCAATTTGCCTTTTCGATATGCTCCCATTTAGTTTTCAGGGTGCTTAAGTTGTCTTCTAATTCCCATCTTTCCATTGGTGCCGCCAATGCAATGTTTATCTTCTCCACACTGCGTTCAAACGCTCTAAAGTTGCAGTATTGTTGACGCAAAAGATCTTGTTGCTTTTTCCGTCGACTCGCTTGTTCCCCGAGCAGGTATGTGGAATTTGATATCGTCGAAAGTAAATTCCGATTGTCCCTTACCTTGCTTAGGCGTCGCAGGTGGTTGTTCCGTCTTACTAGTAGATGCAGACGGCAATTCAGATTTACGTTTCAACATGTCTTGCAGCACTTCTTCATACATCTTCTTCGTACTGTTGAAAATGCCGTCGTTAAAGTATTGAAGGTCTGTTGTTCCAGAGTCTTCCAGTAGTTGATGGTTGTGAACGAACTTCTCCCAGTTATTATTCAGCCGAGAAAGACGCTCCTCCAGGTATGCCAAGTTCTTCCTGGTGGGACTGTCCTTCTTGTAGTTGCTGCAAATAAGCTTCAAGTATCTGAAGATAGTTTCTTGACGGCTTATCAGTTCCGTTACACTCTGAACCATTGTTATTAGTTATTGGTTTGACCGTTGGTGGAGTAGAGTTGTATCACCGCAGGTACCAGTTCACCAAAGTTGCGAAGTTTCCGCAAGTTTTGGATATTAAGTGCGTCGGCACCCCACTAACGCGATCCGCTCTTCTGGGACACCAGCTAGACCGATTCGCTAACGTTAACAGAGACTCCGCACCTTATCCGGCTCGAAGGACCACTTTTTTGTATGGCTCAGAGGTAGCCAGTTAGTTAAGGTAGAGTTGTTGGATGTGAGTCGACGAAAACCACGGACTTCACGATAATTTCGTTTATTCGCAAAAGTTACATGAGAGTTCCATTGAATGCTAATCCGCGGTAATAGCGCTACGGCAGCTATTGGTCAACTAACTTATTATAATAAATTATAAGTATAAGTAAATAAAACGAGCAGCGAAAGTAGGTCGCGGCGTTAGCAATTTGCCTGTACGTGAACCGTACATACGTGAAGGTAGTTGAACTGCACCCTGGCAAGGACAATTTAGTGCGCGTTGTTACCCTACGGTGTAAGGACTCCCGAGTCAAACGTCCAACTTCTAAGCTGTGCATTTTGCCTGTCAACGATGTATGATATGGATATATGTAACGGTTAGAACATGTTTTTTTTTTTAATTTTTTGATTATACTCAATACTCAATACGTTTATTTGCATTCCACAATGTGAACTTAGGTGGTAGGTACATTTAGTTTTAGAGCATTGTGGGCCCTGTCGGGCATAACAAAAACAATAAATAGGAAGAGGGCTATTATACATTTTTACAATTTCAATAGGTATTAATCTACTCTTTTGTTTTGTGTAGGTAGGTAGATAATATCTATTTATTATGTATTTATATGTATTTTAAGATTTGTGTTCATGTGAGTGCTTATAAATAATTGTATACATATAATTTTACTGCTCATATGGATTTATATACTAATATTCATTTAAACTATGTATTATTATTATTGGTTTTATATATTATTATTTATTTTTTTATTATTGGTATTAATGTTTATTTATTTAATTTATCATTTAAATATTCATTTACATTATAATAACATTTACGGATTAGAAGTTGTTTTAGTTTATTTATAAAGATATTAAATTTTTCTTCATTTTTAATTGCGTCAGGTAGTTTATTATATATTTTGACTGACATTACTAAAGTGCTTGTGGAGTGTATTTTCAGCTTAGAGCCTGGTAGGTTTAGTCTATTTTTGTGTCGTAGTGTGTATTTAGTTTGTATCTGTTCGCGTGTAGTGAAGAGTTTTTGGTTATTCCTAACAAACTTGCACATTTCCAAGATGTAAATACAAGGAAGGGTTAAAAGTTTATGTTCCTGGAAATGGGGTTTGCAGCTGTCTGTGTCATCTATGTTGGCTAGTATTCTAATCAGTCGTTTTTGTAGTGTGAAAAGTGTTGGTGCGTCTGTACTGTTTCCCCATAATATTATGTTTTATGTATATACAGTCCACTTAGATAATAAATTTTGATTTGTAAAAGTGAGCACATTAAGTTATGATAAATTGTTAGAAAACCTGAACCATTGTTTTTTAAAGGTAATTTATGTTTTTTAAGTTTAATTCAAATATGAACATTGGGGTCTCCAAACCCCAAGGATTTTGTATAACGCTGAAGTTGTCCATATATTACAACCATGTCACGGTGGGCGGCTTGAAAGGACTAGGTCCTTAGTGGGCGGAATGTTAACGCCATAATATGTGGAAAATATCTCTATTAAATAAGTTTGTATTCTAAGTTTACCTCATGGCTCGATAGATGGCGTTGGCCGGGTTAAATTCGCGCTATGGTTTCGTTACCGCGCGAAGTATAAGAGACCTCCGAAATTTTGAATATATGTCTTCGTTCTGAGTACGTGTTTAAATTAATTCCCTACATACTCGCCGGCAAAATAGGTAGATCTTCGATGATCAGCGACATATAATCCATCTTCTTTTAAACACTTCCATACTCCTACTGGTATATCATCTGGGCCTATGGCCTTTCCATTCTTCATACTTTGAACTGCCTTTCTTACTTCATCCATGCTAATTTCCCATACCAAACCCATACCCTCATAGTCGCGGTAGTCGGCGTACCGATCGCACGAGTACACAGCGTTGCTAACTACTTAATTATTTTACTTAAACGGCCGCTGGCAGTGTTTCTCAAACTTTCCATCAAAGTCAGTCGTAATGTTTACCTGTAAACGTTGTGATGTTGAAGCGAGGGATGGTGCTACGTGTGTTGCCTGTAAGGCGAAATTCGACTTTCCCTGTGCCGGGATAACGGAGGCTGGTTGGAGGAAACTTGGCGAGCGTAAATCGACATGGAAATGTCAAAGCTGCAAGGCTACCCCGGTTGCCAGTCCTCAAACTGGTTGTTTGAAGGCATTACCAGCGAACTCGGAGTCCATTATGATTGAGCTTCAACGTCTGTCAGCTAAAATGGAAGCATTGCCTGCGTTGATTGAGAGTGTGAAGGCTATCCAGAGTGAGTTGGCGGAATTAAAAACCATACGGCAAGAGGTTTCTGAATTGAAATCGTCCTTTGAGTCCTACGGTCAGGAAATAAAAGCTTTGGCAAGCAAAGTGTCCGTTCTGGAGGATGAAATCGAGACAATGAAGAACACCAAAGAAGTGATAATCAATCTGCAGGATAGAATTGCCCAGCTGGAGAATCGGCAGTCTGAGACTGAACAGAGGTCACGCATGAACAATATTGAGATCAAAGGAGTGCCAATGTCCGAGGATGAAGACCTGTTCGCAATAATGGCCAAGATTGGTAAAGCGATTGATTTTCACGTACAGAAGGAACAGATTAACTACATAGCAAGGGTGCCGACACGTAATGATAAACTAAATAAGAACATTATTTGCTCTATACACAACAGCTACCTTAAGAACGATTTTATAGCGGCGTCGAGGAAATTTAAAAGGCTTAATGCTGGAGATCTGGGCTTACAGGGCAATAACAGGGTGTACATCAACGACCACTTAACACTGGAAAATAAACTCCTACTTAATAGAACCAAAGCTCAAGCCAAAGAGCGTGGCTTTGAACATGTGTGGGTTCGTGGATGCAAAATACTTGTAAGAAAAAACACCACGTCTCCAAAACACTGCATCAAAACAGAGGAAGATTTAAAAAAGTTTGTTTTTTAATTATAACGTGTGATCTTACCTGCAAATTGTTCGCTCTTTTCGAAAAAGTTGGTTTGATTGATATTGTGGACACGTTATTGTCAATAGTGAACTCGGTTGACTTAAGTTTGAGTAACATAGATACGTATTTTTTGCACGCATTCCATTCTCGCCAGCCTTTTGTTCTCTTATCGCTTGGTGTCGTCGATTCATTTAACTCATTAGGCTTTGTTTATTGTCATTTTATACACTATGTGTGTGCGGTTAGAGGTGAGATCTGCTTACACTTGAAATTTCTTACGCATACCCTATACAATTTTAAAACAGAATACTTCTGCACTTTGAATACGATTTCTTACACTTATTCTATCGAATCAGATTTTTTTAATATAGTTTTTGCTTTATTTTGCCACCGCTTGCTACTTGAGCCGACTTTTATTGCCTATAGGTTTTACTCGGCACTATGTCTAAGTGTACCTTTTATCTTGTCAATTATTTATCTGGTGTTGCTTTTCAATCATTATGGCACCTATTAGTATTTACTATCAAAATGTTCGAGGGCTGCGGACGAAAACATCTGTTTTCTACAGAAATGTTTCTATGAATTCATTTGATGTCATTTGTCTGACGGAAACATGGCTTATCGATGGTATATCCGATAGCGAGTTGTTCGATGATAGATATTTTGTATGGAGGCGAGATCGAAGTTACTCGCAAACAAATCAAGTTATGGGTGGGGGGGTTTTAATAGCCGTACGTCGAGAACTAGTAGCCGATGTCCACAACGAATGGTGCTCATCTGCCGAGGATCTGTGGGTTACGTTAACTTTACACCAAAAGAAACCTATAAAATACATGTATGTGTTGTGTATATATGTAGCCAGCAATCTGGCAATTCTTTAATGATACAACTTAATAATTTTTCTAGTAATTTGGCTGATATTATTCTTAAACATCCCGCAGATAAGTTTTTAGTACTCGGTGATTTTAACCAACCGAATATTGACTGGCACGCTGCGGCGGACGGTGATCATCTGTGTCCTGGCAACTTGCATGGTCCCATTCAAACCAGTTTTTGTGATACTCTCACCGCTTGCAATTTAATACAGTACAGCTCGCATCGCAATGTCAACAATAGGATTCTTGACCTCGTCTTGTCTAACAGTGAAGTAGCTGTCACTTGCAGCCTGGATCCCCTAGTTCGCGAGGACTCGCATCATAAGGCACTCTGCATCTCTGCCGACTTCGTTCAACTTCATCAGCTGCATTCTCGGCCTCGAGTTAACACATTCACTGCTTAAGATATTATTAAAATAATTAGCCAGGAACCAAATTTTTTTAAAGCGTATTTTGATTATGTATATATGTATGTTTAAAAATATGGATAAAAGTAAATTGTTATTATTATTCTTTTAATAAAAAATAACCTTTTTCGGATCCGAGTGTTCGGCACATAGCGCGCCAGGTGCCGGTCACTCGGATCCGAGCGCTAGGGACAACAACGGTTGAAATAAAACTACTGCACAGATTTCGATAATTCTTTTACCATTCAAAAGCTACATTATCCCTAAGCAAAATAGGCTATAGATAGTAAATAAAATATAATACGCATTTGAATAATTATTTATTAAGGAAAACATAAATCTGAGCGATACAATCATAATTATCAAAAATCAAATCAAAGCCATAGAATCAAATTTAAAACAATAATCATGTAATTTAAAACACTTAGGAATGTGCTAGGCAGAAGCATTTTGTACAGAAACCTGGAGAACCTTCACATTGCTTACATTCATAAATTGTTTGCACCCTTTTTTTTTGTGCTTTGCAACCTTTGCATTCTTTTCGGGCCACTTCGATGGTTTCTTTCGTGACACTTCCTACTGTCTTAAGTCTCGTCCGGGTCTTTTCTATTTTAGTGAGTTCGTGTTTCACTTTCAAAACATTGCGTCGATTGACGTTATTAGGATCAGGTAAAAGCTTTTCCAGTATCTTCATACGGAAATCATATAGATTTAATTTATCATTCGCCGAAAATTTATTGTACAAGTGCAATGCATTAGTGAGGCTCATTTGCAGCATATGCACAAACAGCTTCTTGTACCAACGCAGCGTCTTCCTTTGGACTGGATAGTATGCCAACATCTGATCTTGAAGATCAACGCCCGACATAAAATTATTGTAATGGACGATTGCCATTGGTTTCATTACTTCAGATCCCCTTTTGGAAGTAGTCTCCATCATCTCACTACCATGTTCTGTAGAAATATACAGAACGTATCGCTTATCCCTCCATTTTCCGACATGAACGCCGTTTAAGAACAAGGATTTGTTTTCTCCTTTTTCCAGTGAAACAGAGCCAATTTCGACGGGATTATCTTTTCTGTTTTTTCTTAACGTTCCTGTGCAGTACGTCTGTCGATCTAGCAATTTCACAGCCAGGCCATAAGAATTGTAGTAATTATCCATATATACATGATGGCCACAGTCCAGTCTCTCTTCTAGTAGTTTGAACACAATCTTACTACTATGTCCTTGCCCTGATGTCTCATCATTAGCACCGGCGTAAACTTGAAATTTTAAAACCGTACCATCTGGTTCTGCTAAAACATAGAGTTTAATGCCATATTTATGACGTTTATTTTTTATGTATTGTCGGAACAGCAACCGACCGCGCCACAATACCATGGACTCATCCAATGATAGCTCTTTACCTGGACAATAAACAGTTTTCATTTTATTGTTAAAATGATCCATAAATGGTCGGATTTTATTGAGACGGTCTTCTTCACTGGATTCAGACGTAAAGTGTAGGCACCGTAAAATCAGTAGAAATCGATTTCGTGCCATGAATTGTCCGAAGCATGGAATATTAAACAAATAGTGTCGTTTCCAATAATCACTTAAACGGTTTAATCGAATTGTTCCTGTGTGAAGAAGGAGTCCTAAAAATGTCAACAGTTCTTCCTTTGTTAAATCTTTCCAAGATTTTATTCTGGAGTTTTGTTTGACGTTTTGTGCATTACCGACTCTTATTGCGTTCGCGTTGGTCTCGCGAACTATAAGATCTAACAACTCGTCATCAATCAATAATCGGAATGCTTCGTAAGGATCAGTTGGAGGCGGCACTAAGAGTTCCTGTTCCTTAGTAAATTCTATGTTTTTCATGGAGCTTGGATCACTGCTCCAGGTGGTAGTGGCTCCTTGACCAGAGGGTGAGTTATTGGGTGATAGATAATAATTATCTGGTAAGTCCGGAGTACTACTTCCAGATCTCCGAACAACCAGTATTGATGGAGAGGCGTCATTACGTTCTGGCGAAAGGTTGGGGGTGATCGCATCGGATCTCAGAAGAGATACGCTAGGTGTTGAACAGGTAGGGTTTAATAGACAGCTATCTGGTATATCCGGGAAAAAATCTCCATAGTCCTGAACGATATTCGGCGATGTAGGACGGCAGTCAATTTCATAATTGAATTCAAAGCTACCGTCTCCATCAAATTCCAGTTGTCGAGGCGCTGGTTTCGATGCTGAGGAACTATTTGGATCTGGTAACTTCCACGATTGAGCAGAATTATTACGCGTGGGGCCATCCCTAAATGTAGGTCTTAATCGCTTACATTGAATGATAGGCCTTCCATCTGACTCACATAAACCACGCTTTGATGCAGATGAACTTGAAGGTTGAGCTGGTGGTACACGGCTGGCCGTCTTTGAGGCAGGTGATCTTGAAATAAAATGAAATGAAATTAAGTACAATTTACTGTTATTATTGAGTTAACTTAATTTAATGTCAAGCGTTCTTATCAGATACATAGTCATTAGTTAGTCATACCTTGAAGGTTGAGCTGGTGGTATAGGGCTTGTCGTCTTTAGGGCAGATGACCTTGAAGGTTGAGCTGGTGGTACACGGCTGGCCGTCTTTGAGGCAGGTGATCTTGAAATAAAATGAAATGAAATTAAGTACAATTTACTGTTATTATTGAGTTAAATTAATTTAATGTCAAGCGTTCTTATCAGATACATAGTCATTAGTTAGTCATACCTTGAAGGTTGAGCTGGTGGTATAGGGCTTGTCGTCTTTAGGGCAGATGACCTTGAAGGTTGAGCTGGTGGTACACGGCTGGTCGTCTTCTGCTTCAGTCTAGTATCAAAGATACTATCATCACTGCCGCAACTAGACGAGACCTCTGAACTTGAAGAGTCTTCATCAGCTCTTTGAGAATACACATCCTCATCACTATAGTCAGACTCATACTCATCACTATGCCGACGCTTTTTTCTAGAACTACTCGTAGATTTACTTTCAGACGGTCCAGCTTTACTTTCCATTTTAGTGCAAAAATAGCTTTGATACGATCGTGTGTACAAGTCACAATAAACCACTGTTAGAATGAAACCAATACGCGTTTTCGTAAGTTGAATATGTTGTCAGAGTGGCCGCGCAAACTAACATAAACTCGCCTCAAACGCCGGCGGCTTACTGACGACTACAAAATACACGGGCCGCTCGCTCGTATCCGAGTGGACGGCACCGCTACTATGCCCCCTCCCCACTCGGATCCGAGTGTTGAGCACTAAATGTGTTAAGTTCCTGTATGCTAAGGCGAATTATGACGCCATAGTTGAAGAAATTAAGGCAATTGATTGGGCATTGGAGCTGAATTGTAGGCCTTTTGAAGAAGCTGTTGAATTTTTTTATGACACTATCTACTTGCTTCGTAATACACATATTCCAACTAAAACTATCGCGCCAAGGGGCAAGTATCCTCCTTGGTACAAAAGTCCTCTTATTAAAATAATTAAAGAAAAGTCAAAATTTCATTCAAAATTTAAAACCTATGGAAATATCTCGGACTATCAATCTTTTGTTACCTTACGTCAACGGGCTAAAGATCTGGAGAAGGAAATGTTTGATGACTATATAGCCAAGATTGAATTAGCAATTTCTAAAAATCCTAGGGCTTTTTGGCAATATGTTAAATCAAAACGACAAACCGACGGTTACCCATCAATATTAAAATTTGGTGAAATGTCATCTGGTCACGGGGGGGAAATCTGTAATATGTTTGGCGACTATTTCTTTTCAAATTTCCAAGAGCGACGCGACGCAAATGAATTCTTAGCCTCTGCGAGAATTGATCAGTCTACTGGTCTCTTATCAGACATCTGCTCTATTGATGTGCGGGAGGAGGAGGTATTTCGCTTGCTCAAGCAAGTAGATATTAACAAATCCGCTGGTCCGGATGATATTTCACCGATTTTTATAACCAGATGTGCCGGATGTCTATCCATTCCACTGACATTATTATTTAAACGGTCATTCGACATGGGAGTGGTGCCTGCAATCTGGAAGTCAGCGTATATAACGCCGATTCATAAAAAAGGACCTAAGGACAATGTCGAAAACTATAGACCGATCACCAAACTTTGCGTGTTCGCTAAAGTTATGGAGAAAATCGTACACGTACAGCTTTCTGCTTCGCTTAAATTAAGTTTCTCCGGTCACCAACATGGATTTTTAAAAGGTCGCTCCACTACATCCAATCTTGTGGTCTGTAGTGACTATCTTTCGGAGCATATGTCCAGGAGGTCTCAGGTCGACGTTATATACACTGACTACAGCAAATGTTTTGATCGAATAGATCATGCACTTCTTATGCGTAAATTGCTAGGGATTGGTGTGAGGGGCAGCTTGTACAGATGGTTTGTATCATATGTTGAAAATCGATGTCAGACTGTAGTCCTCAATGGTTATGCCTCGAGAGCGATGTACATTCCGTCTGGGGTGCCCCAAGGATCCTTATTAGGACCTCTTTTATTCAACATTTTTGTAAATGACATCACCTCTTGTTTCCTAAATTCAAAAATTTTATTATACGCGGATGACATGAAAATCCTTAGTCAAGTGTCAACCATTGAGGATGCTCAACTATTACAGGAGGATTTGGACCGGTTCCATGATTATTGCGATCGGAATAGGTTGGATTTAAATATTTCAAAATGTTATGTGTGTACGTTTACTCGTAAGCCAAACCCTATTAGGTATGATTACAAATTATCGAATACCTCAATTGCCAGAGTGAACATCATCAAGGATCTTGGGGTAATTTTTGACTCAAAGCTTTTGTTTGATGCGCACATTGACAATATAGTCAACAAGGCTTCTAAAGCGTTGGGTTTTATTTTTAGGGTCTCCTCTGAGTTTAAGAATGTCAAAACCATGAAAATTCTGTACTGTGCTTTTGTCCGTAGCCATCTCGAATATGCATCTCAAGTTTGGAATCCAAATTACAATGTTTATATTAATCGCCTTGAAGGTATACAAAGGCGATTTTTAAGGTACATTCAATATCGTTCAAATACTTATCTTCCTGACTATGCTAGTCGGTGTAAGAAATTTCATATTCTTCCTCTACACGAGCGAAGAAAAATTGCAGATCTTGCTCTCCTATTTAGTATAATGAACGGGTCTACTGACGTCCCTGAGCTGGTGGCCAAGATTGGACTTCGTGTGCCGTCTGTGTTTCTTCGGAGACCTCATCTCCTTCATGTACCTATTGTGAAAACTGTCTATAGGCAAAATACATTTATCCTAAGAGCATGTCGAATGTTCAATATGGTGTGCCGGGATGTTGAGCTTGATTTATTCACAAATAGTGTCCAGAAGTTAAAAAAAAATTTAAATAACTTTTTCTTTGAAGTGTAACTTTGTTGTGTGATTTATCTTATCATTGTTTATTCTCTTCAGTTATCTCTATGTTTAACTCTCGCGCTGTCTGTACCGTTTTGTCTGTCTGACACATAAGTTTATATAAGTGGAAACTTGTAATTGGCCTTCTTCTACATGTTACTTCTGACTACATGAATGTATTAGCTGTAAGTTTTCTTAAAATTAATAAAATAAAATAAAATACTATTTATGTAAATAAAGTATGTATATTTAATTTAAATTCGTCCCGGTTTCAGGCCTTAAAATGTTAAAATATTGCTCCAGCCGCCTGTGATATAGATTCATCGTAGTACAGGCACCTTACAATATAAATACCTTTGTAAATTATTTGTAAGATTTTAATGTTAATATTTTTCGAATTTTAATTCTGAATAAATATTTATTTTTGTAATTTTAATCGTGAACTTAATAGGTTCTATCTTTTCTTGGGTTTTTAGTTGGCGTTTTTGTCGTAGTTAGGTTGGAGTATCTACTCTTAGTTTAAGGGTTTTGAGTATACGTACATAAGACGATGTGAAGAAAATAGCGTAAAAAAAAGTTATTTTATTAAAATTACAAAACTAAATCATATTATACATAGTTCAGACGTTAGTTTTTGACAGTGCTAAGACTTTTACGATTACATGTACATTCTCGAAACAAGCGAAGCTTCGCTCGGCTTTCGTGCAGGTAAATAATGCGCAGATTGGTAGTACACCACGCCGTGCTCGTGACTTGTGTCTACATGTCCCTGAGGTCGCGGTGCGGGTGAGTGGGAGGCGTGTTGTCGAGCAGGCACACCCAGTCGCGCAGGCGCGGCTCGCGCGCGTACTGCTCGCGAGGCAGCGCTCGCGCGGCACCGGCCTCGCCCGCGCCCAGCACCGCGCCGCCCACCCAGGCGCACGCGTTCTCGTGCGCCGGCGCATTGTGGAACTTGAACTCGTTGATGTGCAGGCTGGTGCTGGAATATAATTATATTTTATACTGTTGTCCACGAGCAAAGATTAAATTGCTCGACAGTTAGCTGTGTACCTGTAGGGCGGCTGCGTGACGAGGTAGCGCAGCCCCGGCAGCGCGGCGCCGCCGCCCACCAGCAGCACGTTGCGCGCCAGGCGGCGCCGCACGTGTATCTATACACTGTGTACCTGTAGGGCGGCTGCGTGACGAGGTAGCGCAGCTCGGCGGCGAGGCGCGCGCGCAGCCCCGGCAGCGCGGCGCCGCCGCCCACCAGCAGCACGTTGCGCGCCAGGCGGCGCCGCACGTGTATCTATACACTGTGTACCTGTAGGGCGGCTGCGTGACGAGGTAGCGCAGCTCGGCGGCGAGGCGCGCGCGCAGCCCCGGCAGCGCGGCGCCGCCGCCCACCAGCAGCACGTTGCGCGCCAGGCGGCGCCGCACGTGTATCTATACACTGTGTACCTGTAGGGCGGCTGCGTGACGAGGTAGCGCAGCTCGGCGGCGAGGCGCGCGCGCAGCCCCGGCAGCGCGGCGCCGCCGCCCACCAGCAGCACGTTGCGCGCCAGGCGGCGCCGCACGTGTATCTATACACTGTGTACCTGTAGGGCGGCTGCGTGACGAGGTAGCGCAGCTCGGCGGCGAGGCGCGCGCGCAGCCCCGGCAGCGCGGCGCCGCCGCCCACCAGCAGCACGTTGCGCGCCAGGCGGCGCCGCACGTGTATCTATACACTGTGTACCTGTAGGGCGGCTGCGTGACGAGGTAGCGCAGCTCGGCGGCGAGGCGCGCGCGCAGCCCCGGCAGCGCGGCGCCGCCGCCCACCAGCAGCACGTTGCGCGCCAGGCGGCGCCGCACGTGTATCTATACACTGTGTACCTGTAGGGCGGCTGCGTGACGAGGTAGCGCAGCTCGGCGGCGAGGCGCGCGCGCAGCCCCGGCAGCGCGGCGCCGCCGCCCACCAGCAGCACGTTGCGCGCCAGGCGGCGCCGCACGTGTATCTATACACTGTGTACCTGTAGGGCGGCTGCGTGACGAGGTAGCGCAGCTCGGCGGCGAGGCGCGCGCGCAGCCCCGGCAGCGCGGCGCCGCCGCCCACCAGCAGCACGTTGCGCGCCAGGCGGCGCCGCACGTGTATCTATACACTGTGTACCTGTAGGGCGGCTGCGTGACGAGGTAGCGCAGCTCGGCGGCGAGGCGCGCGCGCAGCCCCGGCAGCGCGGCGCCGCCGCCCACCAGCAGCACGTTGCGCGCCAGGCGGCGCCGCACGTGTATCTATACACTGTGTACCTGTAGGGCGGCTGCGTGACGAGGTAGCGCAGCTCGGCGGCGAGGCGCGCGCGCAGCCCCGGCAGCGCGGCGCCGCCGCCCACCAGCAGCACGTTGCGCGCCAGGCGGCGCCGCACGTGTATCTATACACTGTGTACCTGTAGGGCGGCTGCGTGACGAGGTAGCGCAGCTCGGCGGCGAGGCGCGCGCGCAGCCCCGGCAGCGCGGCGCCGCCGCCCACCAGCAGCACGTTGCGCGCCAGGCGGCGCCGCACGTGTATCTATACACTGTGTACCTGTAGGGCGGCTGCGTGACGAGGTAGCGCAGCTCGGCGGCGAGGCGCGCGCGCAGCCCCGGCAGCGCGGCGCCGCCGCCCACCAGCAGCACGTTGCGCGCCAGGCGGCGCCGCACGTGTATCTATACACTGTGTACCTGTAGGGCGGCTGCGTGACGAGGTAGCGCAGCTCGGCGGCGAGGCGCGCGCGCAGCCCCGGCAGCGCGGCGCCGCCGCCCACCAGCAGCACGTTGCGCGCCAGGCGGCGCCGCACGTGTATCTATACACTGTGTACCTGTAGGGCGGCTGCGTGACGAGGTAGCGCAGCTCGGCGGCGAGGCGCGCGCGCAGCCCCGGCAGCGCGGCGCCGCCGCCCACCAGCAGCACGTTGCGCGCCAGGCGGCGCCGCACGTGTATCTATACACTGTGTACCTGTAGGGCGGCTGCGTGACGAGGTAGCGCAGCTCGGCGGCGAGGCGCGCGCGCAGCCCCGGCAGCGCGGCGCCGCCGCCCACCAGCAGCACGTTGCGCGCCAGGCGGCGCCGCACGTGTATCTATACACTGTGTACCTGTAGGGCGGCTGCGTGACGAGGTAGCGCAGCTCGGCGGCGAGGCGCGCGCGCAGCCCCGGCAGCGCGGCGCCGCCGCCCACCAGCAGCACGTTGCGCGCCAGGCGGCGCCGCACGTGTATCTATACACTGTGTACCTGTAGGGCGGCTGCGTGACGAGGTAGCGCAGCTCGGCGGCGAGGCGCGCGCGCAGCCCCGGCAGCGCGGCGCCGCCGCCCACCAGCAGCACGTTGCGCGCCAGGCGGCGCCGCACGTCGCGCGGGCAGGCGCGCACGCAGGCCAGCACGGCGTCGGGCAGCGAGGCCAGCTCCGCGTCGCGCGCGAACAGCGGCTCGGCGCACAGCTCGCGCGCCTCGCCCGGCACCAGCACGCGGCCGTAGCGCACGGCGCGGGCCGGGCTGGGCGGGCTGGCCGACGCCCACTGCAGCGCGCGGGAGCGGGGACTCACGAAGCACGTCTTGACTGGAATGATTTCGAGAAAACATCTGTCATGTTACTGTGCGTGTTTGCCATCTGTCTGTATGTCTGTCAGTGTATTTCATTATGTTATGACGGCGGCTTGGCGAATCTAAAATATACAATATAAAAGCTGGTCATTAAATTAAAACAGGGCTTTTCCAAAATCTAGGTCAAATGTGCTATTGTGTTCGTCTTGGTAGCTTTTGGCCGTGGTCATTTCTATTAGGCCAGGGTATGCACGAATAGGGTTAGTCATGGTCTTTGCGATAAATTACTCTGACATCGTCAGGTTGTTGTATAATTATAATATCCGGAGCAACATGAACAATGTGCGAGCTCATCACCTTTGATGTCCTCGAGCACGTGGTCGGGCAGCTGCAGCGGGCTGCCGTGCTGCAGGTCCAGCAGGCGCGCCAGCTCGGCGTGCACGGCGTGCGCGCCCAGCGGCTGCGACTGCAGCGCGTGCAGCACCACGCACGAGTGCACCACTGATGGAGACACTCATCATAATACTTATTTATACTATAAGGCCAGGTTCCTCACGACGTGTTTTCCTTCACCAATGTCAGTAAAGTCCACAATTAATATAAGATTGTATATAGTTTTTAATTAAAAAGTCACATTTCTACTTGTATATGTTGTGTAAGTACTTAAGTGATTTAGGAAGAATTTCACCAACAAAACTGAACGCGATCAACTCACAAACCCCATTTGAGGACACTGTCATTATTTTCCGTGAAATTGGTTTACATGTACTGATTATGTAGTTTCATTAGCAGAATTGGCTCCAAGTCTTTACCAATATACAATGTATATTCAAATCTTAAATGTTTTCTAATAACTGTCATCATAACAAAAGTGTGTTTTAGATTCAAAAAATGTGGAATAGGTGACATTTAAGTATTTCGATTGGCAGTACCTGCGCACACCTCGGCCTCCTTGGCGCCAATGGATACGACGAGAGTAACGGGTGTGCCCAGCGTCAGCGCGCACAGGCGCCCGCTGTCCGCCCAAATCACGCCTGACACCTGCCGAAACATAGGTCATCTTATTATTATTATTGACAATACAGTGAAAGCAACATTTTACAACTGTGGATAACGTGGTACCCAAAGTGAAAGTTTTGTATGTGTGCCTATAAGTATGATGGTAGCAGATTGCTTACCTCATAATGCGTAAAAAGCACCTTGGCGAGCGTCTCGCGGAACAGAGTGGGCGTCAGCAGCGACTCCACCACCACCACCTTGCGCTCCTTCGGGTTCACCAGTACGTGTCTACAAACATTTGCACGCATTAATCTTTCACAATCATCGTCAAGTCCCGAGTGGAGATGAATACCTGAAGTAGAGCAGATGCAGCATGTGCACGAGGTTGTCGTAGAGCTCATCAGGCGACGCGTAGTCGTGCACGCGCCGGTAGCACCTCTCCGCCGGGCTCCAGAACTGTGAGCGCACGATGCAGCGTGGTGCAGCCTCGCCCGTGAACCCGAACCTGATACATTACATCAGGCCGGTACTGACTTGCCAGGTAAGCGGGATTGTCCGAAAGGGCTACTGATACCCCAGAACAAAAAGGCTAAGGAAGTAACATGGATGGATTTTAGTCAGTAAAAGTCTGACACTCCCTTCTGCTCCACTCTGAGCGGGAGGACTCATTTAATGATATCCCACCCTAAAAAAAAAGAAAAAAGGCCTGGACTGCCTGAAGCAGCCTGCAAGATAAAAATATCCCGAACGTAAACGAGCAAGAGGTAGACCCAAAGATCATTGATTCCAATGATCTTTGGGTCTACCTCTTGCATGATAAACAAAAAGCAATTCTCAATTCTTTATTGCATTCCACAATGTAAGCTTAGGTGGAAAATTACCCCTAAGGCTACCCACTGACCAAATATTCGCCAAAAGAAACGATCATGGACCCTGTCGGGCACAGCAAAGATATGTGGAGAAAGGGACTTATCAATTACATTACTTATAATCTAACTTAACTCTCCGCTACTCTGAAGGAAATTCAGCTATCTAATGCCAATATTGAGAACTCAATAGCTTTTCTTACCGCACAAAACGATGAATTCAAGACAAAAATTAATCAATTAGAAATCGAGGCGAAAAAAGATAAGGAGTAGGTACATAGTTACATTGGAGAACAAACTTGAGGACTTGCAAATTGGCAGTAGAAAATCAAACTTTGTAATCAAAAACGTTCCGAAACAAAATAACGAAACCAAGGACGATCTTATAGATCTGACTATATTCCTGTCGCAAAGCATTGATTGTAAGATAAATAAACATGATATTAAGGACATTTACAGACTGCGAGGTACCAACAGAGACAACAATCGGTCACCTATTATTGTGGAAACGAGTTCCACTCTTTTGAAAAACGAAATATTGAAGATGGGAAAAGCGTTTAATATCAAACACGGAAATAAACTATGCTGTAAACACCTTGGCTTTAAAACGCAGGAAGATACTCCCATATTTATTACGGAGCATTTAACAACAAAAGGATCTCGCCTGCATTTCCTCGCCCGGGATTTAGTAAAATCAGGCGCTTATAAATTCTGTTGGACAGCCTACGGTAAGGTGTATGTAAAAAAGGACGAACAATCGCCGACTATTATTATTAGAAGTGAAGACCAGATTCATAGACTGACTCTGCAAAATTGACTACATACACTTTGCCTCCGGTATTTATGCAACTATGTGTATCATACTATAAATATTATGTGCAGCATTACCGCTTTGTTCCGTGTTTTTTATGCAGCCACCCGCTTTTTATTGTACTGTCAAAACTTTCTGCGCGGTACTAATCACCTTAGTTATAAATAGTTGTTATTTAAAACGTCGTAACTTTATATCAGATATGCTTACACATAACTCATATACATGCATTATATACTTACACAACAATCATTTATCCAAAACAATCTTATTTCACTTACACTTATACTACACATCCCCAACCAAAACTCATTTATACATATACACATTGTTACTTACACTTAATCTACTTTCAGTCGCTATTCACATATACTTAACTCCGTGTCGTGTATTACGGTACATTAGTAATACAAAAAGAGCAACCGTTTGTTACCATATAAAGTCTACATTATCTTTCCTTGTAACCATCAATAATGAAATTACCTTTACTTTTAGGTATTTGCTCAATGTGACATTCATTCTATTAAAACTCCCAACAAAATGAGTGAAACGCTGCAAACAGTTACTGATATAGACAACTTAGAAATTGCGCGCACCTTTGTATGCGACAGTAATGAGCTGTCTAAACACATTTCTGTAAAGAAAAGTGACCTAACTATTTTTTCACAGAACATTAGAAGCATATATTGCAACTTTGATGATTTTTTATTGACATTATCTACATTTAACTTCGAATCCGATATCATCATATTTACAGAATGTAGGTTAAATTCTAATAAAACTATTCCTCAACTTAACAATTACAGTTCATATATGACTTCAAGTCAGTTAAACCAAAATGATGGGGTAGTCGTTTATGTGAAGAATACACTCGACCATCAGGTTACAGAAATATTAGTATCTCAGGCCTCTTGTTTAAGCCTGGAAATATCGAATAACGTCATACTTTGTATTTACCGATCACCATCAAACTCAAACACTGACGGTTTTGTCAGTTCGCTTAACAACCACCTGGAGACCATAACACCAAATAAAAACATTATTGTGGCTGGCGACATAAACATTAATATAATACCTAAACTAAATGAGCAGTCCCATGAACTAAAAAATAGAATGAACTACCTTAACATGTTGTCCTTACATGGTATCCTTCCAGGGCACCTGTTGCCAACGAGAGACAAATCATGCCTGGACCACTTCATGCTTAAAGTAAATAAGAATAAGTTTTCATCCACTATCGCTGTCCTTAATACAACAGTAACTGACCATTTCACAACCTTTCTAGTATTATCTAAGCAAAAATGCTTACAAAGTGTTCGTAAAACTAAGACATTTGTCGACTTTGATCAGGCCCTACATTATCTAAAAGAAAAAAACTTAAGTGAATTACTTTTCTGTGATGATCCTGATACTCTGTGTACCCTGTTGATACAAACTCTAGCTGACTCCATTAAATTAAATACAATTACATTAAAGATCCCTAGCAATAAACGCATTTTAAAACCGTGGATTACAAATGGTATTTTGCGCTGTATACAAAATCGGAATAAACTCCAAAATAAACTTCGTCAGGATCATACCAATGAAATTCTAATAATAACGTACATACGTTACAGAAACTATTGTAACAATTTGATTAAAAAACTAAAAAGACAATACGAAAGGAACCTGCTTTCTAAATCGGCTAATAACAACAACAAATTACTGTGGAAAAATATAAAAGCTATTACCTACTCACAGAAAACTAATAATAATGATTCAGAATTGTTAAAACTTCAGCCAACCCCTTCTGATTCAGTAAATTTTATTAACAATTATTTTTCTAAAATTGGCCATGACCTGGCTCAACAAATCCTACCTACAACCGACAATTATGCCTCCGGTCAGAGCAGTAACGCAACAAATCAAGTAAATTCTTTTGTGCTTCTTGAAACTGACGCCGATGAAGTATACAAAATATTAATTAACCTAAAAGCTGACAGTGCCCCTGGCTGGGACAACATCTCTACAAAATTTTTAAAGTTTATAGGCATGGAGGCCGTCCCTATAATAGCCCATCTTGCAAACCTGTGCTTTAAAACTGGCATCTTCCCTGCGCCGTTAAAAATAGCCATTATTACTCCTGTGCACAAGGGTGGGGGTGGAGACGATATTAATAATTATAGACCAATTTCTGTTCTTACTAGTATATCCAAAATTATTGAAAAATTAATAAATGTTAGGCTGCTTAATTACTTAAACAAATACAATATCATCTCCGACTCACAGTTTGGTTTTCGTCACGGTATTTCCACTGAAGACGCTGTCATATCATTAACTTCATTAGTGTCTAAACATCTTGACAATGGAGATAAGTGCCTAACTGTCTTTTTAGACCTTAAAAAGGCATTTGATACCGTCTCCGCGCCTATCCTTGTAAACAAGCTGGAAAGAATAGGTATTAGGGATATTGCGCTTGATCTTTTTAAGAACTATCTTTCAAATAGGAAGCAGAGTGTCAAAGTAGGGCAACATATTAGTGATGTCACAGATGTTTCATACGGCGTCCCCCAAGGAAGTGTATTAGGTCCAACGCTCTTCTTGGTATACATAAACGACCTGTGTAACATGAAAATTCCTAATGCCAAAGTCCTGTCTTACGCCGATGATACTGCTGTCACCTTCTGTGGTAGAACATGGCACAACGTTAGGCTAAGTGCTGAAGCAGGAATGTCCCAGGTTGCGAACTGGCTCAATGCTAATGTTCTCACATTAAATACCTCCAAAACAAACTTTATAAGTTTCAGCATCTGCAATCGTACTCAACCAACCGGCGATTTTCGAATCACTATACACACTTGTGATGGTATTAATGTTGATAATTGTAAGTGTTCTAGTATTGGCAAAGTTTCTAGCACAAAATATTTAGGTGTATTGCTGGACCTGAGTTTGTGCTTGAGCAAGTTGCCAATAGAGTCCGCAAGCTAAATTGGATCTTTAAAACTCTGCGTCACGTGCTGCCTACGTCTATACAGAGTAGTGGTAAGCCAGTTCGAAATGTTCTCACACAAATATATATTTCTCTTGCTCAATCAATACTGATATACTGTATTCCTATTTGGGGTGGGGCAGCAAAATCTAAATTCATCCAATTGGAGCGAGCACAAAGAGCCCTGCTCAAAATTATGCATTTTAAAAAAAGGAAATATTCTACTGAGAATCTCTACAAACTTAGTGATGTATTGTCAGTTAGGAAACTATACAATACTCAAATAATTTTAAAAAAGCACAAAACCTTACCTTATAATGCGGATATACATTCTAGGAGAAGAAAATACAATATAGTTCAAATACCTAAAACCAAAACCAAATTCGGATCTATGCAATTTAATAAACGATCAGCTCAATTATATAACAAAATAAATAAAGAAATATTCATTTATGCAAAATCTTACCATATATGTAAAAAAATGTTGATTGACTGGATAAAACCACTGACATATGAAAATACTGAAGCTCTTCTACAAAACGTAACTTTACAAGTAGACAACACATTCACACACATACAGAGACTCCCATACCGACATGTACATTCACACATCCATACACACAACCACACATCCACAACACTCATGTACACTCAACAATACATATACACTCATGCACACGCACACACACGTTCACATAATTATATTTTGTTTATTTCACTCATGTACTGTTTTTATTGTGTTTAAGTAAGTATCTACTGTTGTGAAGGAGCGGAGTCTTTAAATACAGGCATTATTTGCTTAAACGAAGACTCCAAACCCAAAATTGTTTTTGTATGACTTTTGACACAATAAACGTTATTATTATTATTATTATATGTTTTAAAGATTTATCATTTAAATAATCGTTGACACTATTAGCATTCGCTAGCAACCAAACAGTTGTTCGTGTAAATAATTAAGTTTAGGTTAAAAGAGGTTTTATTAAAACACTAGGCACGTTTATGTTATTAGGTTTTCAGTGTGTGTACAAGTCAAGCTAACTGTAAAAGAAGAAAGATTCACATTACATAGACTAAACTGTTTTAAAAGTGAGTAATTGAAAGGATAGGAAAACGAAATAAAACTGTCGGTAAAAAACTAACTTGGTGTAGTCAGTGCCGAGGTCCAACACGACGGCCTGCTTCTCTTGTATTAACGCTATTCCTTCGTACAGCGCCATATTCTCTCATTTATTTTGTACTTTCTGGTTATTTCATTTATTAAAATCAATAAAAAACACTTTGGGATGGATTGGACGGATGACCAATCCAACCAAACCCACTTGCTGTCATCATCACAGAGTAGGTAAGTAGTTAGACTAAGTGTCACCTGTCATGAATGTCAACCGTTTCCACTCGTACTGTCCTGTCATATGATTAGTCGATATTACGGCATAAAATCGCCTAACGATAAATTGTCTTTTAGTTTTTTTTCGAACGATTTACAACTCAAGTTCCACTCTTGACACGACAAGAAAGTTGGACGATATTTTGCCCAAATAATCAGCACTGCCATACAACGAGGGAATGCTGGCATGATGCTGCCAGCCATTTGGTAAATTTTCCTCTGTTAACACTATGACAGCGATGCGAGGATGCAGTATTAATTCGTACTTTTATTTTTTTGATATTTATTTTTTATTATTTCTGTATGAGTATTTATCTTGTACAAAGGATATCAGATGGCGTTTGTCGGTATTGTTCTCATTTCCGTTTATAGGTAAACGCAAATATAATCGTATTTAAGAAAGTAGCATTAATCTCTAAAATTCGTATTGCAGTGAGTTCAGCAATTGCGTCCACTTTAAAGGGGTCGCTCAGCACATATTGGGCAGGCGCGTTACGCACCCGATGACGTTGCGCGCGCGGCAGCCGTGCTTGCTGCCTGCAGCCGACACGCGGCGTGACCGCGACGTACCGCGGCTGCGCCTCTCCACTACCGCACCTGCACGCCGGCGCGTCTTCGTCGGATGCATAGCTAAAATGCTGGACTCATTCTTTAATAGCTACTCATAACGTGTGTCTCTTTGATGTTGGTGTTGACTAAATTAAGAGTTAATTCGTTTACATTATATTTTTACACCTTAACTAGCAACGTTTTTGAATAATTTGCTACGTGGTGATGTAGCATGCCAAGCTGTTCACAACTTGGTAACATAAGATGAAAACGTTAGGGTAGCCTGCTAAATTCATTGGCATTTGGCAATTTACAGATCAGTATTAGGTTTTATTTTGATCAAAATATGATTCGCGGCCGTTGCAAGTACATATGTATATTTACAGAACTGTAATCATTAAAACCATTAACCACCATTAACCCTACGGAATGAATAGTTCATGAAATCCTGACAAATTTTTCATATGACAATGTCTAAAACCATACATCTTCTCAAATAAATATTTATATTTACACAAAGCAACTGAAATATAAAATCCGTTTACTTACTAAATTCACTTAGTTGTACTACTTTCTCTATGTACCTACTTACAACAAATAATGTCTTTTGGAGTAGCATTTAATATATATTGACCAATTACTTTTATGGAAATTCACGCTGTTATGTATAGATTGAGAAGCCACATTAAAAGTATTGTATATTCTTGAACACCAACAGTAGGTACCTCCTGGACCCAGATTTTTTGTACTACTAATGATAAAATATTGTCACTAGTGTTCAGAAGTGAAACAATAGGAACACTCAGTCACTAGTCTTATATTTCGTTATCAATCACAAACACACAGATTAACGATTAGCCACGCTCACCCGTCTAACCCGTTCAAAAAGTGCATCCCGCTCTCGCAAGAAGTCAAATTACCATCCCCTAAATTATTGTGAAATATTCTAAGCACTTCATTGATATATTTTTATATAGCAATGAAGCACTTACTTATATTGACATACATACAACAGAAATCAGAATGAAAGCTATTGGTTTAAGAACTACAATTTTATAATTGAATATGATTTAAAGTAATATTTCCAAGTTAATAAAAGAATGCTGAGAGAATTCAGGACAAGTTATTAATAATTATTTAAAATGATTACAGTATGTTAGTTTCTCTATGAGTTGATAGATGGCACTAGTAAGTCGAATAAACTTAGATTGCATCAGTAGATCCTGATAGCTGCTATTATACTAGTTGCTTCCAATGCAGAAAGATAGCGCTGGTTGTTTGTACTTTACGATGCGAGAGTAGACAAGGGTAGTAGGTAGTAAATTGAGGCTTCCCGGGCTCACAGCTGCACAGCCGGGGAATGACTGTTACACTAGCTTCCGCCCGCAGCTTCGCCCGCATGAAGATATAAATAAATTATACACATAAACCTTCCTCTTGAATCACTCTAGGTATAAAAAAAAGACTGCATCAAATACCGTTGCGTAGTTTTAAAGATTTAAGCATAGGTACAATATACAGACATTAGGACGCGTGAAGCGACTTTGCTTTATTATGAAGTGATTACTTAGGTACATGTTACAGGTGGCTCTTCAATTCCGACGTTTGGATTGAGGAACCACATATATATGTCACCGTTAGATTGTAAAGATCGTTAGATTACAATCTATCTAGCGAGATTGTAAACTATCGATAGATTGTGAACCGTATCATTATGATTGTAATTTAACGCATCATTTTTCGCTTGATTGTAATCTATCGATGGGAAGCGGTCAAATTGTGAACCGGCGTAGGACGTTTAAAAAAATGGTTAGGTTAGGTTAAAACTGTGACCACCTACGCACGAGCCGAGCGAGCGAAGCGAGCGGTGCCGCGGCAGCGGCCGGCGAGTGCCAGAAACGACTAGATTATATAGAAAAAAATATGGAAAAAAAGAGATTATTTTTATTCAGATTGTAATTTAACGGTTTCACTTCGGTAGATTACAATATAGCGAAGAATAATGAGTCAAATTGCAATCATAATGATACGGTTCACAATCTATCGATAGTTTACAATCTCGCTAGATAGATTGTAATTTATCGATCTTTACAATCTAACGGTGACATATACATTGATATAACATTGGATACCTATATATTTTACTACAAATTTCAGAGTTTGGCCTGCATCACAGGTAAATCTTGCGACAAGCTTTTGTATAATATTATTTGTTTAATGACGTTTGCGTTGTTGGTGCCATAGTGAAAGTTGTTTATAATCATCTCATCTCCTGAAAGGTTGACTAGTGAATTCAAAATCACCTTGTATAAATATTAATTTTAGTGTTAGTTTCCACTTTGTATATTATAACATTTCTAACAGTTCTGTAAATAGGTAATCTAGAACTATATACAATTAGATATACTCAGTTATATAATGTATAGATTTGACTACCACGACTGTCAAGTCAAATTTCTATTTTGACTGGACATAATGCAAGTGGGAATAAAATAAATATCAATATTCACGAGGGTTTATTTCATATCAGGCTTTGAGAGCAAATGTAAAAGATATAAATAATTTAACTATTTATTTATTTTATACAAATTCCGCTATAATACATATTTACAAACGTAAAAACGAATCGAGAATATCGCGGTATAAAAAAAGCTTGAGCAGGAACGGCGGCGGCGCCGGGCGGTCCACGGGCCGCGCCACGCCGCCGCCCCGTGCGCGCCCCGCCCGGCGCGACGTGCCGTGACGTCACGTGCGGCGTGTCTCGCGCGCACACGCGGCGCGGGCCCCAGCCGCTCTGGGCCCGCACCGCTGGCCTCTACACTACTACCTACACTAGGATATTGTTCTACATGCTCGCGCATTAAATGATGGAGGTGATCAGTCGTGCCTTGAAGTTGACTATTCTCTCGGAGGTCTGCGCGATACGCAGGATGAGGTCCTGGATGAGGTTGGCGATACCGCGGTTGGCGATGATGAACAGCCTCGTGATGGGGCCGGGCACACCTTCCGTGAGGTTATCGCCCTTGGCGGCGCCTGCGTCGTCACCGTCACCGGCGCCCGCGTCGCCGCCAGACGAGCCAGACGAGGAGCCGGCTACCAGCTGCAACACAACACGACACATTAGAACATCGATCATTTTCGTGGCTTCCACAGATTACATTCATGCAGATACCGACCTCTTCCCCAGGCTACAAAACACTCGACGAGAGCACACGCACTGTTATTGCTTTCTTGGTCATCGCTACTTCCGCTCAAATATTTCCTTATCATACGTCAAACATTGTTCATTGCGTGTGCACTGCGTAGGGAGATGAGTGTCGGTATCCGGGCAGGCGGGCACTGATAGGTAGATTATAGTGCGCGTCAAACTTTATGGCGACTGAAGTGAACTAGTCGTTGCGCAGTACCACATCCCTCACAAGAATTTGTACTGCGTAGTGACTCGCCTCATATTCAGAGCCGCCATAAAGTGGAATCGGGCTGTATCTGTGGCGCTGCTGAGAGGAGATAGTAACTACAGCGTATCTACTGTCCTCTCACAGCTATTTTACCTCTAATTAATTTTGCATCCCAGTGTCCGCAGTGAGCTTTATTCACATTACCATATTATGGTTTATATCAAAGGTAAAATAACTGCGAAGGGACTGTACAGCATGTGGCTTGTCGCCAACTAGCCGCATCTCCTGCACGTTCTGCCAACAACCTCTGAAAGCAAGTTACGATGTTCGAGCTGACGACGATGATCTACAGGACTAACTACGACAACGAAGTGTTGGGACGCCGACGACACGCGGTGACGTCCACGTGGTGACACTCATCTCTAAATGCGCTACGTGTTAGTAATACCTACGTTATCGGTAATGTGCAGACTAACTTACTAGCGACTGAGGATGGCAAACGAGGGATGCCGGATGGGTATCATGGATGTGGGCAGTTTGAGGTTGCGTGAGTCAACGGTAACTACGGTCACTACTGTGTTCTAGGGTAACTAGTTCTAGGCGACGGATCATCGTCGAAAGACTATGTTCTACTAGCTGTGTGTGTCGCACTACGATAGCCCAGTTCGTCGCTCGTGAGACCCGCAGGGACCAAGCGCAGCAACTGCTGGTTGAGCTCTTAATTACTAGAGAGTAAGCAGAACCCCGGTTTAGTTCACCGTAGTGCGACGTTTCTACGTTCGTGTGTTGTCTATGTAGTGGTGCAGAATGTTGTGTGTGTGTATACTTGTGGGTCGTTAGGGTCCAGGGTGGCCGTGTGCGAGGCGGTCAGGCCCACGTTTAGCGAGTCCGTGCCCGCGAACAGACGGAACGCTGTACCGGCCGCCCGGGCCATCGCCTCCGGAGCGCGCTGCAAAACAAACCTTCTCACTCGCAACTGACGCGCAGACATCTGCGACTATCGCTAGCGCTCACCGCGCTCACCGCGCTCTGCAGTGCGGATGTCCACGGCGAATATGTTGTTTTGTGTTATGCTAACATTGTTTAGAAGTGTTAAATGGCGGTAAAGTTATGAAGTAAAATGATGATATAGTTTGACGAGACATGCGTAAGTCTTACCCTGACGATGTCAAAGAGGAAGTTGCCCGAGCCGCCGCCGGAGCCGCCACCGGCGCCGCCGCCGAAGCTCAGGAATCTGGAACATTCGGCTCGTTAGCATCGCCACGCCGCGCTCATGTGAGCCGCTCGTAACAGTTACATGATCGCACGCCTCGCCGCGAAACTAAATCGAAACGTGCGAACATGATCGCAAAAACCTACAATAGCAGCTCTCACTCCCGAGTATTGTTCGGAGTAACGCAATCTGCGGCACAATACCACCACGTCTGCGTTAAGTAAGGCGGTAAACAATTATTAATCGATTTTCACGATAATTTGTTCATATTACCATTGTCAGGCACTCGGAATCTAAACATTCTGAAATCTTTTAACCTTGGGATACGGTACACATCGGTTACGTAGTAGGTACTGATGACTTTCCCAATGTCCGTTCGTATGCTGCCTGCTGACTCACCTCTTATTTCTGTTTTCTTCGCTGTTGTCAGCGTCGTCCAGCGTGATCTCGTCGATGCTGGCGGCGTTGGTCTGCGCGGCCGTCTGCTGGTCGTCGCTGGCGGCCGGCTGCAGCTCAGGCTGGCTCTCGCCGAACGCGACGCGCACTTCCGCCTGCTGCGACTCAGCCCCGGACAGCAGCTGGTTCTCCTCCGCGATGGCGTTCTGCAAGAGAGGCGGGCGTGAGGGGCGGCGGTGGTGACGTGGCGGTGATGGTTAGTGTGACGTGACGTGACCATGCGTGAGTGACTATGACGATGCGATGACGATGACGATGGAGGCGCGCGGTCTGCGCGCGCCCGCACTGCCGTCTCCGGGCAGGCTGAGAGTGCGCATAGTCCGTGACGTCATACCGGCAGGAAGTAAAGCGCGCGCCTGCGCCGCACGCTGGCGCCGGGCGCGGCGGTGGTGCTGCTGGGCTCGTCGTCATCGTCATCGTCGTCGTCGTCGTCGAGCTCGACGGTGCCGCCACCGGTGTTGCCGCCGTTGTTGCGGCCGCCCAGGAACAGGCGCAGCACCACGGGCCCGAGCGTAGACAGCACCATACTCGTTAGTTGCTGTACCTTCTGTTCGATTATCTAGAACATACACCGCCCTTAGCGACGCCGACAGCGAGCACACACAACACACGGCAGTCCGCGGACCGCGTCACACGCGCCGGTCCACCTGGAGGCGACCGACAGTCGCCGCACCCTGCTCGACTAGCTCGGAATGTCTTCGAAGGGCTAACTAGTTCCTGTGTTAGAAAAGGGGGTCTAACTACTGGTTGTTAGTTTCACGAGATCGTCAGGAACACTGACCGGAGCCTGCGTGTCATACCTGCGTGAGAGAAGGGAACAGTTGTCGCAGGATGCCGATGGTTCTCTTGTTTCTCTCGCTGAGCTCGGAGCCGGGCGCGCCCAGGTTCAGCGTCGCCAGCGTTTCCTGCAACGAGAATCATTGTTACATTACAAGACACTTTCATACTAATATAATAAAATGACTCACTATGTTTGTGATAGGAGGACACGAGGTCGTTCAAAGTTCCACGCGAATCGCGTGCTTTTGATGCGTCGCCGTGGCCTCATAATTGGTGTCGAAAAGTCGCAGCCTCGACGTGGGCAGAGATAGACGAATCATTCATTATTATTTATGTTAGGGGTATTGTCATAAACAAAGCGATGCAATTATGTAATTATATTATTGATGGATCGAAGTGATTAGGGTCACGCGAGGCGCAGGCCCGTCCCCGCACCCCTCAACTCGTCTCTCGCGTTACGTTGAGTTAAGGTTTAACTATGTAGGTAACTATTAGACGGGATCGTTTCTTGATCGCAGGCACCGGCGCGTAATGAGGACGCCTCTCATTGCAAGGCACATCACCTTGCAATGAGAGGCGGCTCTCTGATCCTGATGTCTGCTAAAGTTACCTGTGCACTGGCGGCGGGGGCGATGATCTCGATGATCTCAGGTCTGTCGTCGGCGCTGGGGTCGGGGAGCGCGGCGGGCGCCGGCGCGGGCTCGGGCGCTGCTTCTGGCGCCGGCGCCGCATGCGTAGCTACCAGCGCGCACAGCGCTACTATGAATACGGACGTCCTCATTTTTTTTTGTTTCAGTTGTTCTGGACTAGCACCACACTTCTTTTACGTTCTCACCGTTGCAAACTATCTGTTGGGACCTGCGGGACATACAGCCGGTTAGTTCACAATTCCGCTGGGGTGGCGCTGGTGTCGAACTCGCCCAAATAAATAAGAAGAATGCAATGATAATGAGTTGTCCATAACGATTATATGAATAACTTCTTCTATTGCTAGCTTCCGTGTTCGTAGAACGAGACCAAGTTGGCACCAGCGGACAAAACAATCATAACAGCAAATTAAAGAAAAGCTATAGTCGCAGCTCGGCGGACCCGCACGATGGCATGTGTATTTGTGTATGTCAGTGATATGTAAGGTTGCCAACCTTTTACAAATCAAATTTACTTAGTATTTTCGACGCCACTGCTTGTAAAAATATAATTACGCCGATTTTTTTTGAATATAGGTAGCAGATAGGTTTCTGGAATATTTTATGTTCATAAATGCAAATATTTTTCTACTTTGAGCACACAGGTTTTTTTTACTATTACCTATAACATTCTAACTACTTTAAAGTTACAAAATAAGCCAGTTCCCTTTTTATGAGATTATTTGGCCTTAATGCGATCATCTCGCCATTTGCTGATCACTAAAAATATGCACTCAGTAAAAGCAAAAAAAAACTGGTCAGAAAGAGCAATATCCATATATTGTACGTAGGTGTCTCTTAAAGCACGCGTTTTTTCATGATCATCAATATTTTTTGTCTTCATTTCATAGAGCTGATATTAAAGCAGGATACTATAAATATAGTAGGGTTGGCAACCCTAGTTATATGTGTGTGCTAGTTGCGTATGCAGGGCGCGTTGGGTTGCGCCGCGGCCGTCGCGACCTCTGGCTCGCGATCTGATAACTAATCGCTCACTTAGTTATTCAATACTTAGTTAAACAAACATTCATATGTGAATAATTGTAATTAAAACAAATTCAAATTTTATTATCATGTGCTTTACAAATAGAAAAACGGCGTGAGAGAATTGTTAGGCAATTCAGCAATTGATTCTGTGAGAATAGCAGTCGATCGCAGCGGTTGTCACCTTCACCCACCACTACAAGTTATGACTATAATAGCTCCCTCGTATTCACATGCAGTTCAAAGTTTGCTATTTTACTTAACGTACCAAAACTAAAAGTACATAACACGAATCTTTTAAGAACTTACATATTCTTATACTTAGGTACGAGTTGGTACTTATATTAATGGACGTTACGAGGAGCGTTAGTAAAGTAAAATAATGAGAATACGGTACGAACACTTTGGAAGTTTATAATATAAACGAATTCTGGAAACCTGGCATCTATACTGATATTATAGATGCCAACGTTTGAATGGCTGTTCGTTACTCAACCCAGCCAGACGGGCTGAACGGATTGGATATTTGGTAAGTAGATCGATTTTAGTCTCTCATTATCCCTAAAAATTAACGGTTCTCGTGGGGTACATTCCGACATCTACGCAGGCGAAGTCACTGGCAGAAGCTACTATCCGATAAATTCTTAACTAAAAACAACAAACTGATTATCTTAAATTGTCTATAAATAATAGAAGACATTTGTTTGCGGTTGGTTGCCGACCTTAGGGCACAATAGGTATCTGTGCTTGAACATTTTACCACGGAGCAAGCCAATCAAGATTTCTGAAATACATTAGGAGCTAATGCTCCGGCACAGTTCCACGTTGGTGCACAGAATTCAACCGTGGAACGTCCACCAAAGATGACAGTCGTCCGGGACGCCCGCGCCCTGCAGGCAGCGGTCACCGGAGAAATGGCTAATAAACATAGCCCTACTTCTGGCGCAGTCGGGGAACAAGTTGACAAAATTCACGGAACGTTTGATTGCTAAAGACACATAGATTGCAACAGGTAGCGCGGCATCTTACACGAACGCTTGGGGATGAACAAAGTGTCCGCGCGTTTGGTGGCCAGAATGCTTACCGATGCGCAAAAACGGGCATCTTTAGGTGCTCAGCAGGAAGAGTTTCTAATATTGTATAAAAAGGAGGAGGTTATAAATGTTCGACTGAATGTATATTTTTCCGTTCGTAATAATTATGAACCCATTTTCAAATTATTTTTTATTTGAAAGGGTATACTTCCAAGTTCCGTCGTCAACAAGTCAGGAACTGATGACGGAATCCCATGAAAATCGAGACATATGTATCTTTACTTTTTATTGGATTGTCACATTTGTCACTGTTTTCACCGTCAATTGTGAACCGATTTCTGGCGAAAAACGAAAATATAATCCATTTCCGATAGTAAAGTTATTTATCACTTTATAATGCGTTTTAGTATTTATTTTTGTTATATGGTAATTGGGCCACAGGACGTACCTACGTGTGTGCGGCGGACGCGGCAAGGGCGCGTCCTTACCGATACTATGCTCACGGAGCGTTACATTACTGCCAACAGTAATTAACAGTTGCAACATTGTGCCCAGTTGGCCACCGGCGACCGACTCACTTAAATTTATTCGAGGTTAAGGCGAAATTGTTCCTTTTACAAATGATATGCGCATGTATGGAGCCAATGGATCATGAACAGGCGAGCGGGGACAGGCGAGGTCGCGACCGTAAGGCCGGCCCACACCGCAGCGCCGGTCGCGTGTGTGTGCCCGCCGTTATCGTTAATAGCCGTTGCTTCAAGTAATGGCGGTAAATATCGTAATGCTAGAAACGTTGTGACTTTGTAACGAGCTTCAAACTAGCCAAGCTAAGAATGCAATTATTTTGTAAAAAGACTTTGTAATGTTGAAATAACTTCGTGCAATGAACAGTGCGAACGTATCATTATAATTGCACCTATCTGTCCATTTATCCAAAATTAGTGTCGTCGGTGGCATCGCCTCACAGGCTGTAATTTATCATAATTGTAATTACAAGCGACCTTGCAGGGGGCTCTGGGAGCTGTATTACCTCCACGAACAGTGCTGTTGCTAGGTTTATAGGCCTAAGCAAGCAGGATAAATGAGCAGTTCTGCAACAAGTGGGGCCGGCCACGCATCGTGGAGCCAGTCGCTGAGCGGTGGTGTCGCAAGTGGTTCCCCGATACGTTGCACGGCGGGTGCCTGTCACTCGAGGAAAACGAATATTTGGCTTCGTATTGTGCAAGTAGTGGGTCACCTAGCATTGATCGCTTTACCTATAAGGCGCAACGACTTTACGGCCATGTATCGCGAGCCAGTCAGTAACACCTACTCAAGGAAATATTTTGCAGTTGACCTTTACATATTGCAGAAAGGATATTCACAGATGTTCAGTCGCACTCACTTTGTGAGACCTTTCACTTCTTTGAAGGGATTTTCATACGCTTTATGGCACAACAACACTGGTCATGAACCTCTAAGTCAGACAAGCTCTCTGGCGAGCGGCTCGACCAATAGGGCAGCTATGTTGTACATTCATTTAGACCCATGCATACAAACTAACAGCTACACTCTAACTCTACGATAGAGCTGCTGCGCTCGCGCACAAACATCAGTGTGTGCGCCACACTCAGTAGTCTCGATCTCAACTGTGAAGCAGTTTGTGTTATTAGCTCACGTCTATTTAAGGTAACATATTTAAATGTGAAATGTATGATATTATATTTCGTAAGCGCGGTTAAACTTGCTTAATATCAACACTTCACATTATGCAAATCAGTTTCCATTTCAGTTTATGTCGTACTTAACAGCAACCTTGCTGATGACGGCGGAATTACCAAAAGTGGATCAAGTGTGTCACGCCGCACGCGCGGCGCTGGGGGCGCTGACACACGCCTCGCGTCCTTGAGCTCGTCGCTCTCCGCGAAATGGCAAGTGCCAGTTACTGACCGCAACTCTCCTTTTGATCAGTACCTACTGAGTAGATACAGACTCTATAAGCTTCCGATTCCGGCGCCGTTTGTTAGGTTCCAGTGAGCGCCGCATAGCTATGAATTTGAAACGGTGAGAACATTGAACGAGTTTAATTTAATTATCTGGTAGTGAGGCAAACGCTTGCGCAGGCCGCCCGGACGGCTGGCAGGGGAGGGGTAGAGGTGCCGAAACAAGTGGCTGCAGCTAATTGTTCAGCTATCCGTGATGCAGCGGACACGATACCAACTCACAACACGACACGACAGATCAGCCATCGACAACATCGACAACATGTACTGCTTCCCGTCGCCACAAGATCTCGGCGCGGAAGTGTGATGTTGCGTCAGTTTCCTTTTTCAAAATGACTGTTAATTTCGTGATGATCTGATGTTAATATTGATCGCTCTTTGGTCTCCAGGCGAGCATTTGTGTTTACTAGCTGTGAATGTTAAAGTTTCATTTCATTCGCTCGTTGCTTATCTCAACAGCTGATCAGAATGTATCGTCTTCGTGAGGCCAAGGCCCATGGTCTGTTGGTAACTGTTGATTTATGTTTAGACTCAAGTTTCACAAATGGAATGTTAGATCACGGTCGAAACCAATCGCAATTAGATGCTTAATTAATATTTAAAAGGTAGCTACTTTAAAACACAAAAAACTAGGACTGTATCATTATGATATTAGTGAGACTGATATTGGAGCAGGTTGCTTGTGTTGCGCGCACGCACACGGCGCCGGCGACACGTGCTCATTGTTTGTTTACCAACAGAGAGACGCACTCGCCTGCTCGAGGTGGGCAGCATCACTCACGAGCGAGCAATTATATCGAGCGGTAATTGATCGATTGTCTGCCTTGTCCGTGTCCGCGGCTAGTTGCTGTCGTCGAACGATCGTGAAACTCGGCGGAACACGTGTACATTTCAATGATTACGAGCATTTTTTATTTCACTATTCAACGATGAACTAAATAATGGTCACTTTTTTTTTATGATTGTGTGATGGTTGTATAGCAAATAAGAGCAATTTACACAGTTAATTAAAAGTAGTCACAAGACAATCAAAGAAAAATAAACGGCAATTAAATAGTAAAAACGTGCATAAAGGGACACAACGAGTGCTCTGTCTGCCGGGGACAAGTGAAGAGTCGACCACACCACTTATACATAATATATCACGCAACTACAGGTAGCAGTCGCCCAGTGGGCTTTTGTTATTTATATTCGATTAGTGACAAGGTTTTACATTTTTATTTGCATTACGAAACGACTCAAATTAATTCATTTTACAATCCAATATTTCATTTGAAAAGAATTTGTTAAGAAACAGTACATAATTAATTCTATTGACAAATAAACAGATACTAAAGCTGAGAGTTTTGCACAACATCGAATTAAGCTCATTTACATAATGTGTGTTTAGTTGCGTGAGCGCTCTCGTAGAGTCGTAGCACATCGTCGGCGTAGCCCTGTAGCATGTAGCCGGTTGCTACGATATTTGCTACGAGCTATTTTCGGGCACGAACATAAAGGAACCCTTAAAGTTAAACAATTGAAATGACGTAGTAAGTAGTGACATACCTAGGTCCTGCCAGGTGGCTCTGACGCGAGGGTGGTGTGCGGTGTGTAGCGGCGACGAGCCGGTGGTTATATATATCGACGGGATCGTCTAGCGTTGGGCAAGCCGTCCTACTCCGGCGAGCGTCGGGCGGTCGGAGCGCTGCGTGCGCCTAACTCACTCATTACCGTAATGTGAAGCATTACCCGTAATCATCGGCACATTATGTGCTTCAGTTCAACTTCAGCGTGTTGTTTTTACAATGAATGTCGCAACGTGCCACACTATCGGATCCTTGCACCGCACCGGCCGGCGCCCGCGCGCAATTATCAGTGATTTGTATTGCGACTGCGGTTCGTATCGGCGCTCATTATTTTGAATCGATTTAGAACCGAGATCCTCAATTAAAGGTTGTAAATATCTATCAATTGCTTCTGAGCTGTTGCAAAATTAATGACTTATACTATATTTAAACTACTGCACCTTACGTAATAATATGTAGACAGCACATCGGTCTATAATTACAACAGTTATTAATGTTAATGTAAGTTTACGTCAGATTAGATTGTAAGTGATGATTGTAATTATTTTGGGAGGTCACTCAGGTTAATATCCGGTCACAGATGGTTGTACCCTAGTACGTGAGAGTGGAACAGTTTCCGACACTAGCATACAGAGCGCAGGCACTGGAAGATACATCAGGGGCCCATCTCTACCCAGCCCATTGCCACTAACAGGAGCAACATTATTCGCACAACAGTTTCTTGTTGCTAACTTATGAATGTACCATAAGGTAGCAACAAAAAACACTGAATTAAGTTTTTGTAGTTGCTCCGTGCCGCGCCAGTGTTGTCCTTTTTAAAGAAGTGGGTAATTAATGGATGTTGAAGATACATTTATGTAAAAGTACTAATACAAACCTGCGCGAGGCAGCGCAGCCGCGACCCCTGACGACTGCTCATGAGTGATCTTCATCACGAGACCGTTGGAGACAAATGAGGCGCGCTTGTATAATTATGAGCTAATACAAAATGGCAGCCCAGCCCCTAACCTCCAGGCTAACGAGGGGGCATTGACGGTGTATTGCACCCCTTCCGATAGTATTACTTACTATAATAATGAACCTTCTGAACTGTAGTTCCTACTCCATTGACTTCGAATCGAATCTTTATAGTTGAACATAACACAGATCATTTAGATCGGTACATTGCAAGATGTTGAGTGAGCGCGGCAGCTTGCAGACCCGCACGGCCATGCTCAGTAATGCAATGATAAATGATCCGAGATATGCGTATTCCAACGTAACAATACGCAATACAGTTCGAGCATTATGTCCTCTCGTAATATTACTTAACAGCGCAATAACTAGTGAAGCCAGTTATTATACGTTCGTGATGTGTCCATCGTCGGATCGTTGTGTAGCAAGGTGACCGACGCTCCACGCTGACGCGAGCCTGAGGCGGCTCGGAGGGGCTCATTTGGGTCCCTTCAAGAGGAGCTCGTCCCTAATAGAAGTTGTAGTGACACTGAAACAAACTCCTCACTCCTCGACACATTCGCAGTTTCATGCCATTCAAAGAATGTGTGTCGGAACCCGCGGCAGTGCACGCTCCGGTCAGTCGGGACGGCGCGGCGGCGCTGTGGCGGGACGGCGCGGCGGCGCTGTGGCGGGACGGCCCTCGTGAGCGGTGCGCGGCGACAACACTCTAATAACGTGTAATGATGACAATTACTCGAATTGTGGAGAATGCTGCATTGTGCACAATCGCCGCTAGTTCCGCGTCCCGCACGTAATGTTTGCGAAAGTGACGATTGTACTGCGCGCGCGCCGACGAATTGGGCGTCCGACCGACGTGGCGCAACACTAGCGTGCTATGTAATATGCACGTCTTCACGACAAGACTTCCTCGTTGGCCCACTGTGTGTCACCTGCACCAAAATTATATTGTTCCACGACCGGGTCTAAGGTAATGACTCGTCACGCAAGGTAGTCTGCCAGACGCCGAGTAGATAGCATCTTGGGAACTGTTCACAATATTACAATCATAAAGAATTTACTACGATAGTAAACGTTATTATTGTAACACGCAGTGAGCGTTTCTGTGGGAACCGAGATGTGTGAGCACGTGTGTCTGTGAGTCGTGTGCGCCGCTGTAATACACGTAATGCGCGGGTAATGCCTGGCCGCGCCCGCGGTGACCGCGCCAATTCATCGCCCACGCGACAAGTTCTCTTAGTACTTAGCAGCTGCCGCGACTTACATTTGTAAGTGTACGTAAGTTGCGGTCAGGTTGCTACAGTAGCAGTGGCTCGCTTGGCGACAGGAGCCACGGCGGCGGAGGAGGCCGCGACCTCGCAGTCGCGGCGAAGGTTCGCGCACACCGACGCCCCTAATTGTAAAATAATAACTAATAATAACGCTCCACTGAATTGATTTGCCAACTACCCGTTTTTAAGTATTGGACGATGAGCTTTTTTTAAGCGTAATAAATTAGGTTAAGTGTTAGCCGCTCGGCGCTGTGGTTGAAACGTTTCCAAAGCTGTCCAAGTTATTACGGCATCTGCGTGTGTCAGGGGAGTTGCGACAATCTGATAGCTCGGTTGGTTTTTTTCGTAATATTGTTGTTGAAGTATAATAATACTGCGGCTCGTTACAGCTCACGTGCCGCGCGACGCGCTCGGCGCGGCTCTGCACAATGCTGCCCGATGGCGGGCGACAGTTGGAACTGACAACTCCCAAAATTTAAAGTTGCTCGTGAGTTTAGGGCTTCTTTTCACTTCTTCTTCCCAGCCCAAGATACTGGGAAGTGGTGAGGACTGGTCGTTATGGGGGTTGGCTTTTGAAACTTATGAATAGATAATACCTATATTAATCGGAAGCATATTTGCCTAAAGTTGAGGGGTTCAATAACAAGAAATGCACTTTTGTGTTGCTCTTCTAGAAACCCCACGGTTCGGAGTTGACAAATACTTTAGTGTGTTTTCTGACCTAGCCAATGTAGTGAAGTTACCAAACTGGCACAGCAGACCACGTCAGGATAAGGACTATAATATAATTATTTAGAATAATTCATGAACCTATTGGAACAAATTATTCAAAATAATGGTGCTTAGTGAAATTGACTTTGTTTTCTTTGTCCTGCCCACATGGCGGTATACGAGCATCTCCAAGTTGTCAACCCCTGGAACCCCTCACGCGCACGCTGAGGGCCTGCCCCGGTGCTCATCGCGCACAGGCTGGGCCATGTGCAGTGGGCCTCTGGTTTGTGAGCTGAAGGCGCGCGTGATGCATGCTGCATGCGTGACGGGTAACATGCACTATTAGTGTGTTAGTGACGCGTTCGAAGAGATGCTCAACACTATGAATTGGAATTGAATATAATAGTGTAATTGTTGTTATTGTAAGCTGTCAGTGCCTACAACTTTACGGAAGCCTTGAAATTAATTAAAGCCAGACGTAGTACCTGCAAGCGAGCTGTTGGTTACATACGGTCGTAATTAAAGGTTTATACGTATTGTGTTTTGGCGGAAAATTATGTTTATAACAATGACTCACAGCACTTCCTCATGCTCCTCGTGAATGTGCAACAAGCGGGAAATATTGTTAAATATGACCTTACATTATGAATATTGTTTAACCTTAGCGTGTCGCCACCCGCGCGGCCCTGAGGGGCTCACTTTCGCCGACACCTAACGCTTCCTACTGAAGTAACCGACAGTCAAGTAGTTTGGCAACGCGCATCTCCTGGCCGCTGCATCTTGCACTTATTGACTGCGACCTTATTGAGCACCTACCAACTGCTGCGCTGTGCCGCGCGCGTGTCGCACCGGTCGCGCAGGCGCATTGCTCGCTGCACTAGCTGGAGCTACAATTACGAAATTTCGTTGCGACAGCTTTAGCGAGCACTGAACGGGCGCCGGGCGTCTCAATATGTCGAGTTTCGCACTCGGCCGTTATCGACGGCCGTTTACTACGAGTCCTCGATTCCGTCGCATTATATTCGCATTAGGCTTTAGTTCGTGTCGCAATTAAACCACTGCAGCGGTGAGTGACGCGAGTCGCACCGATTGGCTTGCTTGAAGGGTGTCGTGCCGATAGTCTCGACAGCCAGCGCGCGGCGCCGGACGCGGTGCGGGCAACTTCCCCTGGCGGCCACGCCACCGGGACCTTTGCTCAACGCCATTACCCACTTACTAAACTACGTTATAATTAGCGGCGGATGTTACATGTAGATCAGCTGCGGGCGAACATGCCTAGGTGTTATAGAGAACGAGGCTTTGTTTAACAGTTAATGGATGGGAGATTACCGAGTAACTATTTTTGGAACAAGGAAATACACGGCAAAAATACAGATGTGCTGAATTTGTAGTCAATTATTATATCTTGCAATGACTTGTCACACATTTTAGATTTGTTGGCGTCGTTTTAAAAGTTCATGTATTTAAATATGTGTGAAATAGCAAGCGGTGTTATAAAACCAGATCTCATGTTACGTCGCGGGCCGGGCTGGTATCGCAGTGTACTGACTGTCAACTTTATATTGTGGTCATAAACGCAAGCACTGCTTGTATTGCGGGGCGAGGGGCTGCGGCGGTGAAGCGGGGGTTGGGTGGGGGGCGGGAGGGGGCACACAGCTGCAGGAATTTTGCACAACACCCTTTCACCGCGTGGTGGTGGTAATGGTGGTGGTGGGTGACTCATAAAGGAAAAAACCCAAATCTGTAGAATGTTACCGTCCCCGGCGCCCTTCGACGACGCCCGCCGACCACTCTACGGAACAGTAGTACACCGACCGCCAGGCGGCAGGCCGGGCTACCGATGTAGCGACTTCTCTGTCATCCTATGACGCCCAGAGATTCTAGATTGTTTTAAACATACGTTTGCGTGGAATCAGTACAAAGAGTAAGTTAAACAACTGACGTAAACGTTTTAGGGATAAGGAGACAGATTGAAAGCTCTGTCACGCTAGTGAGAAGTTTAGAATTCAGATTGTGTGACAGGGTCAGAGGTGATTGGCACCCTCTGTCAGGTCGAGGGGGGGGGGGAGAGGGGACCCTCTAAGGGCAGCTTCCATAAGAGCGTGATTGCCGTAATGATAACATTATTACACAGGCGACGGCGATGTTTCTGGTCGGATTGTGATGCAACGCGAAGTAGATGTAATTACATATAAATATAAGTACGTACAGTTTCAGTACTTTCTAAACAGAACCACGGTTCATCGGCAAGCGCGGTGACGCAACCGACGCGTCGCCAACCTGCACGGCGCGGTGACGTAGGCCACCAGCCTCACTGGCCTTCCTACACGAGTGTCGCTTATGTTTGGACGCGAGTGGCGGTTCAGGAGGGACCATGAGTGAATCTTCCATGACCACATCAAAACAGTGCTCAACTCTAGAAGCAACAGACAACGATCGCGATGAATAAACTTTTTTACTTTTTTATTATTGCTATCAGTTCTCGCAACATGTGATCGTAAGAAATGCTTCCCCAGCACCGTCCGCCACAGCGAGGTGTAAGGAGTTCCTTGGTCGGGACACGATGATGAATAACGATTTACTACTCTTGATGAAATCATTACATGCTTTATGAGGCATTTGAAGTACACGTCGTGAATATTTTGTGGAAGTGTTAACGGTTCATAAAGTTTATTAATAAACGCGGTGTGGCAACAAGCGGCCGCGCGCATGCGCCGCTGGCTGTTGCTCAAGCACCGGATGCGCCAGGAATGTGATCGATATGTTTGTTCGCATCGCCAACAGCGGCACCGCTAGTACTGTGTACATCCACAGTGCACGTCTCCGCTGCGTATGTCCACACGCCGCGAGCCTTGAGATATTCGCTCATATTCACACTGTTATAGTTTTAGCGTGCGCATGTTATCAAAGGCATATTTCCAAAAAGGTGAACATGTGCAGTGAATGGCGCGCCGAGGTCGCCGGTAAAAGTTGCACTCGTTCGCATTGGCAACACGCGCAACATGCGGGGACCGCACACGTTGCTGCAACTGTGTGGTGCAACACGCGCAACATGCGGGGACCGCACACGTTGCTGCAACTGTGTGGTGCAACGCTCAAAGTTCATCTGGTACGTCCTTCGGCCTCACAGCTCAGGCGGTACTCGCTGCGCTGATCTTTCTCTTCATTGCATCATGTGCCTGCCGTTTTATTAGCCTGTTGATGTACCTGTCATCTGGTTTATTGCAATTGATTTTCAAGTGAATAACCTCGTATGACTGACGTGTTGCAATGTTTCATAGAAAGCAATAGTTAGGACTAGAACTGAACGAGCTGCAAACGTGCCGAAATTAAAACTCATAAAGTGCATTACGTCGGATACTGTTGGGCACTCGTGCTGTTTCCTGGTCGCTGGCTTCCCACAGGCTACTGCGCAAGTTCTCACACTGCAGCCAACTGAGAAAAACGTGAACATTCAACAACAAGTGCACAATGCGCGTGTGCTGAACGCTGCAACAAGAAGTGCTCTCATTGCACACCACCGCCATCCGCCTGCGTTCTCATACACGGACCGTTTGTACGTATATATTGTATATATATACGTACAAACAATATGTTTCCGAGCACTAATTGTAGTCATAATAATATACAATGTGTTAGTTTAAACGAGGGACATTCCTTCAGGGGTATTATATATTCATGAAAATGAACAACTTTGACTATGGAACTACCTCAAATCAGGAAAAAAAAATTGCTGTTCCAATACATTTATGTTTGCAAAATTCGTCAAAATGTATGGAACAGCTGATATTTTTTTTCATATTTCGGAGTTGGTCCCATGGACGGAGACGTTGATTTTCATGAGTACTTTAGAACCTAAAAGTATGTCCCTCGTTTAACCAAACACACTGTATGTAATTATTATCTTAAAACAGAAATACATATATATAATGACTATATTTCAGTTTTAAATTGTGTGTGAATACTAGTCTGAACATAAAACTCATTGTTTAATCTTCTCTCTTCTTAGTTTAATTAATAGCGAGCATACAACTGCGAAAGTAGAACAGGTATCATTGACAGGCGAGCACTCACCGACACCAGCCTTGACACGTAATAATTATTAGTTTCAATGAGTTAACATTAATACTACTATCAAAATAATACTGCCAAGTTAAACCGGTCAACTTAAAGTACTCAAACAAATATACAATGAACACACATTTTAAAATTATGGTTTACGTGGAGCAGCTCTAAAGATATATTTATTTATTTTTAAAGATATATTAAGGTTATAATTATAACTGTACTAAGTATCTGATCGTATCAAATACACACGTTTAAGCCTACTCATACAATTAAAAACAATTAAACAAGAATTGAATTAAAACTGGATTGCTACGAAGTAATAAATTACCGAGGTAACTCCCTGTGTAAAAGACATCAACGCGCACGAAACTGTCGTAGCGCCGTAGCAATTTGCTACGTGTCATCTTTTTTAGAAGAGTTCTGTGCGAAGCGTTTGGTCTACCAGTTTGATAGTAAGGTGCGAGTAAATTAGATCAGAGCCATAACTATACGATGTTGAGGTGGGTCAATGTGTGCAAAGGACGGCCGTTACGTTACGCTGCTAACGAGCCGCCTTTTTGATTAAATTTATATTATTTTGCCTTAAACTGAATTCAGTTGAAGTATATTAACTTAAGACAGAGTAAACTGTTAAGAAATACAATGCGCAGTGCAACAAGTTGATCGCATTGAAAGTGAACTTAAATGATAAGTCAAGGAAATATTATTTAAGCGTAAATTATACTAAAGCTCGGCAGCTTAAGTATCTCGCACTTGAGTCATGATTGATGTTATCTTGACATTTAAGTTTAACGAGTGTTTATTGAGGTGCAAAGACTGCAATGTGAATGCAGTGCTCATTATTGCTATCAATCGACTAAGTCATACAGCCTTCAGGTTGGAGGCCGGCTGTCCGCGAGTTACCTTATAATAGTCACATTTGTTATTGTATCTTTCAAAGGTTTTAGTGAATGCTTTTAAGAAACTGGGTATTGAAAAATTGCGGGGTAAACTCCATCACTATTCATAAACTTGAAAACATTACGCTAAACTGGTCACAAACTGCGATGTTACTTTGTCTCAGTTTAACAGAGAAGTACATCACCGCGTATTAATAAGAGAGAATCTGTCAGGCCGTGCAAGTTAAGTTACCTGCTCAGACGGATCAGTGTGAAAGCGCAAGTAATCGTTCAGCGGCGGCCGCGACCTTGACCCGCGCGCGCCGCGCCCGTGCAGCCACAGAGCAGCAACGTGCAGAAGACTAACTGTCAACACTGTACACGCAGAGTGGCAGTCAGTGCGTTATACTATGAGGAGGAGTTTGCTAGCAACACTGACAATGGTGACAGGAAGCAAAATGCCCACGATAGCCTTCAAATCAGAAACAGCCACAACGCAAGTTTTATTGTTATTACCTACCGTGCAACTATTTTAGCGGATAGCGCGTTAGTTATGTGTATGAAGCCAACAAATGTTGAATTCATAACTGAAAGCTACACTTAGTTGGTTTATTGAAAGCGCTGACTCTTCTGTCACACATTGGATCCGGCCAGAGAATGTGCTGTCCTAGGAATCGCCGTCGCCTGCTTCGATCAGCGATCACAACACTTTCATACTATATTGCTCAATACAGTGTTGGAAGAGTATTTTGAAAGGCACACGGATCTGCAAAACTCGACAGGTACTGAGAACATGACTTTTGTTAAATGAATACTATCTTGTTCGACAGATTTTTAAAGTTATCCGTTTGCCTTACCAAACTGTAGGACACACAATAAAGTTACGCAATAGTTCGCGAAAGGTCCGAATGTTAATGTGGCACGTTAACCGTCAACAAACGCGATGACAAACACACATACATGCATACATACACACATACTCAGTGGCCATACATTAGTAGAGGCGATTGCGCGTGTTATGAGATGTGTTCGCAAACTTAATGCGGCTATTTAATATACGTAACTGATCGCCTGCGTGTGTGCGCACTTTGTCTGCCGTGCACGGACACGGCGCGTCTGTGTGCGTTTCCTTTCGCCGTCGCGAGTGCGACCTCCTTCCGCCGGCGAAAGTGGCTCACGCGCAGCCGCAGACTACACACATACAGTTGCTCAACACACGGAGCACTACTACTCTGAGATTTAATTTCATACATCCGCGCCAACCGAGGGTGTCGACCGACTGGGATTGTTCCACAAACGTTAATGATGCTCCATGATGGTACAAAAGAACGAACACGGCGGGAGATAAAAAGTAGTTAATTGATCAATTGATCACGAAGGAAATGATACTCACATTTCAATGGAAATAGTAAAAAATACGTATTTTCCAAATTGTGAAACGCGCTATGAAATCGTGGCCTTTGAGGTAGAGTACCTCATTAATTATTTATCTGTGTCACGATAATGAGTTTTATTTATGAATGTGGCGGTCTCTGGGCTGGCCCAAGCAATACGTTTGAATCGTCACACTGTGTATCCAGTTGTCGCGCTAGGCTGTGGCTCGGCGTCATGCGCTGCATGCAGCCCGCACACTTCGTGCTCTGATTACAACCGGTTCATTATGAGTTTTAGTTATAAATGCAGATTTAGTCAAGTTTAATTTGGATTGACGTTGGTTTACCAATAATCACACTTGCGCTATTTATTAAAATGATGTAAGACATGGTTTATTGACATAATTTGTTTGTAAATTAATGACAGACGCTTTGTGCTTCCGCAATCGAATTTCGATTTAGTGAAAGATTTAAAGCAGTTTATATGAGTGTTTAACTGGTTGAATAATAGGGAACAAAACAACCGCGGAGCGGCGCCGGCGGCCGGCGACGATGACATAACGAACGGTTCGTTTCATTGGGCGACCGGTCGGGCATGGACCGCCGCCGCTTGCACTCTCAGCTACCTCGAGTAATACAATTGCGCTTAATTTCGCAACCCGGGCTTAGATCCGGTCGAGACACCCGCGGGGGTTGCAGAGCGGGGGGCGGGGGGCGTAATGCTTTATCGATCAGCTGAGTGGACTCAATGTCACCTGCTTAGTGTTAATGGGCACCAAGCGCGGGGTATGAGTCGATGTCGCGCGTGCTGCAGCGGCATCACCGCATGCGTCCATTACTGTCACAAGAACAGACAAACAGGGAAATAGGTTACTGCTAGTTAGTATGCGAGGGAATGATTATTATCTATACTTAATATTATAAAGAGGAAAACTTTGTTTGGTTGTAATGAATAGGCTCAAAAACTACTGGACCGATTTTAAAAATTCTTTCACCGTTGGAAAGCTTAGTTTTCTAGGAGTAACATAGGCTACTTTTTATCCCGGGAAAAATAACGGGTCCCACGGGAAAGACCACGGGAGCGAAGCCGCGGGCAAAGTGCTAGTTATGAATATTTTCGTTTGTGAATTTTCTTCCTGCATAAATATTTTAATGAAAAAACTATTTTAAAGGACAACAAAAATAATTTCAAAAGGCTCCGCATCACTGCCTATAGGATGAAGGTGTCGACTGCCTCAGACAGCAGCCTATCCTGCAGTAAGACCGCAATCCGCCGATGTGCCAGCTGCCTAAGAACTCAAGGGCTTCTAAGCGACCATGGAAAGAGACCAGACAGAATGACACTAATGCCTTGGAAGGTAGGTACCTACCTACCTTCTTTCTTTACGGTCTTTGGTGTGGGATGCAACGTGTGTCGACACCTTTGCGCCATCCTATCTTCCCAGTACGGCGGCTGTGCTGGGTCAGCTGAACAACACCAATACTCCAGTCTTATTGGGACTTATATGCTCGAGTCGTTTGCGGGTAAAACTCTAGGGCTATGGTGATCCGAGTGCCCAGAATGCTGGTCTGTTTTTTGGGCAAAGAGTCGGCTTTGCCATGCAACGTGGCAATACTGCCAGCCTTTTATGCACTTTTTTGATGCGACATGATTATTTCTCCTTCTTTTTATATACTTGTTCATAATCCTATATTATGAACAAGGTTAGTGAATTTATTTTTGCATCATAATATTATTAATATTTCAAGACTGTTAGTTTTTAAATTATGTAAATATTATCTGTGTAAATAATATGTACATTTTAAACTATAAAACATTGTGGTCCACCGGTGTGGGGGTTATTATAAAATTATTCATTATTTATTTTACTGATTGTAGTGTGCTTTGAATTTTGCTTAGATTTGGCAGCGCACGTCATCGTCGCTAGCCGGGCGGGACGCAGCTCGAGTGCATAGCGTGTACTGTCTCAAAATAAGCATTAATTCCATGTTCAGAGTCACGAGCACAAATACATTATTATGGATATGCTCGGCAATAATACCTGATGCCATTATCTGTAAACATTATTATACACATTATCATTACATTTATGTTCGCCTAACTCGTCAAAATGTACTGCACAGCTGATTTTTTTTTCGCGATTTAAGGTTCGGTCCCATAGTAAAAGTTGCTCGTTACAATGAGTACAATGACCCCTTAAGGGGATTAAAACGACTTTAATTTAACGTGTATATTAAAACGACTTTAATTTAACGTGTATATTTGACGGTAATATTTGAAATTAGAAATATCGGTATGCGGTTTTTTCGTCTTGGAAACTGAGCTTATCGATTACTAGCACTTTGCCCGCGGCTTCGCTCCCGTGGTCTTTCCCGTGGGACCCGTTATTTTTCCCGGGATAAAAAGTAGCCTATGTTACTCCTAGAAAACTAAGCTTTCCAACGGTGAAAGAATTTTTTAAATCGGTCCAGTAGTTTTTGAGCCTATTCATTACAACCAAACAAACAAACAAAGTTTTCCTCTTTATAATATTAGTATAGATTCTGGCAGTATCAAGTAACCGTCTTAAGGTAGGACTCATTTAATAATACTTGTGAAACGAAACAATTGATCAATATGTCAGATTGGATTTAATTTAAGAAACAAAAATATCGTGTGCGGTCCGGCAACCCCCGTCAGGAAAGAATTCCCTTCTCACGCCAGCGCCATCTTTGATTTTCATTTTGATCAAAATAACATAGGGAAAGTTGCTCGCAGGGAGCATAACGCGACACGCGTTAAAGAACTTTAGTCCAAAAGTAATTCTTTCGATATTGTAAAAGTTTGCGCAACGAATGGAAAACCAGAGCAAAAAATTAATTGATAGCCTTGAACCAAATTAGTGTCATTGTCTCTCAGCAGCTATTGTAAATTGGACAGTTCAGTGTTACTAACGTTATTACTTATTTATGTGCGATTTAGCAAGAGGAGAGTTGAAATGAATAGGAAATGCTTCTGTGCGGCACAGTGCACTGCACAGAGTACAGAATGACGCGACATCAGCCGCCACCGTATTACTACGACGAGGAAGTCGTCATAGTTTCTAGAATATCATTACGAGATTCGCATAATTACATTCAATATCTTATTACATCATTACGCTCAGCGATCAAAGTGCAATGTTGTCAGATCCAAAGAGTACAGTATAAATAGCTACGCAAGTACAGTACGTACAACGTGCGAGTGACACGGTGCTGTGTGCGCAGGTAGTTAACACGTCCTCAGAATGTTTACATTGTGAGAATATTAAATAGTTAGCAGAGCGTGAAAGTAAATAGTGAACTCGTCACAATGCGCGCCCCACGTGCCGCTGCAGGCTGGCCGCACTGCGCTCTGGCGACGTGTTGACCTGCGCCAGATGCAACAGTGGTGCAGCGCGCGCAGGGCAGCGATGACGTCAGCACTGGCAGGTCAGCCGCGTGTGTAGGCCGCGCGCGGAGCCACCACGCGGCGCGGCGGCGTTGAGAGCGCTATTGATTACATATCGACTACTTTATGTAACAGCTGATGTGGCTGCGTTGCCGGGGTGGTGCAACGCGAGCTGTGCCCACTTGCCCGGGTCATCGATCATGTGTTCGCGGCGCTGTTCTACTATCACTTCGAAGGGGTTGCGTGTTGCGTGTTACGATGACAGACTGGTTCTGGCTAGTCCTGGACGACGATGAACTGATGCAATCATATAATAGAGTGGTGATCTTTTCGCCAAGTGTTGCTTCAACAATAAAGTCCAGCTGTCTGTTCCAGGTCCTCAATCCAACTCACTGTTGTTATTATTTATGCTATCATATTATCCGCCCCAGTGCAGGAAGCATCGATGTTACTGTCTTTCATCTACGTATCGCCCGATTCGCTCGGTACGGTATCGTAACTGCGCAGTCGTGATGGGTATCGATATCCAAACATGAATAAATTGTTCGTTTTGTGGGGTCATCGACTGCAATTAGTGTAGTCACTTTAAATATCAGTTTAAAAATCCGCTTTCTTCTTCAGAGGTCACCTAAATACGATAAACAATAGAAAACAAATTTTCTTAACTTATACTTTAACTACATATCGATACGTAACACGTCTGCAGTTCCACTAGCTAATATAATCTGACCCCGTATATGTATGTATGTCCTGTAGTTGTAAAACTCTCACCGTGAAGTGAGTTTAAAGTCAGCTGTCAATCCCTAGTATAAGGTAGTTTAAAGTCAGCTGTCAATCCCTAGTATAAGGTAGTTTAAAGTCAGCTGTCAATCCCTAGTATAAGGTAGTTTAAAGTCAGCTGTCAATCCCTAGTATAAGGTAGTTTAAAGTCAGCTGTCAATCCCTAGTATAAGGTAGTTTAAAGTCAGCTGTCAATCCCTAGTATAAGGTAGTTTAAAGTCAGCTGTCAATCCCTAGTATAAGGTAGTTTAAAGTCAGCTGTCAATCCCTAGTATAAGGTAGTTTAAAGTCAGCTGTCAATCCCTAGTATAAGGTAGTTTAAAGTCAGCTGTCAATCCCTAGTATACGGTAGTTTAAAGTCAGCTGTCAATCCATAGTATAAGGTAGTTTAAAGTCAGCTGTCAATCCCTAGTATAAGGTAGTTTAAAGTCAGCTGTCAATCCCTAGTATAAGGTAGTTTAAAGTCAGCTGTCAATCCCTAGTATAAGGTAGTTATAAGTCAGCTGTCAATCCCTAGTATAAGGTAGAACGACAGCTCGCTTCTCCATCACGTCACCTATGTGTTCACGGTGAGATACACTCGAGAGCAATGAATCCGGGTCACTTAAAGAATCCTAAAAATCTCGGAAACTAAAAATGCTAGGTTAATGCAATAAATTGTATTTAATAGACAATGTAATACTCCTTAAATGAAGGTATTAAAACTTCTTAGTTATTGTAAAGTTATATCATAAAAAAATCAAATTTGAAAAAGGGCCACTTTCGAAGATGGAACTACGAAATTACAGCATTTGGTTTTGCTTTTGTTTGTAATCTGTCATTTATGTGGGTACATAAACCATGTTGATAGTGCTCTATATTCATTATTCAAGCTGAAATTATGTCGCTTACGCCTGAAGAATGCACCAGAATACTTACAATGCTGGAAACCGGCCGGAGTCAGCGCGATACAGCCAGGACTGTCGGTGTGTCGCTGTCAACAGTACAAAGAGTTCTCCGACGTTACGAAGAAACTGGTTCTAACCTACGCAGACCAGGAACGGGCAGAACCAGGTGTACCACAGCACGAGAAGACCGATACTTGGTGAACACCATGCTTCGAAATCGCTTTCTCACAGGAACTGAACTCACAAATCAGTTTCGACACCTCGGAGGAAGTAACCCAAGTGCATGGACAGTAAGACGTCGGCTTGCTGAATCTAACTTAAAACCCCTTAGACCTGCAAACGGCCCTAAACTGGAGCGTGGGCATCGTATTTCAAGACTAAGATATGCCCAGGGCCACGTAAATTGGAGTATTGAAGATTGGTCAAAAGTTATGTTCTCCGACGAATCAAAATTTATGCTCTACAAGCACGATGGAAGACACAGAGTGTATCGAAGACCAGGGGAAAGATTCAAGCAAGCATGCATCGAAGAAAAAGTAGCCTACGGTGGTGGGTCTGTACTTGTGTGGGCCGGAATTTCTTCTGAAAGTCGCACAGAGCTGGTGATCATAGAAAACGGCTCTTTAACTAGCGTAAGATATGTGGAAGAAATCCTCAATGATCACGTTGGTCCATTTATGGTCAATTTAGGTGAGGATGCTATATTTATGCATGACAATGCCCGACCTCATACAGGTAGGATTGTGAATGACTACCTTCAAGAGATGAACATTACTCGTATGGAGTGGCCAGCGCGCAGCCCGGATATCAACCCGATCGAGCATGCTTGGGACGAGCTAGGCAGATGCGTAAAACAACGAAACCCTCCCCCAATCACGCTTCGTGAGCTCAAAATTGCTCTCACAGAGGAATGGGAGAATATTCCCCAAAATCGTATAAGGAACTTGGTGTACAGCATGCCAAACCGCGTAAACGCAGTAATGGAAGCACGAGGAGGCAATACGAAGTATTAAAATTCAAGAAAATCGTAATAAAGTTCAAAAATTTCATGTTTCCTATTTTTGTTTTAAGGAGAGATCAGCAGTTTTTTTCTTTAAGTAATTTTGTGTTAATAAAATGTATGGTGACTCATATTTTTTTTACTTTCATTTAGGGAGTATTACATTGTCTATTAAATACAATTTATTGCATTAACCTATCATTTTTAGTTTCCGAGATTTTTAACATTCTTTAAGTGACCCGGATTCATTGCTCTCGAGTGTATTTACAGAATCGAGTGCGCGCAGGCCGCTCGGCTCCTCACCAAGGACACGCGCTAATCTCACAAACCTACCCGGATTACTAAGGTATGTTGAGCTTGCATGTATTTCGGTGTGTTCCCAAGGCGTGTTGCGCAACAAGTAGGTCGCGCGTTGCGTCACACCACACACGCGTCGGTCACACGCATCCGGACAAAATCAACGACCACAACATGACATATTGAACGCATCTGTACGACATTCACTAGATCGAATCGATCGGTTGATCGATCGACGAGTTCTCGTTGGCCAACCATGTTGCAACATTATCGTCGATGCGGTTTATTAAGGTAATAACTAATAATGGGTATCTATTCAGGTTCTTTGAATCTGGCACCTTTGGCATTAACGTTAATTTGAAAACAAAGTAAGTAGTTCGCGACTTTGTTCCAAGTTTCAGTGCTCGAGTATTCCTCACTGTACGTGCGTGTGTCGGTGCAGCGTGCGGTGGGGCGGGGGGAGGGCGGGCATGTCGATCGGTTCGCGACAATACCGCGAGATGTGCAAGTTCAGGGCCGCCGCAGGTCATCGCGCATGCACACACGCGCGCCACTCAGTGGCACCGCACAGAAGGCCAACGACCTCCCGTGGGATGAGACGAACAAATCCGCTGCCATAGACAAGATACAACCGATCAGTGGTGTGGCCATACAGGCGCTTCAAAATAGTCTCTGTTTTCCTAGATGTTTTCACAAAGGTTTCTTCTGCTTTCTACAAAGTAGTAGTTCTGTGAGTGCGCGCGAGTTGGATTCTGCATGCGCATCGCATCTCACTGCAAGGTCAGCTGAGGGTCGTGCGCACACATGCGCGCCGCGCCCACGGTAACGGTGCTCCATCTATGTGACAAGTGCGCAGTGGCGAGGTCGCCAGCTCACGACTCTTCAGTGTTTGTTGTCAAATGTAAGGACGGGTATACCTTTGTCTGTGATGCTATGTAAGGACGTTCCTCAATGTAAGGTGCAGAAGTCAAGGATAGGATTCAGTATCTACTAAATACAACATATTCATAGCTAACACAACACACAACCCGAGCGCCTCTAAACTTCATGTGATTTCAATAGATCAATAAATAATTCTCCAGGAGTGGCCGCTCCTGCGAGTTGCCGCTACAGCCGGTCTTTAGCTTCAGCTGTCTTCATATGATAGAGATCACCTGCAGATTATCATCTCTAGTTCTGGCGACGTGCGTCATATTGTCGCTCGTCCGAGCTCGTAGCTGGTGGCTTCAGAGTGCTCCTCTGTCGATACAACTTCTTTTGCTACTCCTGTAGGTTCTCTTCATCTGTCCTAGCTGGGGTACTCGGGGCCGGCTCTCTGATGAACCACACGATACACATATATTGCAATGGCTGCACATAGCACCGACACGTAGTTACGTCGAAATAGTTACATGCACAACATAGATTGTAACATAATACGAGCAGTACTGTCACAATGCAAGGGTTTCACTATGACAGTTAAGTGAGTGGCTTGCCGATGTTCTGTGGAGATTGTAACACTGTCCTGTTCGCGGCAGTAAATGTTAATGCAGCCGTTACTCTGTGGTTTTGAACCAGTAGGTAAGTACCGGTTCATATGAAACTTTAATAGGTGTGTGTGGTGAAATAACAAAAAGATACCACAACTACTTACTTCAAATGCTAATTTCAATTGTGTTTTAAATAAAAGAAGAAGAATACCAAAGAAAAGGAGCAAGTGAGTTGACGGTTTAGAAACGCGAAGAGAGAGCCTCAGAGGGTAGAGGAGAGAGAGACGCAGCAGGTTATGGTAAGAACAGGCGCTTACTTATACATGCTTCATTTTATTTTGTGTGGCTTGCGTTAGGCCATTACAAGATAAATAAATGTTTCCGTCTTTCTAAACTACACTTTGACCGACGCGTGTGAAGGACGTCACATGCAAATGTACTAAAAGCAATATCTTGTACGGACGTTCTGTCCAGAAACGACACGAGCTCGAAGCAATCCTTCGTGCACTGGTACGGAAACAAGTAAGTTGCAGGTGTGTCAACAAGTGCTCAAGTGCCTAAGAGCTACGACCCACAAGAAAGGTTCAGCGGTCGGGTATGACACTCCATCAGTTCCGGCCTATTGCGACTGGGGTCACGCCGACCTCCAGCAGGAGCTGCCTGACACCAGAAAGTTTAAACTCATGAGTGGAGCGAAACTAAGCGATTGCCATTATTGGTATGATTCGACCTCTGCACCGAGAGGTCGGCTCGGATATCCTTGTTCTCGTTTCCACTTCGTTTATTGTGCGATTAATAAATATTGGCAATGACAACTGCCCCCGAAATGAGAACATTTGCGCTGACCCCGAGTGACCTAGGCCAGCGATGTCTGCGAACCTCTGGTGACGCGCTCATCGACAACTTATAGTTTTGTGTCGTTAATTCGCTCCGATTGAGAGCAAGCGCTGTCTACTCTTATAAATGATATCCACGCAAGTTCCGTGCACGGTGGCCGGCGAGGCGGGGGGTGGGTGGGTTGGGGCGAGGGGCACTTACTGGCACAAATGCCGTGTCAATGTTCAGTGTTACCTGCGTTGTGTAACATCTCACCGCTAAAATAGTCTTACTTCTCTCGTCTGCGTCGGTATTGTATACGATGCCAATAAACCCTCACTACTACGACTAAAGGCAATCTCAAAAGGTGCAACACTAATATTCAGATGTTATGCTAATAATACATAGGGATTACAGATTTTGTATGTCTACAATAACAATTGTAACCTGCTTAAATATTAAACGTTTCGGATACAAGGAGATTTTCGTGTTATCTGTATGGTGTGCGTTTATGTCTTTAGTACCGCCGCGCAACGGAGTCAGTGGCTCACGCATAATGCCAATCATTTTAGTAAATGCTATAGGCCGATGATGATGGATTCAAAATAACGAGATTTATCATCAATATGAAAATTTTAAAATAAAATGAAAATTATATATGAAATTGTATCTAAATAATTGTAGCTGCTTGTTATAAGAACTGCACTGTATTACTGATAAGTTGTAAATGAGGTTGATCGTAAGTATTCATTCACTATTTGACAACGGTCATTATTAGACTGCGTAGGAGTTCAGCTATAAGCGGTGCTGCTTTAAGTAGTGTACTATTGTGCAAGTGAGGCAACAGTTCAGAGGGCGAGTACGTGCGCAGCGTGAGGTACATGTTGCCACGTATGGGGGCGGGGCCACGGGGGGGGGGGGGGCACTGCGTTGAGCTGTCGCGACTAGTGGTGGTTTGATGACTTGAAATACTGGGCTCACAGATCATGGACATGGACCCCCGGAGTCATATGCTGGAGACATTCTGTACTGTGCATGTAATCGGTTACCGTTACAAAATTTATCAAGCATGTACGGGGTACAGTTCCTGATGTTAAAATCAAAATCATCAAGAATTTGCAAGTCAAGGAAAAGCAAACACTGAATAACAGAATTAGCATTGTGTGTGTGCAGTGCAGTGGAGCTGGCTGCACTGACTAGTGCCCTCTTAATTTTCAAATTATGGGCAAGTAGAGTGTATTTATTCGTACACTTCCGTCCCCTGAGCCATCGTGTAGGCCAAGTCTAGCTGCAGGAGCAACTGAACTGTATCAGTGTTCTGGAGCCGACTGTAAGCTGACAACCGGACACGAAAAGCTCCTCAATAATTGACATGACGGTGTGGATGGTTAGTTAATTGTTGAAAGTTTACAATTCTAGCTCCGATCGTAGAACTGTAATATTTGAGTAAAATTGGGAGCCCATAAACTAAGCATGTTCTTTACCAACAGCTGCGCTGCGGTGGTGAGATTGTGAGGCTGGCTGGGAGAACAATCGGGACGACAACGCTGATGGCGGCGTTGCCGGAATGTAAGCATGGAATCGAAGCACGAAGCGAATAGCATCTCGAGCGAATCACAAACACACGATGGACGTCACGGTCCACTACGCAAGGACCTGTAATTGGATGTTACGGTCAACAAACAGTAGAACTGTTTTCAATTAGAAATAAGTTTTTCGTCCTCTTGTTTCACTGTAGAAGGCCTCTGTTTTGTCGCGGGGGTGAAGCGGGTCAGGGGTGAGGCGGGGTCATCGGGTCATGTCGCGACCTTGACCGCGGCGGTTACAACACTTTCCTTCCAAGTCAAAACACTTTTTTAAAGTAAAATATGGAATGTTAGATAAGATGACATGAAATCGTTGGAACGCTCGACCGTCCGTTACATAATGGTTAGGCGACCCACTTGTGTACGAGGAAACCTATCGCGTCGTGACTGCCCGTCTGTCTGTGCGGTGCGACCACCACGTGCGTGACGTCACACACGACCAGCGCCATGTTTGTTTACATCTCGCTATCAGGCCATCCCGAGCGCGGCCACACCACGTAGCGAACGATTCGCGAGCTGGCGATACAATTACCGCGCTACTGTTTTAATTGTAACAAATTAAATAAGCGACAAAGTGGAGGGCAATAGCTGTTTGGCTCAATGTTATCGAAATCACTTTCAATCGTGCGATAGATCGATATTGTGTGTCGAAACGCGCCCAATGTCGGGCGGCGAGGTTGCGCCGCGCCGGTGAGGCAACGGACTTCAATTGCACTACATTTACTTCAGCGACAAATTAGCCTCAGAGCTGCGCAGGTCCCGGCGCTCTCCGGGCCGGCGGCGGCCGCGCCCGGGTGCTGGAGTGCGGCCACCGGCGCACTTTCGGTTTCATAACGGGTGGTGAGGCGGAAACGTCGCGCTTATGCAAGCGCGTGCTGTGCGGAGTGTAAGTGTGTGTGTGTGCGGGTACGTTACCGAGCGGCGGCGAGGCGGCGACACGTACGGGAGCGGAGCTGCTGGCGCGGGAGTCCGGAGACACGAGTGATCGGAGCGGGCGCGCGCGACCGAGTGGCGCAGCGGCCGGCGCCGGCGCCGCGCCTGCCCGCGCCCCCCACCGCCGCCCGCCGCCCGCCGCCTCTCACCGGACACCGCTGTAAGTTTTCCACGGCAGAGCGTGGTTTTTCCCGTCCGCGTCCCTACAGTCGAAGCTTTTGAGTATCGCAAAGCCCGCGCTATTTCGCACTTCGCGCTAGATCATTCATAATCAATTTATCATCGACGCCATTGATGTTGGGAAGCCGTATTGATATGACTGCCTTTTTATCGAATGAACCCTAATATCTTGTTATTGGAGTTAAATGGCATGGGATTACACGGGGAATTACCCAATACATGTTAACTACATATTTGAAAATAAAGTTCCTAAAACAAAGACGACTTTACCATGTCTTCTTCTTCTTCATTGGCCTATTAGACCAAATATTTGTTATAGGCCTCCTTTAATCCTCTCCAGTGGCTGCCAGTGCAGTGGGTCTATGTACGAACATCTAAATATAACCAGAGAGCTGTGCCATGCCGTGGTGCAGGGTAGTATATAAAATAACTCCATTCTTTATATTATTGCCGTTGTCACTTCTGGCTCCGCCTCTGGAGCCTTAACTCCGGTATTATCTTGGAGACCTGCAGAACTGTGACGTGCCTACATAAGTCAAGGTAGTGAGTCTTCTGAATAAAGCACACCAACATCTAGAGATCGTTCGCGATGTTGATTGTTCGACTGTGCGTCCAGAAGCATCACTTGGATACCTTTAATTCGAGTACTTCCTCAAGTGACCTCACGCTACATTCACTTTGAACTGTATTGTACATACAAAAAATAAACAAACGTAACAGACGATGTTCCACCAACATCAATAATAAACGCAGGCTGATCAAAAAGTATCCGGAAATGTATATTTAAGGAAATGTTTATTAATATTAATACTGTCCCCTTGTAAGTAATCTCCGTCGGATATTATACACTTCGCCAGCGTCTTTTCCAGCCTTAGAAGAATTTCATTTTTTTAAATGACCTTCAGTTCCTTCAGCGATTCGGTCTTCATCTCATCTATGGTCGAAACGTAGTCGTTTCATAGTCTAATAAAGTTGCAAACTAACCGGGGTCTTCTACTAACTACTACTACTACTAACCGACGCGGCGACGAGTCACAAATCGCGAACTAACCGGGAGGCCGCGAGGAGCGGGCGCGTTCTCTTGGTGCAATCGGAGTGAATGGTTTTTCCACAATTTCTAGTCTTTTTCAGCGAAGTAATGAAAACCTTGATGTTTTTGACCGCTCAGAGGCTCAATTTTCAACTTCGTCACAACCCTCTTCCAAACGTTATACCAATAGTAAATGGCTGTTTTCTTCATAGCAGAGTCTCTATAAACAGTCTCTTATATTCCAACCACGGCAATGCATTTAATTTTAATTTTCACGCAAAATTTAATTCAAATTCTTTGCTTCGAAATTTTCACCCTTGAAAAATCATGAAAAATCGTTGATTGCAATAAAATGCGTTTTATTTGTTAGTTTGTCAAAATCTAACTAACCCTTCCAAAATAGCTAAAAAATCATATTCTTTTTAAAGATGTCTACCAACCTTAGAACAAGAAATTGGGCCCAATAACGCATTTAAATTCGAAATTTCCGTGTATTTTCTGATCAGCCCTCTTATGTATTGACTGATTGATGAGTAATGTATCAGTCGGTGTGACGAGCTTCCGTTGTGATTGTTGGCTAGCATGTACGCCTCACGTACACACACACACATACCACCACTCATACACGGCACACACACACACACAGTTATGATGTAATCCTAGTAAGTAGGTCTGTTTAGAGTGGAGCCTTTTTTGTGCGTCCAGTATACCATGTGGGTATCAGTAGGTGTATACTCTTACGTCATGATAGACCTATGCGATGGTTGGGCGACTGATCGCGAGACGTATCGGATGGGTAACCAATTGCTGTACAATTGGATGGGTAACCAAATGGTATACATTATGCAATCGTAGCTGCTCACAGCTGCTCAGGATAAACGCCGGTCGTGTTGCGCTGCAGCTGTGCTGTCTGTGGCTCGCGACTCACGAGTGGACCTTCTGCGCGCCTGCTGTTATGAGGCGCGCGGCGCGCAACCGCTCATTTGCTAAATAAAATATTGTAATTTTATGACCCTTTGTGACTTTGTATATTCGACCCTGTCTAAGATAAGTCATCGTAAATCATTTACTGCGACTACGCAATAATTAGCGAATGTAATGAACACGTCAAGCAAAGAGGAGGCGGCGGGTCACAGGTCGCAGGTGGCGGGTCGCACGCGCACGCGACCGGCGCGCGGCGACGAGGCGGTCGCAGCCGCGGCGAAGGTCCTGGCGCGACATTTGCGGCGCGTGTGATATGTCACATAGTTGTGGAGTCAGTCAGCGGTGTATGGTCGGGTGTCAGATATAATAAAACATCCCAAAATGTGGTGTAAGACTGCCTTTATTATGTTGATACTATGACTTATATATTGGTTACACACATTGAAATAGAGGTTGCATACGTACTACATCACACCTCCCAAGGCAATAAAAAAAAAATATTCCTTTGCATGGATATTTTTTTTTTGTTTATATATATAAAACTACGTAATGTGGTTACAAATTTAATGTAAAATTACTGTTTATTATCTATGAGTAATGGTTATGCGTTTGAGTTACTCGCAGGTTTTTTTTTTTTTTTTATATAAGTATATTAATAAACAACTTATAACTATGATTACAGTTGTTGTATCGCTTGTGTTTACAAACAAGCGAATTCCTTTTTTTTTTTTTTTCCAAACTTATACCTAAGATTACAGTTGAGTTCTGTGTTTACAAATAAAACATGTAAGTACTTTTTGTTGGCACCATTCATTCAGGGCATCACGAGTGCATATCATTTTACAGCCACGATCGCAACGAAGGTCAGTAACCTAGGTATTGTTGTGTGGTTATTGGTGTCCGCGACTTTGATTGCACACCCCTTATTTGTCTCAAGTGTCCGCGTCAACAACCGCCCGCTACTACGAGCTACTTCGAGTGCCCCACAGCACGGCAGCAGTGGCGCAGGGCTGGTAGAGCGCTGACATCGAAAATGTTACATTTACCTACTCACAATAAAAAGTGGCAAAATTGCATCACTTGTAACTTCTGCGTGTAGACAATCAGAACGTTACACATGTGTCGTCATCAAGTGCAAGTCGGTAATGGTAAACAGAAAAGTCGTTGTTATTGACCACCGACTGTAACATCGGCGGGGCCTGACGCTTGACGCTACGTTGTTGCTCGTAGCACATAACAATATACCTCAATTAATTTTGAGGGTGACTTCGTCGTAGTTTGCCTCGGTTTCACTGGCTGTGCCCCACCTTACCCGGCGGCGTCGGGCGGCGCCTTGGCTTAGTTTTCTCAGTTTACGGCTAATTAATATCAGATAATAGATATCTTTTGTTTTTTTGCCGTGGCGCTATCTGTGTTGAGCAATAAACACCGCTCTCAAACAACCGCAACTGAGATGCGCCAGTGTCTATCTTTAGATGACGCGGTCGTACGTGTTCGATCTTTCGGACACAGAACTAGTCCCAACGATGACTTGAGAACATAATACATTAAATGAAATAAAAATGTGATATCAATTACATTATAAAGCTTTAACACACGTGATTTGGAGATTACCTTTCAAGCAGGAAGATGCTTGTGCTCGGTGAGCTGACATGCTCATCATCAATATCATCACGTCGCGGACGCGGCGTCCACTGCCGCTGGGGAGGTTCCTCACCGGCCGCGCGCCCCGCTCCACCTCCCGGGACTGGTCAACATTAACACATTGTATAATACAATAAATTATTGAATAACTACACTCCCGGTCACCTGAATCAAGCCACCCTGTATATTTTTTTTTTTGGAAGTTAAAAATACAAAAATGCTTATCATAATAACTCACTATGATTTCCGTTTGTCATTGTTCCAAATTTGAAAACCTTATTAAGTAACTTGTGTTACCTCCAAGAGCATTTCCGACCGCCGTCATGCTGTTTGGCTTGAAGCTAATGAATACCACTATGACGTGCAGTGGAACGTTCTCCCATGCTTCCTAATTGGCGGTTTTCAGCTCCTGCAAACGTTGTGGAGCTGGTTGGTAAGTTCGAACACGCCTCTGCAGCTTGTTCTATTATAAATGGTATGAATTCACATCAGGACTTCTTGCTGGCCATTCCATTACTGCGATACTAATGTCTTGCATTCATCATTCTCCTGCCCTTATCCCAATTTATTTGGGTTAGGAGGAACATGTCTTTTTATTCCACACTTCCCTACTAGTCGTCATCTCGGTAGTCACTCCCTTTCTAGCCATATCATCTTTCACACAATCCATCCATTGTTTCATTGGTCTTCCTCTACTTGTATAGCCAACCACATTCATACTCAAAACTTTCCTGACAACATTTTCCTCATTCCTCCGCATAACATCCCCGTACCATGACAATCGATTTCCACACCACTTTTCATACATTCTCGAACAATAGTTCTTGCAGATTGCGCCCTTGCATTATGTATACTAATATTTTCGGAAGTACTGATCCTATTCCGAAAATTCTTTCACTAATGGGAAACTATATTATACCTAAGTGCCATAGGCTCTATTAAAAAAAAAATGCACGTGGACCGAAGTTGCGGGGGAGGTGCTTTCAATGAAATCCTGGCCCACAATCGCAGACACACACAAGTTTATTTGCGGCAAACATGACGCAGTAAACAAACACAAAAAACGTCCGGGGAAAATATGGGTCACATCCGCGCAAAGCCATCATCGCTCCTATGCATCGACCCTTTGCGAGGCAGAGCCCCAGCGCTGATTCTCACCGACAGCCGGCGCTGACGTCATGCCTCAACTGGTGCAGCGTACGAGAGATAAATCACATTTATGGCATCACATGAGCCTCTCGGTATTGACGAATGTGTTAGCCGCTATGTCGTGCTGGCAACCGAGCTCCCGTCACAAGCTCAAGGCCAGTATTTCCTTCAATCCACTGCCGTAACTGACGCTCACTTCAATGGTACGTTGCTTAAAACGCTCTCCCTGTCTGCGGCACACTTTCCGACGTCCATCATTGCCTTATCTTGGTTGTATTCGTAAAAGGAACCTGGCTCTATTGACGTTGAGTCCAATGCATATGTTCACGTGCAAACTGAAAGCATTCTGTGAGCTTGGGTCAGTGGCTGGCTTATGAGGTTTCAGGCCATTTCTTCGTTCGTGGTTCTTGTTAATTGTAGCAGCCACCGCTAATAGGGGCTCACGGTATAGTGTGACGTAACAGTTTGCATAGAGTGGTTCTTGTTAATTGTAGCAGCCACCGCTAATAGGGGCTCACGGTACAGTGTGACGTAACAGTTTGCATAGAGTTGTTCTTGTTAATTGTAGCAGCCACCGCTAATAGGGGCTCACGGTACAGTGTGACGTAACAGTTTGCATAGAGTTGTTCTTGTTAATTGTAGCAGCCACCGCTAATAAGGGCTCATGGTACAGTGTGACGTAACAGTTTGCATAGAGTTGTTCTTGTTAATTGTAGCAGCCACCGCTAATAAGGGCTCATGGTACAGTGTGACGTAACAGTTTGCATAGAGTTGTTCTTGTTAATTGTAGCAGCCACCGCTAATAGGGGCTCATGGTACAGTGTGACGTAACAGTTTGCATAGAGTTGTTCTTGTTAATTCATGTGAACGTAAACACCTTCAAACTTACGTCGCGGATATGGCGTTGTACAGTTCAATGTGAAAATAATTAATTAGTTTAGTAGAAGCATATAATAACTGCATGTTTGAGAGTTTAGCGCTCGATTTACGGCGGTTTAATCATATGCGACCTCTGGCGGCCGCCCCCGGCAACTATCACTGTTTAACCTAATTTATAATGAACAGGTTGTAGCGCTGTCCTTGCGGGTATCAGCGTCACAGCGTCGCAGCCTCGTGGCGCAACCGCCGGCCGGTGGTCGGCGCGACGGGACCCCGGCTGTCTCAGTGGTGGCTCACAACTAGTCCCTGCAGGTGGCTGGCCGCTCATGTACCCAGTACTTGTGGCTGCGCTGCACTGGCTGCCTGTAGCAGCAGTGGGTACAGCTCTGCGCTACCAGCGTCATTGTGATTTAGGGATTATTCATTAATATGTTATGCTAGTTCGTGCACGCTGCCGCGCATGCAAACCTGACATGAGTGCGCAATTTGCGCTCCTAGAGATTTAGTTTGTAGTTGAAGGTCTCATAAGATATCTTACAACCGTTATAATAACAGAAGGTGGGAATACCTACACTGGACTGTGCTTTTGCGATAATTGACGACAGGGTTGGCGCAGTGGTTGAGCGATTGACTGCTGCGCAGCATGTCGCGGGTTCGATTCCCGCACGGAATAAATATTTGTACGACCTGCAAGTGTTTGTTCTGGATCTGGGTGTTTTTCCATCTATAATATGTATGTAAAAAAACAAAATAAAATATATATATAAGTAGTTTATCAGCCATCTCGTTACCATAACACAAGCATTAGGTCGCTTAGCTTGGGACAATATGGCGTTGTGTGAAATGTCCAAAGATATTTATTTACAAGGTGGGCCAAAAGAAGTCATCCGATGTTGTTTGGCTCTAATTTTTTTTCTAAATGAAAAACTTCGATTCTGTTTTTCAATTATGTTTATTAGAACCTTTAGAATTTTATTGGTAAAGTCGAGATAATGATATCGGCCAAATGGACGCCATCACAATGGATTGCCATACGGGCTCGTTTTATGGCATTTTTCATCACTTCGGCAAGAATTTCGGGCGACAGATTCTCGCACTCGTGTCGAATGTTGTCTTTGAGGGGCTTCCAGGGTCTCGGGCATGTTAACGTAAACACGGTACATCAAAAAACCCAAAAAAAAGCCTGGAACGGTTAAATCGGGCGATCTTGTGGGTCAGTGCAAATCGCCAAAACGAGAGATGAGTCGACCCGGGAACGCCGCCTTCAGAATATCGGTTGTGGCTCGCGCAGTGTGTGCCGTTGCTCCGTCCTGTTGGAACCACATGTCATCCAGTTCTAATTCGTCCAATTGCGGCAGACAAAACTCGGTTAACATGGGCCTATAGCGCGCACCGAAAAAAAATGGCCCGATGACTCCTCCAGCGTGAACAGCACACCATGCAGTCACTTTGAGCAGGTGTAATGGCTCTTTGTGCATCACTCGAGGATTTCCAGTGCCCCATAAGCTATAGTTTTGCTTGTTCATGTACCCGCTGAGGTGGAAATGAGCATCATCGCTCATTATGATTTTGGTCGAAAAATCGTCCATTTCGTTTATACCGATTATTCCGCGTTCTTGGGGAGTGTATCGCTCCATGGCTTGTTCCCTTGTGTTCTACATCTGCCTAGTCCACAAATGTCAAAACAGATTTGATATTGGCCGCCATTTGCAAAAATAAGAGCATAGAGCAATAGGGTGATTTCTTTTGGCCCACCTGGTATAAGGAATGAGGCTACCCGGCTCTAAGTTAACCACAGAAAGATATGATGTTGTACAACCCATGAGAGAGTGCCGTGTGTACATATTTACATACACAGTATAGTACTGATGTTTAGTACAGGAGCACTAATAGTAGTGCAGTTGAATGCGCGCGCTGGTCATGACTCCAATGCATACGTTACGAGCAGCGCACGCAGCACGCGCCGGGCTGCACGCGCCGGGCTGCACGCGAGGCGACCCACTGCCCCGCGCGACCGGCTCTCGGCATGCCATTGGAGTAGGAGACGCATCGACGATCTCCCAGCGAGAGATCAGCTGTCCCTTCCCAGATGTAGAAAATACGCACATGCCCGCACTCAGCAGACGAACAGGGTGCCACTGTTCGCGGCAAGGACTGCACCTGTTTTGTTTACCAGCCCTCAAGAATTGTAACTTTCGAATGTACATATATAGGTAGGCGGGCGCTGTTTTTATACGTATTCCTTCCGTGAGCAGAGCCTCGTCCGTGACACAAGTGTGAGGCAGTGTCTGTCGTGATTGCAATGTTGTTGGTCGCGGTGAGTGTGCGCATGTCCGTGTGGCCCGGTGCGGGGTGTCCGCATCCGGAACACTGCCCTCGATCCCAAGTGGATGACTTGTACAATTCCATCACACTCACTCCACGTAATCGTTACGTCACATTCGCAGACGGTTTAATTATGAGGATAACTAGTTATTTGTGTAAAGCACAGCGCAGCGTGGCCCGGTTAGCCGCGGCCGCGCTCCCGGGCGCGCGGGCGCGCGGGCGGGGAGCGCGCTGGCGCAACTGTTCGATGGCTGAAGGTCGTTCGGGTTAGGTGAGCGTGGGCACATCGTCGGAGAGCTACGTCTTACACATGATCTAACAGATGATCTTATCTTCTTTATCCATAAAATTGTGACATACCTACTGGATGTGAAACGTTTTGAAAATGTTACGTGTCTGTTGTGTCGACCGCGGGTCGCGGGTCGCGCCGCGCGCGTCTAATGCGTGACCCGCAGCAAGGCGGCGCGCTGCCTGCGCTTGTGAAATGTTTCACTAAATAGATAATTGGAACAGAACCTCGCCGCGCGCCGAACCGATACAGTTCGGATGTCGCGCGGCGCGAGGGTCGCGGTCGCGGTCCGTTGCGACATCGTCCCCTAACGCTCGTTTATAATGGAGCCCCGCGCCCTGCCGCTGCACTCTGCCTGCAGCTGACATTTGCACCACTGAGCGCCGACCTTGTCCGCTCCAGACCACGTGACGTGGTTAGATAACGCAGATCACATGCTTGTTCTGACGTCACTTAACATGACGCCTGTATTCCCCGAAGGAAAACGACACGAGACCGATGATGGGCGCCCCGACATCGAACGCTTGTGCGATTGTCCGGAAATTAGAAGTCAATGTTGTGTCGGGCTATTCTCTTTTATTCTGTAGCGCAACAATGATGTAATAACTTTATTGAACATACATAGGTACTTTGAGTAAGAACGACTTGCTACAGAAAACGCTATTCCTATTTATAAGAAAGTCTTATCAGAATTTACCCACTCGACTACACCCCGTTAACAATGGCTACGTTGTTATTGACGCTGTCATACAAAACAATTTGCGACTCCACCCACGTAAGAATCAGTTATCTCCCGGTGTAGTCGACGTCTGACCGACACCATACTTCGTAAGCTTGTCAGATCGTTTCAATTGTAATAGGATTATTCATGTGCCAACATCTCTATTAACATCTGTTTAGTATTAATATTTCATTCCCAGAGTGAGATTGTTGAAGTTTGGACCGGGGACCGTCTAACGATGGTGTTAAAATGTTAATGTGTACATGACTTTTATATCGATATTTTAACAAACATAGAAACCGTTTAACTGAAAAGCACGTGTTGTAGCACAGTGTGCGTGCCGCGCAATGCGGCTGCCCGCTCGGTTAAATAGGAGATGTCAGTTGGTTCGGAAGTTCGCCACTTGTGTGGATTGGGAACCCCATCGGCTTTAGACAATGGTTTTGTGCTTTTCCTTTTTTTTGTAAACAGCTAGCGGGTCACTTGCCCGGATCAGCGATAGTCCCGTTTGTGCGCGGTTGGTGCCCGGGTCGCTTGCGACACGGTCGCGCGCTCCTCCGACCGCTGCCGCTTTCAATGTCTTTGTCACCAGTCACGGTCATAATAAACTGTTGATATTTGAACTGATGTAATTGTTAACACGTCTCCGGTGGTAGCGAGTGAACTCTCAAATAGTGAAGCGCGGTCACACGTGCGCCACCCGCACCTGCGCCGGCGCCGCGACGCGGATGCTGCGGCGATGAGCCGACAGTTTCCTAATCCTCGCACTACGGTATAACATTATTGATTGCTGTTTCACATGCTCCTGTCGAATGTGGTGTCAGAGTCAGCAGTGAGCGGGCAATATATCTTAGCAAGAGTTCCGGCGCGTTGCGACACATGGCCATGTCGCAACTCGTTACCGCAAGCTGTCTCACGCGCGCCTCAGTAATAATTCTGTTCAATATGTATAATATCTTGTGCACTAATGACTCAATTCGAGTCTCCAAGTGATAGTGAATTTCAGCGACACTACGACACTAGCCTTACTTTAGGAATTGTGTAAGTACCATTCCTAAAGTAAAGAAGTATAGTATCGGGGAAAAACGGGCAAGAGATTCTATGGACATTGTTTAAAGCAAAATATAGTTACAAAATATTGGTTACATTACATCTTTCGTGGTGAAATTATACATGAGAGAACGAAGCAGAACGTCGTTGAAAGTTTATTAAACCGTTTCAGATAAGAGATGATCAGCAGGCAGGTCAGATCCACTGGCCGTTCACGAACATGACGTATGGTTTAAAACACCATTCAGAAGAGCTGAATACTGCAACAGCTGCGCCACCATCAGTGAGACGTCAGAGTCAGCATGACGTACTCTCAGCCTCCAGGGCACATTCAAGTCAATGCAAGACGAACCCTGTAAATGGTAGCTTCATAGTACATACACACAATACATGCAGAATCTCAATCCCAGCTTGTAAGGTCTATGCATATGCAGATGATACAGCTATTCTGGTGGATGGGACTTCGTGGGAAGACGTGAAAAGGAAGGTGGAATTTGCATGATCCTCAATAATGAGCTGGCTTGACCTCAACTTACTGACATTAAACCTGAAGGAAACGTATTACCTACCCTTGCAATTCGGCGCAACAGTAAACCTACAAGTAGCTTCTCGATAACGGCCCACTCCTTCTATTGCTAGCACGGATAGTGTAAAATATCTGGGTGTGCATATAGACGATGGACTCAAATGGTACAAACAACTTGAGACACTAACTACTCGTACACTTCGTATTATTCTCATTTATAAAACTCTCCGAGAATCTGCCAGTACAGGCACTCTCAATATGGTATACTTCACATTATGCCAATCGATTATTGGGTATTGTATAACAGTACCGGGTGGAGCAGCAAAGACCTATCTGCTGAGAGCGGAGAGCTCTCAAAGAGCCGTCCTCAAAGTACTGTGAACAGTACTTCAGATAAACGAGCGTACAGATAGCGTACAGCGCAGCGATACGCAGATTGTAAAATTCTGACGGTTCAGCAACTCTTTGTACTCCAATCAGTCCTGAAGATACCGCCGCCACCGCCCGCTTACCGCCATCAGACCCAAACAAAAATACATATGTTACAGGTGTTCACCACAAAACCTCATTTGCACGCCGCCAATTCTTCTACTAAGCCTTTGTGCAAATCTATAAAAAGATACAGAAAGAATAATAATAATTTAATCTTAATAATTTCATTGTCAAATCAAAAACATCTAACTGGCTCATACAGCAGGATTGTATTAAGCCTTGCTATCTAACATCACTTGAAACAATTTTTAAATTTAAAATGAAAAAAACACCTACATTTCCACACACACACACACACATATACATCAGTACACACACATACAAATACACACACCTAATACTCCTTACGCATATTAGATCTCTACTTACACCAAAGGCAACAAAAACGGTTCTCCGACACACCTCACTCAATTTATATCTCACATACCTAATTAAGCAAATTCCTTGGCCGATCACTGTCTCTTAAGATACAGGTCGCCTAGTTTACCCTGTCTGGGTTCTTAAATGTACGCGGGGAAGAGAGCTTACTGTGTATCAACTGAGCTATTATCATGCTCAACATATTGTACAATCGGTTTAAACTTTGTCTTTAAGCATATTTCTTTCTTTTTGATTAATAAATAAATGACCATGCCAATATTAGGCCCAGAGACGCACAAGGAATTGGTTTCACTGAAAAAATACGTAATTTTTTATTTTTATTATATAGATTACTCGTATAATTATTACAAATGTGCATTAAGAGATTGAATATATACGATGCAAACAACAAATGTATTCCATGTTTCCTAAGGGAGGGACACTGGGCAAGGTACCTGCTGCCTAGTAGTGTAAGTGCGTCCATGAGTTAAGGGGAAACTGTCTTAGGAACAATTTTCTCTTTTTTCAGGTTTTCGTAAAATCTATTTTAGCTTGGTTAGTTGTCCATATTCTTTTTTTTTAATTATTTGATTCGAATCTCTTACTGTAAGAATCATTTCATTGAATCGGACATTGTATTGGAATCAAAGGTTGAAAATTGGGACAAACTTGATAAAAATGAAAGTGCAGCTGCAGTGGGATCCAGGGTGCTCATTGCTTCCTTCGCTTGTGGGCCACTGTGGGCCACTGTGGGCCACTGTGGGCCAATAGTTATGCCTGCTTTGGATGGCGGCGCTCCCGCTCCCGCCTTCGTGCGCAGATGTGCATGTGCCGCTATCGAACGAATTGGGTGTAGTTGGAAATGATATATATGTCATCTGAGTAATGTTCGTGATGATATACAGTGCAGAGCTTACAGCGCGTCACGTCGCGTGCACGTGGGAAGGGTGCGCAGTGCTCCAGGCGCACGCGCGCGCCCGCGCGACTGTCGCCGCTGCCCAAGTGACGTTACGTACCGCTTGCTACTCACTGGGTCACTGTACGTGCTACATCGCGTATGTTGGGTGACATTCGTCTATCGTCGACTGCGTTCCAAATTCTTCCAAATCAGTCTGGCTCGTTTGGCGGAGTGTCACAACTAACTTTCATATTTACAAAACCTAGCGTGTAGCTGGTTGGGATTGACCGGTGCTTACGTAACGAGCTCGAATCACTACCGAGAACTAAAGATGACGTACCTCATAACTTGGTAATGATATACCAGAGACTATTAACTAATGCGGCACACTCACCCAGCAATGATTGCGTCAACAATCATTTATTATTAATACTAAGTCGACGGAACGGGCCGACTTCCTTAACCTTTCGCGTCACTATTGTAACACATTATCTAACGGAGCTCATCTACAAGTCGATCTGCTCGCGCGTCATGGCCGCGCTCCGATGTTGATGGTATCGGTAGGGTCGCTCCACAGTCCAGCCAGCACGCGACCGGCGACACACCGCCCGCTAGGGGCACGCCACCGTCAGAACAGTAACGCTCCGACTGGCGACAGCTACATCACCAACTGGTGCGACATCATCTCCGTACAATGTAAACACAGTAGTGTTTGGTAAGCGTCCTTGTACGGTGGAATAGTTTAGTACAGTTGGGTGGTAATGCGATAATAACGCGTAATTAATGTGATAAGCCGCGGTAATGGCTGATGCCGATACGAGATAGACGCGCCGTTTATTGTAATGGAAAATAACTTTAGCCGCCGTGCTTCAGTGCGGCCGTACACTAAGTTTATTAAAGAACTATGTCTCTGGTAAGGTAATAAAATAAAAGAGTATCCGCTACTACATTAAACCTTCCATGTGTCGCAACATTTAGTACCAGTAGCAGTAGTGGCGCCACTCGCCAGTGCCCACAAGTGACCGTAGCCAACTGTCTGCACATTCGGGAGATCACATCATTTTGTAAAAACCCAGCAATAGTTCGCGGCACCACTTGCGCAAACAATAATAAATGAAGTGCATGCCCGTGTGACGGTGTAACATGGAGGAGTCCACCAATTACCCATGTTTGCAAATCAATAAATGATTTAAATTGATTATTTTGATTTGATGACGTCACAGACCGCGGTGCGGGAGTGAGTGCTAACAGTGCGATGTCGGCCGGGCGACACGCAGTATAACTCACTGTATAGCTCGCGATAACAACTAAACTAACTACATATTTGTTGGATTTGATTGAAGTGAACTGTATATGAGACATAACGATGTAACCTGCATTTTTTCACTGAAAGTGTTAATCCCGCTTGCGATCGACCAAAACTACTTTCAGAAGCGGAAAAGCTACGTCTTAGTCGTTGAAGTAAGAAGGAGGCACGGAAAACCCACACCAACTCGTTCTTCTACCCAACTCATATTTTTTTAGTACTTAACATCTATTTGAAAATGTTGTCACGGTATTTTTCCATTTTAATGTATTTATTTATTTTATTTAGGCTAACCAACAACTGTTTACACCAGTACAGTAGCAGCTTATTATTTAAGGTAGGTAACAATTTTATTGCGGGTGCAACAATTAATTATTTTAAGGGTTAACACCGCGAATTATACCGATCGAGTGGTTGCATTTGTTATCTTGCATTCATTTATGTCATGTGTCGCAGGCTTTGATATAATCAATGCTCGCAGGTATTTAGACAAAGTCGAATTGAACTTAATTCCATTCAATTTGGAATGTGGGAAACAAGAATCGTCTATTTAAGCCCATTACTGCCCGACTTTAAGATGGAAGATCGCAATTCGTCTGCGAATGTTATGCATGTTCGGTCATAACTCCGGCGCATGAGCTAGCTGACGCGCATTATTGCACTGTTTTATTTTTCATTTCGTCTTTCGTAAATTGTTGCCAAATAATTGTTATTCTTTCTTTCATTACATACTCACTCGTTTATTTCATAGGTTAATTAGATTTGGATGATAGGTGGAGGACGGCAGCGTGTTCTTCGTCAGCAGTAGCTGCTACACACATAGACATCCATCGAACTATATATTCGTATATGTAACAACAATATGGCGCCCATGGTGGACGGTGTGGCGGGGGTGTGCTTGCCACGCACGTCGCAATAGGTTAAACTGTTCGAAGTTTGCACCAAAGTATCGTTTTCATGTAGGCTTACCCTGAAAATTCAAATTGGCTGAGTGAATGGTTTGATTAAAATAAATCCGTAGAGTTTTTGAGGTTCACCGGCGCCCGTGTCACGTGTTCCGTGCGGCGTGGCTGCGGCGTGGCTGCGGCGTGGCGCGCGGGTGCTGTACACTATACATACAGTGTCTGAGCGGATTGAGAAAGGACGTTTCCGTGCGCTATACGTTGAAAGCGAAGTGCTGAGACCTTGCGCCGCGCGTAATTAGCATCTCACACTATAATGTTACATATCTCTCTAATGCATGCATTACCGTTACCGACTACGCCGGCGGAGGACGCGTTGCGCCACAAGCGACGCAAGCGCCCTAACGCCGTCAATAAAATATACTAACTACTTTGGACCGATTTGCAAAGTTTTTTCCCTACTATGTATGTTGAGGTCGGCTTACAGTCTAACCGAATGCAGCTGAATACCATTATTTTACTGAGAGCGACTGCCTATCTGACCTCCACAACTCAGTAACTGAGTAATACGACGCCCCTTGGAAAGTATACTTTCGGGCATCTGACTGGCCGTAACGACTGTAAAAGATCTACAAATCTTGATATATAATTAAAAAATTAAATTTCATTTATTTCAGGCCCGAGACCCATATAAAACAACAACAGATAGAAACACAAAAAACACAAGAATTACAATATACAAAAAAAAACAAAATAATAATTATAGCAAGTCAAAATTAAAATCGATTTAAAATAAATCAATAAAATGTCAAAATAAATAATAATTCATGTTCATAATGGATGGTCACCCGCGGACCGACCTCGACTAGCGTATCAACTATAGACAGAGTAAGATGGAAATTGTTACATCAACAAGTGCCTAAACTTAAGTTTTCATTTTATAATAGTCATAATGAACTATATTCATCTTAAAGCTGCATCATTTTGTAATAAAATTATACATAAAAATAAAAACAATCTCTGTCCGGGGGTCAATCCGAGCCATAATTGCTGAGACTGCATAGGCACAACCTTGCAGCCTGCTACCAACAACTTGCTCTGAAATAGTCTTGTGGAATCGGAAGAACCGTTACATATATAGATATGTGCCCGAGCCAGCTCTCGAAACGGGCAATGTCACATTGTATGGAAATCGATATCATCACTGACACGACTATTGACGATGTAGCGCTCCCGCATGATGAGAACCTGATAAGCAGATCTTGACCTGCCTCGCGAAGATGTCGACGTGTGGAACGTGGATACAGCAATCATTGTGCCAATAGTTGTGACGGCCAATGGTATAATAGCCAAGAGCCACAACCAACACTTGAGAAGGCTCTCGAGAAAAACTATACACGCCGTTTTTCTCTAAGGAGCCCCGACTATTTTTATATTTATATATGTTTTCAATTTATGAATATTGAAATATGAATATTGTAGAAAATGATAATTATTCCAGATTTCTTCGTAATTTTTTCCTTCGGTTAAATCTTAACTACATTGTACGAAATCACAAAAATTGTAAATAACAATATACTTAGATATTACAATTACTAAATATTATGACTCGGGGCAGAAAATAAGAAGCTCACGTCCTTACAATGTTTGTTAAACCACCGAAAATAAGGTTCAAAGGTTTAATAATAAGCACGACGAATTTGTGCCTTACAAAAGACATCAACGCGCCGCGTCTGAGATGTCTTAGCAAAAATGCGTGACCTGCGGTACATTACAATAGGGAATAATTACCGCAATATCCATCAATGTTCACAAGATCTGACATAAAACTGACTAAATTACTTGCTCCATTGATCCAAACTCTTGATTTATCGTAAATAGAGGCGTTTACACGCACGCAAACTTCAAATCTTATGCTTAGACGTTAGACTCTAGTGTTGTCTTGGAAGCTGACATTATCATCTGTAGTTCATTTTATTGCTTCACAAATGTCATTACTAAAAATCATTGCTCCATAACGGACTCATCCTGAAATGAAATTAGGCTCGGAGGTCACTAGAGACAGTGTTTCTTTGTCAATAATAACAAGAAGTGAATGAATCCTGCAGGTCGGATGTAGTAAGTGTGTTGTCCGGGTGCTGGTGGTGGGCGCGCCCCCCCTCGAGCGCGCGTGGGGCGGTGAGCGGCGCGGCGGCGCGGCTTACTGAGTTAGTCTGCTCGCTCGCTCGACACACGATGGTCGCCACTCGCTCGCTCACGTCCCTCGCGCTCCTGGCGATGCTCTGCGCCGCCGCGGCCGCGCCCCCCGCGCGCCCCGCCCGCGCCCTGCGCCTGCGCCGCCAGCTCGCCGACGACGACGCGCTGCAGCCCATCGAGGTACCACCCGCACTGTGCTAGTACACACACCGCCAAACACCCACAGGTTGTTGGATAACTACCAAGTTGCGTTATTTACGAAAAGCTAAACAAATACATATGTATAGTTGAACAACACGTTATTGAAATATTATGTGTGTACTAGAACATCGAGATGTATTATGAAGTAGAAATAAAAAAGCTTGGGTTTTCTCAGACATCAGTGGCCGCCATGTAGCGGCCGCTGTGACGGCCGTCATGAAAATGACAGTACCGATATTTGAATAAATGGTATCAAATAAGCTCAAACACAATGTTTGCGGCCGCTATGTATCGGAATCGCATTCTGAGGAAGCCAAGCTCTTTATCAGTGCAAATACTGTAAAATATAAATAGCAGCGAGTATCGCAATAGGTCATACGTTAGCACATCGCTGACCTAGCGCGACCCGCTGTACATATTACTAATGCTTACTATTTACTATGACATCTACCGCTTGCGCCGCCGCTCGCCCCCACCGCCCGCTGCTCGCCTCTCAGTGTCCCATGCGTGATGTGGCCGGTGGCCAGTGGCCGGTGGGTGACCGGGTTAGTGTCCAGTTGGACACAATGCAGAGTAAGCGGTGGCGGTGCTCGAGCGGCGGTGACGTAACGCGACCCGCGGCTTTATGTAACGCTGTGGGAGCACTGCAGCCGCTGCACCGACATTGCCCCGGTTCACACGCGCTCTGTCGCGGTGCGGTGCATCGTGTTGCGCCTGTTTCTTGTATCTGTTCGCAGCGCATCGCAGTCCTGCTCGCCTCGCTCGACTCGCTTCACTCATAACGCTAATATCTCATTTAACATTTCCAATACACCAGCGATTGTGCCGGTTTGTGTGGTTGACGCTCGCCGCGCACTAGCTCCTATCAGTTGACCGAACATTGTCGACACGTCCTGGCCCGCTGGCTGCGCGCGGTGCCGTGTCCCGCGTGAACTCAAGGACATCATCTCAGTACTTGCTACACATTAGCATGAGGGCCACACTGCGGCTCCCTTTGACTTTATTAATTGGCACTATTGCCACAGTATGAAAAGTGCGAGCGACGGAACGCGGAGTGCAAGTAGTGCTACCCGTCCTGTAAAGCTCCGTTTCTAAAATGGAAATGCGTCGCGGCGGCGCGGCTGCGCGGTTTGTTGTTTACGATGCTACTCGCAGATACGTTTTGCTCATGACTACTTACAATTTTGAAGTTAGAACTAGTTGCCAAATAAGAAACAGAAAGAGACTACTAAAGTACACGGTGAAACACGACAACGGAACTACCAGCTTGAATCATTTAAAAGAGTTAGTCCCCCGAGCAGTGCGTGCACCGGTGCACATGCTGCTCTGTATCGACCCGAGCTCATTTGGGAGCATACTGTATGTTACGATCAACGATCTGTACCCACGCGAGCAGCACTCGCTCACTGCCGCAGACACCCCGACTGTCCCCGACTAGGAGCCGCTTCGTCTCGGTGTATGTTATCTGTCGTTGTTACATGCACCGCGACCTAGCTCTGGACAGACGTCGCTCCGACAATAGTTCTCTGCTGCGAGCAAGGAGCGCCACTGGCTGCCCGACACAGGCTGCTGTTGTTCCTCCGGAGCGCGCGCCACTAACAATGTCGTCACTCCGCGCTCACGTGCGGCGCGCAGGCAGCACGCACAAACAATGGGCCCTCTTACTTAATATTTACTTTCAAACTAACAATACTAGCCAAGCTTCATCTTTCCTTCCGTATCATTATAGACCGGGTTATATGCAACTTAGATGCTCGAAACTGCCGAGATGGACCAAAATATGCGATGTCCAATTTGAATACAACACTTAATGTTTTGTGTTCCATGAAAGTGGGGAGGGCAGTGGGACAATACGGTCAACACGTCTCACGGTGACATTCAACTAAACAAATTACTTAACATGCTACATCATCCTTTTTTATTCTAATTCTTTCCTATTTATATACTATTCAACGCCTTGGATATTCGTCTGTAATATCGTGCACGTACATTTAAATAAATAATCAAATTGACAACGTGATATATTTTTGTTTTTAGCGTACTAGTTCAAATACTAATCTAGAGTATTTCCCCAAAAATATAGAGTATTAACTAGCTTGTGGCCACGACTTCGTTCGCGTAGAATAGCGTAACGAATGCTTATGTCATTTTATAACTATTTGTTGAAACATTATGATGTTCATTTGAGTATTGATCAATTCACAACTATCGAAAACATGCATACAAATCGGCGATCAGTTGATGTTAAGTAAAATTTGTGACCTGAAAAAAATCCCAAATGTTTCGAATGCATTGCAAACATAGATAAAGAGGTGTCTACTGGAAGGATTGGGCTCGGTACTATAAGCACCGTATTGCTGCCAGCCAGCCTCTCACAGTCGTGCGCCAGGCGCCAGTACAGAGCGGCGGCGCGCTGTTAGCATGGCCGACCGGCTGCCTTCGCATCACAATTGTCCATTCTGATCACATCAACACTAATTATAATAATTTACCAGTCTGTAAGCATTACGTACTCATCTGACGCTGTGACTGACGCGTGTGTGTGTGTGGATGGGTGTGCGTGCGGGATGCGGGCAGCCCGCTGTCGAATAGAGTTAGCCACTATTAGCAGACTGTGGAAGTTGTGCTCTGTGGTGCGCGCAAACAATTGGTTGGTTGATAATAATAAAGTTGCTCTCGAGTGCTTCACACATTCGGCTTCAATCGGCACCACTCGGCGGTGCTCGGCCACGCTCGCACGACTCACGCGGTTTACATGGTTCTTCTGGGTATTGCCCAACTATCAATTGTTACAGTTACAACACACCGGAGCCACAGTTTTAGCGTTTTTGCGCATTTCGGAACCGCGAACATAATACTATAATTGTTGAGCGAACCACTCGCTACTAGTTCTTACGCCGGTTCCCACAGGCTGCGAGCCGGCCCCACCACCGCCGCGTTGCATTGCTTCCGTCTCTGGTTCCCTCTCCGTATTGCACTGAGCTATGTGTGCATATTATTATGTGTCGTGTCTCCGCTGCGCTGAACTCCAACAAATTAGAAAGGCGCCTGAATCGTCCATCTCGATGTCGATTTACAATATATCATGTATCTGGTTGTGCAGCGCATGTTTCATCATTATGTATTTCGAGAAACAGGTGAAACCATGGCCGCGTCTAGTCGTTGCGGTAACCTTCGAGGGCGACGTTACATCTCGTCTGTCGAGATTGTGTGACGTTCGATAGCGGCGAGGTGCAGGAGGTGGGACACACGAGCGGGTATCGAGACCGACCACTAACTTTACTCGTTAAGCAGTGGCTTGTCGAACGATACGGTAATGTGTGCACTGCGTGCGTTCGCAGATTAGGTGCGATTACATGAACGATACCTACACTAGCTGAGGGCCGCGAGAGGCGGGCGGCCTCGACCCGCCACTCGCCGCGCGGGTCCAGGACCTCTAGCTACGACAGTTGCAGTACCAGTCACCTCGCGACATCACACCTTGATCTTTCTGGTACAGTGCAACGCAACACAGAACGCAGCACTTTGCGACTGTTCGTATGTTGTAATAAGAAGGTTCAGAATGTCGTATACTTACAGAAAAAGTGACGGCTGACACTCAAGGTCTATCCTTTAGCTCTCTTAGCCTAGACAGTGTACACTAAGTAGAGCTTAGGACTCGAGTACTCGCACAGCTTTATGAGTGTGGCAATGATCGTGTCGCGCATCTTGCCTGTCGCTCGCGTGGCTCTGCGGGACTCGATGCGACCATCGCCAACACTTGCCACACATTTGCATCTACGTCTTATATATAAAAGTCCGTAATCCAATTGTGATAAGACTTTGTCAACTTATTGCTTGCACTTGCGAGGAGGTATCGGCACAGCTGACTTACAGCTGGAGGAGAGCTTGCGGCAGCAACGCGTCGGGTACCAGCTAGTACACCATATAATACTTGTATTTATACATAATGTATAGATAATAAATAAATGACAACGCAAGCCAAGCCACATAAAAAGCATCGTAATGAAGCATGTTGACGCCATCGATGTTTTGCACAGTTAATGCAACGTCCTGGACATAACCATAACGCGCGCTATCCGAACTGCTCGTAGATAAACTTCCAACAAGTTATTGATTCGACAGTTATATAGTTCAGTGAACTGCTTCCTCCGAGTGTAAGCCGACGATATGGCAGATCAATCGAGTAGCTAAACTCCATAATGCGACAATAAGCCACCGTTTATTGGTTCGATGTTTTGACGTTCAAAAAGTTCACCCTAATATAAAATAATGAATTTTGTCAAGTTGTCCTAAGTGACATTGAGGAGGCTTGTGAGCCGGTGTACATGTGTTTAGCGATTGGAGTGTGTTATCTTTTTACTTGGCCCGTCATGTGCCGTGATAGCTGGCCCGACAACGGTCCAGGTGCCTGCCCAGTGCCCAGTACCAGTGCCCAGTGGCCGGTATTGTTTACAAGATCTCTTCGTTGTAAAGAGTCTCCCCGTGGACAAGGTTTCTCTGCTGACCTAAACATTACGAGTTGAATTGCTTTTCTCGCGAGAATGTATCGGATTTAAAGTCAATCTTAATTTTGAACATAATTATGGCACAATGTGTCATTTCTTTCATGTCAGGCTGGACATTTCGGAATGTATCTTCACGCGTGCTAGTGATGAGAATTACCCATCTGCGGAATGTGATATCACGTATGGGTACTTCAAGTGTGCCGGCACCGAGCTGCCACTTGGTCAGGACGAAGACACGCAGGCTTGCGTGTTCAGTGCCCTAGGTCCCTAGGTCCCTCGCAGGCCCGACGCCTCATTGAGGCGACCTCGTCCGTGATAGTGTCGTAGAGACCGCGGACGACCAGACATTAAAAAAGTTAACATTTTACGGTGGAGTGGCGGTGGAAGGCTATGGTGACGGAGTGCTTTAGTGTAGTGGTGTGTGGGCGTGTGGTGTGTAGCGTGTAGTGTAGTGACGCGGTGTGTGTGTGTGCAGGACGGCGCTGGCGAAGAGCAGGCGCGCGAGAAGCGCAAGCTGGAAGGCGTCACGCAGGCCAAGTTCGGCATCAAGAACGCCGTGCTCGGCTTCGTGTTCGGGGTGAGTACCGCCCTGTCCCTCACCTCCCCTCACCCCCCCTCACGTCCGCCACACTGCACGGTGCGTCACTCGCTCTCTCTGTTGTAGAAAATCAACTCGCTGATTGACGCGAAGACGCGCTTCGTGGACACGCTGGACCGACAGAACATCGAGCTGAACAAGCAATACGGCATCGAGGCGCCGCAAAACGGGCTGGCGTCGTTGAGCGGCATCGTGGGGCAGGTGATCGGGCCCAAGCTGCAACTCTTGGGGCCTAAGATACAGGCGGTGACCGGCTTGCTGGGCGGCGCGTCAGGCGGCGGCGGCGGCGGCTCAGGTGGGGGCGGCCTCGGCTCCATCATCTCGCTCGTGACCTCGCTGTCGGGCTCTTCGTCGGGCGGCGCCGGTGCCGGCGGTACCGTCGAGACCATCGACTCCTCCGAGGAGGACGACTCGTGAGCTCTCGACCGTCGCACGCCCTTCCTACGCGCTGACGCACACCTGGAGTCCGGCCACTAATGTCACACTTGCACTGTGCGGCCGGACCGCGCTCGAGGACAACACTTCTGTGTGGTAAAGTATTGTGCCTGGATTAGTGGCTGGGACTCCACGTGTATGGTCATGTCGCATCATCCTCCCCCCCCCGGACCGCCTGTACAGTCCGCGGTCGTTCCTGTCCCCCTGCCCCTCCGCCTCCCCCCGCCCCCAGTGCCGGCGGCGCGCCGTAGCTCTACGTTTTGTATTTATATTGTAAATAGGTTTTAGGTGAGCGTTGGTAATATTAAACGATTCTTCGGAAGTTGCGTTGTTTTACTGCACGCTGCACGACGTCGCATGCCTCACCCCGCACCCCGCGGCGCCCCATCCCTTGTACATAGTTCGGCTTGCCCCGCCTGCATGCTGCGACGGAGGCGAGCTCAGCCCGCTGTATGTACCACGTGGAGACGACGAGTAATGTTGTCGAACTCTTGCCCTGAGCATTTATCGTAAGTGAAGTCAGTTCCTCTAGTCCGCGCTCGCCGCACTCGGCGCCAGTCTCTGTCGTATCTAGTCACCGCTTGTCCTTAGCTTTATTTCCTAACCCGTCGCTGTAGTGAGTAGTGAGTAGTGTCCAAATCACATAATATACTATATACATATGTGTAATTGCCTAACCGTGCGCGCAAGGTCGCACGCGCATGCGCACTCGCGCCGCTGCGCGACCTCTGCTCGGCTTGAGCAACACGCACATGGATATTAACTATTTTCACAAGTTATGTGCACAAAGTTTATGTACAGTCCACATACACACCGGTGCACGCGTCGTCCAGCACTCAGTGTAATAAGTACTCCATATTGATCCTGTTACAGAATGGATGTAGCTGCAGATGCAGATGCTTGATGTGTGGATGATGATGATTATTGAATACCTTATGTGTGTGTGTGTGGTCAATCACTAAGCCAAATTTATAAAAGAAGCGCAACAAAAACTGCAAACTAAAAGATTGAGCTACAACTGACTCTAACTCTTGTTTTTACATTCTAATGTTATGCATTATTTGTTCTGTAATTCGGTTCTCTTTTCCTTGAATAAACTAACTGTGAAATAGTACGTTTCCGTTTGGCCGAACAGAACTTCCTCCCTCCCAACAGAACAGCTCACAACTATCCTGATACCGAGGACTTGTGGGCTGTCGTGGTGTACCACAGTATGTAGGCGATACTTCGTTAGGTTAACAAGCTCGTAGATCGCGATGTCGTCATCGGCGCGGGCGACACGAATATTACTTACGGCTTGTTATAATATTTGACTCTTAACGTAATTTTTTGTAATTATCATTTGCTAACCTCCGTTATTATTTAGTTTGTTAATAAAACACAGGATGTTAAAGTATCCGGCCGCTAATTACCAACTTCCGGTCAGTTGTTGGGCGCCAGTAGTGTACCGCATCACGTCAAGTTGTCCGTCACGTCAGCGTCCACCAAAACACGTCAGGTGGAGGGCAGCTGGTCGCCTGCTCCTGTAAATAGTTCGCGACTCTCACGTGTAAATAAGTATATAAAAATGTGTATAAAGTATGGTGTGTTGTGTTTCTATCACCGGTGGCGGACTAGAGCAGCTCTCGCGTCTGACGTAGCGCACTGCCAGGAAAGTATGATGTTGTTTACTAGACGCCGCGCGATGCACACAGCATCCGCGGCTCGTAGCGCACATAGCCTTTCACAGCTCGTAGCTCGTAGCCCGTAGCCCTCGTAGCGCGCCGTAGCGGCGCCGCACGCACACACACGCACCTCACTCCGAGTCACTTCACTGTCTCACTCCACCGAGACCATACGATACTGTACCTACCTGTATTTCAAGTTTATATCTCTGTAATAAACTGTGACTCTTATTCTATTTGTTTCAATTTTATTCACATATACCTCTCCTTGCCCTACCGACCAACTTGCGCAGTTTCTGTTGTCATGTACCTGAACCAACGTACCCAATATGATCGGTTACAGATCATCAGTCCCTTGCCTTAGTTATTAAAATGCGATCTAGGTTTAAAATATGTTTGCATGTCCTCATGATCCTAGGAGCGAAGTATTTAATTGCTTCATTATTGAACATCTCAGTACATTGATATTTGTCAGACAAAATATGTCATCTTAAAATATTGAACAAGTTTATGATTTGAATCCCAATCTAACGGCGCGACGTACGGCTCCAGCCGGTGTACCGGAGTACATGCACACGACACAGCGCACACTAGCGGCTGCGCTCAGTGAGGAGCCCGCGCCGGTGCGCCAGCGACTGTACGGCGCCGGTACCACTTGACTGAACATTATATTCGCATAAACTCATACAACGCATTTGCAAGCACCACACACGATACAGCGAGGCGAGGCGAGGGCTGCGAGGCGCGAGCGACGCGATGCTCAGAGCGGACCTGTCGCAGACTGGCACTACGTGGAGGCGCCGGGAGCTGGCGAGGGGGCCCCCATCGTTGTCGCGGAGCCCTGGCCTCCCGCTGAGCCCTGGGGGCCCGCGCCGCAGCCGCCAGGCCGCGGCAGCCGGCGACATCCCGGTGTTCGACCGGAACAAGGTCAGCCTGGACCTGCCGGGCAGCCTGTTTGGCCCGTCCGTGTCGCTGCTCATCCGCACTACTAAGATCATCGGTGACGTCATTCAGGTGAGCCCCCCCCCCACGCTCTCCGTACTAGGCGGTGTAGTATGCGCGGTGTGTGAGAGTGCCTCGTGTTGCAGAACTCGGCGGTACGCTACCAGACGTTCCTGCGCCTGTTCCGGCCGCTGTTCCGCGGGCCCTTCGAGATCAAGGGCCTGGACCCGCCCACGACCACCACCACCACCACCACCACCGCGCGCGCCCCCGCCGCGCCCGACAGCGCCGCCGACAACGAGGTGCGCCGCCGCTGAGGGCGCGCTGCACTCTGTTACATGGAGACTGCTGCACTATATACTGTTACATACACTGTGCCATTTTTATCTTCATACAACCTCTCTTTTTTAATCACGCGTCAAAACCTAAAATGGCGGATATAAAATAAATTTGGTTCCACTCGATGGCTTACGTAATTCCTCGTTTATGCCAACAAATGTGAAATGACACACATGATTATTACACAACTGTACCAAATCATCGTAATGAAACCTACCAACAGCGAGTCGGAAACGTACACGAAAGGTTCCGTACAATATGTTACACTAATTTAATAAAAGACTTCCATGGGGACTTTTAACTTTGCTCTGTTTTCAATTAATTAAAGTGAAATTAACTATTTTATATTTATTAAATATTATATATTTTTAATTAAAATATATATAGTTAATGTTTTGATATAACGGCAACAGAAATGATGATTTCAACTGTTCACCTATGACGGTTCAGACTGCTGACAGGAACACGGTCAGACAGTGGGGGCCTAGTTATACGGTGCCGTTTAGCACCCTTCGTGTACGGTACCGGAAATACGATAATTATGGTGGCGCGTATCTGTACAGCAAGTGTACCAGACGAGCTGCCGCCGCACACCAGCGCAGCGTGTACGACCGGCAGCTATCCTTTAACGGCGACTGCTCTTAGCCGTAGTCTTTAAGTATTTAGTTCAGTCACCGCCACGTGAGCCAATCAAATCGAGATAAGACTGTTCATAGTAGGTTATTAAATCAATCTCCAGGATAGTGTCTTCGAGATTGTCATAGGGTCGATAAGCGTTAAGGAAGAGTCAATCAGCTATTAAGGTTTGCTCGCTGAGTTAAACAGCGCACGCACACTGCGGAGCGCCACAGCGCGCGCTACTGGTGGAGGCGCCACGCGCGGGGTCACGTGGTCACACGGGTGACGTCACACTGCAACCACGTAATGACTAGGGAAATTATATGTATCATTGCTCAAGGTATTCGACTATTTAAAAATAAATACGACTTCGGTAATATATGGTAATGCTAAGATATCTGACTTTCATTTACCACCCCTCCTCATTCCCCGCCTCCCCCCGCCCTCCCACGACTATTGTAGGATTATTAATTCACTTCACAGGAAAAAATTATATGAGCTGTCAAGTTGAAAAATACTTTGATAAACAATAAATTGATAAGAGATCGTTTAGTGGCTTCAATCGATTATTTATTTGTTAGAACAACTCAACTCTACTAATGCACTCACTGGTCTATGAGCTAGCTGCGCTGCTGCTGAGCATGAGCTCCTAGGTTCGATTCCTAGATCGGGCAAAGTGTTATTTGCTTTCCACAATGTGTATGTAGGGACAATGTAAGTACGAATGTTATGTGTCAGCAGTCTGAGTGTGAGAGAGAGGTGTCGATGGGCAATCGCCAGTTACTGCGCACCGTGTGCGTGTGTTCAGCTTGGGATGATTTCGGGAATAAAATTACAATATGATCAACAGTTTTATTTAAATACACGACATGTCGCAGTAACTCCCGTGGCAAGCCCAGTGGGTATGACTTGAGACAACCTACATGTACTTAGCTCAGTAGCAGCCCGGAGTCTGGATTTGCGTCCAGTTGATAGCATAGTGTGTCAGGGACGTCATATGGTGACTGTCATTCAGGATGCTAGGAACTCTGACACCGTTATCTGTTATCGAAACAGGTTTTCTACGTCTCTCAACAATCTTAGGATATTTAGCAGCCCGCTTCGCACGGGTGCAATGTAAATAACGTCACGTGAGCGAAGCCGCGGCCGAAAGCCAGTACTACATAGAGCTTATGTTACCCACAGATAATGTAGCGTTCTAATGGGGAAACAAGTTTTGAAATCCATCCAATCCATCATATAAAAGAATTGCCGCTTACTTAATCATCATTATAAACAAATCTAGGTGTTCGATGACAATCCAGGATTATAAGGAAATAGGAAATACTACGATATTTTATTTAGTTTGAGCGGGGTCACTTAACTCAAATAACTTTATAATAGTCCTTACGACGGTAGTTGTTAAAGGCACTGCTCGCGAAGGCTCCTACCAGTTGACCATGTCCTACACCGTCCAATTTATTGAGTTCTTAATTCTGCGTTTGGTCTGCCAGAGTAACATTTATAATTTATTACGTAAATTCGTAATCTGACGAACATAGTCAACCTTCAGCCCACAGAAAGTTGAGTAACTTGGACAATTCTACGAACTTAGCATTTTCATTTTGTTTGTGTTGCCGTCTGTAATCTTTGTGTACGCATCGCGGAATTCAACAGATTGCCAAGTGTATTCCTCAGGCGCAATTTTTTTTAACGAGCAATGTTCGCACCCAAACCCCAAAATTAATTCAATTCAATTCAAAACATTTATTTCAGACTTTTCAGTCCATAAGGTGTTAGTATTACATCGAAATTACTTAATGCTATGTTAGTAACTTACTCACATATAAAAGAAAAAGGCAAGACGCATGCGTCTTTCGTCTTCACCTACTACAGTACACGCAACCCGATCGAATGTCTCCAACTAGGACTAGCCGTTGGGACTGCCTCTCCCCCTTTGCATCAGCGATGCTGCTCTCTTGCGTAGAATTGCATGAAAGCCGTCCACTCGACCTTCGGTAAACATCGCCGACGCACTGCAGTAGCCAGGCAATCCCATCGGCAACCTGAAAGCATTGTTGTATTGGACCCGCAGGGCACTAAAGGTTCACTGCGCGTAGCTAGGCCTCAGACTACAAGTATAAAAAGACTGACAGTATGCTCTAAATAGTGTGTTCTTTACTGCTTTTGAACACCGGGCAAATCTGCGCGCCAGCATATTACAACGAATCGTCAGCCCCCTGCGCTCCCTCTCCATATCTAATTCATCGTACGTAATCGTATCATCATATCATACGTAACTCTATTTAAAGACTCCCCCGCTAGTGTCACGGGCGGTACGTAAGCGGGACTCTTTCGCCCCGATCGAAACACCAGCAGTACACTCTTTTTCACATTGTACGCCAAGCCATGAGTTTCAGCAAACACTTCACACACGCTTACTAACTTTCGCGAGGCGCTGATCGATGGGCTCAACAGCACCATGTCATCCGTGTAACTAGTGTTGTTAACTGTGTTACCATCTATTGAGCAGCCTACTCCGGTTCTGTTGAGCTCACGGATCAACCCATATTATTTACATAAATGTTAAAAAGCGTAGGAGAACTCAGTCCACCTTGCCTCACTCCACATTTTAATTGATAGGAATCCGAAAGAGAGCCCTACCATTTCACGTGATTGGTTTGATGATTGTACCAATACTTGAGTATATTTGTGATTCCTTCAGGCACTTCCTTATCCCGTAACTTATCCCACAGTTTTTCATATTCTACGCAGTCAAACGCCTTTAACACGTTGAGCGCCAACGCGGTCACCGGTGACCGCTAACAATAGTTTTTCTATTGTGTCTGCTGCGTGGCAGTTAATGACTTAAAGTAAAGTCGGCATACACTGGCGTTTTACGGTCCGTATTGTACTTGACGGGAAAGACCAGGCCTAAACCCAAATTGGGCATCTTCAAGCTTAGCAGCCTTTGCGAGATACCCATTCAACACACCGTCCAACACCTTGACGGTTATAGTAGCTAATGTTATAGGTCTATAGTTACTTATTTCACTTATATCACCTTGGTTTTGTTTTTAACAATAGGTACTACAACCGCCCGCGTAAGCTCCTCCGGCAAGTACGCATGCCTAATACAAAGTGTGAAAAACATCGCCAAGACTCAGCACAGGTGTGGCCCCCATGCTTCATATGCTCCACGCTCAACCCATCATGACCAGGAGACTTAACCCTACGCATAAATTTTAAACTCAACTCAAACTCAAACTCAAAGCATTTATTTCAAATAAACCAATTACAGGCACTTTTGAATTGAAAACCTGCGATACCTCTTTTGTGGTTACTGCAACTGGTGTTTCTGACAAAGTAACCCCCTCCTGGAGCACCTTTCTACTCCTTGCTCCCAGTGGTTCTGTTGCGAAGTGCTTCCGAAATGTGTTGGCCACGAATAAACTGTAAACTCAATCCACAGCCTCTCGGAAAACTCGGCCTCGGATTGAGTTTACTGGTTAGTTTCCAGAACTGTCCGAAAGTCTTATTCTCGAGGTGAGTAGTAAGAACGTCCATACGGACCTGGCCCTGATTATTCTACCGCTTACTAATCTAAACATTCGCGCACATAATTGTTGCACGTATGCTGACATCGCATGTTCTTGCCCCGCTTTAGCTAAAGCTGACCATTTAAAATATCTAGGTGTCACCATTGACACAAATCTAAATTTCCGTAAACATATCGATTTACTGTGTACGAGAGTGCGCAAATTAATATATGTTTTTAAGAATTTACGGAACGTAGCCGACTTTAAATTGATAAAACAGGTCTATTTAGCTTTGTGTCAATCCATTCTTACTTATTGCGTAACTTCTTGGGGTGGTGCGGCTAAAACAATTTTACTCCCATTAGAGCGTGCTCAAAGAGCTATTCTAAAGGTTGCTACCTTTCGCCCTTTTAGATTTCCTACGCATCAACTCTACACAGCATGTAAGGTGCTTACAGTACGGCAATTATTTATTTTAAATATAGTACTACTCCAGCACACTGCACTTCCTTTTGACCCTGTTCCTTCTGACAAGAGAAGGAAGGACTTAGTTTGCATTAAGCCTCATACTAGACATGCGTTTGCTAATCGTTTCTATCTGTTCTTGGGACCTTTTCTATATAATAAGCTCAACAAGGTACTAAGTTTCTATAGTGTAAGGTATAAAAAATGTAGTAAAATGTTATCCGAATATTTAGAGACACTAAATTACACAGACACAGAAAAACTTCTAGAAATTTTGGCATGATGATTTTGATCCCCGCGTAAGTGTTTATTTTTGTAAAATTACATAGGCTTAGTTTTAGATATTAAGGTACCATTATGCTTTTTCTCCTAGTTCTTATAATATTCTTTATTTAAATACAGCTTAACTTTAAATTGTACTAGACCAAAGTAGTTGGATTGTAAAGTGATGGCCTGAAACACAGGTTTAAATTAACCTAGATCGGGCTGGTCGCTACATAAAATTGCAATTCCGAACAACCAGTACTTGCACCTATAATAAAATCTTAGTTTTAGTTTTAGGCACTTTAATTGTATGGAAAACTTATTACTGTTGGCTACATGTACACTTTTTGTAAACGTTTTATTTGAAATAAATTATTATTATTATTATTATTATTCTGAAGGAACTGAAGGTTTTTCTTAAAAACTTTTCTACTCTCAGTCATGGCCTCCCAGATCGGTCCTGAGATTGGTTTACCACTAACACACAACTCTCAAAGTGAAGCCGAGCCTCTCTGTGCGAGTCCCTTATGAACTTGTTCCAGCCTGTGATATAACCACCTTTCCAAACCCTCCTACTAAAGTCTATTTTCCTCAACTTACAAAAATTAATTAGTTAAATTAATGTCAATGTCAATTTTTTCTTGTAGAAAACGGAAAAAGCATGCGTCGCAATATCATTTAAATCTTTATGATTTAAATGATATTGCGACGCATGCTTTTTCGAAAAAGACACGTTGAAAACATAGGTTTAAAAATGACTATTATAAATAACATACGGACAGAGATCTCTATCTCTAATGCAATCAAGAATTGATTACAGTTCCCACTATTAAGTGACCCGATAAGTGAAAGATGTGTGATAAGTACCTAATGGATGGAGCAGTATGTCTAAGGTTCACAAAAAGTGTTGGCTTTGTGTTTGATTCTCATTCCTTCGAAAAATAACGTAGTGGTTATATCTTCTTTATTCGTAAACGTAAATGTTATTTAATGTAACACAGTACGGACAGCTTTTATTGAGTCTAGATCTTTGCAAACAAAGTTATAGAGTGAAAAACAACATGTGTCAACTGTCTTCACTACATAGTATAAAGCAAAGTCGCTTCCCGCGTCCCAATGTCTGTATGTATGCTATAGATCTTTAAAACTACACAACGGATTTTGATGCAGCTTTTTTTAGGAGATAGAGTGATTCAAGAAGAAGATTCAATAATAACATGTAATTTCCGTCAACCACGCGGGCGAAGACGCGGGCTAGCTAGTACTGTAAAAAAGAAAAAAAACCCGCCAAGTGCAAGTCAGACTCGCACAAAGGGTTCCGTACCATTATCTAAAAAATCACTTTTGTTGTAAGGTAGTCTCCGCTGGTGTTGGAAACATTGCGGTGGACTTGGTGAAAGTTAAATTCATAAACAAAACAGTCAAGGACAACGGCTGCCGGTAAGAAGAACTACGTCAAATGACGCCTCATTTGACGTAGTTCTTCTTACCGATCGGCGTTAAAACGCTTTGTTTGTGACTTATTTTTGGGCCGCACTGTATGTCAATATAGAATATTAAAATAAATACATATTTTTTTGCCAAAATTACTTCGTTTCTATAAAGCCCAACTCAAAGACGGGTGGCGTTGGCGTGGGCTGACCAGATTTTGGCCTGTCAGCCTCCCACTCTCCTATACTACGCTTCACCAGAGGGCCAGCCTGTGTTTGTCCTTAGAGGATCTGGTCTTGTCGACAGGTGTCCTAACGCCGTCATATGCTAGATCCCTGTAAAGGGGGGATCAGCGAGTCACAAATTTGTTTTAAGACGCGTCCTATAGCGAGGACTCAGTCCAATCACTAAAATCCGTCAGTAAAAGCCTTTCAGGCGACTCTGATGGCCACTGAGACGGCCGTTTCGCTCTAAAATACTCTCAAGGGTCTAACCAGGCCACCGGCGTTAATTAAAAAAAAAAAAAAAGACGCGCCGAACGCCGGAGGACGCTGTGAGACCTTTGAGCCCGGTGAGCTCTCGCCTGTCTTGGCCAGTGTGCGGAACATAGTGGGTGACTTCGTAAAAGTTGAGTTCATTAACACGTTAGCTGCGGCACCAATTTTTGCAAACTTTCCGATCTTGCGGCACGAGGTTTTATCGGCCCGCACCGTGACCAGACGATAAGGCGACACGCGGTCTATTAGACCCCACCTCCTTTAACAGACTAAAATCCATTTTCTGGCGCGAAATCAAAGATAAATGAAAAATTTGGTCCTTATCAGTGAATTGATGAACCCTAATCTACCGTCGCCCCGGGATCTGATAACTAGTTTAGGAATTATTGGCAAAACAAATTATGGGATCTTATACACCTCGTAACGCACTGAAATAGGGTAAATTTTCGCTAAGATTAGTGATGGGAAAAATAATATCGACGCAACGACGTTTATGTATTTTTGTGTGAAAATCTTAATGCGGTTCACAGAATAGAAAAAAAAGAAAACCAGAAGTAGAATAGAAACTATCCTATGTATTCTGCCTCGGGCTTTAAAAATACACTTATTAGAACTTGAATTAACATAAAAAAATCAGTAACAATATACTTTTTTATAAAAAATCGCAATCGTTCTGTTCGTGGTTTTTTTTTTTAAATTAACTTCTTCCGACATCGTTTAGACATGTTCGGCGATGTAAAAGGACGTGCTCTCCAATCGACGTGATGCACAACACTAGTCGCGGGAAGCTCGCGTTGGGTGCGGTACGAGGTCCGGGAGGATATGGGACGTTTTAGCCTCGTTCCGCACTGCATTAAAATTATATTAATTCAGTGCGGTACGAGGCCTAAGACATCCGGTACCAAGGTAGGTATACCACCGAGTCCGGGACCATTAGCTCGTCTCAAATATACATTTATCTCTTTTCTTTACTGGACCAAACCAAAGCTATGTCCGTCGCACGACAGAGATGTTCACGTTTTTCCTTGCCGCACCACAAGGAAGTTGCATGAGGGGTGATTTAGGCCTCGTTTCGCACTTAACGTGTTAAAGTTGAAACGTGTCAGAGAACACCAGCTTACCTCTGTGTCCCTGTAAAGGGGGCATATAAACAGAGGAAATAGATATAAATATGGTCAGGTGAAAGTTGAAGCCGTCCCGCAGTAGAACGGCCGTCAAGTCTTTTAAAACTAGGGTGACGGAAAAATCACCGTAAAAAGTTTCTAAACTCCCTCAAAATGGGTGTCAAATGCCGAAAATTTGCTTCAAAATACTCCAGAGGGTCCACCTACGCCACTGGCATGAATTTAAAAAAAAAAAAAAATCCAAAAATTTTCCCTTTTTCTATGGAAAATGTCAAATTCTATACGTCGCAACAATAGGGCGGGTGGGCGGGCAAACTTTTTTCTTATTTTGCGAATAACAGGAGTTCTATAGGGGCTAGACGCACGGGAGTGGTGTCGGGAGACGCGTCTCGGCCCGCGCTAGGGATCTAAGGCGGGGGAAACGGTGTTGCCAGAGCAAAAAAATTTACTTTTACAGGAAAAACGTTAATTTTGAAGACAACGATAGTGGGAAACTAGTACATCGACCACCGAACGGACGATGCTCCATGCTCGTGATTCTCTTTGGTGTCCTGCAACAAATCCTCAAATAAAAAAAACCGGCCAAGTGCGAGTCGGACTCGCACACCGAGGGGTTCCGTACAAACCTGTAGGTATATAAGTTAAAGTTCACCCATCACGAGAATCGAATCATAGTTATGGTATTTTTATATTTTGAAAAAAAAAACATTTTTTTTTATTGTATAATAATAATAATAATTTATTTAAATTCAGACCTAGTCCATAATATTGACAACAATACATTCAATAATAAAAATTAAAAATAAAAAGAGGAGAGGACTACGAGGAGAAGCGCTAGCATGAAGCTGCATCCACCTCTGTAATAGTGGTAAATCCCACCGCTCGGACAACACCTTCAGGAGGCCGTTGGAGCTGCTTCGTAGGCGTAACTAAAAATTAACGGCTTTCGCAATTTATCCTTTATCTGCACTGTAAGACGTTACTTGGTACCAAATTTCAAGATTCTAAGTTCACGGGAAGTAGTAGTAGGTAGTAGTAGTAGGTTTTGATTCCCGTGCGAGTTTCGAAAATTTGCGGCATAAACAGCTGTATCTTTTGATTGCTTTGGCTTAGAAGTTTGATTTTTTCACATCTCCAAGGGACAGTAGATTTGAGTATTAGATATAAATTTTAGTTTGATACCTCCACGCGTGCCTGAGAAAAACGGTCTTGACAGACGGACGGACGGACAACAAAGTGATCCTATAAGGGTTCCGTTTTTTCCTTTTGAGGTACGGAACCCTAAAAACATAAATATAATCGTTAAAACAAGGAAGGAAGGAAACGATGCAACAAACAAAATAAACAATTGAACACACCTCATCGAACCTTACCAAAGAAAACCTAATCAAAGTGGCCCTAACCTAAGAAGACCTAATCAAAGTAAACCTAATCAAAGTGAACTTAGTCAAAGTGAACCTAACCAAAGTGAACCTAATCATAGTGAACATAATCATAGTGAACATTTAATCAAAGTGAACCTAACCAAACAGAACCTAACCTGGGCGGACCTAACTTAAGTGAACATAATAAACGTGAACCTAACCAATATAAACCAAATATAAAAAAACCTAACCTTCAAAAAGTTATTGAGCGAACCTAAGTAAGTTAAGTAATTAAGGTTTGAAGGAATTCAGAATATACCACTTACAAAAACAAAACTCCAACCCATTTTACCCCTCTTCCCCCTCACCAATTACCCACCTGATACCCCCCGTTTAAAACCCAACGTCTTAAACCCCCTTTTACGCCCCTTCTCCCCTCAAACCGTGTTTTGTTTTGTTAAACCCACCATCTTAACCCCCCTTTTTTTCAGGTTAGATTAGTTCAGTGAACCTAATCGTAGTAAACCTAATCATAGTGAACCTAATCAACGTGAACCTAACCAAAGTGAACCTAACCAAAGTGAACCTAACCTACGTAAACATAATAAAGTGAACCTAACCAATGTAAACCAAATATAAAAAAACCTAACCTTTAAAAAGTTATTGAGCGAACCTAAGTAAGTTAAGTAATTTAAGTTAGAAGGAATTCCGAATATACCACTTACAAAAACAAAACTCCAACCCATTTTACCCCTCTTCCCCCTCACCAATTACCCACCTGATACCCCCCGTTTAAAACCCAACGTCTTAAACCCCCTTTTACGCCCCTTCTCCCCTCAAACCGTGTTTTGTTTTGTTAAACCCACCATCTTAACCCCCCTTTTTTTCAGGTTAGATTAGTTCAGTGAACCTAATCGTAGTAAACCTAATCATAGTGAACCTAATCAACGTGAACCTAACCAAAGTGAACCTAACCAAAGTGAACCTAACCTACGTAAACATAATAAAGTGAACCTAACCAATGTAAACCAAATATAAAAAAACCTAACCTTTAAAAAGTTATTGAGCGAACCTAAGTAAGTTAAGTAATTTAAGTTAGAAGGAATTCAGATTATACCACTTAAAAAACAAAACTCCAACCCTTGTTACCCCCCCCCCCCCCCCCCCCCGCCCCTCACCAATTACCCACCTGTTACCCCCCGTTTTAAACCCAACGTCTTAAACCCCCTTTTACGCCCCTTCTCCCCCCAAACCGTGTTTTTAGGGTTCCGTACCTCAAAAGGAAAAAACGGAACCCTTATAGGATCACTTTGTTGTCCGTCCGTCCGTCTGTCAAGACCGTTTTTCTCAGGCACGCGTGGAGGTATCAAACTAAAATTTATATCTAATACTCAAATCTACTGTCCCTTGGAGCTGTGAAAAAATCAAACTTCTAAGCCAAAGCAATCAAAAGATACAGCTGTTTATGCCGCAAATTTTCGAAACTCGCACGGGAATCAAAACCTACAGGGTACTTCCCGTGAACCTTGAAATTTGGTACCAAGTAACGTCTTAAAGTGCAGATAAAGGACAAATTGCGAAAACCGTAAATTTTTAGTTACATCATACAATAAAAAAAAAATTGTTTTTTTTTTTCAAAATATAAAAATACCATAACTATGATTCGATTCTCGTGAAGGGTGAACTTTTACTTATATACCTACAGGTTTGTACGGAACCCTCGGTGTGCGAGTCCGACTCGCACTTGGCCGGTTTTTTTTTTTTTTTTTTTTTTTTTTTTTTTTTTTTTTTTTTTTTTTTTTTTTTTGTTAGCCTTTTACCCCCAACCACACAACAAAGCCACTAAACACCCACCTGTTACCCCCCGTTCAAAACCAAATTGTTTGCTAGCCCCACCTCCAAATACCCCCTTTTTTTTTTTTTTCAGGTTAGGTTCGCTCAGGTTAGGTTCGCTCAGGTTAGGTTCGCTCAGGTTAGGTTAGGTTAGGTTAGGTTAGGTTAGGTTAGGTTAGGTTAGGTTAGGTTAGGTTAGGTTAGGTTGGAGTTGTATCAGAGAGGCACTGCGCTTTCATCAAGTGCCTCTCTACCTCCGTCGCATCGTTGGGGCCTATCTGTCGGAGAGGTGTGTCACCTACGTGGGACGTGATGGCGGTCACCAGCACCCCATGTCGTGCGGTGTTCCGCAGGGATCGGTCGTCGGACCGCTCCTGTGGAACATCGGCTACGACTGGGTGCTGAGGGGTGAGCTCCAGCCGGGCGTGCAGCTGACGTGTTACGCTGACGACACGTTAGTCACGGCCCGGGGGAGCTCGCACAGGGAAGCAGCGTTGCTGGCGACGGCGGCGGTCTCACAAGTTGTGAGCCGCATTCGGCGCCTCGGCCTGGAGGTGGCCCTCAACAAGTCGGAGGCCATGGTGTTCCATGGTCCCCGACGGGCGCCGCCGCCGGGATCACACATTGTGGTCGGGGGGGTCCGCATCGCTGTCGAGCCTACCATGAAGTACCTAGGATTGGTGCTCGACAGCCGGTGGGACTTTGGCCCCCACTTCCGGCGGCTTGCGCCCAAGTTGTTGGGTGCGGCCGGGGCACTTTCAACGCTGCTTCCCAATCTGGGGGGCCCGAGCGCCACTTGCAGGCGGCTCTACGTGGGGATCGTGCGATCGATGGCCCTCTACGGGGCACCGATCTGGGCGGCTGACCTGACGGCCGGGAGCATCTCTGTCTTGCGTAAGCCACAGAGAGCTATGGCCGTCAGAGTCATAAGGGGATATCGCACGATCTCCTACGAGGCGGCATGCGCACTGGCCGGATCCCCGCCCTGGGACCTGGAGGCGAAGGTCCTCGCGTCACTGTTCCGGTGGCGCGAGGAAATGCGGGCGCGGGGCGAACGACCGATGCAGCAACAATTGGAGCTGCGTCGGTCTCAGCTCCACGAGGTCCTGGTGGCGGACTGGCGGGACAGGCTCTCACGCCCTACCGCCGGCCTCAACACCATCGAGGCGATCCGACCGGTGCTCAGCGAGTGGCTCGGTAGAAGGCACGGCTCCCTGACCTTTCGGGCGACACAGGTTCTCTCGGGGCATGGTTGCTTCGGGAAGTTCCTGTGTCGCATAACCAGGGAGCCAGACGCTCGGTGTCACCACTGCGTCGACTGTCGGGAGGACACGGCACGGCATACGCTGGCAGAATGTGCCGCATGGCTGGAGCCGCGCCGTGCCCTCATCTCTGAAGTAGGCAGTGACCTGTCGCTGCCGGCCGTAGTGAACGCCATGGTCGGCAGTGAACAGGCCTGGGACGCGGTGGTATCCTTCTGCGAGCAAGTCATTTCGCAGAAGGAGGCTGCGGAGCGGGAGCGGGAGATCACCTCCCTCAACCCGGCCCGCAGCAGGCGCACCGGGCGTCGGAGGAGGGCAGACAATGCCCTCTTCCAGCCCCCCTAAATGGGTCCAGGGGCGACGGACGCGGGGCTAGTCTGTCGTCCCCCACAACAACACCTGGGCCCGAGGCGGCGGCGCGTAGTGTTCCACGCGCGCCCCTCCAAGACGGTACGAGGGGAGTGTCGTACACCTCACTCCCGCTCGGCCGAGACGAGGCCCGCTACGGCGGGCCGGCACCACGGGGGTTGCGGAAGAATTCTTTTTGATTCCCGCGACCCCCGGCGAAGGTGTGAGAGGGAACACCCGGGGTGGTTTTTAGTCAGTAAGAGTCTGACAGACCCCTCCGCCCTCCCCGGGGCGGGGGACATCCATGAGGATTTTCCCCCCGGATCAAAAAAAAAAAAAAAAAAAAAAAAAAAAAAAGGTTAGGTTAGGTTTTTTTTTTTTTTTTTTTTTTTTTTTTTTTTTTTTTTTTTTTTGTTTTGGCAGGAGTGGGAAATCCTCATGGACGCCCAGACTGGCCCACTTGTGAGTCAGTCTGGGCAGTGCCGGACTCTTACCGGCTAAAACCCACTCCTGCCCTTGCTCAGTGTCCCTCTGACATGATCAGAGACCTTGTTGTCCCCGGTTTGATTTTTATTTCGCTTTGTTTTGTTGATTTTTATTTTTCTATTTTTGTACTTGACTATTACTTTAAGAAGACGTTAACTATATAACGGATAGATTTAATTGTGATTTGTTTTGTTTATTTTATTACTAACACGCTACTTATTTGAACTTAAACTTTAATGGAACATTAATTTTATCTTATGCTCTAACTTACGTATCTACTTATTATTATTTATTTTTTTTGTTTTTCATTTTATGTTTTATCTGATATTGTGAGTCTACCTATATTCAATTCCTACCTTAAATATAATTTAAAACTACTATATATTTCTAATATCTATAATATGTTTATGACTATGCTAATATATATGCAATATATCATATAGACATACATTTTCTTAACCTAATTTCTTATTTTTATTTCCTACTCTATACATATTTGTTTCTATATTTAGATGTGTTTTTCTGTTGTCTGTAAACTTGGGCAGACTCAAAACTGCTATTTTTAAGACATTGTTTACGACTATTTTGTTGTGTTTCTGTTTGAGACATTTCTGGTTTTTAATCAGTGCTCTCTTCTGTTTCAGGTGCTGCTTTGGGACTGGCGTTTTCCAGACAGGTGTTGGGCTTGGAGTACGGCGTCTTTTGTTATCTTCATCGAAGAGCTCGTTAAATAATAAGTGTTTTAAATAAATGACATTAAATGATGATTGGATATTTGTTTTATTGAAAAAGACTAAATGATGAAAAATGAATAAATGATGAATGAATGGTTTTATTTTCTTAATAATTTTAATGAATGCGAAAGGATTAGAGTTTGTATCTGCTGTTAATTGGGCCAAATTCTTCACAAAATTGGATCCAATTTGCTTTACTGTTGTTGTTAATCCTTCCGATCCCGATATTTTCAAAATGGTACTATTACTATATGTTAATTTTGAATATTTTGTTCGAGCTCCCGATCCTTCCCAGCATCCTGAAACAGTAGATGTCTGGTCCATACTGCAGTTCTTTATATTTCCGGGTGTGGCTAATTGTACTTTAGCAGTACGCCACTGACAAACGCGCTAAGGCGTCCCATTTTAGACGCAACGGGCATTGACGATCGAAGGCGTTGTGGTCCGTCTTTTCCAGTTTTGCCATAAGGCAATTATGGCACTTCGCTGCCTCAGCCGCTAAACGTGACGGACAGTCAGCCCGCAAGTGGGGTTCACCGCAGTGGATGCAGAGGTCAGCGGGCTGCGTGCACAACTTCCGGCTATGGCCGAAACGAAGACAGCGAGTGCACTGCACCAGTGGCGACTGATCCTGCACTCGCACTCGCTGCAGGTCGATGTGCACGCGACCCGCAGTAGTCAGCCTCTGCCACACTGCGGTGGACACCTGCAGAACGACGTGGCACATGTGGGGGTTCCTCGTTCTTCGACGGTACTTCACCCCCAGCCTCAAGTCTTCTGCAGGTATGTCCCCGACCAGGTGGGAATTTTGCCGTTGCAGAGCCAGGACGATCTCTGCATCTGAGTGGCAGGAGAGGACGTCCGTCACTATAACAAGCGGGTCCTTGTTCTTCACCTCTTCTACCACCAGATTTCCCGCTTTACGGATCCGTTCCGTAACCCTGCTCAGCTCCTCCCTGGTCTTGAATCCCACTACCACCTTCTGGTCCCTCGCCTTGCGCATGCGCTCCACTCTCGTACCCTCATTTTTGGCGTCGACCGCCGTCCGCAGCTTCGCAATAACCTCTTCACCCGTGTCCTGATTATCGACAGATGAAACAATCACCGAGTGAAGAGGTTCTTGGATGATTCGCTTTGGGCCGGCGGCGACCTCCGCGAAGGTGGGACCCTGACCTGCAGTAAGGCGAGGGGCCTGCTGCAGATGTTCCGACAGAGCCTGGGTATGGTGTTGACACTCCTCCAGGGCCTGTTTGTGATCTTTGAGGCCTTCAACAAGGCTCCTCATTAGCTCTGTCGGATCACCTGCAGCCGACTGTGGCTCTGCCTGTGTCTCCACCCTTTCTTCGACCACACCTGCTTTCCCTTTCTCAGCTTCGGCCTCCTTCACAAGCTGGTAAAGCCTCTCGACTGCCTTGGTTATCTCATCCTTTATCTCTTTTTTCAGGTTCTTGGAACTCAGAAGCTGGATCTTTGCTTTGGAGAGGCACGCCTTAGCCTCCGTGGTTCTGGAGAGATACCTCACGGGTTCCGCTTTCTGTGGCGAGCTCTCCTCGGTTCCCTCCCTGTTCTGGCGGGCCAGCGTCGTCTTGGACTTCAGTTTGGGGGGGGTTGTCAAAGGGGTCATCTTCGGAGGTGAAGGTGTTTTAAGAACCTGTCCAGACCTAGGTCTGTCGGACTCCCACTCTCCTATGCTGCGCCTAACCGAAGGGCCAGCCTGAGTCAATAATGACCTCCCCGTGTCCGTGCTCTCCTTTGAAGCCCGGGCTTTATCGACGGGTGTCCTAATGCCGAACATTTTTGTCGGAGATTCGGGACTGTGCAGCGAGACTTGGTCAGGGGACACTAAATACTACGCTTATCCCTGTAAAGGGGGGATCAGCAAATCTCTGCTTATGCAGAAGTAAGGCGCGTCCTATAACTAGGACTAAGTCGTTGAATTAAAAATTTTGTCAAAAAGCTCTTCCGTGCGACGTTGTGAGGCCCTGAAGCCACCGATTTGCATAAAAACTATTGCTGGGGTATGAGTAAACCTTGCTTAACAAAATGGGAATTTAAAAATTTTTCGTCCTTTTTTGCCAAAAATCACCCGTCTGCTATAGTACGCAACTCATGGGCGGGTGGGCGGGCCAAATTTTCCTTTAAAATTGAATTTGCGGGTGTTCTATGGGGGCTAGACGCACGTGAGGGGTGTCAAAAGACGCGTCTCGGCGGGCGCTAGCAAACTATGGAGGAATTTAAATGTTGCCAGAGCAAAAATTTTGACTTTTTAATGAAAAACGTAATTTTTGAAGAAAATTGGGAAGAAAAACAACTATTACGACTACCAAACGGGACCCGAGCAAGCTGAAAACACACTGGAGTACCGCAAGGCAGGTAAGTATACTATTGAAACTATTAGATTTTATAATTTAAGCAAACGGACTTTAAGAAAAAAATTTTCCTTTAAAATTGAATTTGCGTGTTCTATGGGGGCTAGACGCACGTGAGGGGTGTCAAAAGACGCGTCTCGGCGGGCGCTAGCAAACTATGGAGGAATTTAAATGTTGCCAGAGCAAAAATTTTGACTTTTTAATGAAAAACGTAATTTTTGAAGAAAATTGGGAAGAAAAACAACTATTACGACTACCAAACGGGACCCGAGCAAGCTGAAAACACACTGGAGTACCGCAAGGCAGGTAAGTATACTATTGAAACTATTAGATTTTATAATTTAAGCAAACGGACTTTAAGAAAACGAATTTTGTATTATTTTTGTATGAAAATTTCACAAGTCTTTTAGAACGAAAATCAATTTCGTTTTTAGTCAAAAATAACTTGTCACACGTCAGTAGGGAGCCTATTTAAAATTAATAACGCTGAAAACAGCTCGAAAAAGCGACTCCTGGAGGCAAAGTTATGTAGATTTGTAGAAATCAGTGTTCTCCTAAGGTGGATTCTGCGTGTTTGTTCTATATATAGCTATATAGTACTTGATGCGAAATTTTCCTTTAAAATTGAATTTGCGGGTGTTCTATGGGGGCTAGACGCACGTGAGGGGTGTCAAAAGACGCGTCTCGGCGGGCGCTAGCAAACTATGGAGGAATTTAAATGTTGCCAGAGCAAAAATTTTGACTTTTTAATGAAAAACGTAATTTTTGAAGAAAATTGGGAAGAAAAACAACTATTACGACTACCAAACGGGACCCGAGCAAGCTGAAAACACACTGGAGTACCGCAAGGCAGGTAAGTATACTATTGAAACTATTAGATTTTATAATTTAAGCAAACGGACTTTAAGAAAAAAATTTTCCTTTAAAATTGAATTTGCGGGTGTTCTATGGGGGCTAGACGCACGTGAGGGGTGTCAAAAGACGCGTCTCGGCGGGCGCTAGCAAACTATGGAGGAATTTAAATGTTGCCAGAGCAAAAATTTTGACTTTTTAATGAAAAACGTAATTTTTGAAGAAAATTGGGAAGAAAAACAACTATTACGACTACCAAACGGGACCCGAGCAAGCTGAAAACACACTGGAGTACCGCAAGGCAGGTAAGTATACTATTGAAACTATTAGATTTTATAATTTAAGCAAACGGACTTTAAGAAAACGAATTTTGTATTATTTTTGTATGAAAATTTCACAAGTCTTTTAGAACGAAAATCAATTTCGTTTTTAGTCAAAAATAACTTGTCACACGTCAGTAGGGAGCCTATTTAAAATTAATAACGCTGAAAACAGCTCGAAAAAGCGACTCCTGGAGGCAAAGTTATGTAGTGTTAGGTTAGGTTAGGTTAGGTTAGGTTTTTTTTTTTTTTTTTTTTTTTTTTTTTTTTTTTTTTTTTGTTTTGGCAGGAGTGGGAAATCCTCATGGACGCCCAGACTGGCCCACTTGTGAGTCAGTCTGGGCAGTGCCGGACTCTTACCGGCTAAAACCCACTCCTGCCCTTGCTAGTGTCCCTCTGACATAATCAGAGTCCTTGTTCTTCTGTGTAGTTTACTTTCCTTTGGTATTTTTATTTGTTCTTATACGAAACTATTCTCTTATTATGTCTTATTTTTACTACGCTGAATCTATTTCTTTTTTTTTTTTTAGTATCTTTAGTATCACGTTGCCTTGAATTTTTAAAAAAAAATCTCCTTTTTATTATTTGATATTTACTAACATTTTGAATGCTAATCAATATATTCTAATAATATATATATGTAGCATAACAAGTTTGTTAGTCTATTTATTTTCATTTCTTTTTAGAACTAAAGTAGCAATTTCTGTTATATATTCTGTAAAAACAGCCTTATATTTCCTGCTTGAAATCAGTTCTTCGAAGTTTTCGACCAGAATTTTGCGATCCAGTTTATTTTCAGCCTCAAATCGCTTTAGGGCGTGGATTGGGCATTCGGTCAGGATATGCTTAACTGTTTCGGGTATCCCAGGCTGACAGGCACATGATGAGTTCTCTTTGCACCTGAATCGATGCAGGTACTCCGAGAACCCACCGTGCCCTGTCAGCACTTGGGTGGTGACGCTAGTTGGGGTCATTTTCCGGACTATCCTGTATGCCCTTACAGCATCGGGGAAGAACATTTTGGTGACGCTGGCTGTTGAGCCCTGTTGATATCTTCGGTTCCATTCGTCAATCGACCCCTGTCGGATCTGTCGCTTGACGAATGAGACCGGGCACAAGTCGTATTGGGGCTTCGTTTTCATGTTGAGCGCTGCGTCCTTCGCCAACTCGTCTGCCCTTTCATTGCCCGCAAGGCCCGCATGTGCCTTGATCCAGAACAAAAACACAGTTTTGTTCTGGGCTTCAATAGCTCTCAGGTTTTTGCGGGTACTCACCGCCAGGGGATGCGTTGTGTTGTGGTTGCGTATTGTCTCGAGAGCTGATCTGGAGTCACTGTAAATTCCGTAGCTGCCCTCGCTTCTCCGCAGAATCGTTTCCGTGGCTTTGCACACCGCGAAGAGTTCTGCCTGGTACACCGTACAAAACGGGGCCAGCTTGAGCTTCTGGGACTTTATCTCTGCAGCACTATCCCATAGAGATAGCGCTGCTCCAACCTTACCCTCTATTCGACTGCCATCTGTGAAGATCCGGATATCTTGGTTGTTGTGGCGACCCGTTTGCTCCTGGTCTACCAGACTCACGAACTCTATCGCAGTGTGTTTTGCCGGGTGAGGTGACTCCGAAAATTCAGCTCTGCGCTCGACCTCTCTGTCTGCTAGCTCCGGCCGGGGTGCACCTCTCCTCGCCGCGTACAGGGCGGCTGCCTCTTGTATGCGCAGGTCAAGTGGTAAGATCCCGGCCAGTACCAGCGCTGAATGGAGAGAGGTTGTGCGATACGCCTTGCACAGTTTTTGGGCAAAACCCCTCTGGACCGCGTTCAAGTGGCGTTGGACGCCCAGCTTCTCAGATGATGACGACCAGGCTCCAGCTGCGTACATAATTATGGGCTCCACTGTGGCGGTGTAAATCGTCCTAATTACCTCCGGGTTAAGACCCCAACTGGCCTTTGCTGCTCTGGAAAGTTGGCTATAGACACCAAGTGCCTTTTTGCATACATTGGCTATGTGGCTGTTGAAGGTCAGCTTGGAGTCCACAGTGAGTCCCAAAATCTTGATCTCTGTGGACATGCCAATGTCGATCCCCCCCATGGTCAGGTGAGGGGTGTCGTACTTCAGTTTACGGGTAAGCACCATTGCGCAAGTTTTGTGTGGCGCGAACCTAAGCTTATTCATGACACCCCACACCCGAACATGTTCGAGAGCGGCATTGGCCTGTCTCTGTATGTCCATGGCCGTATCTCCCGAGAAGACGAGGACTATGTCGTCCGCAAAGGCCTGACAATAGTCGCCTCTCTGCGTGAGGCTGTCCAGCAATGGGTTCAATAAGAGATTCCATAAGATGGGGCCGCCTATTGATCCCTGTACACACCCTTTGTTGGTGCTTTTCGCGTACTCATGGCCAGCATACCTCACCCGAACCTTTCGGTCGCTTAGGTAGCTGGCTATCATTCTTCGGAGATTCGCTGGGCACTTCTCTTGCGCCAGTCTGACTTTTATGGCCGGCCACCACGCGCTGTCAAAGGCTCCCTCTATGTCCAGCGAGACCATCGTGATGAGCTTCTTCTCTTGGAGTTTACCTCGCACATGGGCCAACAGGTCATAGAGGGAGTCTTCCGTGCTTCGCTGTGGCATAAAGCCATACTGGCGGGGACTTAAACGGGGCACCAGGTACCAAACCAGCCTTCTAACCATCATCTTCTCGAGGATTTTGCCCATCACCGGTAACAGCCCGATAGGCCTGTACGATTTAGGGCTGGTGTAATCGTCTTTGCCCGGTTTCCTTAGCACCACCACTGCAGCCTCCTTCCATGCTGCAGGGAAATGGGTCAGTTGCCAGCACTTATTGAGTAGTTCCAGGTGCAGTTCGATGTCCTGGAATATAACTCGCTGGCAGATATCGGCTGTAAAGCCGTCTACGCCGGGTGCCTTTTTTGGGTTGAAACTCTCCGTCGCGGATCTGAGTTCCTCCGTAGTAAACGCCGGGTCATTGGTTTCATTATGGCTCCAGTCGTTTATCCGGGCAGCAAGAGCTCTGATCCGCAGATGGTCTGAGCTATCCTCCTCCTCTCTATCCTCCGGGTAGAACGTTTCCGCCAGTAACTTCGCAGACCCCTCCTGCCCCACATCTTTCCCATTCCATAGCAAAGGTAGATCCTCTTGCCTTTTCGACGTGTTCTTTATAACCCTATATATGCCTTCCCAAACCCCTTCCCTAGTTTGTTTCTGACAGAATTCCTTCCAACTTCTAGTGATACACTTTTTAACTTCTAATTCATATTTCTCTTTTTCTTTCAGGTACTCCGCGACCACACCTTCTCTGCGCGACGGCGCTGCGCATCGGATCCTTCTCTTCCTGGTGGCGACATCGTGCTTCATCGCTTCGAGCTCTTTGGACCACCACGGCAAGGTAAGTGTTTGGTTTTCCTTTTTGATGGGTATTGCTTCGTTGCATGCTGTAGCTATTATTTCTGTGTATTTTAAAATAAAGTTATCTAATAGTTCCGGTTTGTTTATACATTCTATCTGTGTTTTATTAATGTTTTTATCAATTTTTAATTGGTCCATTTTTTCATAAAATAGTTCCCAATTTGCCTTTTTTGTGTTAAATTTTCTAGTTGTTCTTTTGATGTTTATGCCTTTGCTTTTTTGTAATTTAATTTTAATGACTATGCCGTTATGGTCCGAGCTCGTTAGGTCTTCAGCAACCGCCCACTCTTCGACCAGGCCGAGAAGGTCCTCTGTACATAAGGTTACGTCGACGTAGCTCGTTAACCTACGTCCACCTCTTATGGTGTCGAAGGTGGGTTTATTCCCGCAGTTGAGTACATGTAAATCGAGCTCGCCAATCATTCCCGCCAGTTCTTCGCCCCTATCGTCAATTGCGCTGCTTCCCCACCACGTACTCTTGGCGTTTGCGTCACCTCCTACTACAGCCTTTCTGGGCTTAAACTCTCTCATGACTGCCGTCAGGTGGTCCAGGTATGGTCCAATAGGTTGGTCGGGCTCGAAGTAGTACGAGACGACCAGCATCTCCCATGCGCTAGTTCGAAGCTTCACCACCACGATGTTATTGGTGGTGAATTTGGCGCACTGTATGACGTCGATATCGTTATTAAATACGACTATCGCCGCCTTCACAGTGCCACCACTGCAGTCCGCATTTTGGTAGACCCTGGTCCCCCCGTACGACCTCATTGCTTTTATACGGCCAACGTAGGGCTCCTGGAGCATCGCGACTGCGACCTTTCGCCTGTCAGCTTCCAGAAAAAGCTCGTCGGTTGCCAGCTGACTTCGCTGTAGATTAGCTTGGATGAACATGGTGGTCACTGGGGCAACTTTAGCAGTATGCTACCGACAGGCGCGCCAACGCGTCCCACTTTTCGCGTATCGGGCACGCGCTGTCGAAAGCATTGTGGTCGGTCTTGGCTAATTTGGCCAATGAGCAGTTATGGCACTTTGGTGCTTCCGCGGCCAGCCGTGACGGGCAGTCGGCCTGCATGTGGGGTTCGCCGCAGTGAATACAGAGGTCGGCGGGCTGCGTGCACAGTTTTCGGCTGTGACCGAAGCGCAGACAGCGAGTGCACTGCACCAGTGGCGACTGATCCTGCACTCGCACCCGCTGTAGGTCGATGTGCACGCGACCCGCCACTGTCAGCCTCTGCCACACTGAGGGAGACACCTGCAGGATGACGTGACACGTATGGGGGTTCCTCGTCCTGCGTCGGTATTTCACCCCCATTCTCAGGTCATCCGCAGGTATATCCCCGATCAAGTGGGTGTTTTGGCGCTGCAGCGATTGTGTAACCTCCACATCCGAGTGGCAGGAGAGGACGTCCTTGACGATAATAAGTGGGTCCTTATTCCTGACCTCCTCCACCACTAGACTTCCCGTCTTCCTGATACGCTCGGCAACCTTTTCAAGCTCGTCTTTGGACCTAAACCCGACCACGACCTTCTGGTCCCTCGCTTTCCGCAGCCGCTCCACCCGTGTGCCCTCGTTGCGGGCATCGACCGCCGTCCTTAGCTTCGCGATCACCTCTTCCCCGGTGTCTTGGTCGTTAACAGACGATACAATTACCGAGTGAAGAGGCTCTCGGATTTGCTGCTTGGGGCCGGCGGTCATTTGCGCGAAGGTAGGGCCCTGGCCTGCGACGTAGCGAGAGGTCTGTTCCAGACGCTCCGACAGAGCCCGCGTGTGCTGTTTGCACTCGTCCAGCGCCTGGTTGTGCTGCTGCAGGTCTGCAATAAGCTGCTTCACGAGCTCTGTCGGCGCGCCCGTTGTCGGCCTCAGATCTGCTTGGGCCACTTGGGGTTCAACTGCCCTCTCAACTCCTTTTCCTTTCTCGGCCTCTGATTCCTTGACGAGCTGGTATAGTCTTTCGACCGCTTTTGTGAGTTCGTCCTTTATTTCTTTTTTGATGTTCCGGGACCTCAGAAGCTGGATTTTGGCCTTTGTAAGACACGCTTTTGCCTCGGTGGTCCTGTTAACGTACCTCACCGGAGGCGTTTCACGTGGCGAGCTCTCTTCAGCATGCTGTGGCTGGCCTGGTCGCTCTAGCTTGCTCTGCTGCGTTACCTTGGCTTTGATTTTGGGGGGCGACGTCCGTAGTGTAGTTTTTACGGGTGAAGGAGTCTTGAGAGACCGTACAGATTTGGTCCTGTCGGCCTCCCACTCCCCCACACTGCGTCTCACGGACGGGCCAGCCTGCTCCGTTCGATTTCCTGCTTCCGAGCTCTCCTTCTCCTCCGAGACCTGAACCTTCTGTACTGGAGTCCTGATTCCGAACATCGTTACGGGTTTCCGAGTGCGAAACGACTATTATAGAGGGACACAAGCGTTAATCCCTGTAAAGGGGGGATTGTTTTAAAAAAAAATGTCAGTCAAATAGCCGTCCAAAGGACAGACGTCAAGTGACTAAAATAGTAGACGGTAATAAAACCCGTCAAATGATGCCTATCGACGAGATATCGCGATGGTTGTGACGTATTTTAAGGCCGCAAGACTCGCGTGTCAAGTTAGAAAAATAAAATAATTTTACAATTTTTCCCAAAATTTACCCGTCTGCTACTATACGCAACTCACGGGCGGGTGGGCGGGCCAAATTTTCCTTTAAAATGGATTTTGCGGGTGTTCTATGGGGGCTAGACGCACGTGAGGGGCGTCAAAAGACGCGTCTCGGCGAGCGCTAGCAATCTATGGAGGAATTTAAAATGTTGCCAGAACAAAAATTTTGACTTTTTAATGAAAAACGTAATTTTTTATGAAAATTGGGATAAAAATGAAATTTTAGGGGTGTCTTATTAGGGCTAGACGCACGTGAGGTATGTCAAAAGACGCGTCTCGGCGGGCGCTAGCAAACTATGGAAGAATTTAGATGTTGCCAGAACAAAAAATTTAACTTTTTAATGAAAAACGTGATTTTTGAAGAAAATTGAAGTGAAAAATAACTATTACGACTACCAAACGGGACCCGAGCAAGCTGAAAACGCACTGGAGTACCGCAAGGCAGGTAAGTATACTATTGAAACTATTATATTTTATAATTTAAGCAGACGGACTTTAGGAAAACGAATTTTTGTATGAAAAATATATAAAATTTCACAAGTCTTATAGAACGAAAATCAATTTCGTTTTTTGTCAATAATAACTTGTCACACGGCCGTAGGGAGCCTATTTATGATGACTAACGTTGAAAACCGCTCAAAAAAGCGACTCCAGGAGGCAAAGTTATGTCGATTTCTAGAAATGTTCGTTCCCCTAAGGTGGATTCGTCGTGTTTACGTTATGATACAATGTGTGAAATTTTGCTTTAAAATTGAATTTAAGGGTGTTCTATGGGGGCTAGACGCACGTGAGGGGTGTCAAAAGACGCGTCTCGGCGAGCGCTAGCAATCTATGGAGGAATTTAAAATGTTGCCAGAACAAAAATTTTGACTTTTTAATGAAAAACGTAATTTTTTATGAAAATTGGGATAAAAATGAAATTTTAGGGGTGTCTTATTAGGGCTAGACGCACGTGAGGTATGTCAAAAGACGCGTCTCGGCGGGCGCTAGCAAACTATGGAAGAATTTAGATGTTGCCAGAACAAAAAATTTAACTTTTTAATGAAAAACGTGATTTTTGAAGAAAATTGAAGTGAAAAATAACTATTACGACTACCAAACGGGACCCGAGCAAGCTGAAAACGCACTGGAGTACCGCAAGGCAGGTAAGTATACTATTGAAACTATTATATTTTATAATTTAAGCAGACGGACTTTAGGAAAACGAATTTTTGTATGAAAAATATATAAAATTTCACAAGTCTTATAGAACGAAAATCAATTTCGTTTTTTGTCAATAATAACTTGTCACACGGCCGTAGGGAGCCTATTTATGATGACTAACGTTGAAAACCGCTCAAAAAAGCGACTCCAGGAGGCAAAGTTATGTCGATTTCTAGAAATGTTCGTTCCCCTAAGGTGGATTCGTCGTGTTTACGTTATGATACAATGTGTGAAATTTTGCTTTAAAATTGAATTTAAGGGTGTTCTATGGGGGCTAGACGCACGTGAGGGGTGTCAAAAGACGCGTCTCGGCGAGCGCTAGCAATCTATGGAGGAATTTAAAATGTTGCCAGAACAAAAATTTTGACTTTTTAATGAAAAACGTAATTTTTTATGAAAATTGGGATAAAAATGAAATTTTAGGGGTGTCTTATTAGGGCTAGACGCACGTGAGGTATGTCAAAAGACGCGTCTCGGCGGGCGCTAGCAAACTATGGAAGAATTTAGATGTTGCCAGAACAAAAAATTTAACTTTTTAATGAAAAACGTGATTTTTGAAGAAAATTGAAGTGAAAAATAACTATTACGACTACCAAACGGGACCCGAGCAAGCTGAAAACGCACTGGAGTACCGCAAGGCAGGTAAGTATACTATTGAAACTATTATATTTTATAATTTAAGCAGACGGACTTTAGGAAAACGAATTTTTGTATGAAAAATATATAAAATTTCACAAGTCTTATAGAACGAAAATCAATTTCGTTTTTTGTCAATAATAACTTGTCACACGGCCGTAGGGAGCCTATTTATGATGACTAACGTTGAAAACCGCTCAAAAAAGCGACTCCAG